>OU026069.1:31223333-32446666 GCA_907269065.1 Crocallis elinguaria | reverse complement strand
GCTCTATATCTAGGATTCAGTGGGAGCAAAAATGTAAAATTTTGAGATTCCAACTCAGTACAAGCCTTCAAAATCAGCTTTTTTGGACAAATTTTACCTTGACTTTGGCCGTTCACATTGTTCTCATAAATGTAAAATTCAACAAAACACTTCCATATAATCCTTAGACATGTAATGGAGATTCTAAATAACAAACATTTTTTTCACAAACTTGTAAGGCATTTCTTAAGGGCAGGACACTTCGCGCCGCTTTCTCGCTCGCGCAACTTAACATTTTTGAAGATAAACAATCACTTAATATAATTATAAAAAATCGCATTCAGTGAATTTGCTGACAATAACATTACAAAGGTACGGCAAAAGTATCATTTTGATCCGATCAGATTTTCATACATGAAAATGGGCAAAACATATATTCCCATTTTTAGGTTTGAAAACTTAAGTGGATCAAAATGAAAATTTTGTTAAACTTTTGTTATGTTATTGTCAGCAAATTCACCGAATGCGATTTTTCATAATTATGTTAAGTGATTGTTTATCTTCAATGTTGATATGCGCGAGCGAGAAATCGGCGCGGAGTATCCTGCCCTTAAATATAATTAGTTACTGACTCCCGCCCATAGCTTCGCCCGCGTGTTATTTATCGTTATACATTTTAGTCTATGTTTTATTCTGATATATACAATATATTACTGTAAAGTTTCATCAAAATGTTTTCAGTTTTTGCGTGAAAGAGTAACAACAATCCGTCTATCCACACAAACTTTCGCATTTATAATATTAAGGGCCGACCTTTCAATAGTCAGATAACGTCCAGTTAGTTATTTCCCTGAAGGTAATACAATCGCTAAGGAAATTGATGTAGATCTTTTCAATACGTCTGCATTTAAAATGAAGCGACTGTTAAATGATCGCTTCTTTAACAAATGAATTAAGTCTGTTTTTTTTCTCAGTCACAGTAGGATAATTCTTTGAATTTTTTTTTCTATGTGTTAACTTTAATCTTTAGTTATTTCTGTACGCGTCCGTCAGTCGTGTATACGACGATATAATAATTTTCATTTAGTATACTATATGTGAAAACTTTTAATTAGCCTTAATTAGTTACTTAATTTAATATTTTTAAGCACCTAGCTGTTAGTTTTCCGAAGAAAATAAAATAAAATCATCCAAGTCTGTGGTGAAGACAGACGTAAATAAATTTTATGCTATTGTAAAGAAGTGAACCTTAGTTAGCTAACGGTCCATTTATTTCGAAATGAAAAACAAGAAAACACACTAAAAACACGAAAATTTATTGATTGAATAGCAATCAGTTAGTTAACGTGCAATTGAAACATCGGCCCTAAGTAGGATTATCTTGTTCCAGAACATAATAACAGTGATACAGGACCTGGAAGCCAACGGCCACAGCTGTTTGTTCTGGAACTTTAAGGAATCGCATCAGAGGCTGTTCGAAGATCTTATGCCCGAGATTAGCAACAGATTCATCAGCGGGCCCAGTGTTGATCAACATATTTTAGGTAATTGTTGTATTTTTTTAAATGTTATTTGATAGCGAGACGAGCTGGTCGTTTTCTTGATGGTAAGCATAACGCCGGCCCATAACAATTGCAGTGCCACCCAGAACTATGATACACAAAGGCCTGCGCGGCACTGCAGTGCGCTCGTTACCCTGAGACATTAGTATTGTATTAGTAGTAGTTGTATTAAGTCTCATAAGCCCAATAATTTCAGACTACTTTAAATTAACAATCGATTTTGAACAAACCTAAACCTAGTTTGAGTTTTGCTTTCTCTTTCCAATAAGTATTATGAGAAAGGGATGCAAGATGATTGACAGGTCTAAATAGGTATATAGAGTAAGTCTAATTTCTTTTGTGCTTAGTTTTGATTGACGTTTTAGCAAGTTCAAGTAACATTATGTTTAAATGGTTCGCAGGTATGGAGCCAACAAGATTATAGACCAAAGAAGAGACAGTTTCAAAACTGTAGTTTAGTATGGAATACTTGATTAGATTAAAATAATATTTTAAGTGATATTGACATTCCACTCAACGATTTATAATTAGTGATTTAATTTTATACCAAAGCTCTACAAATGTAATTTTTTTACCTCATTTGTACTTAATTTGTTTATAGTCAGCCAAGTACATAATATTGATATGTTTCGGCATCTCGCGCATCTTAACATTTTTGAAGATAAACAATCACTTAATATAATTAAATGAAAAATCGCACGCCGTCCACCTGCTGGAATACGATGAGTGCTTAGGGTGGTAACTAGCCAGATTTTAACTATAAAAATACACAAATTTTATCCTCTTTTAGAAAAGACAGACAACGTCCTTTTTCATATTCTATTTATTTGTAAGCAAAATAGTATTTTTTTGTTTAAAAGTGTAACTTTGTATAAAATATAAATATGACATTTGTAATATATTTTTAGTTGGTGTTGTGTTATTGTGATCTATTGGACTTAAGAATAAGGTAATAGTTTTTTTTATTATTGTAATTATTTTAATAAATAATTGTATGTATTATGATTAAACTTATTTTCTTTATCAACACTCCATGAGTAATACCTACATGTAATACCAAGATTTTAAATGATGCAATTATTATGGTTTATAATAAACAATATTCATAGTGGTCCAGGCGTATCAATATAGGAGTACCTCGTATCTTCCCGTGGTTGTCGTAAGAGCCGGGGAATATCCAGGGAATGGACAACAGCATTCTCCTCAGTCAACATAATCGACCTACTGCGATTACCAAGACGCCTGCAAAGTTTGGTGTGTTTTTTTGAGGCCTATGTTTAGCAGACTATGTTTAGACAGCCGGTCTTCTTCTGGCTAACGATGATGATCATGATCCATCCTCTGTATTAAGATTGGCATGGTAGATTAGGTTAGGAGTGTTATTTTTTTCAAAGTAAAAAGAATCAACTCCGATGTTACATACTTTAATCAATAAAAAAAAATCTTCAAAATCGAACTGCGATATATATAAAGATGTACGTGGTAATAAAAAAATATACTGGTAGACTTAAGAACCTCCTCCGCTTTTTTGTCGGTTAAAAATATTTTTTTTATGTTATTTGTTCACGAGACGAGCTGGTCGTTTGCCTGATGGTAAGCATAACGCCGGCCCATAACAATTGCAGTGCCACCCAGAACATTGAAACACAAAGGCCTGCACAGCACTGCAGTGCACTCGTTACCCTGAGACATTAGGTATTAAGTCTCATAAGCCCAGTAATTTCACTGGATACTCTGCTCATCAAACCGGAACACAGTAATGCTTGCACACTACTGCTTGGCGGCAGACTTCACGAGCAAAGCGGTGGTCTACCTGTTATTTCACTTAACTTTACAAAAAACGCGGTGTTATTTACAATTGTTCTTAAAGTTACGCGTCGCAAGGCCATGATGTCTTGAACAATTGTATTTTCATCAAACAACGCCCGAAACGTAGTGTAATTAGACTCCCAATCTAGGTTCGTTACATAATTCAACATACCTACATAATATAACATTTACGAAGAGCCTTTAATCCATCTCAATTCTCCAATATAATATTCAGATTTCACCTACACTTGTACTCTTGTAAGCCTATTGTAATGCCTTTAGACGTCTCTCCGAACACTCGGTTCAGTGGACAAAACGTATAGCCAAGGGAAGTTTTTAGGGTTCACTGTACTCAACTCCTAAAACTCTTGAAAATTTGTTGCCAAACATTGGTGTTTTCTGGCAGCTGAAATTGAGAGCCAATCCTAATCTAGCTTTATCCGTCATTTTTTTTCTATACCGTCGCTATATTTATATGGCGACAATATAGAAAAACTATCTCGCCTGCGGCACAAGTACGGATCTATTAGATCGATAAAATTCGATAAAATTGACAGTACAAATCGACAATGTGGTTTTTATCGACTATGTATATAATTTATCGAACCTCGATACAATCGACAAAAGTTATCGAATAGCTAGGTCGAATCCAAAGAGAATATAGAATACTACAATACTTTACGATCACACTTCGGTACTCGCAACATTCGATAAATTTATCGGGTTTTTCGATCCGACAAATTTATCGAACCGACTTCCGTACTTGCGCCGCTGGTCAATCGAAATAGTAGTCAATGTCAAGCCACAACAAAGAGAAAGAGTAGAAAGGACGATTATAATAACATGGCGCGCTAAACGTCACCCGCGAGAAGATAATACCAGACGGTTTCAGTAGATTCTCCTTTTGAAACCGTCTGTGATATTTGCTTGACGCAGGACATATAGGCTTGACCGCTTGAGATATAACCCAAAGGTTTGCAGTTCTTTAAGACAAAACATAGCGTCCCCCACTCAAATCGAAACATGGCTACGCCCGTGGATCAATGTATTTCATTCGGCAGCTTCACCGACTGTTTACGAATCCTTATCCCTGATCCCGGCATTTATATAAAATCGCGAATTGTAAATACCCACTGAGTAGCGACGTAATCATTCACTTCGAGCTTCGTTTAAACACGGTTATTTGGTTGCTGAGTGCGTCGTAAGCACGGTTCTTTAATTGCGGAGTGCGTCGCTCAAATTTGGTATTTTTATATTTTTTTCTTCACAATTTTACAATCCGTACACTTGTGAAACAAATGTACCTAAGAAGAAAATACATTTTTCCAAAACAACCTTGGTCTATTCTAAGTGTGTTCGGAGTTGACCCATGAATAATAAAATATGACTTCAATGTCACTTGTACAAGTAACTAGCACGATCGCTAAACTGTACTAAACATCCGTCAAACTAAACCTTGTTAAAATTCAACGAGCTAAGCCTATCTGACTAATGGCGAGCGATTTGGCGCGACATCTATACTTAAACAAAGCTATAGTTAAATATAAACAACGTTTACGGAAGTAAAGCAGGCCATCAACGTTACAGTCTAACGAGAAGTCTGTGCAAGTACATTTTCAAGTTACAAGAAGCTGTTGTATTTGTTGTGAAGCGACCAAGGTGTTTGACCGTACATAGAGGTATTATAATATATTATCTCTTTAGAATAAAATAAAGCAGTTATTTGAGCTGTGTAACAATCGAACTAAGCCACTTGTTATATTATTTTTAAGAAGCTTCTCACGCGATAGGTCGTAATCTGTGCTCTCGTGCCTAGCATCCTGTCGGATCCGCGTGCATTTCTTTTTGTCAGAGATATCGAAAAAGTTTTTAAGACGTCTCTGTTTGGTCTGAGCTGATCATTATGGAGCAATACGGACATAACGAAATACAGCACTTGCATGGCGGCTTGTACAGTCGACTGCGCAGGTGATCCCCTCCTGTGTAGACCGTAACGTGCATCCATGCCTTAGAATTTGTTCGACGGTAATCCTTGTAAATCGACGCCAGGGGTTTGACATATTTCATAGAATATAGGCAGATTAAATCGTTTTTAGGTCACTATCACAGTAGGCCAACCAAAGGTATTATTACATCATTCTTGGTTTAGTGTTTTCTTATGGGAATTTATAAAAGGGACCGGCCCGCCCGTCACAGCTACGTTGCTATATCCCAACTAGGGTCATATGAAAGCTCACCTACTAATCTAAGACCTTTCTGTAATGTACATATGATGCAATAAATTATTGAGTATTGAGTGTAATGTTTCTCGTATTTCATACATATCTATATTATTGAGAGAGGGAGAGAGTGAATGTCATGCGTCATAAATAAGGCATGGTTTCTTGATAGTTGTAGGCCTTTGTTCAGGAAATGTAACATACTTCCACTTCCCTGCATGTACATAAGAGAGGTGTGTGTGTTTGTGAAATCGCATACCATATATTTCAAAACGCGTAATGAAATTATAACACGACAGAAAAGAGCCAGATTCCAAAACCTTTTGTATCAGCCTCCTTGTCATAAAGATATTTACAAAAGAAATGTGTACAATATGTGTCATAAAGTATATAAGTAATAAATTACCGGAGGACATCAAAAGATTAAATGGCAATCAATTTAATACAAAACTGTGCAAGTGGCTATTACAAAACTGTTTCTATAGCATAGCTGAATATTTAAAATTTAAGTGGCATTACATTAATATGACTATTTTAATATTTGCACGCCTGCTTGCACGCTGAATACTGGAACTTTTTTTTTTGAACATCTGAAATATGTATTATTATGTATTCTTGCAAATAAATGTATGATTTGATTTGATTTGATGGTTTAAATAATATATTTTTAAAACACGCAATTTTGACTACTATTATCAATGAGTAGGTAATGATAGTACGCCAAGCCTAGAATAGTGACTGACTGTCAACTGTGGCTTTGGGTTATTAGCGAAATATTTTCATCTTGAAGATGGTAGATAGGTAGCAGTCGATACTCTATTATCGCGCTATGATTGCATCACGCCGTTATTTTTCACCGGAAGGTCAAGATCTTTGTATATTGTGTATCAAGTCTATTGTATACAGGATTTATACAGGATTTTTGTTAGTGGAAGACTAACTCTTCTGCGAGTGTCCGTCTGGGTTGTTACCATCGCTTTGCTCGTGAATTCTGCCGCCAAGCACTAATGTGCAAGCATTATTGTGTTCCGGTTTGATGAGCAGAGTAGCCAGTGAAATTACAGGGCTTATGAGACTTAATACCTGATGTCTCAGGGTAACGAGCGCACTGCAGTGCCGCGCAGACCTTTGTGTTTCAAAGTTCTGGGTGGCACTGCAATTGTTATGGGCCGGCGTTATGCTTACCATCAGGCAAACGACCAGCTCGTCTCGTTACCAAATAACATAAAAAAAACCTCAATCGGAGGGCTACTTATTTAAATTTTTTTTTATAGACTTAGCCGTAGTTACCAGATTTGTCAAATTACTCTATCCTAATTAGATGGATGACGTTGATTATACTTTAATTGCAAATCTCGAAGTCTCAGCATTTATTTTAATTTGTCGCGTTTACAGCTAAACTTTTACAACCACACTAAACCTAACCTAACCAAGATATGCTAATCCGGCATGCTCCTCACGTATTCACGTAATTTACGTGATGCGTCTACGGGAGAAAAACATGAACAGAGAACGTAACTACGTTCTACGTACCTACAGATAAGTTGCGGTATAAATTATGTGAGATGATTTATTTTCTTGGATGTTGTTCTGAGTTTTTTAAAGGGTTGAAGTTGGGGTCACTTTATCATTTTCTTTAGTGGCTCTTTGTTGTTTTCATTAGCTATGTTAGTTACTAACCTTTATGAACTTGCGATGTACCTAGAACGTTTTAAGGGCGTCGTTGACGTTTGTTGAAATGATATATTTGCACTCCATTAATTCTCTTTCCTTCTACGTTTGACTAGAAGTGATTGCTTTTAGCGATAAGTTCGCCGATTCCACTTTAATTTTAGATCTGTTACTGTGGTTATCATAGAGTAGTATAGGTATATAAAGGGGGAAGTCAACCTCGAATAACATTTAGGGTCTTACCACAAAAAAATTAAACAAACGTTAAACCTGTATTAAACACTGTTTAACGCCTAGACATGCCGTAGTCGCGCGATTAAATATGAGCAACCACAAATCCTGATTTAAGTAGTGTCTAAACGAATTGTCTAACACAATTCTGTTGTGACATTTCTAATCATTTTTGACGTTTATCTTTAGACGCTATCTAGCTAAACAGGCTACTAAACATGTTTTTTTGCACGGTCACTTTTTTAACATTTACTCCTTTAGCACAATACAATTATATTTCTTCAAAAGGTGTACTTGGTGTGCAATAAATAATTTCGTATTGTGTAACTCAGCCATGTCTTCTACAAAATTATTTCCTAATTTCTCGTAGAAAAAGTGACAGATGTAATTGAGTTCTAGTGAGGTGTAGGTATCCACACACCCGCAGCATCCCGCGGTTATGAAGTAATATATCATCGAGACGTGCTCGGGGAGCCGCTAATCTGAATTTATTACTGCTCTGACGTTATTTGGGAGAAATTTCGTGTGACTGAAAGATATCGTGACTTTTTCGTGTGTTACAGACATTTTCGGGACAAATTCGAGGTGAAAATTCTTTTTTTGATTGCGAATTTTCAGCTACATTTGTAATCATCTCCTTTTTTCGTAATCTGGGCCGTATAGAGGAACCCTACTCTATAAGTAGGGTTATCACCACTCCTGACTTTAAGTTATGATGTGATTAAAGATGAAGGCGCTACACCAAGACTAAGACTGGTTATGTGTAGCCGCCGGAAAACCAATAGGTATGACTGGTAACAGATTTTCAACTCGAGGGTTGTAGTTAGCCAAGTGAGTACTATAAAATATATGTACATGTACACTATAGGTGGATCCGGATGTTTTCAATCCAGTATCTTTTTTTTTTATTATTTGGTAACGAGACGAGCTGCTCGTTTGCCTGATGGTAAGCATAACGCCGGCCCATAACAATTGCAGTGCCACCCAGAACTTTGAAACACAAAGGCCTGCGCGGCACTGCAGTGCGCTCGTTACCCTGAGACATTAGGTATTAAGTCTCATAAGACCAGTAATCTCACTGGATACTCTGCTCATCAAACAGGAACACAGTAATGCTTGCACACTACTGCTTGGCGGCAGACTATCTAATCTGTACTGAAATAATTGCGGAAATGTCTTTGTTGTAATGTAGGTTTATCATTTTAAGCAGCAACGGAGCAACGGATCGACGTAATTTTTTGCATCGATAAGTTTATGGGCCGGAGAGTAACATAGACTACTTTTTATCTCGGAAAAATACACAGTTCGGAATCTACACGCGGGTGAAACCGCGGGCAGCAGCTACTATAGTTTTAAAGTCAAATTGTTACCGAGCATATGCCCGGTAACAATTTTGTACATACAAATGTATTTGATATATGCAGGTATGAGTGTGAGACATGCCTCCACGAAGCTTTATTGTCAGAAGCGCTTCTGTGTTACATCTAGGACTTCTACGAACCTAATATCAGTTTCTCTGGGAACGTTAATTTGCTACATTGTATGTCTTTGTTTCACCGGATTACTGCTAGACGCAGACTGTGCTAGAACAAACAATACCAACCTACCTCCAAATTAAGATTTCGTTCAATTTCTCCGTTACGCCTATTAATGTGTCGAATATTCTGCAATATTCTTCAATATTCTGCAACATTCTTTTCGATGAAGTATATTCTCTAATTTAATATTTAGAATAGAATAAGAATAGAATAGAATAATATTTATTTCCAAAATACATATAACTGGTTAGTGGTACACAAGTATGCAAAAAAATTCTTAAATGTTCTAGATGATAATATACAGCGAACCCCAAACTAGGCGTGATCCTGTATCGTGGGGCTCAGAGATACGATTTACATAGGTAGTGTTTTAAAAGTATGGACAATACCACATCATCGACAAGTTGAAATATTATAAAAAGTTAAGTAAGGAATAAATTTTTTTGTAACTTAACACTAAGCTTAACAATAACAATAATACGCCGTGCGCTTGATAGCACGTAAGTGTGTATGTGTGTGTGTTTTGTATGTATGTATGTGTGTGCGCATTTTCATTTGAAGTAAAATGAGTTTATTTATAAGAAAAAAATACGATTTCAAGGTCCAAAGCCTACTTATATATTATTTTTGTTTATATTATGTATAAGGTTTCACTGTGGAAAAGTAATTTTTTTAGGTAGTAAACATTAGTTTGGTTGTTGTTTTAAGTTTCCCATCCCGTCGACAGCGCACCTTATTGTGCGCACATCTGAGCGGCACTGCAATTTTATGGGCCAGCGGTATATTTATCATCAGGCAAACGACCAGCTTGTCTCGTTACCAAAGAGCATACAAATATATAGCGTTATGCTCATACCAGCACCCAAACGCTCGCTCCATAGCTTTGTCTTATAAAAGCACCTTGGATTATTAACCTGGTTTTATGTTGTTTGGACGTATGGTCCCGGCTAAGAATAGCACCAACACATCTCTTCCCGAGGGAATATACAGGGAATGGGCTGCAGTATTTTCCTCAGTCAACATCATAATCTACTGCGATCAAGAAGACACCTGGGTTTATTATGACAAAATCCCCTCTTCATGGAGATTGAAGATGTTCAAGAGTGGACTTTTTCCGGCTGAATATGCTGATGAGGTTGTTTGGAAGAAATCGTTATGGTTGATAAGACCATCCATTTTTAATTTATTGTGCCTAGTAACACGTTGATTCCAACTATATAGGTTTCATTGCATTTAATTCGGATTGATTGCTTTGATATTTATTTATTTATTTATTTATTCATTCAGAGTGAGAGCATTACAGTTTCCCAATGCGCCCACTCCAAGTCCTTAAAAACTAGAGACACATGTTATAAAAAACAATAAAATTAATAATTACATAGCTTAATTTAACAAAGCACTTCAGCAAACTCCAATATGTTATAACTTCAATTTATTTCGAATCCATTTCAACATCAGCTGGAATGCCTTTGTTCTACAATTTCAACACAAAGAGTTTCGTAAAAGCATTTTCATTTGTTAAAATATTTAAAGAATATAATATGTATTTTTCAGTATGTTTTTTACATGTGTATGATAAAGAGTGACAGATGGACGGCATACCATCACAGGGATATACAATGATAATACATTCTGATTTTAAATTCTTGGAGTACAATTTATTTTCCATTTTGTAAATGGAAAACATCGAACAATGGGATTTGGATCACCAAATTCAGCAATTGCTGCAACACAGTTTTCACTAGTTCGACAGCCTATTTCTTCTTCCTTCCGGCCCTCGTCCCATTTTTACATGGGGTCGGCGTAGTACGTCTTTACAGACATACCTACTACTTTTAGGTTTTGGAATTTTTTTACAGTCGGCCGCCTCCCTGACTCCAAACCTCCTTGAGAATAAGAGTGTAGGTAATAATCTACCATGCGGGCCATCGATATACTACTACTAATCAATAATGCGGGCCCAATGTGGTTTGGTATACCTGGATGTCACTCGATTTTATTAAAAAAAACCTTGAACGTGCTGGTTCTATGGGGGAGGCCTATGTTCAGCAGCAGTCATCTTCCGGGTGATGATGATGATGATGAACGTGCTGGTTTCCTCACGATCTATTTCTTCAACGTTTGACTGAGTGTGGTAAAATCCGCACATAACTTCATTTGAGTCATTGGTGCCGAGACGGGATTTGAACCATCCATGGGGCGTCAGATTGAAAGTTGCACAAGTTCCCGCTCGGCCACACTCGCTCTCTTTCACTCAGTTCGGCAAACTAAATCTGTTCATTCAAAATGTGAGTATCACGTTATTTCAATAATATATCGTTTAATTTATTTTTTACTTGTATGTTGAAAGCCAGTCTCCATATATAGGTTCAGCGTCATATGACCATATTGTCACTTAAGATGAAGTGTCTTTTATAATAAATGGACTTGCATTTGACTGCTATCTCGCCTGATAATAAGACTTCTTTGCCAGCACCTACAATCAGGGAGTCTTAAGATATGGGTGAACAGGTATCTTCTGCGCAAGCGTGCTACACCGTTGACCGCATTTACTTTTATTAAGCACCTTTTGTAATTTTAAGTGAAGCAACATCGTACCGCGCATGCCACAAACAAAACAACAGTTACCAAAATCCCCCGAACGAATTCCATTCTTTTCAAAAGAAAGTGTCCCACCAATTTCATCGCCGACCAAATCCGTCGCGCTTTGGTCCAGTGATTGATAACCCGGGCCGGGCCCGGCGTGACGTCCCGCCATCTATATCCGTCCCTCTCCAGTCCCGTCCCACCGTGACAAGTCCGCAGAAAGGACACAGTCTTGTTAATTTCGCTGATTTATGAATAGTGTGTGATATATACCTCTTTACAGTTGTGACATATAGAAAAATAATGTACAAAATGTGAAGTGTCAGAATTGTCATTCCTAATTATTCTATTCAAATAAAACACGTTAAATACAGAATTGTTTATATTTATCAATGGCGACGAGTGAGGAAGAACTATTCAATCTAAAAAGAGCCAGAAGCACCATCAAAGGACAATTTACAAAAATTTTCAAACATTTACAAAATGCGGGGAACATTTCCGAATACGAACATACAACACGACTTACGACTATACAAAAGTATGAAGAAAAGTTCGACATCATACAAGAACGCATTGAAAATATTAGTCCAAATTCGCAGGACGAATGTAATTTACATTATGACATTAAGGAAGAAATAACGCAACTCAAGTTGATGTTATTCAGCAAATTTACTCTCAGTACGTCACCTGCAACTACACTACAGGAAACAAACACGAGGGAAGCTGAGAGATTCAATCAGGTGCCAAAAATACACTTTCAACCTTTTCAAGAAAAAGAAAGTTTTAAGAAATTTGTTAAACGCCTTGAAACATATTTATTTATGACTAACTGCCAAAATCCAAAAATGATGACTTGCGTGTTACTAAGTTCTTTAAGCCCAGAGCTACACGAAAGAGCTTATGACTTGTGCGCACCAGAAGACCCAACAAAATTAAAGTTTCAAGAGTTAGTACATTTATTAGAACAATACATTGATCCGAAACCTAGCGTGTGGGCACGGCGACATAAGTTTATCACACGCATTCAAAGCGAGAACGAAACAGTGGCGAACTACAGTACAGAACTCAAGCGTTTAGCACATGACTGTGAGTTTTCGTGTGACAGCTGTAAGAAACCTATCGCTGATAATTTCTTAGCATTACAATTTATCAGAGGAGTACGAGACAGTGACATCCGTACAAAAATATTACAAGACAACGAAACTGCTGCTTTAAGGAATTAGTACAGCTGGCATCATCATCTGAAGTTGCTAGAGCGGACAATACATTTATAATTGGAAAACCGGACCAGCAAAACGAAGTACCCGTACATTCAATAAATAACAAACGACGTTCTTATGTGAAACCTACTACACAACGATTTCAAATTACATCAATAAAAGATTTACAAGGGAAATGTTTCCGCTGCGGTGAGGCCGATCACAGAGCGAACGTGTGTAGGCATATCAACGTCAACTGTTCAAAATGCAGCAGGACGGGTCATTTAGCGCGCGTTTGCCTTCAATCACTAAGACAAACTAGAAACAACCAAATTGACGAACCCGATGTAGTAGATACTGAAAGTATTTGTGACATCAACGCCATTCGCTCTTACTGTACTGATAAATCAGGGAAAACTCCGTACGAACAAATGTTTGGTAACCGAACTCTTTTGCATGCTATGTTAAAGAGAAAACTTGTCCAGCCTAGTACACCGGTTGATCAAAAACCAAATGTAAGAACATTTAAATCGGGGCAGAGAGTCCAAATCAGAAACTACAATGCTAGTAGAAAACAGGAGTTCGGAACTGTTTTAAAACGCATTGGTCATCTTGACTACATATTAACCGATTCTGGTCAGATCTGGAAGAGGCATGTTGATCAGATGCTGAACACAGGAGTCAGAAAGGCTGAGGAGGATTAAATAAGGGTGGAGACTCTGATATATACCTCTTTACAGTTGTGACATATAGAAAAATAATGTACAAAATGTGAAGTGTCAGAATTGTCATTCCTAATTATTCTATTCAAATAAAACACGTTAAATACAGAATTGTTTGTATTTATCAGTGTGGTATTAGAGAAAATTGGATGTTCTTCAAGGATATTTGAATTGGGTGGGTTTTGTAAGTTTTTTTTTCTGCGTTCTGGAGAAAACATTCACTTGCTTGAGAAAACAATATTGAGAAAAGATTTAGTGGGTTTAACATAACAGTAGACCAGAAATTGCTGGGTTTATGAAGGGTAACGCGCGCACTGCAGTGTCACGCAGGCCTTTGTTTTCTAAGTTCTGGTTGGCAGTTGGTTGGTTGTCTGGTGCGAAGTAGCTCACACTATCCCTCACAAGCGCGACAGAGTGCGTAAAAAAAGCGGCCGGCTGTAAAATAATTGCCAAAACGTAAAAGTAACATATACTTTTACGTTTTGGCAATTGCCCATTTTTATATAGTGTCAGCGCAGTATGTACTGCGCTGACACTATATAAAAATGGGACAAGGGCAGGAAACCATAGGTACTCTAGATAATCAATCCATGAGGTACATACATCATACAGGGATAGGTACAATCAAGTCACTAAGCAATGCTAGTCATACCAATAGACTCGATTCTACGCTTTGACCGCGCCAAGTAAACTGTTTACAAACTCATTGAGTAGCCGCACTAGGGCCATCGAACGCGGCCACTAGATGCCGCCACCAGTGTCTGGGTGCGGCCTCCAGTCGCAGCCACTCGTAGCCATAAAATAAGAATGCTCGGGCGCTTTTTAACGGCCTTAACTCCTAAGCGCTCCTACTGTTCTCGCTCTATTCTGTGCGGGCGGCGAGAAACTGACGTTTGTGGTTGAGAGTGTCCGGGAGGCGAGTCACAAACGCGGCCACTGCCTCAGCTTGTGGCTCGGTCACTCAAATGCTCAGTGTACGCCGATGCCATATAAAATGTATAAAAATCTGATGCGCAGATTGTGGTCGCGTTAGTGGCCGCGGCTGGTGCGGTGCAATGTTCGGCAGTGTGCTAGTCGCTCAAGTTCCCGCCTCGGCCACACTCGCTCATTTTCGATTTTGAAGTATATATACACTTTAATTAATAACAAAGTCCACATTAAGCCAGTCCATTAAAATAATTGCTGTAATTTATTAAAAGTATCCAATCAGTGTCTATAAAACTGATGCATTCAAAATTTAATTAATTACCTTTGTGAAGAGAAAACATTTTTGATGAAAATGTAAAATTAAAAGTAAGTATGATCCCAACAAAGTAACTGTAGAAAGGGGACATGGTTAATTTAAAAAATGTAGGTATATGATACGTAGTTCTGCTTCTCACAAGCTCAGTTTTAGGGCACTTTTTGATTGCAAGCATAGGCGAGTCGCAAGCAAAGTTAGAAAAGTAGCGTGTCAGAGTCAACACCTAAGCGCAGTTGGTAGATTTTTATATTAAGAAAGAGATAGAGTACATAATCTTTGTTTTACGCGATAAAAATTACACATAAAATTCCTTTAAAAAAGTGGGAACAGACTGTCGCGATTTATGACATTTATGCCGACTAGTTAGTTGTCCCTAACGACGACTAAGGCGACGCCTAACTAAGTAACTCCTAATGTAAGCAAAGTCTTAAATATATACTTCATTATTATTATAGTCGTTAGAACATTCCTAAAGGTTGGTGAAACGATTTTTGGCCTGGATAACTCCTAAATATTTAGGCAATTTAGGTGTCTCCTAGGGTTGGTAAAAACGGACAGTACCTAATTCCTCATTTTTAAGGTATTGTTTCATGACATTTAGTACAGGACGACCTTTGAGATAAGAAAGAAGTCTGTAAAAAAATAAACAAAATGTACACATAAAGTTGCACTAAAATCGGTACCTACATAAATGTTAAAAATTTTGAACTTTGAAAGTTTGTATGGAGCGATGAGGAGTAAACATTCTTGAGAGTTCCACGTCAGCGTCAAAAATAGCTGAATTTTCTACAAACTTTCAATTGACTTATACATATAAAATATCTGAAAACGCTTTGCATCTATTGTATAAGTTTGCCTTTTTTGCCTTTATATAACTCTGCACATATTTAGCCAAACTGCGCAGAACAAACCTAGTTTTGCCATGTCCACTGTCCGTCCATCTGTCTGTCTGTCACACCCTCTTAGTTTCTACAAATAGACAAAAACTCGTTGTCGGTTTCAGAATACTGGTAGCTGAGGTTTTGGCAAATTAAATTTTGTCCACGGACCTGTTGGCTATGCATTTCAGATTTGTTTTTCCTGTTCTGAACCAGTCCTCATTACTTAAACATTCAGTTTAAAGTAGTGTAATGTTAAATTGTTAGTTTACCTAATGTTCCTAAGTGCGTTTCCTAAATTTTCATGTACACGGAACACTCGATAAACTCGTTTGATTTTATAGAACTCCTCATCAAATGATTACAAAGGAAAGACACATTCCAAAATAATATTTGCAACTGTGGAATTGCACTAACGTTACATTGAACAAATAAGACACAAGACGTTCTTACTATTGTGCACATGTGCAGTCCGTGGATAATTTTCAGAGTAAAAATTTTCGACGAAACAGGTTTCGGTTTCGCATAAGTAACCCTTTACAACTTGGGTGTTTTCAAGTCGAGAGTAAATAGATTATTTCTGAGTAATCATGTCCCACCCTTAGACCATTCTCGCTTTCCATCAGGTGCGAAATTTGGGGGTGTGACCAAAACCAAACCCCAAAATTTAAAAAACAACCAGGTAAGCACCAAAAAATGTCTTGCCACCATACCGCTGTCATTGCTTTATATAGAGAGAAGAGGACGGACCACACGATGCCGTCGCCAGCAGAGCTGTTCCATTTATAATTACTCGATTAGTTTCAGTTATTACCCAACTGGCAAGATAAGGTGGGTAATGTTTTTCGAGCGTGTGTACTAGACATATGGCAAATTCTTTAGTCAAGATTTGATGGATTTTTATATACGAGTTGTATTTGATTTACATTAATTTTGGGAGTAACATAGGGTATAATAAATTTTTCTCAGTTTTTATTACGCAGTTTGGATTTTTGTTTATAGAAAAATTATAAAAAATGTGGTTTTTTTTCGTTTTCTAACTTTATCTTTCAGATAAGACAGAAAAGTTGTTAAAACTTGTAACTGTGTTCACCGATAGCTATAATTTGAGATTATTCAAGTCACGAGTGAATAGTATCTTCTAGGTAAGCAGGCTCCAACCTTAACCACATCGTCACATACCATAATTTGGAATTAAAAAAAGAACTTATATATTTCTTTAAGACACGACCTTTGAATATCATTTCAGTACGATTATTAAAGTGAAAACATTTTCGTAATCCAGTAATTAGCTAATTAGTATTCGCAGACGATCGTTACGACTCGTATTTTGTGTTTAAATGAAAATGTTTGAGAGATAGAATTTTAAACAATACTGACAATACTTCGTCGTAATGTTAATGAATAATCATCTTTTATCTACATATAACATGGATTTGTAACAGGGCATGTCTGTGCATCACGGGTATATTTTTTAAACATTACCTAGGTTACCACAAAAAATTATTTTTAGTCGCCTGTTTAGCTAGACATCGTCTAAAGATAAACGTCAAAATTGATTAGAAATGTCACAACAGAATTGTTTTAGACTATGGTTAGACACTACTTAAATCAGGATTTGTGGTTGCTGATATTTAATCGCGCGACTTAGGCATATTTAGGCGTTAAACAGTGATTAACACAGGTTTATCGTGTGGTTAATTTTTTTGTGGTAAGACCGCTCTATTAATTTAGCCATTTTAGATTTATTGTATTTTACAACCTTACACATCAGATGAGTTACTGGTCAAAAGGTAACTTCTCATGTGTAAAAAAATTATACTCTCAATTTTTTTTATACTATGTAATAACGAGACGACTAGCGTTGCCTGAAAGTAAGAATTACGCCGGTTTATAACAATAATTGCAGTGCCATTCATTGCAGAGCGGCACTGCATTACGCTCGTTACCTTGACACATTAGGTATTAAGTCTTATAAGCTCAGTAATTTCAACTTCTTTACTCATCAAACCGGGACACTATAATGCTTGCACATTACTGCTTGGCGGTAGACTACACAAGCAAAGCAGTGGTGTCCACCCAGATGGACACTCGCAGAAGAGTTAGCTCTACAACCTCAACCTGGTAAACTTCATTAATTCTCTTTCCATCCAAAGGTTACCTAGAAAAGATTGAAATTAATGACAAGCCCGTCCATTTTACTTGATATCGTGATTAATTTTTCAAGACTGGTATACAATAAAGTGTTTTGATTTGAGAGTTGTGAATATTCCTATCAACGCGTACGAAGCCATGTGGGTACGCTAGTCGTTTTTATAATTAGTTGAAATATTGTATTACACATAATGAGAGGTGCGAGGAGTTGTGAAGTGTGAATTTATTACGAAATTAATATTCATACGTCTACAAACAGGTTAATAACGAAGATTAACGTTAATAACAAAGTATACAAAATATACCTACATAAAATATTTTATTTTATTTTATTTGGTAACGAGACGAGCTGGTCGTCTGCGTGATGGTAAGCATAATGCCGGCCCATAACAATTGCAGTCCCATTCAGAACTTTGAAACACAAAGCTCTGCGCGTCACTGCAGTGCGCCCGCTACCCTGAGAAATTAGGTATTAAGTCTCATAAGCCCAGTAATTTCACTGGTTACTCGACAGTAAAGTAGATATACATCCAATTCCAAATATTTAAAATCCAATTTTCGAAACGGTAGATCAGCATTTGAGCACAATCTCACCTGATTTGACAACATAGAAAAAAGTACTGATTCATTTTTCTGTTTACAATTGGGTAACAAAACGAGCTGGTCGTTTGCCTGATGGTATAATACCAGCCTATAACAATTGCAGTGCACGCAGAACTTTGAAACTGAAAGGGCGGCGTGGCACTTCGCTCATTACCCTGAGACATTAGAGCCCACTAATTTCATTAACTACTTTATCAATCCACAATACAATAATGCTTACAGATTACTGCTTAGATGTAGAGTACACGAGCAGAGCGATCGTACCTACTGGTACTGGTTTTCACCATTTTCGACCTCCCACCGCACACACACATATTCGCTTAAGTTCAGACGAGACAATAGTCAAAATAAGAAAAATAAAGAAGAAAAGCATTTAAATATCCCAACTAATAAACATCTCTTTGCAAAATAACGCTTCACTAACAAAGCTTTTAAACAAATACAAAAAAGTACATATAGTCCAATTGTATCCCAGTCTCAAGCGGCGCACCCTGTGAGTTATATACAGGATGTATAGTCGTCAGGCGGAGATCAAGTTACCGCGAACAGGAAATGAAGCCAACTGAGACAATCCCCCTGTATCAAAAGTTATATGAGGAAGATGTAGTTCGCTGGAGGTACTATGTTAGAAGTTGTTCTAGTGCAAATGAAACGAGTTTAGAGGGGAAATCGAAAATCAGTGCGTTACAACCCAAAAAAGACGGCAGAATATGTCGTTTTACTTCCATACTAACATCATATACCTAGAACAGAATATATTTTATTATTAAACTTTGTACAAAATGATCTTATAAGTATTTTTATTATAAGTACCTTACCTTACTCTCTACGGACACGTTACGTGGTCCAAACTCTTATAAGATTAGGTCAAATATTAAAATAAAATTACAATATTAACAAGATAAAAAAACATCAAGACGAGAACTCTGGTCTATCTTACAAGTATTACAATGAATGGCAACAGTTTTGTGTTTTTCTAACTTACAATATTAGTTCAAACAACATATGCATATGTTTATATATAGTGAGAGAGTGACGTCAACCAATCTGTAGATAAATTGTTAGGATCTTGCAGAGTTTGATATTTCGGTGTAGGGAAATATTGTGATGGAACCATAGCTTAGTTGTTGAGTATTTTACAGATTTTTGTTAGTGGGAGGACTAACTCTTCTGCGAGTGTCCGTCTGGGTTGTTACCACCGCTTTGCTCGTGAAGTCTACCGCCAAGCAGTAGTGTGCAAGCATGACTGTGTTCCGGTTTGATGAGCAGAGTAGCCAGTGATATTACTGGGCTTATGAGACTTAATACCTAATGTCTCAGGGTAACGAGCGCACTGCAGTGCCGCGCAGGCCTTTGTGTTTCATAGTTCTGGGTGGCACTGCAATCGTTATGGGCCGGCATTATGCTTACCATCATGCAAACGACCAGCTCGTCTCGTTACCTAAAAACATAAAAAAAAATACTTACTGGGCTGGCTACCATCAACTTCAAGTTGATTGGATTGGATTGGATTGATTGGATTGATTGGATTGGATACCGGTTGGTATACACCAACCGGTGTGTTCTGGCAGTTGCATTTGAGAACCAGTTCTAGTCTGATAGGTTTCGCATATTCACTATCTTTGACTAAATCGAGATAGTGGTCAAGATAACTTATCGGGTATAAAACTATTAAAGGCAATGGGCAGGCCACATTTTCAAGACGAGAGTGAATAGGTTTCTTCTAGGCAAGCGTGCTCCATCGTCGACCGCATCGTCGCATAACATCAGGTGAGATCGTGGTCAAACGTAAGCTTATATCAGATAAAAAAAAAAAAGTCACTCACAGGCCGCAGTCGCAGATGGGGAAGAAAGGTTCTCGAGTGGCGACCACGAACCGGAAGACGTTGTGTAGGCTGGCCTCACATTAGGTGGACCAACGACGTTGTCAAAATCACGGGGAACCGTTGGATGCAAGAGGTGAGTACCCGATCCAAGTGGCGTTTTATGGGTGAGGCCTATGTTCAGCAGTGGACGTCTTCCAGTTGATGATCATGATGGTGATGATGTAAGTTTGGAGTAAAGATTCTAGTAAAGATTTTATAATTTTTTTTTTAAATTAGCTGGCCTCATTATTATTTAATACGCCTCCATCACAACTTCTCTTCCTCAAAGCGATGTAGCATAACAAAGGAAAACGTAAATGGGTGCACATAAAAATTAAATTTGTTTTTTTCATAAGAAATATTAAGTTCTGACATAAAAAGTTGCGTTTTATGACAGCCGTTAAACACGTCAAAGTTTAACGGAAGCTGGCAGTTACTTGTCATTAGCGAGGGATTTCATAAGTCATTTGACTTTAGAAGTTAGGGTGGGCTGGACTTTAGCATATAGTATTAATCGAAAGAGACAAAACATTCTGTAACTCTATCACCGTTATTAGTATTTATTATTAGTTAGTATTTATGAGTAATACCCATCGTATATAAAGCATAAAAAGTAAAAAAAAGTGTCAAAGTAAATAATTATTTTTTGACATAAATAAATATTCCAAAAAATAATTTTATCCGTAGGGTTTGGAACTAGTAGCAATTATGTTTCAGAAGCCAATGGTCCCCACCTTTTGTAGCAAAATGATTTATAATTATGCGTTGAGTACCATTGGTTTTTATACCCTTCTATCTGTCTAGACCGTATAAGGAGAAAATAATACAGGATAGTTATAAGTTAAGTTTATATCTTACGTGAACGTGATATAGCAAGCTTGAAAGTAGAAAAGAAATGTATGATTTAAGATGTCTTGTTACTAGATTAAGTGAAATATTGGATCAACGCTAACCTGCGCGCAGTCAAATTTAAATTCAAAATACTTTTATTATCAGTTAATGTAAGTTATATGAATCTAGATGCCAAATCGCAAGTAAGGTAACGGTTTTTTTGTACCACAGGCGCATTGCGAACAGAATATACGCAAACTCCCAAATTACGTGCTACAAACAAAACACCGCAATATTAAATAAAAACATACATATTTTTGTTTAAAAACAAACCTTCACGTAATACAAAAACAAAAGGTCACGACACAAGCAAAACAACCGAGATAACAGAACCGCTACGAGAACGCTACGGGCTACGTAAGTGCTACAGTGTACGAAGTGCTACGGGCTACGTGAGCTCCGAAATTCGTAGCTGCTATGTACAGGTAACATTTAAACGTAAACTTTTATTGGGGTCGTTTCAGCTCAGTGCTGGCTCGATCTGGAAACACAACGCCCCTTATGGCAAATGTAGATAGGTGAGACGGTATAAATTTCTATACCGTGAAGCGATGTACCGAGAAAGACTGGTAGCGAAGGCTAGCTACCGATCTCTAGGTAAAAGGTTTGGATCTTACTTAATGAGCCTTCAAGTTGAAAATCTGTCGTATGTTTTACGGTTAGCTTGTACTATACTAGTATCAACTTAGCCATCAAATTTATAATATAATTATTAGTATTGACCGTTGCATAAAAATGTATAATTAGCTGCTGCCCGTGGTTTCACCAGCGTGGAGATATTGGATTTCATGTTTTTTTTGAGCGGAACCTAAAATAAAAGTAGCCTAAGTTACTCCTTGTAACATCAGCTATCTGCCGTGAAAGTCCCGTCAAAATTAGCCCAGCCATTTCAGAGATTACACGGAACAAAAAGACAGACAAAAAAAAAAATTAAAATGGTTGTTGTGTTATAGGTATTTCAAAAAATTCTGTTGTGATATTTCTAATCATTTAAGACGTTTATCATTAGATACTGACTAGCTAAACGCTAAACAGGCGTCTAAAAGTAGTTTTTTGTAGTAACATGGTATGTATTGTAAATGTTAGTTAAGTAAGTTGTATAGTTAGTTTGATTGTATAACTTCAAATACATTTGGTAGCATATTAATATTTTCACCACAAGAAGCTACCAGGCGACATCCAAGATGGCTCCATTCCCGCGTCTGCCACATTCCCGGACAACGTGCAAAAATGTATTCCAGTCACGTGCCGTAAATGTCGCCTCGACACGAACATAACTGGAAACGCAGTCGTGAGCGACACGACACAGAAACTACTCGAGTGAAACTAGACAAGATTTTTGTTAGAAACTATGCACTTATTTATATCTATTTAACCGGATTCACTTACGTGGAAACCGGTCGAGCAATCGTCGCGAAGCTCGGCTGAACCACGTAAGTGAATCCGGTTAAATAGATATAAATATGAGTAATACTTACGAAAGTTTTAATCAAAAAAAAACTATGCACTGTACAAGATATAATTATAATTTTTAGAAACACCTGACTAAATGAGTCTATTCTTCTATCTTACAAATAAATAAAATTGAAGTGTTTGAATAATGTTTTGCGCGGGTCGTAAAGATAATTAAATAAGTATTAGTCATACTTACGAAAGTTTAAATCAAGAGGTACTGGTGTCAATTCTATAATTTCATAACTAAACTAATTTTAGTTTCGCTCTCTCTCTTTCCAATGCATAACATGGGAAAGAGACGGAAGATGTCTGACAGATCTAAATTTTGTTTTAGAGCTGTCAAATATCTTTGGATCTTGATAAATTAGATGCCACTGAATTCATTGCCATTAAATTTACACTACACTCAAGCAAGTGGATTAATTTGACAGGTCTAAGATATATTCCATCTCTTTCTCATGTTATGCATTGGAAAGAGAGAGAGCGAAACTAAAATTAGTTTAGGTATGAAATGATAGAATTGACACCAATGCTGTACTAAAAACACGTATTTCGTTGTTTATAGCCATGTTATACATTTTTTATTTATTGAAATGTAAATAATCTCTTTTTCATCCAATATTTTCATATTGGATGAAAAAAACAATTGAATTCGGGAAACTTTTAGATGTAGTATCTCTGTGGAAATTATATTTTATTTGCGAATTTCATTTTTACTATGTTCTTAAACCTGTATAATTCATAATGTATTTTTTATTTCATGCGACATCCCTATATATTGCTCAACGTATTACATAACCATTACCTGAATGTTAGGCAAGGCCTTCAAAACATTATTGTAATCTTTTTTGGAAAATCATTTCAACCAACCTTCCAGACTCAAACTCGTGAAACATGTTTTTATATGGACATCCCTTTTCCATTTAACCCTTCCTGCACACAACAACCCTAAAAATACAATACCATTCTATTCAGTCGCTAATAACTAGCATCAAACATATTACTTCGCTGTATTTCCATGACGCTTCCAACAATAGCCGGGTTTTCTGTGAGAACACATCGCTCGTTCAGTTTGGACCACGGCCGGAATAAGGACGGGGCCAAATCCAAACGGGGACTATTCTAGTTGTGAATTTGTCATTGTAACAATAATCAACCCTTTTTTTTCGTTATTGGAGTTGCTCCTCGTTAAAATGTCGTTAGACATCGTAACTTGATTTTAATCATTGTGGAGGGCTTAGCTACATTTGGTGTTTCATAATCTATAACTGTCAGTCAACACCAATCACCAGAGATCTCACCCATGCAATGGATATTTGATCGGAGTCGACTAACCGATTGATTCTATATTTTGTTACAGGACTTTATTAATATTACAGTACTATCAATTTGATGTGATCAAAAGTTTGGAGATGTTGAGGGGGAGTGTTTAAATTTCGAATTTAACTTTGTTTAACTTGATCCCCCTGTAATACAATCCTTACTACGTTCAAGATTTGAGCCCCCAGCTTCATCAATTTGCTACAGTAATCACGCCTCTGACACAGGGGGGAGAGGGGAGCAGGGGCGCGGGGAATTGAATCTGCCTCGTAGATCACCTAAGTTATTATTGTGTGTATTGTGATAATAGATGGGAGTCGTCAAGTCAGATTTCAGATGGCAGGATCATTTGTTTTGTGTCAACGTATTATGTATGCTAATAAGGTTGTTTCGTCTATAATTCTTATCCGTCGTACTAAGTTGCTTTTAATACCGGTGTGGGGGATTTTAACACTGTGGCGTGTTCGCTAACGTGAAGTTTTTGATATACAGGGTGTAATAATTTTATTTTATTATCTTAGGAAAATTGCTACCTACTTACATTACAAAACCATAATTGCGTTACTAATTCACTTACGGCTAAGAATTATCATATCATAATTGACAGATGCGTAAAATATCTAACGTTTAGTTAACAAATCGGAAAAATTAAAAAGAATATACTGTGATAGAAAAATATTAAATATTCAGTTAGTTGTTGTCAAAAATTCACAGTATTCATGCAAGTCAAAATTACAGGACATAAACGTGATTTAGTATGTTTTCGTGGCATTGATATTGCGCTTTTTGTAGTTAGAAATAGTTTGCTCTCCAATATCTCACTCCTTACGTATAAGTGAAGAACATTACGGCAACCGAGCAAGAAAACATGTCATTAATGCGTCTTAGAACAGCACATATTGTAAACCGTAGCAAAGAACTCTAACCCACGATATGTGGTTATCATATTTGTTTCGACAGAGTTCGAAGGTTGTTTTCGAAGTAACATCTAAAATGCTATTTAAATTATTATCTACATAAATAAAAATGTATTTTCTGCTGCTTTGCCACAAAAACAGCACACACAATTTTGAAACAGGTTGGTTCTATTGCAATTCGAAGCAGTTTCCTTTAAACTTAGTTTACTAATATTTTTATCCACTAAACTCGCTAGAACAGATAAGTGGCTGCGCTCCCCAAGGTTAGTTCGATCGCTGCACTGTCTGGCTCCATCGGGACCGACTCGCTTTTAGTTCTCGACGACTGCTGCACTAGTGCCCGAATGTGCAATCCGGGTGGGCTGCACTTGGCACTCGTGTATAAATGGTGTCATTTCTACGTACGACTTCAGTGACAAACTACTGAACCGATTGGCATTTCTATGGGAGCAATCTGAAAGTGCATACTTTCAAATAAAAATAAATCAAATCGGTTTATAAATGATGGAGATCTTAGATAAGAAACATAAAAAAATACAATCGAATTGAGAACCTCCTCCTTTTTTGGAAGTCGGTTAAAACATACAGCTGTCGAACGTAACCTTCTCCTCCTTTTTTAAAGTCGCTTATAAACTAAATTGTTGCCTAAATAATGTGATAATTATGCATTTTTGTAAGGTTGTGTAGCTATTTTTTAAAGGAAAATGTAAAAAGTCATTGCGGCTGAAGAGCTGACATTTTCTATTCAGTACTATAAATCCAAAGGCAATTTTAATGAAATAATTTTTAAGGAAATGTTCATTATCTTCCAAAGAGCCTTACGGCACAATACCGTCTAAATATCTCCTGAGTCTGCTTTTGTAACCCACTAATTAATTATCTTGTTTTATAACCTTAAATGCCAAATGGTGAAATTATGATTCGAGTCGTCGACTCGGTGGTGGAACGTAGAGGCAGTAAGTAAACCCCAGGTAAAGTTTGTGGTAGGACTAACTCTTCTGCGAGTGTCCGTCTGGGTTGTTACCACCGCTTTGGTCGTGAAGCCGGCCCCAAGCAGTAACGTGCGAGCATTACTGTGTTCCGGTTTGATGAGTAGAGTATAGCGAGTGAAATTTCTGGGCTTGTGAGACTTATCTGATGTCGCAACGAACGCACTGCAGTGCCACGCAGGCCTTTGTGTTTCAAAGTCCTGAGTGGCACTGCAATTGTTACGGGCCCGCATTATGCTTACCATCAGGCAAACGCTCAGCTCGTCTCGTTATCAAATAGTAAATAAAAAAAAAACATGAATACTCGTCGCTGAATACCTTAGTGTTTGGTTTGCGCCAAGTTGATCTACTGACTTAACATTTTGCAAACTCTAAATCTAGTCTTTAATCGACGACCATTAATTAACATCTGTCGACTGGAGTCGTGGAATATTCTAGCATGGTAATGAGCTTCGCTTAACGAATTATGAGGGTTATGAATGTTGATCAAGATATTCGCTGGCCTTGAAAGTACTTAGGTATGAAAATAAATTGTGCGTAAAATTCAGGGAAAACACACTTAGGATATTGGAAGAAATGTTTTCAGAATAAGGATTTACATATAGAAAGGAACGTAGGGAATTTTATATAAAAAGTGAGCATAGGCCTTGGAAAATAGATTTTCTAGGGCCTCGCTTAGTAATTTTTGCTAGTATAATTTTACACACCCATACACGCTGTATAGTTTATCTTTATTAATAGGCCACTATATCACATGATCTTAAGTCATGTTGTAGTCGAAGATGATAAGAATGTTTCACTTAGAACTGGTTCTCAAGAGCGGTGGATGACACTGACATATCGACTGGTAATTGAGACTGTATTTCTATTTACCAGGTGATAAGACTAACTCTTCTGAGAGTGTCCGTCTGGGTTGTTACCACCACTTTGCTCGTGTAGTCTGCCACCAAACAATAAAGTATGCATTACTGTTTCGGTTTGATGAGCAAATTTAGGTAGTCAGTAAAATTATTGGGGTTATTAGGCTTAATACCTAATGTCTCAGTGTCGTTACGCAATGCTGAACCGCGCAGGCAGTGACGTATTTTAGGATTCAGCGCCCTGGGCCCTCGCCGCCCTGCCGATGCCGTCGACGCGCCGCCGCCGTTTAGTGTATACGATAGCCCCGCGTCTTGATAGATTTATCAAACTTACACCCATGAACCCCCACGACCACCTTACGAGATTTAGGTTCTTATTAATAAACAGTGTTAAATGTTGGTTTAGTTGAACTATATTTTGTCTTTGTTGTCTTTGACCATTTTAAACTGAATCGAAAGAGACAAAACACAGTTTAACTAAGTATTCAACCGTTTAATATTGTTTAGCGCCTTATTTAGGTATGCTTTTTAAAATTTCATCTGGTGCGAGGTGCGGCTTGTACCGCCCTTCGCAGCCTGCCGCCCCGGGCCATGGCCTTTTGGCCCTATGGTAAATACGCCCCTGCGCGCAGACTATTGCGTCTCAAAGTTCTGAGTGTCATTGCTAATGTTATGCATCACTGTGTACCTCATGCCTTCAATTGTCCTTTAAAGCCTCAGCAATAGTCTGCATAAACCAAAACACAACTTTAATATCACGACAGACATAAACTTTCAAAATTTCAACGAACAATTCCGTGAAATCTCTTACGGGACCAAATCCAGTTAGTTAGACCCAAGTGGAGCGAACCAGCCAGCTCTCAGTCCCATTGTACTTTTATGTGAACACTTTAGCTGTCACTCGGGCGCAATTAGAGAATGGCTCTCTTGCTTTACTTATGTTATTTAAAGTTAGATTTTCAACTTAACTTCAGTTTCAAGTTAGCTTTTAATATATTGTGGTTTGGAGCTGGGAAGTTTCAGCATGAGATTAGGAAATAGTTATTTAAATATTACCTCTTTAGTTTTATGTGAATATTAAAACATTGAGTGTAAATCAAAGTTGAAGTTGAAGGTCTGTGCGGTCAATATATTAATTGCGTACTTACTCCACGCCGCTTTGTCGCTCGCGCATCTCGACATTTTTGAAGATAAACTATCACTAAATATAATTAAGAAAAATCGCATTCGGTGAATTTCTCGACAGTAACATTACAAAAGTTTAACAAAAATTCCATTTTGATTCACTTAAGTTATCAAACCTAAAAATGGAATTTTATGTTTTGCCCATTTTCATGTATGAAAACCTGATCGGATTAAAATGGTACTTTTGCCGTACGTTTGTAATGTTATTGCCAGCAAATTCACCGAATGCGATTTTGCGGCCACGGGTGGTCGTGCCTAGTGGCTGAGTCTAGTGGGCTACGTGGACTAGGCTCCCCTGATGTATCCCTTGGGGGAGACATGGCGATTCTGGTAGTGGTCTTGGCTTCCCCGGGAGGGGAACGGAGTAGCCACGTTCGGTGGCAGTAAGAATTAAAAAATGAAAGTTTTTAAAAACCTACTACGTATTTTATTCACTATATTATTAAGTAATTGTTTGAAACTTCTTAAATTTACAATAAATCCGCTTGAATTATGTATTCTGTATCCGACACAAAACTGATAAAAGCTTTCAAACATCCAGTCCGTATTCAAATCACTTACATACAATTCACCATTTCCAATGAGAGTAAACACATTAAACCTCTTCAGAGATCAGTGTAGCAAACAAATCGAATTCCAATTCGGGGTGATTACACCCGGGGCAGAAAGGGATGCGCCCTGCTCCACAAACGGTACAAAGTTGGGCATGTACGTAATATTAGAAAGTTTAATTAGGTTTGAGACAGGTGACCTTAGAATTGCCCACCTCTAGTGATTGTCGTCATGTGATTCCAGGCGTGACGCGATTGCTCAGTGGTAGTGATGCCAGTTGCTGATCCATCGATAGTTCGAGATCTGCAAATATCACCGGGCTTATGAGATTTAATACCTAATGTCTTAGGGTAACGAGCGCACTGCAGTGCCGCGCAGGCCTTTGTGTTTCAAAGTTCTGAGTGGCACTTTAATTGTTACGGGCCGGCGTTATGCTTATACAGTACAACGACCTGCTAATCTCGTTATCTAAATAAACTAAAATACGTATTTCCACCTCCTGGTTCCATCATCAGAACCTGGACACAAAGTACAATCTATTGAACTCGTCACAACGAGTCATCCGAGCCCAAACTTGAAGGGTATACTTGTAGCCACTAAAGAGTTCCACTATCCATTTCCTGGCTCCATCATGAGATCAGCTCCATGATATCAAATTATTGTATTGTCATCCAAACTACATTTCATATTGATACGACCGTTAGAATAGGTTAAAACTGACTTCAAACATTCTATTACATTGTCAGTTATATAGATACAAGTGAACCTAATAAAAGTGTGTTAAAAACAAAATTTAAAATCTACAAGATACCACTTGTATAACATACCCTTGTATTTTCGAGGAACCCGCCCCAGCTAGTGAAACACGAGATAAAAAGCGGAAACTGCGGATTGCGTGTTGGTCACTTCCGGCACTCTGGTCAATAAATCGTGCCACATGTCCGTACAGAGTGCATTCTGTGATGGTAGCCTTTGGCGGTGTGTTTGAATCGGCGAAGTGTTTTACGTGCTACAGTTTATTGAAGGCTTATAGCACTGCGCTCGGCTTATCGTTCGTAACTGCACTGAAAGTTAAGCAACGTTCGCTGTGGTCAGTCCTTGAATTGGTGACTGTTAAGTGTTAATTGCAATAATTGAGCGCAACCGTGCTTCAGCCCTCTGAAGGTTGAGCAACAACCCTAGGTTGAGCAGTTGGTCGTAAAACAGTAATTAAAGCCACGTCAGAAGCTTTCAGGCAGCTTAAAAAGTTTGACACCATGGCCTGGCCTTGTATTTAGGAAAAGGTAGAAAAGAAGACCAGTGCTTTCGCGGAATAAGACTGCTCAATACAACTCGACTCATTCAAGAGCTCGAGTCATCCTCCGGATTAATTCCAATACACCACAGCTGTAAGGATAACGCCTACCCAGAACAACTGCAGTGTCCCCAGAACTTACAAATACAACGACCCGCGCATCACTGAAGTACGCTCGTTACTCTGTTATATCACATACATAGTTATTGATGGTTGAAGTAAATTAATTGTTCTCTTTAGCTTACGTTGTAGTCTAGCCTATGGTATTACTATTTTGTTGTAAGCGATCTTTCCAGTTCGATTCCATTATAAACGTATAGTTAATTACCTTCCCGGATCGTATTATCTCACGTCCTCGTCTGCGGCTGAGAGGCGGAAATAAAGGCTGTCAGGGTGCCGTGGAGCCATGGAAATTGGAGGGTTCAGAGGAACAACTGGGGTTGGGTACGATACGGAGTTTTCGATAAACTATGACTTTTATGGCTGGTGTGTAAAATGCTGTCGTATTTTTGTTTTGATGTGGTAATGAGAAAATGTTTCTATTTTAATTCAATATATTTTTTATAATTTAAAGAAGCAATTTATCTTTTAAAGTATATTACTAGTTGTTAACTTAATTTATGTTTTACCTTGGACAAGCTCTACTTCAACTCTATATTGTTTTAATTAATTTAGCTGTCAAGACATAAAAAAGAAAGAGTCCAGAAGGGACACTTAGTACGATAAACGGTCATGTGAGCCGGCGTCACCCGCTTCAAGGAAATACAAGATGTATAATAATACAGTATTGTAAACGGACTCAATATTCGAACACAATGTCGTATAGGGTTCTTAAAACTATAGGAAGCAATTATAAATTGTATATAATAATGACAGTTTCCAAATAGTTCAGTCACCAGTCTGAGCGTTTAGCGTGCTAAGTGTCAATTCTGCTCTCTTTATTTAGTGGTAAAGAGGCAAAAACACTAGACATACAGACAACGTTAAATATTCATTGTCGTCGTTGGCGAACCGCGTTCTAAGTATTGCAATATTTAAAAACCAATAAAGGAAAAAAAGGTAAAACCTTCCATACCATAATCTTCTTAAAACCGTGCGATATATAATAACAAGCGATTCCACCAACACAGGCTTATGTGTGGTAAAATAGATTTTTCCTTGAGAGGTAATCCTTTCCTCGCAAGGAAAATAAAAAACATTAGGGTCTAACAGCGTGCCAGTCGAAACTTGTGTCGTATTTCACCCCCATTTCTTATCTTTAAGATTAGGCAAAGGGATGCTTGCAAAAGAGCATGTGCTTACGAGAAACCGGCAAGAGGAAAGTATACAATGCGTCTATGACATCCGTATACGAACACTTTGGATGGTTATGAAATATAAAAAAAAACTTTTGCGCGCCATTTTGTTTGTTTTTTTTTCTGCTCTTAATCATGCATCTGTGGTCGTGACCACACAATAAGACGTTATATTAAAACATGCAAGTGCTTTTATCAGACAATGTATACAATTTCTAAAGGTTACTGATAAATGGTACCTAAGATCTGTGTTTTTAAACTTGTCCAATAATGTAAACAAACTCGGAGGATTACCAACTAATGACGCAGTTATTACAAATCCGAATTCGAATCATGTCATTGGTTGGCGACCGGACCACTATTGATGTTATTGGTTGCCATATTTGTTGCCACATTTGTTGCCATAGTTGCCACAGCTTACATTATTGGACAAGTACAATAACACAAACCTTAGATATTATTTTGTTGTGAATGAAGTAAGGAGGTGTATTTAATTTCCTCGACATAATCTTTCACTTTCCACAATCGTAAATCAATCCGTCAAAAACAATTTTGTGGCCACCACTTACGAAATTTTTACCAAAATACAATAATTCGGTTAACGTTAATTATAAAAGGATAGTTTCAATTTAGTCTCAGTGCGATTGGTTTCCAATGAAGTCACATTCGACACAATGGGAACAACGACAAAAATACCAAAACCCTACCCGGAGCGCCGGCAAACTCAAACGAATAAAAAGACAAACTGAAATTACTAGGAGCTCAAAACTGCATAAGAGTTTTTACCCGCATTTCATTGGGAAATTGTCCCCACATAACCAGGAAACCTAGACCTCTCAACGTTTTCGGTATCTAGATTATTTTGTTCAAGTCACGGACGGTGCGGTGGACCAGAGATAGCTGGGCGACAAAATGGACCGAGTGTTCAAAGTAGTCGTGTTTCCAGGTAGAAAATGTCGCTCGTTTTTATGTTACCCTGGTAATTCGTGGTCGGTACGGAAATCCTTTGTTAAAGCGTTGAATTAGAAAATAGTTTTATCTAGCTATGTTATATGAAAATGTGATATAATGGTCGACTTTGGAAACTATGTACAGATCAAAGGAAATTGGTTTTGTTGACCGCTAAGTAAAACATCTGGGGAGCATTATTAAAAATGAGCCAGGCGAGTGTCAAGCCACCGTACATAACTAAAGGTTTTAAAGGGTTTATATAAATCAATTATACTAAGTATAACTTTTCTTTACTAAACACCAAAAAAGTATTGCGCGACTTTGTAGCCTATTGCTTAGTATAATTGATTAATTATTTTTATGCTATTTTGTAACGATACGAGCCGGTCGTTTGCCTGATGGAAAGCATAACGCCAGCCCATTACAATTGCAGTGCCACGCAGAACTTTGAAACAAAAAGGCCTGCGCGGCACTGCAGTGCGCACGATACCGAGTCATTAGGTGTTAAGTCTCATAAGCCCAGTAATTTCCCTGACACACACAGTTGATGAACATGACCGCATGCAGTCAAGTAAGTAAATGCAACAGCAGTATTATAACAGTATACTAGCCCCTTAATTAATTAAATACATCAAAAAAAGAAAAGCTACAATGAGCTTCTTTTAAATGTTTTAACTTCTCAAAGTTTCTACCTAATTAATGAAATGAAAACTTTAGAACCTAAAGTTACTATAACAACTCCTCAGCCAGACAGCGAGGAAAGTTTTCGCAGCCACTATTTGGCTTATAACAAGCAAAGTTGTGAATCCAATATGATAAAAAACTTTTTCAGTTTAATTAGACATTAACTACGTAACTTTTGCTTGAAGGCTATTGCAATTTATTAATAGAATACATAAGTTTAAATCTACTTCCAAGCAAGCACCATCGGCGTGTTATGGAGAACTCTGCTACAACAAGAGATAGTGGCTTGTAAGCCGGAAAGATAAACATCATATCAAGAATTTCGCAGTCAACATCGATTGCTCCCGTAACCTGGCGTCTCGTCTAGATAACCAGAAGACGCAGTTTCGAATCCTGTTGGAAGCGAAATTTTTGTGATGTATATATTTGTGTGAACAAGAGATGGGTTGAGAAATTTGCTCAACGGAACTACGAAAAACTGTTTTCGAAGATTTTGGAAAAATCTCCTTCACGCTTCGGGAATTGTTTTTCTTGTTATTTATTTGTTTGTTTGTTTATCATGTAAATAAATAGTGTAGGTTGAATAAAGTAGGTACCTTAGTATAATAAAGGGTCAACGGTACTGTGAAAGAAAAGAAAAACATGCAACCTTTATACTATTGAACAACGAGACGGGGTCGTTTGCCTGGAGTCCTCTGATGCCCAAAACAATTGCAATGCCACTCAGAACTTGTAAAATTATCAAAAACAGTTGTCTAACTCTATGAGTTATTATCGCAAAACTTAAAAAGTAAGAGATTTTATAATTACTAGACGAAGAACGTGTAAATGTAGACCTTCTAATGTAAACGAATACTGTTAATTATTCAAATTATTCATTTTAGATAATTATTCATTTTTTAAGTCTAAATTCTAGATATCTTTATTAAGCATTGCCATTCAACGTGGCAATGCGGCCAGCATTTTGGGAACGTTGCCTACTGGTAGCGGATTATTAGATTAAGATTGTAAATAAATTAGTGTGTATTTTATTTAGTTATTTTAGTTTATGTTGTTTACTTTTTCAGATATCTTTAATTAATAGTACATTACGATATTAGTGCGTAAAGATGTTATAACCAATACGTACGTATATCGTACGACGTTTTTTAACACACTTGCGAGTAAACAGGAAAAAAAAACATTTAAATAAACTCAATCTGTGAATGCACACTGTTGCTTTCCCGCCATTTTACCAGCGCGCTTGAATAGCAACAGCGCGCTGCTCACTAGCTGGAGTGGTGCGGCGGCGATCAGTTCCATATTTGAAATGGCAAATAATACTGTTATGGAATTTGTATGGACTATAACTTAACTATTTGCTTTGATAACACACGCGTTTTTTATGACCCGCTTTACATATTTAAAACCGGTGGAATTATATCAGCTTTACGAGAGAGGGTGTTAAAAAACAATATTAATTGCACTTCAGACTTGTTTTTATTAATAAATAAATTATACATAACTATATGGTATTCGCTTGGGGCGATAACGAGAGTTTTGAGATAAGATATTCTTCCTGAAGATTCATTTCTAGTCAAAAGTAACTTTAGTGTGAGCAGTAGAAATAAATAAAAACTTTTTCGCTGGATTGTTTTGTATAAGCAACTAGCTCATATACCTGGTTTCACCCGCATGGAAAGTCTCACTGGATCCACGCAGGTTTCCGGGAAAAACTTAGCCTAGTTACTCTCTGGCCCATGAATTATCTCTAGTATGCAAAAAATCACCTCGATCCGATTTTTTTATTTTTTTTATTTGGTAACGAGACGATCTGGTCGTTTGCCTGATGGTAAGCATAACGCCGGCCCATAACATTTGCAGTGCTACCCAGAACTTTGAAACACAAAGGCCTGCGCGGCACTGCAGTGCGCTCGTTACCCTGAGACATTAGGTATTAAGTCTCATAAGCCCAGTAATTTCACTGGATACTCTGCTCATCAAACCGGAACACAGTAATGCTTGCACACTACTGCTTGGCGGCAGACTTCACTCACAAAGCGGTGGTAACAACCCAGACGGACACTCGCAGAAGAGTTAGTCCCCCCACTAACCGTTGCTCTTTTGCTGCATGAAAGAAGGACAAATTCAAATTCCTAATAATCCTACTTCGAAGTATAGCGTGGCAGTTGGTCGCATTTTTAGTGTTCGCATTGGTAGCCACCAACAAGATGGATATCGAGTGCCAAGCACCTATCTATTGGTGTACTCATATTGCCACCATTAGGAGTCAGTAGCAATTCTCAGTTTAGCAAATTTACTTCCTTAACCACATCATCTTTGATAAAATATGTTACTCTTGTCTCCGTGGCACGACTTACGGAAACATACTGTCATACAGCTTCCGAAACGTTGATACATGAAACAAATCCCTTGAAAATCTCAACGAAAATATAGAAGAGGTGCTCGCAGTCGGCAGGGTAGACTTTGTACTAACAAACTATTTTTTTAAATCGATCTATCTTTATCTAGGTATCCTTTATCTCTAAGCGCAAGTATTGAAACAAAGCAGATATAGGCGACACCAACATAAAGCATTTTGTTTACTATATTGATTTATTTTCTGTGTGACATTATTTTTAATTTAATTGTTTTTATTTGCTTGTACCATTCTTTATTTTCTTCACTGAAGTATTGATTGATATTATTGTAATATGGCACACTTCAAAATTTGTACGGCTATTGGGGCAACACATGTAAACCACATTATTTTATTTTAAGACCTGCTTGCATGATGAATTGTATTTATTGATGATGTATGTAACCTACACGTGGTTTTGCAAATAAAATATATTTATCTTTATTTTATCTTATCATTCATTTAACCACTACGCATTGGAATTTGTATGTGAATCGTGAACACAAGATATTTGAAAAATCTACCCAAACACCTGCCTTTATCGTGACTGTGCACAAAAATAAAGAAATATATTTTTTTATTTGAAACGCCTACTGTTCCGTATATCCAGCCCGGTGGGCAGGAAAAATACAAGTTCCATATGGAAAATATATATTCCTTATGAAGATAGCACAAGTTCCATGTGAAAAATATATATTCTTCACTTATGAAGATAATATTCGCAATAAGGATGTGTCGGTTTGTGTCGCGCGAACGGTTCTGTAGTGCGTCTCAGTGTATTGAAACTGGTGGGTATTCAGAGAAGAGCTTTGGAGCAAGTTAGAGATATTGATATCTATATAAAAATAAATAAAATTGAAGTGTCTGTTTGTAATATCAAAATAACAGCATTTTACTAAATGCATATGGAAGTACCTATAACAAAACAACTGTTCTTAACATTTTTGTCTGTCTGTCTGTTTGTTCCGGGTAATCTCCCAAACGGCTTGGCCGATTATGACGGGACTTTCACTGGCAGATAGCTGATGTTATAAGGAGTAACTTTGGCTACTTTTATTTTAGAAAAAATGTAGGGTTCCGCGCAAAAAAATAAAAACCATGAAATCCAATATCTCCGCGCGGGTGAAACCGCATGCAGCAGCTAGTTTATTAATATAAGGAGACAGTTTTTTTGATGTAATTCGGGTTTTGGTGAATTGGCTACAGTAAAAAGATTATTCTACGCATTATGCATCACTACTTTCCTTTTCTGAAAATATTTCTTAGAGCCCACATACACGAGCATTCCAATCCAACGTTCCAAAAACCGCCCGTGTGTGGGGAATCTCAGATGGATTACGTGGAGTGATAGAAATATTCGCATTTCTATACGTAAGTGTTTGGTGCCATATTTTCAACTAGCTGCTGCCCCGCGGTTTCACCCGCGTGGAGATTTTGGATTACATGGTTTTTATTTTTTTGCGCGGAACCCTAATTATTTTTCTAAAATTAAAGTAGCCTATGTTACTCCTTGTAACATCAGCTATCTGCCAGTGAAAGTCCCGTCAAAATCGGTCCAGCCGTTTTGGAGATTACCCGGAACAAACAGACAGACAGACAGACAAAATTTTTAAAAATGGTTGTTTTTTTATGTAACGTATATACTTTCATATGCATTTAGTAAAAAGTTGTTATTTTGATATTACAAACAGACACTTCAATTTTATTTATCTGTATGGATTTGAGGATGGTTACTAGCCATGCGAATCTTACCACCATGCTATGGTTGTATAATGCATTACACTGTTTTCTTTCATATTTAATTATAATAAAACTGAGATACCAGCCTTTTTTTAGAGAGAGAGAGAGAGAGAGAGAGAGAGAGAGAGAGGGGCTAGGTTGAAGTTAAAATCATGTCCTCGAATTGTATGGTTCTTGAACAGGCGGGTTTTCTCACGATTTTTTCCGTCACCGTTTTAGAGCGAGTGTGATGAATTCGCACATAACTTGATATAAGTAACTGGCCGAGCCGAGAATTAAAATATGGTGCGTCGTACCTATTGGAAGTTGAAAAAGTTCCCACTCAGACACTCTTTTACGCTATACTTTCTTGCATCGAAATATTTATTTTATTGTAGGATACGAGACGGCCTATATACTTACAAGTCAGCAAGCACCGCTGCTATGAAACTCCTTTGTCATCTGTAAAATAATAAGCATTCATTTCTAACCAGCATTGCTATTCAAAGCAAATAAGGCCACAGAGAAAATCAATAATATAATTGGCGGAACCAATAACAACTCCTTGTTGAACGTTGTGCTGTGACTGCAATAGTTAAATTAATAACAAGTGGCTTCAGGTTTTATTTTATTATCTGAGGGAAGATTGTTAGTATATACATTGAGCTTTTTGATAAAGAGACGAGCTGGTCGTTAGCCTAATGATAAGCACAACCATGACCCATAACAATTGCAGTGCCACTCAGAACTTTGAAACGCAGAGGTCTGCGAGGCACTGCAGTGCGCTCGTTACCCTGAGACATTAGGTATTAAGAATCATAAGCCCAGTAATTTCACTGGGTACTCCGCTCATCAAACCAGAACACAGTATTGTTTGCACATTACTGCTTGGCGGCAGACTTCACGAGAAACACGGTGGTACCAACCTAGATACACACTCGCAGAAGAGTTAGTCCTACTACGTAGTATTATAAAACGTATCTTTAAAAAAAACTCATCGATCCGTTGCTGCGTGAAAGAAAGACGAACTAAGTACGTTAGGATTACATTATGTTAGAACGGGATTTGGCCCTCAAGTGCAACTGACGGAACACACTTTTCAACTTTAGGGTCACATCTACCCAGATGAGCGCTAGAAAATGCTCATCATCAGCGGGAAGACATCGACGGCGCATAGAAAGCTACTTGAATCGGCCTCTTGCATCCAACGGTTCCCCGCGGTTTTAACAAAAGCGTTGGTCCACCTAGTGGTGGGGCGGTCTACACTACGTCTTCCGGTTCGTGGTCGCCATTCGAGAACCTTTCTTCCCCATTGGTTATCGGTTCTGCGAGCGATGTGGCCTGCCCATTGCCATTTCAACTTGCTAACTTTGAGAGCTATGTCGTGTACCTTCGTTCTTCATCGCTCATTTAGGATTTTATAACGCAGGGAAAACCCGGAGCATAGCCGTATCCATAGCTCGTTCCGTGACTCTGAACTTATGAGGTCAGAAAGAGACCACGTCTCAGTGCCATAAGTCATCGCTAGCAACATACACTGGTTATCAGGCTCTGCGGTATTGTGGATGAAAAGAAAATGCTCTCAAGTAAATTGTTGATGAACCCAAGCCTTATTCGAAGTTGAAACATGCAGTCAATACTAATAGTTACTGTTTCAACTTAAGCATAGACAACTTAAGTAGCTCTTAGCCAGTAGCCCGCAGAGCCGCGCTTTGTGTTTACTCTCCCACTTCAGTTTTAACGATTTTGCGAACTTTTAGTGGCTATCTAGTTTTGATCGCTGCAATTTGCTAGTGGTTTCAGAACCTGAATAGTTTTCTGTTATTTAGGTAATGTACAGTATGTTTCTTTAGATACTTAAAATATTTAGTTCTGCACGCTACGGGGTTTGTATTTCCATCGGTTGTCGCTTGAACTTAAAGTAACCGGCATCGTCGCTTTACGTCCCAAATTCTGACATATTTTTCCTAAAAAAAATATCTCTAAACACCTCCACCATTTTGTATTGTTCTATATGGTAAGAAGAGCAATTCTGTTTACCACGTAGAACAGTCATGCAACATCAATACCATGCAGATCGTTTCTCTTATGATAATCATAACAATTGCTCATAACTACTTATCATTGCAGTGTCATTCAAAACTTCGTTCGCGTGCAGTGCGCTTGCTACCCTAAACCTGACACATCACTATGAATATAATACGAGTAGGATGTATAGGATATCTGAAGAAAAATTTATGTAATTTATTTAATTACCTACCTAAATTTGCCACTCTTGACATATAGTATAGGTAAATAAGTTAAACTAATTTGCCACTCATAATTGCTTGAGATGCTCTCCAAACATATTTTGGTACTAAGCACCATCCAGACTCTCCAGTCTTTTGTTTATACTGTAAAGGACGCTAGACTGACAGTACATGTACTTCAGAACAAATAAAAATATTGCGCCTTGCAATTTTTCTGTAATATCCAAACTAAAAACATAATTAAAAACCAACAGACACTTCTAATTTAGTGTCGCGCAGCAGACGTGACATCGGAACGTTCATTAAATCACATCAGCGTCATTTGCGCCGAGTGTCGCGATACTCTGGGATCCGACACTCCTGACACCTGAACCACCACGAAGATTAGCTAATAGACACGACATAGAGCATGCTATCTGGCTTGCTTTGATAGCTTCACTAACAAGTGCTTCCCATCTATCTTTTTAAGTTAGTCTATTTCTGTTAACATTTTTATATTTTCTTGTCTCATGAAAACGAGCGCACTGCAGTACCACGCAGGTCTTTGCGTTACAATGTTTGAATGGAACTGCAATTGTTATGAGCTATCCGTTATTTTAATCACCAGGCAAACCACCCGCTCGTATCGTTATCAATAAGTATAAAAATACTATTTTGGTTTAGTTTTGAAGATGAGGTATCGTAACGTTGTCCTCGGTGGCTCCAACGCTAGCAGCTCATTACCGGCGTATCCCATTTAGTATCGGGGGCGCGATCGGTCACAGACAGATCCGTAATAACGTTTCATAAACGCGCTTGCTACCTTTGTTGAATTGCTAATTAGAAAGGGTGATAATCACCTATTCATGGTTTATGTTAGCCTGGTACTTGTGTTAGTTTTGAAGCGATGATGGCTAAAGGGCTGTATTTTGATGCGTAATTAAGGCAGCCGATGGTTAACAAATGCAACCAATGGTTATATTGCGCACCGAACTATTGTAACTATTAGTTAAAATATTTGACCACAGCTTCAGCGAGGGTTTAACAAGATGGCGGCTAGGTAACTCCAGGTAGCTACAGCTGTTGCGTGTCATTTTTGCCAGTTTGATATTTTTGTTGGTTTTCGTTTCTTAAAATGAGTTCAAGTACCTATATCGAGGTTACACGTTTGTTTATAACGGTTTTGGTAACCATTGGTAACCGACAGTAACTGACGTTAGCCGTAAGCCGTAAGCTTGACGTAAGCCATCCTAATCTCACGGTTCAAACAAGCGTCAAATGTCATATCAAAGCAATATTGCTATAAAAATTATGACTGCCTACAGCTAAGCCCAGGAAGCCAGCGTTGTTTTTAATGGCAACATTAACCATGGTCACTTTTAACTGTAGTTAAAATGGAGATGAAAAAACGTAAACTCGATTTAACTATCGGTTTGACACTTAACTATGGATAGTTTGACTCAACTAAACTTTTACTAGGGATCAAAAAACCGGCCCTAGTTGGAACGTTGCGTCGGTTGGAATTAATACGTTAATAGAATACGTTGACGACCAGTTTGCCTTATTTTATGTACTACTAACTGTGCTCCGCGGCTTACGCGGCCCTCGTAATAAAAGTGTATAACATAAGTTACTCCTTATAACATCAGCTATGTGCTAGTGAAGTTCCGTCTTAATTGGTCCAGTCTTTTATATTATATTTTATAGAGAATAACAGACAGACAAATATTTCAAAAAATGTGTTTCTGCCTTAGGTACCGGATTATTTTCATATGCATTTAAAAACAGTTGTTTTTTTGGCATTACAAACAGACACTTTAATTTTATTCATTTGTATAAATAACTTCAACGTAAGACGACGCATCTCTTACAAAAACTATACATTTTATATCTATATATTTTGGGCAATGGCTACAAATAAATGTATTTTCTTTCTTTCTTTCTTTCTTTCTCTACATTGAAATTACGTACTGGGCTATAAATTAGACTTATTACCTAATGTCTCAGGATAACAAGAGTACTGCAATTGTTATGGGCTGGTGTTATGCTTACAATCAGGCGAACGACCCGAAAAAGTCAGAGAATTAATAATAAATAAATAAACGCTTACTTACACTCATACCCCCGCACTAGGATTCCCTGTGTCGCAGGTGGCATGGACACACACAGATACACATCACAAACATCCAAGACCCGAGAACAAATTTTATGTTTACACAAAATCTGCCCCGGCCGGGAATCGAACCCGGGACCCCTCGCTTTGCAGGCAGGGTTACTACCAACCTAGCTACGGAGCCGTCATTGGTGGAATACAATCACAAAATATAAAGTTACACAAAATATACAACCGCCAGTAACACAAAATTGCTGTCTATTTCCATAGGATCCATTCTAAACGCCGTAATCTTTTCTTCTCCCATTGTCCATGGTATTCCCAAAATTAAGAAATGAAAACCGTACTTTTTGCACCAATCACCATAACAAAGGCCAAAAATCCTTGACGACATTGTGACAAACCTCGGTCTACTTGTTCAGCAGAAACTCGGAAGAACGGGATGATTGTGTCCGTGACGAGGGGAGACTTGGTACAGGGTAGAATAATGTGTGACCATACTTACTGTGACCGCAATCGGCCAAGTATAATATCATCCGAATTGTATCTTGCTTTTCTACCATCAAATAAACCAACCAATATTGAATAACACATGGCTGTGAATTTTTCTGACTGGTTTCATCACGATGTTATCTACGTTTAGGCTTTACTAGCTGTTGCCCGCGGTTTCACCCGCGCGGAGATATTGTATTTCATGAGTTTTATTTTTTTGCGTGGAACTCTAATTCTTTTTCTAAAATAAAAGTAGGCTAAGTTACTCCTTGTAACATCAGCTATCTGCCAGTGAAACTCCCGTCAAAATCGGTCCAGCCGTTTCGGAGATTACCCGGAACAAACCGACAGACAGACAGACAAACATTTTAAAAATGGTTGTTTTGTTATAGGTACCGTATATACTTTTATTTGCATTTAGTAAAAAGCTGTTATTTTGATAATACAAACAGACACTTCAATTTTATTTATTTGTATAAATAATTCGCTTTAGGCTGTACATTATTGGTGAAATGAAATTAGATTCGGCCATCATATCATCAGCAAATTGGAAAGTTCCAAGAGAGGTCTACGAGCAACAATGAATCCCTCATTGCTGTTTGTAGACCTCTCTCAATGCACATTACTAAATTCAATCTTCACCCTTCCAGGCACCATCAGTCACTTTACGTAAGTCATTTACATATAATAATATATGTATTTATATATCGTAGTAGTTTTTCAATTTTCGCAATAGTAAAAGGGATTTAATCGCGCTTAAAAACAAAAGGTAAATATGTTTCTTTACTTCGACGTTTCGATCAAGTATTGTTACCAAAACCTATATATGTTTTTGCGCAACTATTCCCGTTATAGTAAATATGTATATTGGTTACTCATTGAAAAAATGCAACCTTTTAAAACATAGCAAATCATTTTCAATATTCTATAAAATCTAGCTATTTTGGAATTGGACATTCTCTTACAAACCTTCTTCTCTGCTCTACATCTCTGTCACCGTCAGCAAGCCCTGCGGTCCTTAAACTGTTGAGACCCTCAGTCCCTCCGTAATTGTCACTCCAGTTATTGTAGCGGCCCTTGCAGCCCTCCCCGTGTCCTACTAACCGCGAGATCACAATGAAGTGATGCTTTGTACGGGAAAGAAAATTAAGGAAGCGTGATAATGAAAATGTCGCTTTGAAAATGACCACCGAGACTGGTTTTTTACACTATAACAGGTTAGTGAATTATTGAATTGAATTGAGATTAGATTTGAGACTTTTTTTATTGGATCTCAAGCGATGCCTATGACGGTGTGTTCGAAGTCATTTTTTATGTGATTCGGTATCGAGACGAGCTGGTCGTTTGCCTGATGGTAAGCATAACGCCGGCCCATAACAATTGCAGTGCCACCCAGCACTTTGAAACACAAAGACCTGCGCGGCACTGCAGTGCGCTCGTTACCATGAGACATTAGGTATTAAGTCTCATAAGCCCAGTAATTTCATTGGCTACTCTGCTCATCAAACAGGAACACAGTAATGCTTGCACACTACTGCTTGGCGGCAGACTTCACGAGCAAAGCGGTGGTAACAACCCAGACGGACACTCGCAGAAGAGTTAGTTATCTCACTAACAACACATAGTGGAGAAGCAGAAAACAGTGTTGTAATATGATTCAGTAAACACCGCATATGCTTCGAAACAAATTATGCCATTTCGGATGCTGACTAGAATTATACCCTTCTTAAAAAAGAGCATTTATAATAATCCATCATACTATACTCCCATGTAGCTGACATAGTGCAAAACATACATATTACATATAGTTAAATGACTTTTCCATAACATTTCCATACGCCAGAGCCGACCATGACAAATGCACGAGCTCTCGGGCCTGTCCACAATAAGTCGGTTAAAGATTTGGTATAAAAAAATTTCGTCCTACTTTTGTCTTGTAGTATAATAATTAATAATATGGTGTTGTTATCCCTAAGCCCCTTATCCATGTATTGTCTGATGAAGTGCATTCCCAACCAGCAAAAACGTCGTATAATTCAAATCTTATATGATTCCGATTCTAATTCGATTTCGAAGAAATGTTGGGATCTGCAAATTCAGTCACAAAATCAATGTCTATAGACTCTAAGAGGTTTGAATGAAGCAAAATATCCCGATGTGCTATATTTTTGTAAAGGCAATGCTAATTATTCAGGTAAAAAAAAGACCACAAACTTGCAAAAAACCTTTTAAATTCACATTCATATTCAAAATGCTTTATTCATACCCAAGGGAGCACTCATGAAAGTTAAAATAAATGACACTAACGGCGGGTCTCTGTAACGTTCCTCAGATCAATCACAGAATAAACTAATGCTGTCTTTATCAGACCTTTGCTTTTCAATTACTGTTAATTTGACATAAGTAGTTCGATAAAAATCGATAAGATTAAAGCCCTTATTCGTAAACGTTCTGTAACTTACTTAATTACTAGAAAGTGTTTTGTCTCGGTTTCACGCGTAACAGCTTCCGTCAACGAGAAGTTGACAGAGCAGTTTAAAGCATAGCTTATCTTATTGAGCTTTTATGAATAAGGGCGTAAGTGTCGGGCTCGAATAAGTCGTCCGATCAAAGGTTACTTTCACGTACGACACAGTGGAAACAAGCACTCGCGTATCGCGGAAAATGGCTTTTTGCGACACTAACAATAACGCCAGATATGCATCACCATACGTCAAAAGCTAACAAATGTATGAAATACGGAATGTATGAATTATTTGGCTAAATGTCATAACGGCGTAAGCCACGCCATTTTTCATTGCTCGTGATATATTGGAGGCTTTTATGTTTCTAAAAGTTTTTTAATTTGTTTTATGAAAAAATATAGTTAATCTTTTAATAATATGCCATAACCCGTTTTTATTTTTTCATATTTTAATATTTGTTATTAGCTTTTGACTAAAATGTCGTCTATATGACTGAAGATGGCAAATACGCAGTATTACGACTGGCTCTCAAATCTATTATGTGCTATACTTATTGATAGATATATATATCTTTTTTATAATAGGCAATTGGTAAATGATTTTCTTAGAATTGTAAACAATATGATAGTTTGGTTTTTCTGTAGGTGGCACCGACAGCCTACGGTTAGGCCTAATAGCCGTGCGTGTAGTGTGTCGATTTATCTGGTGGTCGACTCGAGCTCTTGAGTGAGTCGAGTTGTATTGAACAGTCTTATTCCGATCGCCTTATGGAACTGTTATGCGCGCGTGGTGTAGAGTTGGTGGACTTAATACGGGGATGTTACAACGTGTATAAAAATGTATTTGATTAGTCGACTAACTAACAGTGTTGTGGGCTGCATTACTATTAAGTTAAATTGTATATCTCTATTTTATTCTACATTTGTAATGTATGCTGTTTATTGTTCCTAATAAATAAAATAAAATAAAACTAACTTGTCACTTTATAAACATTGACAAGATACGAAGCAGTATAACTTTGTCAACTATCTTCCATCCGTTTGCCCAACGGATGTCGCAACAGGTGTCTCGAGCCGGTGACGTAACGTTAATCCGTCCGTGACGTAACAACGATCTGCTGCGTATCCGTTGGGGACACGAATGGGGAGCTACACTGCTTACTTATCCCACTAGGTGGCGCATTATAGCTGGTGTTGTTTCACTATGAAACTTCATTATAAAATTTTAGTAAGTAAACAAAAAATCGTCTTTGCAATAACGTATGCCTCTGTGAATTGCAATTCTGTGTAAAAATAAAGGTACACACGTATCCCTTCTGACGAGAAAAAACGGAAACTGAGGATCAAAGCATTGGTCATCAAAAATTATTGGAAATCAAATATTCTTCTAGGTTATACAGTGACCTTTTCAAATCTAATGATTTTTAAGACGCGAGCATGTTTACTGGTTATACGCTTGGTCCGATAGCGTTCGTAGAAAGCAGTTGTCTCAGCCCCCAGGTAAAATACCTACGTCAAAATCTAACCAGCCACGAAAAAAAACCAACACAGCAACAAAGAAATCTCACAAAATCACGCCAGTAACAGACGCCTTTCTCATAAAATACACGTCTTATTTTACCCTCCCAAAAAGCAGGTAAAAAGTTAATAAACATTTTACGCAACAATTTCCCGAGCATTAAAATATTCATCACCGCTCACGAGCCCTGAAAACGCCGTAACAAACTCATCCGTCGATCATAACTTCATAACCTGCCGTAAGGAACTAGCAGACCTTCCTTAATTTACAGAGGCTTAAATTTGATGCAGTTGTTCTCAATTTGTTCGGTTACCGGGCCGTGTTTGGATTCTATTACGCGGGCCGTTTAGTGGTAAGGATGCATTTTTACAACACACTGTAACTCATATGTGTGCTGAACGCACCTCTTTTCTACTGTGTTTATTTTTAAATTGTTTTTATAGATATTGTTTTGCTTTTGTTTTTTCTGTGTCATGTCATTTTCAGTTTATTATATAACTACCATCAGAAAACCAGCGAATTTTATTATTTAAAGCTAAATAGCTTCAGTTCTCAACAATATGTGTGTAACTAATGTGCTTAAGGCATAATAACATGTATTTACAGATCTTATACTTCACTATGAAAAATTATATAGGCCCCAAGGGAGCACTCATGAAAGTTAAAAAAGGACTCTTTCTTTCTTTCTATTTTGTGATATAAACTTGCCTTCAAATTAGACAAAAAAAAAAACCGTGGTGTCCAGCCGCAGCCAGCAGCATACTTCTGAATCACATAATATTTGCCGGTTTCATTACATAATTACGAAAGGGTAGTCCCAAAAGCCTCAGAGGGCCTCAGCTTGACCGTGGCTGATCTCACCGGAGGTTAAACCTCGGTGTAAAATCACTGCCATTTATATCCAGCACCGTGTGAAATTAGATTGCTTTACTTAAATTGAAATCTCTTTGTTAAGGCGTGGACCGCTGGAGTTTTTTCCCGTGCTTTTATGTACGTACTTAACATGCTACAATAGTTTGTTCGGTTGTTAGGTATGTATGCCAAACGAAAGTATATCGAAAACTTAAACAAGGTTTAAACACCCACATTCCTGCACTAGAATAGTAAATCCTAGTGCAAAGATCAGGTGGCTTGGATACACAACAAATAAACATTCAAGACTATAGAACAAATCTTAAGCTCACAAAAAAGTTTTCCCCGGGATCAACTCCGTGATATAAGATTGGTCTGATACCACGGAGTTGATCGGTCGGAGTTGATAGATTATGGCAGCTCCGTTGACGGAGCTGCCATATCGGATCAGATTACAGTTTACTGTGACCTAAAATATACTGGAAATACAACTGTAGGCTCGTTAGCCTACAGTTGCATTTCTCTTTTGATCATCCCTCTCTATATCTTTATATATAGAGAGGGATGAGGGGGTCAAAAGAGAAATCCAGTAAGTGAGTGTGGCCGAGCGGGAACTTGTGCGACTTTCAATCTGACGAACCATGGTTCAAATCTCGGGTCGAAGATGAAAGTGTAGTAACATTGTTAAATTATTCAACATACATAAACCGTCTAACTGTAGATCATAATTGAAATGGAAATTAAGCTAATAATGTTATCCTTCCCTTAACGATCAGACTTTTGACATTTGTTACATGGTATTAATAATCGCAAATTACGAGTCAAATAATTCTCTGAATGCCTGGATTTCGATAATTTAATTGACTTCAGGTAGTGATGTGCGTTCATCCGGCTCATTACGTATTCGGCCTTTTTTATGCTAATTGATAACGAGACGAGCTGGTCGTTTGCCTGATGGTAAGCATAACGCTGGCCCATAACAATTGCAGTGCCACTCAGAACTTTATATAAACTATGTTAATACTACGACTAATATTAAAGTAGAGGGAAAATATGATATCTACTCAAATTTCATCACTTGCAAAAAAATCTACGTAATGCCTGTAGGTTTGTAGGATGAAGGTTGCCAGACCTTCACCGGCCAAACCTTTGTTGATCTAACCAGTAATGTTTTAATTTAACTTTAAAACTAAACTTAGAATTGACTTCAAGCACTGTAGTAGAGATTTACGTATTTATATACCTTCTTAAAACATATGTGTATATTCCGGCTAAAACATCGCCACGAGCAACTCTACAAAACTCCTAATTAAGTTTTTTCATGTAAATTATTACTTTGACGTTTACAATTAATTTGCCAGTTATTGGGCAAAGTTCAGGGTCGTAAATATCATGCGGGAAACTTTGACAATCATTTCCAAGACAAGAATTTGTCGAAGTTGTCAATTTGATCAAGGAATAAAGTTCAATATAATTTTATACAAGATTCTGCTTTACAAACAATCATTTCTGATGGTAATTTGTCAAAGTTGACGATTTGATTAAGCAATGGAGTTCATTTTTATTTCTTACTAGCTGCTGCCCGCGGTGTCACACGCGTGGAGTTATTGGATTTCATGGGTTTTATTTATTTGCGTGGAACCCTAATTCTTTTTCCAAATTAAAGGAGCCTAAGTTACTCTTTATAACATCAGCTATCTGCCAGTGAAAGTCCCGTCAAAATCGATCCAGCCGTTTTGGATATTACCCGGAACAAACAGACAGACAGACATAAAATTTTTAAAATGGTTGTTTTGTTATAGGTACCGTATATATTTACTTTCATATGTATTTAGTCAAAAGCTGTTATTTTGATATTACAAACAGACACATTAATTTTATTTATTTGTATAGATGGCTACAAAACTAATTACCTATCCAAAATGTCAACTTAATAATTATCGCAGTAGTGTAACGTAGTAAATTAGAAGTTAAACAATATTACTCCGAGAACTAAAAGGCTTAAATTCCGTACAATTTTAATTAAGTAACTACGTATTTACATCTCTCCACGTTAAGGTTTATGAAGCAAAAGGTTTACGTTTCAATTTATCTATAAACTATTGTGCGCAATATTTATTTTCTTTCATAACTTAGATTTAACATTTACATAGCTAGATTTAACTCTTATACGAATGTCCGAGTGGGTAACACCTGCGGTGCTCGTGCAGTCTACCGGGAAGCAGTAAAATGTTCCGGTTCGATGAGCAAAGTTATCAGTGAAATACTATGCTTATGAGACTTATTACCTAATGTCTCAGGGTAATGATCGTAAAAAGGAGTGCCGCGCGGGCTTTGTTTCAAAGTTGTAAGTGGCACTGCAATTGTTATAACTGGTGTTATGCTTACCACCAGGCAAAAGTCCTACTCGTGCAAGTATTCCAGAAGTACTTTACTTATACTTTACTTACTTTTTTACTACTTCAGTACTATCAAGAAGTGTTCCTTCCTCTTAACTTACTAACTATCTTCTTATTTGGCTCAACGGATCAGCATTGCGGTTCAACGAGGCAATGTCGCCAGCATGCTGGGTACGCTTCCAACTGGTAGTGGGCTAGAACATTTGGATTATCTATAGGCCTACTTTGGCTTGTAGATTGTCCAACTGTTTTTGTAGCTAGGTTACATGTAGTGTTTATTTATGTATTAGCTAGTTAATAAAGGCATTTATCCCATTGAAAAATAACTAACTAACTACCACTTCTTGCCCGTAGTACAGTTGGGTTTGTCATGTTGACCGGACCATCGTTAAACTTTCATGCGGTAGTACAGTTAAAGAAGTCCTGTCTACCATGAGGTGATTATGAAATCGGTTAAAAATTTAACAGTGAAATGCCACATCTAAAGTGGAAAAATACGAAATTCACGCTTAAAAATATTTTTAACACCCTCTCTCGTAAAGCTGATATAATTCCACCGGTTTTAAATATGTAAAGCGGGTCATAAAAAACGCGTGTGTTATCAAAGCAAATAGTTAAGTTATAGTCCATACAAATTCCATAACAGTATTATTTGCCATTTCAAATATGGAACTGATCGCCGCCGCACCACTCCAGCTAGTGAGCAGCGCGCTGTTGCTATTCAAGCGCGCTGGTAAAATGGCGGGAAAGCAACAGTGTGCATTCACAGATTGAGTTTATTTAAATGTTTTTTTTTCCTGTTTACTCGCAAGTGTGTTAAAAAACGTCGTACGATATACGTGCGTATTGGTTATAACATGCGAGGCGGAATTTCAGCCCGAGCCGAAGGCGAGGGCGTAATTGAGCCGAGCATGTTATAACCATCTTTACGCACTAATATCGTAATGTACTATAACAGGTAAAGACACACAGAAACGCTACTAAGTTAATAAATTACGTAGTTTCATGAGGTTTTAATTTAGAAAACTTTGATATATGGAACGGGAGTCGTGAAAGTTTTTCAGTAGTTTGACATCGCTGCGGAGTTTTAACAAAGCCTTTTCCCTGATATTTTCAACGGAGGCCGTGTCGAAATGTTCATGACAGCACTTTGGGTATGTAATGTATGCAGCGATCTATGGAACTGCTGTAACAAGTATGTGAGGTGACTGAGTATGAAGGCGGGACTTCTAAAAATTGCAGCTTCGTATGTTCCCATCCCTTTTCAAATCGGATCTTAGAAAACTGTAACTATGTATAGTAAAAATAAACCGCCGTATCTTTTGATTCCATTGTCCAAAGAACTTATAGGGTATAAGTTCCTTCACAAATTCTTTCACGTTGGTGAAAGAGTTTTTCCTATTATAGAATACGTATTTAAGTTTACGTACCTAATTAAGTTATACGTTATCCCTGAAGGCTACATTTTATTGTGATTCCACACGAGCGAAGCGGCGGGCAGACGCTAGTAATTAATAAAATGATGCCAAATTCATCCAACGAACGATATTCATACATTTTAAATATGAAAATTTGCATGTTTTTTACATCGACTAAACGGATTAAGCCGAAAGAAATTATGTATACACGGATTTATTTTTCATCGCGAAATATGTTATTATTCTCCAGTGGAAGCCAGGAGGTTGTAAGGAAATAAAATTCTTAAATTTAACAAAATATATAATAGTTATGTATGTATGAAACGTAATATAATAATAGTAAATACAAAGCTTTCTCATTAAAAATGTTGCAACAAACAACAAAAGCAATAATCATACAACATAAACTGCTAATCCCTGCAAGTACCAGGATAGCAACGCCGTGTAGGAGGTCTCGCGAGATAAACCTGTAGCAGTTATTGCGAACGGCAATGGCGCTGGTGTGCGAGATAGGGGGAATTACTGCACGCTATCTCGGATATGGCGCCCTGCAGGGTTAACATGCGCGCCACGACAAAATTTTGTCTACTGTTTTGTCTCGCTCTTTCTCTCGCGAACATGAGACAAATGCACGACATAAGCATCGAGAAAAATTTGTCACGGTGCGCATGTTAGCCCTACTGGTGTAATCTCACCTGTGCGAGCTGTAGTTACGTAGTTAGATGAGAGTTAGGTGACGATAGATGCGTTTGCGTTATTACATAGCGTAACTTACTATTATAACTATATACTGTTGTTTTAAATCGGAATGTCTTGGTGTAGTTTTCAATACAATACAATACAAAAACTCTTTATTGCATACAAAATGAAACATAAAATGCCAAAAAAATAACAAATTACGGTAAAACAAACGGCGGTATTATAGCTACAAGCACTACAAGCAATCTCGTACTCTTTTCTTATGAACCAGTAACTAAAAGCCTGAACAGTAACTAAAAGTTGAGTTTCAGCATGGATTGGGTTTGTTGATGTCTTTGTCATTTATTATGTTCTGATAAAGAAAGCATTAGTTTTAGTCTGTGATTCGGGTAGACGAACGTTACAAAGACCCGCTGTTAGAGCCATTTAACCTTCATGAGTGCTCCCTTGGGGCATATATGAATAAAGCAATTTGAATTAGCGTATTATAAATGTAGAGTCAAATGTTAGAGTCGTATATAGGGGCTGGTCAACGATGCGCTCGCTCAACAACCACACCTAGATTACTATTAATTTTGCTTGCTTTATTTAGTTGAGCAGTTTTTTTATTATCTATTTTGTTTTAAAGCTTTTTCCTAACAAAGATATGCCAGCCCCATGGGTACGATGAATAAACAATGAATCAACTTACAAATGAACATTCATTAAATTTACAGTTGATTTACTTACGCAAAAACATCTCGTAAAGAGAAATTGCAGCATCAGCTCTAGGATTTGCTTAAATATGTATAAACGTATGTACCTACATATATCCAATTTATTCAAATTGTATAAGTAAATCTTTTTCTCTTCTACTCCGGACAAACTCCATCAACAAGTGATGAATGTCTTCGATAGGTCCGCACTCTTTACAGTTGGCGAATAAACTTTTTTCATCAAAAAAGCAAACTTGTATGATGGATAGTGCCCGGACCGCAATCTGTGAGCTAACAAAATGTATCTTCTACTTAATTTAATATGTATAAACCAAGGAATGAAAATGGAAAGAAGCCAAGGAAGGAAAAGGAAGAGCGAGTGTGGCCGAGCGGGAACTTGTGCGACTTTCAATCCGACGCACCATAGTTCGAATCTCGACTAGGCCCGCACCATGTGCGGATTATTCACACTCGCTCTAAAACGGTGAAAGAAAACATCGTGAGGAACCCCGCATGTTCAAGAACTACAAAATTCTAGGACATGTGACATCCACCAAGCCGCACTGGACCCGCGTGGTGGATTATGGCCCATACCTCTCTCTGAGAGAAGGCCGGTATACCAGCAGTGGGAGCGTAAGCGGCTGATAATGAAACCAAGGAATGGGAGGAGGCTGACATTGGATAGTTTTGTACCAAATATCTTTTAGAACGATTTGTTAGTTGTTACGCATCTGTAAAGTACATAGGTACCTACTACCTATATGAATTGGGTTGTACCTATAAATAAACAGAGATTAGCTATAAAAACAGTAACTGGTCCCACACTACGATCCTTTGATGTGAGAGCCTCAGAATTACAGTTGTTTTACGTTTGCCTAACCAAACAAATAAGTTTAGCATAAATAAGTGCGATATTAAAGTCATAATGACGCAAATACTTTCACGTTATTGTATCCGTATCGCAAAAACCTTATCAATATCATACGACTATCTGACTGTTACCACAAAAAACAATTTTTAGTCGCCTGTTTAGCTAGACAGCGTCTAAAGAAAAAAGTAAAAAATGATTAGAAATGTCACAACATAATTGTGTTAGACAACGGTTAGACACTACTTAAATCAGGATTTGTGGTTGCTCATATTTAATCGCGCGACTAAGGCATGTTTAGGTATTAAACAGTGATTAACACAGGTTTTCAGTGTGTGTAATTTTTTTGTGGTCAGACCCTGTATGTCTATACCTCTATTATTATTAACCTACACGGAAGCCACACATAGAACAACTTGCTAAAGGTGGAACAGCGATAAATCCGAAAACAAAACAAACGTACACGTTGCCAGAAGTTGCAACAAGTTACCCGAAGTTGCTGCAAGTTGCCGCCAGTTGCCGCCGCTTGCCGGCGATCAGATAGCGGCGTGTCTGCAACATATTTTGACAGCGCCCGTGTGGAAAGTTGGCAAGTTCCCTAATAAAGTGAGTTTGTGAGCGCCAAGGAGAAATTCGTAAAGAAAATGCTAGCTTCATATTTTTTATAAACTGCATTTTTTATGAACAGCTAGAATGGATTTAAATTTATATAAAAATTAGTTGCGGCCTGCTATTTCCTCTCCGTGGAGATATTTCTAGAATCGTGCATTTTTCGGAGTTAAAGGGCAGAATAATAAAGCGTAAGTATTTCCGGTATTGCGTGAAAGCCAAAAGAAGGACAAACCAACAAAAACTTTTGCATTTTTTAAATGCTTGCATATTACAGCTTGCACTGGCTTGCGTGCTGCATTTATAATATTGTTAATAACACTTTAATTTTAATTAAGCATTCATAGCACTCTCCGGCCCATAAATTGCAAAAATCACGTCAAACTTTTACAGAAGCAGGATACCAGCTGACTTTTTTGGCTTAAATAGTATTTTATATCGACAAGAAGTTATTTATATGTCTACTAGCTTCTGTCCGCGGTTTTCACCCGCGTTCCCACAGGAACCATGCGTTTTTCCGGGATAAAAAGTAGCCTATGTTACTCTCCGGTCCATAAACTATAACTATGCCAAAAATTACGTCAATCCGTTGCTCCGTTATTGCGTGAAAGAAGGACAAACCAACAAACACACTTGCGCATTTATAATATTAGTAGGATGTAGGAAGTATAGGATGCCAACAATCAAGATCCGTTGCTCCATTTCTGCTTGAAATTAAAAAAAAACGACAAACTTACTAATAGGTATACAAAATAGGGATAAAACTATGACAGTTTAAACTGTTTGCTTAAATAAAATATAAAAAAGACTGGCTTCAACCATCCTAGCGTGCTGCACACAGTAAACAAAAACCAGTCACAAAAGCCACGTTAAAATCCAGACTGGAAAAGTTCACGGTGAACAGCATTTACTCTAAAAGTATTTTAATAAAGGATAATTTGAAAAAATGTATGAGCACAACAAAGCGTAATTCAAAAAAAGCATAAAACAACACACTGTATAATGGCGAGCAGGAGGGAGAGCGCGACAATACGTCCGCTCATCATAATAGAGTAATAGAGGGTAGCGTGGGGAAAACTGGCACAACTTACTCGCGTTAACAACAAACGGTCTAACCACAAAACATTTAAACACACCCTAAACATGCGTTGAACCCTTGCTTAGGGTTAAACATGCCGTAGTGGCGTGTTTATTTAAACAACTACAGACCTTAATTTAAGGAGTGTCTAACCATTGTCGGTCTCAATTCTGTTATGACATTTCTAATCATTTTAGATTTTAATCTTTAGACACTGGTGTCAATTCTATCATTTCATATCTAAACTAATTTTAGTTTCGCTCTCTCTCTTTCCAATGCATAACATGAGAAAGAGATGGAATATATTTTAGACCTGTCAAATTAATCCACTTGCTTGTGTCTAGTGTAAATTTAATGGCAATGAATTCAGTGGCATCTAATTTATCAAGATCGAAAGATATTTGAAAGCTCTAAAACAAAATTTACATCTGTCAGACATCCTCCGTCTCTTTCTCATGTTATGCATTAGTAAGAGCAAGAGCGAAACTAAAATTAGTTTAGGTATATAATGATAGAATTGACACCACTGCTATATAGGCGTATAAAAGTTGTTTTTTGTGGTAACAAGGTAAGTAATTAGCAACTAAGTAAGTCTAAAAACAAAAAGTGCGTACAAAACACTACTGGTACAGCTGGTGATGGCTGGTAGAAAATGGTATTTAGCATTAAGCCCCTCTTTGTACTAATTTGTTTTGTGTGATAAATAATAAATAAATACTGACTTACTGTCTGATTATTCATGCAGTCATTCAATTTAAATCAATTTCACCTTGATATATATATTTTTAATTGTATTAACGTTATTCCCTGTATTATCATTTTTTTTTCTCTAAAGTTTAAATCTTTTTTTTCTTTTTTTTTTGTTACTCGCTTAAATCATAATTCATGCTTGTTGTCTTCACCTATAAATACTGTGGCATTTGGTTTTTTATTATTCTATGAAATTGTTTTGATGTATGTTTTGGTGTACGCAGTGTTGGTGATCTAACTAATAAATAAATAAATAAATAGTATTGAAATTTTTTTTTTTCGATACGTTACTTTCACCATTATCCATACAGATAAATAAAATTGAAGTGTCTGTTTGTAATATCAAAATAACAGCTTTTTACTAAATGCATATGAAAGTATACACGGTACCAACAACAAAACAACCATTTTTAAAATTTTTGTCTGTCTGTCTGTTTGTTCCGGGTAATCTCCGAAACGGCTGGACCGATTTTGACGGGACTTTCACTGGCAGATAGCTGATGTTACAAGGAGTAACATAGGCTACTTTAATTTTAGAAAAATAATTAGGGTTCCGCGCAAAAAATAAAAACCATGTAATCCAAAATCTCCACGCGGGTGAAACCGCGGGGCAGCAGCTAGTCTCAACTAATCAAACTTGGGGCTAGTTGGGTGGTAGCTGGTAAGCTACATCCTCAAATTTTAAATCTGATCTGTTGAACCAGCATTTAAAAATGCTGTACCTACCACTCTCCGTCCTGGGTACATCATATTGTAGAGTTCGAGCAAAAATGTTAAAAAAAAATACTTACTCAATACTCTGCAAGCACCTTTTTTCTTGTCATAAAAATAAATTTGTCACAATTAATTAGTGTAGACATCATGGGGTTAATAAAATAAGTATATTTCGAAGGCCTAAATACATATATTGAGACTAATTATTAATATTAGTTTATAAAGAGTACTTAACTATGTGTACAGCTGTTAAGATTTCGAAGAGCAAAAATAGTTTACTGACTTTGGGTTCAGTTATAATTATTTAATATCATTAAACGTTACCAAGATACTTTTTACTTAAAATTAATGTAATTTTTTTATTCACAATTACAAACGCAGTACTGACAGTACAAAAGAATACTACTAAAATATCTTTGGCTATATCTAACGTCTTAAGCCCTTATTTATAAACGTTCCGTAACTTACTTAATTACTATAGAAAGTGTTTTGTCTCGTTTTCACGCGTAACAGCTTCCGTCAACGAGAAGTTGACAGAGCAGTTTAAAGCATAGATTATCTTATTGAGCTCTTATGAATAAGGGCGTAAGACTCTAATGTGATGACATTACCGCGAACTCTCCATAACCGACACACTGGCATAAAAACCCTCTAGGCGAGAAAAATGCTAAAAAAAACTGTAAGTGGAAAGACGAGGAAGTAAACTGAAAATGTACTGTCTCTTTCACACATAGTAAACTGAACACCTTTAGAAGAGGACAAGAGATCGTGTCCTGAAACGGGGTGACTGATTATTGCTTTGTTAGTAATTATGAACCTTTTAAAAGGTTGTTCGTGCGAGCGTTTACTTTAACGAACGGGACCTTTTTACAGCGCATTTGGCGGGATACATACCTACCCCAAATGTCAGCTATTCAGCAGGTTTTTTGCATGCTACTGGGTAACGAAACGAGGTGGTCGTTTGCTTGATTGTTAGCATAACGCCGGCCCATAACAATTGCAGTGCCACTCAGAACTTGGAAACACAAACGCCTGAGCGGCACAGCAGTGCGCTCGTTGCCCTGAGACATTTGGTATTAAGTCTCATAAGCCCAGTAATTTCACTGACTACTTTACTCATCAAACCGGAACACAGTAATGCTTGCACATTACTGCTTGGCGGCAGACTTCACGAGCAAAGCGGTGGTACTAAACAGACGGACACTTGCAGTAAAGTTAGTCCTACAACCTATCAAATCAAATCAAATTAAACAATTTATTTGCCAGAATACAGTAAAATATCATGGGCATAATTAACATATAGGGTCTGTGTATTCAGCCTGCAAGCAGACGTGCAAATGTTTAAGATTTATTATACAACTCAATTTTTAAAATCTAAAAATTCCTAGTAAAAATACTACATATGTACACTCGTAGAAAAGGATTTAGCAGTATATAATAAAGGGCCTAAAAGATAGCCACGTAGAAATGTGGATGAGAGCTAAAGATAATGAATAAAGAAAGAAGTTGATTCGGCCCAGCCGTTTCTGAGATTACCCGGAACAAACAGACAGACCGACAGACAGACAAAAATTTTAAAAATGGTTGTTTTGTTACAGGTACCGTACCTATATACTTTCGTATGCATTTGGTAAAAAGCCGTTATTTTGATATTACAAACAGACACTTCAATTTTATTTATTTATATAGATTTACTTTTAAATGAGAGCGAAAGGGGTAGTCGATTCCGTCTGCAGTACATTATCATGAATTATTTTATGGTTAATTAGTGGTAACTTGTAGGGAATGGTTTTCTGTGGGGAAATAAAGGGAAAACTATCGTTTTCCGTGCCAGCTTATAATTAAACGTATGTACAATGTACACTTAGGAATAACACTATACCTCTACGGTTATTATCATAGTTTTTCCTGGCGTAGACGTTACATTTTATTACCGTGGAAAGTTTATTTGTGTATGATTAACCCTTTATGACGATACTAGCTCCCGCCTGCGGTTTCGCCCACGTGGTACATCCATTGTATAATAAATGTGAAAGTGTGTTTTGTATGTTTGTTGGTTTGTCCTTCTTTCACGCAGGAAAGGAGCAACGGATCGACATGTTTATTTTTCATAGATATAGTTTATGGATCTGAGAGTAACATTAACTACTTTTTATCCAGGAAAAATGAACGATTTCTTTGGGAACGCAGCTGAAAACCGCGGGCAGAAGCTAGATTACTATAAAATTAAAGTTTCATCCAAATTTTTCCGTGAAAGAGTAAAACATTCATATACATTATGCATGTATACATCCATCCATCCTCACAAACTTTCACGTTTATAATGTTAGTAGGATTTAAAATAGAATTGAAAGCCTGCCGGGTCAAAAAGATATTCTGTAGAATAATATAATGTAGACGATTATTTTGACAGCATACCAAATAACAAATACTAGTTTCAAATTATAGTATAATTTGCGTGAAACTATCACGTGATTATCATTCACCGTTACGTGATAATATTATTATCATTTACAGTTATTAAGTATCGATAAATAAAGAATATAAATATTACAACATAAAAAATGGTGAAACTTTTTACAACGCATTTACGATCGAATGAAACAGACATGAACATTTTTGTAAAAATTCATTCGCAGTATAAAATTCTCCAACACAATAATCGAAATTATGTATTCAACTTGGTTGACATTGGTTTCACATATAATTATTGTTATTTTAATTTCGTATATTTTTTTTTTAATCTGTCATCAAGTAAAAAGCGTTTGTGCACGCGTTACCAATAACTGATGAACTGACAGGTCGGATTATATATTTTTCATACTATTGGATAAGGGGACGAGCTAGTCGTTGGCCTGATGGTAAGCATAACAATTGCAGTGCCACTTAGAAACTCACTTTGAAACACAAAGGCGTTTGCTCTGCGCAGTACTGCAGTGCGGTCGTTACCCTAAGAAAGCCCAGTAATTTTACTGATTTTTATGTCAACGAGGTTTAATATAATAGCAACAACTGTTTGCCCACTATAACATAAAAAAATGAGTTACATCCATTAGTCCTAGTCCAAGCAGATAAAATATAAAGGGTGGTAAGAATCCAGCCGCGAGTGTAATCACAACAAATGACATGCGCGCGGGACTGTAACGACTGGTGTTACCAGTAGTTGTGTACTGCAGGCCATAGGAAAGTGTACACAGCGTGTGTATTTATTTATTAAAATGCCAACAGCACAAATTATAAATACTGATAAGTACATAAAAAGTTTCAAAATACAGCCGATAGTAGGTCTCGATAATGTTTTTTTGGTTGAATATTTTGAAAGAGACAAAAGAAAAATAAAACTAAAATAAAAAAATGCATGTGTGTGTGTGTGTGTGTGTGAGTGTGTGTACGCGATGTATGTGTGTATATGCGCCTGTGTGTAAATGGAAGGAGGTGTAGTAAAATAAAATCACTATATTATTAAACAATTTAATTATAAAAACCAGATGGAAGGACTAACACTTCTGCGAGTATCCGTCTGGGGCACCGCTGTGCTCGTAACGTACAAGCGTTACTGTATTTCGATTTGATTACAATGTAGTCAGTGAAATTACTGGGCTTATGATACTTATGGTACCGAGCGTAATAAAGTGACGCGCATTCCTTTGTGTTCATCTTGTTACGCGATAGTATAAAAAAGAACACTACAATCTGCAAGAATACACAAGCGTGGCAAGGGTGCTGGACCATCAACCGCATTGTCGTTTACATCAAGTCTGAAGGCGGTCACATGCAAGCCCTTTAATACTAAAGTAACATAAAGTGGAAGGAAAAAGTAACCACTTACATAAAAAATATACAAATATGGCATGTGTTAATCACTAATCATCTGACAAATTCGAGTTCTAACAATATTGATAAAATGATATATAAAACAATGCTAACTCTACACATTTTCTGCACCTCACTGTACGCAGGTAAAACGTTATCCCGCGTTTATTCGCTATATTTTCCGCATGACGTTGATTATGAACGATGTTGCTTTTTTATACACAACGCGTCTTATTGCGTTACGTTACGGTTACGTCTACGTTACGTTCGCGTTACGTCGTAGTTACGGTGTCGTGCGGGGTTGAGAGCCGAGTGTCGGGATATAAAAGTGTTAGGACGCGTGATACTGACATATTTTGTTCTGGGTAGAGTAGTTCTGGTAAGTTTATTATCAGAGTAACGTAGAAATGTGTATAAGGAACAATCTTTACGGACGAGATTTTCGGTATGCGTACGTATTATATTCATACGTAATATTTTGGTTTATATATTTTTATGTAGCTTTGTTTTACTTGTTTAGAAACTTGACGGGTTAGGATTCAATTTTACGGCTTACATGGACAAAAAAAGTCAAGGAAGAAGTCTTACAGTGCCGACCCCAAACAAAATGAGGTAAGGTCAAGGAGATGATGATTGAATTTTAATAGGTACACTACTGGTGTTAAATCTTAGTACATTAAATTTAAAAACTGATTTATTTACCCCCCCACTCCCCAATACTCCCCAATTGTTACTTAAATTGGGGTATCTCGGCTTACAATAACTGAAACTCATAAATCGTTTGTAGCTAACGTGTTCTGATTGTAAAGAATTTTAGTGTTGAATCTTGAAATGCAACTGCGAAATTACTGATACTTTACTTAATCACTATCAGCCTCTTACGCTCCCACTGCTGGGATACCGGCCTTCTCTCAGAGAGAGAGGTATGGGCCATAATCCACCACGCGGGCCCAGTGCGGCTTGGTGGATGTCACATGTCATCGAATTTTGTAGTTCTTGAACATGCCGGTTTCCTCACAATGTTTTCCTTCACTGTTTCAGAGCGAGTATGAATAATCCGCACATAACTTGATATAAGTCATTGGTGTGGGCCGAGTCGATATTCGAGCTCTAAAAACCCAATTTGCTTAAAAGTGACGCCACAAATTTCAACTTCTTTATTATTACCAGCACAACTCACCCCCCCATCCCTCTGGCAATGCAAAAAACTCTAACGTCATAACAGATTGCAAATACGTGAGATAACAAAATTTAACAGACACGACACACCGTGCATTTGAAATTATGATTCCCTAACGTCACTTCATACGCGTGTACGGACGTTATGCGAGATTTTCGGCGGATATTTTCCTTGATGATAGGGATTTCCATTCACGTATCGATAAGAATAATGCTTGGCTTGATACAATTTAATTTGTTTTTTATAGTGTTGTTTTACTGGCGCTTAGTGCCTTTTTGAAAGGTTAGGAAACGCTGGTCAAACGACCAGCAACTAACTGGATTTGAGATGTGGTTGTGGCAGAAGATGTTAAGCACTCGTAACCTAGAATAGAAGTGGCTCTCAAATGCAGGCGCTGAAACCCCTACCCAAAACTGATAGGACTAACTCTTCTGCGAGTGTCTGTCTAGGTGGGCACCACCGCTTTGCTCGTGTAGATTGCCACCAAGCAGTGATGTTGTTGTGAGATGGCATTATGCTCTTGTACCATATACCTGCTGCAGATCAGCGAGTGACTCATTCGCAGTGACATATCTCTTTATAATTTGGATGCGGAGCAGAACGCTCCAAGTCCAAATAATTTACCCAGAGTCATAATTATGATGCGGCATTAATATTTAAAGACATGCAAAACTAGAACAAAATGTATCGATATTTTCATCTACACAACCTACAGCCCTATATCCCAAGGGATATTTTCCCCGAGGAAAGAAAAAATCTTGGCGGGATAAGCCGGGTGTGCCCGGATCTTAGCCGGATAAGACGGCGGTGACGTCAGTGTTCCGAGTAATCCCGGTATAGCCTGTGAGGGACGATGTAGTGCTGAATTTGAGCAAGCCACAGTGAGATTACTTTAATGTTTGACCCAATGATTTATCGGTTTTTTTTTTTTTTTTTTTTTTTTTATAGGCTATTCTATTCTATTCTATTCAAATGTTCTTTTATCGGTTATGTATAGATATATAATTTACTCACATAGATTTTTTATAGAATATGAATGGAAAAAATAAAAATAAAATAAATTAAATCTCATGTACGTCTGTCGGAACACTGATAGGTGCATGGCGACAGGTTGTATCATCACTCCACTGTCGTTCCTTTTAGAATAGACCAGGGATAGACCAGGAATAGACCAGGAATAGACCAGGGATAGACCAAGGATAGACCAGCTGCTAGAGTTATCCGAGGTGTCAAAAATATTTAGGCTGCCCGAAGGCTGCTTCTGACAGGGCTTAAAGCTTAGTTTAGTCCACGACATCGAAGTCGGTTCCCGATTGTTCTAGTGCGATTTTACTTTTTATCTGCGTTTTTTCATATGTTGCCAAAATATTATTATTGTAGTAGAACGTTAGGCGAGTTAGTAGGTTGAAGTTATCAACGGACCTACCATCACCAGCGCTTAATAGGAAGAACTTTTAATTGCCCACCAGCTCGTGTTTTAAGCTTTGCTTCGAGCTTTAAATAAGAGAGCATTGAACTTATTCATCGTTAAGGTATATCGATGAATTGAATTAGTATAGTAACTTTAGGAGATAACGGACATATTCGTACTGGTTTAGACCTGGAGTAATTAGGTATAGCGTTTTTTAGGGATAGCACGAATCGGAATTTCATGTTTAGGGAATAAGAATTTCATGTTTAGGGACTAAGTATAACCACCCAGACGGAAACTAGCAGAAGAGTTAGTATTACCATTTTGTCTTCAAATAAAGACGAAGCTTAGGAAGGTAGGAACCATTTCGACAGACATCGACGTCTTTGACAGATTTCTGTAATATTTACTTTTTTGCATATAATGCAGCGTTTTGAGTGCTCGCCTGGCTAGCTGCCACTCTCAAGTTGAAAATGATATCGTCAAGTACCTACCTATCGGTGTGTTCCAGCAACTGCGCTAAATGCTAGTTCCATTTTAGGTTTGGTGATCAAACGCTACCAGGGGCCTGTTTCATAAAAATTATTAGTCTAACATTATGAGTATTAGACTCATATTTTATAATGACTGTGGGTAATTTATAGTTTTATATTTTATATGAAAAAAGAAAAAAAAAAAGGTCATAATATTAGACTAATATTTTTTATGAAACAGGCCCCTGGTAGCGTTTGATCACCAAACCTAAAATGGAACTAGCATTTAGCGCAGTTGCTGGAACACACCGATAGGTAGGTACTTGACGATATCATTTTCAACTTGAGAGTGGCAGCTAGCCAGGCGAGCACTCAAAACGCTGCATTATATGCAAAAAAGTAAATATTACAGAAATCTGTCAAAGACGTCGATGTCTGTCGAAATGGTTCCTACCTTCCTAAGCTTCGTCTTGAGAAGTAATCTGGCACTAAAGTTGAAACCCCGCGCTGAGTATCCGTCGCGTAGAATCGTAAACTTGCGATTACCGTCTTGATCAGGGTTCAGCGCAGCAGATCAATTTTCGTTGACTTATCGCATTCTTTTGTTCTTTCTCATTCTATTGGATAACAAGACAGGCGGGTCGTTTGCCTGATGGTAAGTATAATGCTGCGTTGTGCTCGTTACCCTGAGAGATTAGGTGTTTCAAACCCTGTAATTTCACTAACTACTTTGGTTAAACTGGAACCGATTGTAATACTTGCACATTACTGCTTGGCCGCAGACTACACGAGCAAATGGACCTCACCCAAATGGACACTCGCAGAAGAGTTAGTCCTACCATTTGGTATATACGTGTGATACATAGCAGTAATAAAGTAATTTTGCGTGGTGGGATATTGGCATGGGCATATTTCGGTGCGAGCCAGTTACCTCCATCTTGGTGGAGATCTGTCGCAAAATACCGATGTGTTCCGACAGCTGTCCTTGAGAGCGAGAAAAAAATCGCAAAAAAGACCCCGAAAATATCTTTCATCTAGAAATGCTCAATATTTGGAGCGACAACTATCATATTTTTTGTAACAAAAAAACAAGGAAATTTAATCTTCTAAAGACATATACTTATGTAAAAATATTTAAACTTCAAGGTGTCTCTTCTTCTTAATTAAAAAAACTATGAAATAACCTTCAACTAAAAACAAACGCATCGCCATTTTCAACCTTATTTCAATAAAAACAAATGTTACCTAAATCTTGTCTATAGATTACCAGAATACATGGGTTTGAATCGCGTTGGCAGCGAAACTTTTGGGATGTTTATAATTATTTACGTAACGGCAATAGCAAACCTAAGAAAAAAATATCTAAATGTTTCACAAAGTGTCTAGGTGTGAGAATGGCTGACTAGACTCCGCTTTCCAGCGGACATTGCTGGCAAGGTAATGGTGTTGATTCTGACGCTTCATACCTAAACTTAAATTTAGTTTCGCTCTCTCTCTTTCCAATACATAACGAGAGAAAGAGACGGAAGATGTTTGACAGATCTAAATTTAGTTTTAGAGCTGCCAAAAATCTTCCATCCTTAATAAATTAGACGCCACTAAATTCATTGCCGTTAAATTTATATTAGACATCAGCCAGTGGATTAATTTGACAGGTTAGACCTGTATAGGTAATGTATATGTCTCTTTCACATGTTTTGTTTTAAAAAGAGAGATTGAAACTAAAATTAGGGTTAGGTATGACAGAATAAAAACCATTATCTGCTAAAACGCCTGCCCAAACTGCCTTCCCAGAAATACTCGTCTGATAAAATCAAAACTTAGAATAGCTCTAGCTACGATAAACGAGTAGCGGTTGGAGCAAACTTTTAATTGGAACAAGATCTCATACCTACAACTGTTTCTACTGTACGAATAAACTCGCAGTGCCTGGCAGAAGAAATGGCACAGCGGTCTGTGCTGCGGATATGTGGGCCATCTCGGGCCCAAAAGTCCACTTCTCTGCACTGAGTTGCATTTTGAATCCGTTGTAGCAATAAAAACGATAACAATTGGAAATTAAGCAATCATCATCAGCCGGAAGACGTCCACTTCTGAACATAGGCCTCCCCCATAGAACGCCACTTGGATCGGCTACTCGCCTCTTGCATCCAGCGGTACTCCGCGGTTTTGACAAGGTCATCGGTCCACCTAGTGGGGGGCCGTCCTACACTACGTATTAAGCAATAAAGACTTCAATTAAAAGACAAAGTTCTAGTTTTTGAAGCGGAAATGACTCTTCGGTCTCTACTGCACACATACAGACATAAAGAGGCACAAAAATCTACTTTTACTATGTGTGAATTACATTTAAAGAATCCATTATAATACATTTTCGGCTTCAGTTGCTATGTGTGCCATACTTAAACGGTATTTTAATCGTAAAGAATTAGCATATATGAACGAGAAAACTATTAACAAATAGTTTATCGTTCATAAATATGCTTATTCTTTCTACGTCTTAAACATAAGACGTACTAGGTGCCTCTAAGCTTTTGAATGAGTCGCCAATGATGTCCCAATTTCTAAATATATAAATTAACTGCCATTAGACTTTGAAATATATAAGTCGACATTTCCAAGACACTTTCTATAGAGATCATAATTACCGTAGATAAGGCACACTGTTGACCTTGTGGCCGATTGATTAAATCAAACTTCAAATGTGCCATTTTCTCAGCCGTGAACTATAAAGGATTGAAATCCTGCGGTGTTCCGGATAACAGAAATGAAGTTAAATTAAAATTATATATAATATCAATAGCATTTGTACCAGTTAACTCTGTCCATTGTACAGAGTGGAATCGGAGATTGTACTACTTCGAGCTTAAAGTTTAATTTTAGTTTAGCTCTAATTTGTGGGGAGTTTAATCCAAATGTAATTTGTAGTAAAGATGGTTTCTTAGCTTACATGTTGGATTGGTTAAATGGGACCATTCTGTCCCTATTTCATAATACCCAAGACTTCGGGAAAATTAGTAATGAATAAGGATGAAGAAATCATGGTATGGTCTGAATTTTAAGCTTGTCCAATAATGTAAACATACTCAGCGGATGCCAATTAAGGACATCTGCGGCGCGAGTACGGAAGTCGGTTCGATAAATTTGTCGAACCGAAAAACTCGATAAATTTATCGAATGTTGCGAGTACCGAAGTCTGATCGTAAAGTATTGTAGTAGCTCTATATTCTCTTTGGATTCGACCTAGCTATTCGATAACTTTTGTCGAAAGTATCGAGGTTCGATAACAGTCGATAACACCCACTTTATCGATTTGAACTGTCAATTTTATCGATCAAAAAGATCCGTACTTGCGCCGCAGTAGTGATCCAATCGCCAACCAATGATGTTTCGAACTCGAATTTGCATCTATTTCATTGGTTGGTGATATTTGTTTTTATTAGTAGACAAGTATGAAAACTAGGACTTGTAAGTTGCTTTCTGCGGTTCCACTTACAGTTTACGTAAACAATCAGATTTCTCTTTGTGTTAATCCAAAAATTAAGCTATTCAGCCAATTTCTTGACTAAAAATCGAGAAATTAGAAACAACCATGCGTTAGCGTATCTATAAAAAAAACTAAATCAAATTTTTATGAAATTACCCATTTTATTTTCTTTCCATATACTTCCTGTGCCGACCCAAACATGCACCCGCTATTATATTAGTAACTATTAATGAAATAAATGAACAAATTGAAATCCATAAGTACAGAAGTATTTCAATCACAGAAAGTCCAAGCTCTTCCATAGACCATAAAGCAATATAGTCAGCACACGATAGATATAATAAATCATTTGAATCTCATCAAGTTTATCCTTGATGTAAGTTCTAGTAACGTGAATGCGGAATTCATGACTATGGAAGTGGATGCCAGGTTGTGGCACTCCCGGTTATGTCAACACGTTCAACCATCTTAGGGATTTGATATTGCAAGCATCGAGGGAGCTGCCTGGCGCTCGTTCAGGATATGGGGCTAGGCGCGCAAAGAGAAAATTTGTGTGAATTCAAGGTGAAAATTTGGTGCCTTCAACTCTATGTTTAACATGTTCTCCATATTTATTCCCTTAAATACAATCTACATGTACACCTACTAGGTGGTACGACTAACCCTTCTACAAATGTGCAAGTATTACTGTGTTCCGGTTTGATGAGCAGAGTAGCCGGTGAGATTACTGGGCTTATGAGACTTAATAGCTAATGTCTCAGGGTAACGAGCGCACTGCAGCGCCGCGCAGGCCTTTGTGTTTCAAAATTCTGGGTGGCACTACAATTGTTATGGGCCGGTTTTATGCTTATCATCAGACAAATCACCAGCTCGTCTCGTTACCAAATAGCACAAAAATAAACCCTTTTTTGGCTTTCAATCAGGCAGGCCCATTTTTTTAATCAAAGCTAAACTATTTAGCAAGCAGGAGTTGTACCATACACAGCGTCCTTAACAAGAATATAGCCCAAGCTTGCAGTTAATCAGAATTTACGGCGCCGCCCCAAGGAGACTCGAGGAGCTGTATCAGATGGAATGAATACATATTCGCTTTATGAATGGCACGTGATCGTGGAATAATAACCTATCAGGATTCTGAGTGTATTCTGGATAGAATTAGAACGTGCTGGACTGGACTGAGCGTGTGCGGTTAGGTTTGCAGTCAAACTGATACCGATAAGTATGTGGTTATTATGTAAGACTAGTATTATGTAAGAAATTAGTAACTTTGAGATTTATTTTTATGTTATTTGGTAACGAGACGAGCTGGTCGTTTGCCTGATGGTAAGCATAACGCCGGCCCATAACAATTGCAGTGCCACTCAGAACTTTGAAACACAAAGGCCTGCGCGGCACTGCAGTGCGCTCGTTACCCTGAGACATTAGGTATTAAGTCTCATAAGCCCAGTAATTTCACTGGATACTCTGCTCATCAAACCGGAACACAGTAATGCTTGCACACTACTGCTTGGCGGCAGACCTCACGAGCAAAGCGGTGGTAACAACCCAGACAGACACTCGCAGAAGAGTTAGTCCTCCCACTAACAAAACTAACTAACTTTGAGATTACCGTTGTCTGCCGTAGTCAATCAGATATTTGTATCATCATAGGTAGGTATTATTGCGCCGAGGTTCGTGATGTCATGAGTACGGATTCTCTCGCTCTCAGAAGCGATCTATAGGATGACACAGACTCCTGCCCATTCAGTCTCGTGTAGGTACATTTTATTTGTTTATTATTATTAATTGTTATTATTTATAAAAAGTCTATGATTTAATTTCTTTCTCTATTAAATTACCAAATGGTAGGAGTTAATCTTCTGCGAGAGGCCGCTAGGGTGGGTACCACCGCTTTGCTCGTAAAGTGTGCCGCCAAGCAGTAATGTGCAAGCATTACTGTGTTCCGGTTTGACGATCAAAGTAGTCAGTGAAATTACTGGGCTTGTGACTAACTGACCAGCGCAACGCAGTGCCGTGCAGGTCTGTATGTGTCAAAGTTATGGGTGGCACTGCAATTGTTATGAGCTGGCGTTATGCTTACCATCAAGTAAATAGCCCGCTCGTCTCATTATCCAGTTGTATAAAAAAATTAGTAACGTCTCTAGATTATAAGGTACTCGAGTAAAAACAGAAAAAAAACTATTTCAGATCAAATTTATCTCAAAATGGAACAGTTTAGTGAAATCTGTCCTTTTATGCCCTATCGTTATAAAGGGTCATTTGTAGGGGCTGGCGGGGCGGTAAAAGTGAGAGGCTAAAAATAGGGCAATCGCCTGGGCTCCAATCATGAAGCCTAATTGAGGCTCTTTGTTCTCCTCGATTTGCAGAAATTTTCGAATTTTCGTTAAATCTACGTCTTGATATACAGTAAAGATTGAAGCGGAATGATACGCATATTATCAATCCTAATGGTTTTCTCCAAGCACCTATAGTATTATCACCATTCATCATCAGTCAAAAAATGTTCACCGCTGAACATCAGCCGTCTGGGGGACTTCTTCCTCTCTTTCTCAGACGTTCTTCACCCATCCATACTAATATTATAAATGCGAAAGTGTGTTTGTTGGTTTGTCCTTCTTTCACGCAGTAACGGAGTAACGGATCGAGGTGATTTTTGCCACAGATACAGTTTATGGACCGGAAAGTAACATAAGCTACTTTTTATCCCGGAAAAATGCACGGTTCCTGTGGGAACGCTCGTGAAAACCGCGGATAGGTGCTAGTTTTGCCATAATACAGGACGTCTTTGAAAGCAGTAGATGAGTGACCAAGGAGAATGCTGCTATATTACATCGTGGCTCAAACGAACATCCTTGCTTGATGCAGTACCAAGTCAACCTTTCGTATTCCTTATGGTAATCAACTTCTACAGCATACAGGATGTCAAAGAAACCGTCGAGAACCTTCTCTCAAGTGCTGGCTTTTATAAAGCAAACTACATCGACATCGTTCCCAAAGATCGGGTTTTAACTTGGGTTCCGTTCATATCGTAAAAAGGACTCGGCCCGAGCTACCGACATTAAGCCCTGCTAGATTTATAGTAGGGTGGAAGTGTGAGGCGGTAGCGGGACCAATTTTAGTTAGTGGGAGGACTAACTCTTCTGCGAGTGTCCGTCTGGGTTGTTACCACCGCTTTGCTCGTGAAGTCTGCCGCCAAGCAGTAGTGTGCAAGCATTACTGTGTTCCGGTTTGATGAGCAGAGTATCCCGTGAAATTACTGGGCTTATGAGACTTAATAGCTAATGTCTCAGGGTAACGAGCGCACTGCAGTGCCGCGCAGGCCTTTTGTTTCAAAGTTCTGGGTGGCACTGCAATTGTTATGGGCCGGCGTTATGCTTACCATCAGGCAAACGACCAGCCTGCGTGGCACTCCAATGCTCTTAATCCCCTGAGATATTCTCATAAGCCCAATAATTTCACTGGCTGCTTTGTTCATCAAACCGGAACACAATAATGCTTGTACATTATTGCTTGGCGGCAGAATTTACGAGCAAAGTGGTGGTTAAAACCTAGATGGACACTCGCAGAGTTAGTCCTGCCATCTAGTGAAATATACCTGCACCTAGTAGAAAGGAAACTCTCAAGAGTCTCAAGAGCCGTTGCTGTGAACCTTCGATAGGTGGCTGGTGACTAATTTTCCTCTCAAGGGTAGCAGCTTACCAAGCAAGTTAATATAAGAAAAAAATGTGAGTAATAGTTTTTTTTTTATTTGGTAACGAGACTAGCTGGTCGTATGCCTGATGGTAAGCATAGCGCTGGCCCATAACATTTGCAGTGCCACCCAGAACTTTGAAACACAAAGGCCTGCGCGGCGCTCGTTACCCTGAGACATTAGGTATTAAGTCTCATAAGCCCAGTAATTTCACTGGATACTCTGCTCATCAAACCGGAACACAGTAATGCTTGCACACTACTGCTTGGCGGCAGACTTCACTCACAAAGCGGTGGTAAAAACCCAGACGGACACACGCAGAAGAGTTAGTCCTCCCACTAACAATAGTTATTAAACTAAAGATTTCGTCATCGAAGAAACAAAGAAGTTAGTTATACTTATTTATTTACCACTAGCTGCTGCCCACGGTTTCACCCGCGCGGAGATATTGCATTTGATGTGGTTTTTTTCCGCGGAACCCTAATTCTTTTTCTAAAATAAAAGTAGCCTAAGTTACTCCTTATAGCATCAGCTATCTGCCAGTGCAAGTCCCGTCAAAATCGGTCCAGCCGTTTCGGAGATTACGCGGGACAAACAGACAGACAAAAATTTTCAAAATTATGGTTTTGTTGTAGATTACGTATACTTTCATATGCATTTAGTAAAAAGCTGTTATTTTGATATTATAAACAGACATTTCAATTTTATTTATTTGTATAGATTATATTTCCACTTCTTCTTCCGCTTCTAACTTGTACCGCAGTCATTACACCAATCCCATGGACTTGAACTATGGTAACGATTCTTGAAGTCACGCTCCCGAAGCGTCATTCTGAAAGAATCTTTTGCAAAAATAAAGTAAATTGCGCATTGAATTCTCGGAGACGATTTGGGAGTTAATTTTGCGTTCCATTGCGTTTTTATGTGAAAACGGCGAATGAAGAGGAATGGTTGCCATTTTTTTTCTTGTTCGTTTCTTTCACTGCGTTGTTATTTTCGATCGTCTTTAAAGTGTTGTGATATCAAAAGACCATTTGAGCAACGCTTTTTTTGATTATGTTTATTTAATGCTTTTGATTTGACGAGCGGGTCTTTAGCCTGATGGTAATCATTACGCCAGACCATAGAAATTGCTGTGTTACACACTTGCGTGACGCTGCAGTGCGCTCGTTACTTCGAGTCCTTACCTGGTGGTAGGACTAAATCTTGTGCGAGTGTCCATATCTGGGTGGTTACCACCGCTTTCTAATAATTTATACAAACTTTTCTCGTTCCATGTTTAACAATAACATTTCTGAACCAATTCTCGCGTAACCTGTGTATTTTTCGAGCAGAAAAAGTTTAAAAAATGTTTGCATAACATACAAAGTAAACTCCATCATAGCAAAAAAAAACAGCACCGATGCCGCAACGATTTGTTTTAGCAACTATTTTACGCAAACGGATAAAATTAAGCCACAAAAAATATTGCAGGGTATGCACTAAAACAGATTAAATAAGATTAAATAAAAACATAGAGACTCTCTGAAACAACGAGTTTATTGTCCTTTTCCTGACGAGTTTCTTGCTCTTCTTACGAGTACCTTGTCCTTCTTTTCGATTAGTCAAGTATATTTGAATCAGGCACTTAGTCTTTTTTAGAGATTTAACTTTCATGAGCGCTCTCTTGGGGTCCACGTGAATAATGAAATTGGATTTTGAATGGAGGTATCACCTACTTAACTAGAATAATGCTGCGTTGTTGAATCTAGGACCCTTCTCGGTTTTGGACGTTTTGGTTCCTGAATTACAGCTTCAATAGGCGTCCACATCGGGCCGGTGTGGTATAGCTTTAGCTAGGTTTTTTTTTTTTTTTTTTTCCTGTCCGGGAGCAGTGTGTCCCGGCCCGCGAGCTAATCCTCTGACACGTCAGAGACCTTTTTTACTTATAATAATTGGACACAGGGATTAACTTTATTCATAATGGTGGTGGTGTTTTATTACAATTTTCTTATTTCACTATTTGCTATTTTAATACAATTGTTACATACTATGTTCATACATTATATCAATTTTTTACATCTGTCCTCCGCTCATTGGCAGAGTCTTTATTTTTCGGTTTACTATATTTTACAGGGTTAGGCTAATTTATTTACAATAGTGGTTCTGTACATTATTTCTATTGTTACTATTTATTTAATACGTGTGACTTTATTTCCTATTTTTATATAACTAATGAGTACATTTTATTGTGTTACTATATTTGTACATCACCTACCAGGTGCTGTCTCTAAAGAGCCAGTTAGGCGGGGGGTGTACATCAAGTTTACTATTACATTTTTAACTATATTTATTTACTATTTTAATTTTATACAGTTCAGTTAGACACGTGGAATTTTATTTTCTACTTGTCAATTCACCTTATGACCACTGCGCCTCTCCTGCCAGGTAGCTTTCTCTTAAGAGAAAGGCAAGACAGGAGAGGCGCATATAGGGTCATCTGAATTACCAATGCTGTATAAATGAAGCTGATTCTACATAGGGACACAATACAGTTTACAATTTTGATTTTCTTATATTATTAAACATCTGGTATTTACTACAATTTTAATTATTTTACTGCCTAATAAAGATTTTACAACAATTTACTTATCTAATGTTTACTGGTATTACAATTTTTATGCCGTTCATATATATATACATTATATATATACAACATGTTATTTACTATTAATTATTATTTACTTATAAAAATTTATGGTTTGTATTCTAATGCTGGTTGTTGTATTGTGTTCTGTTTTAGGTGCGTGAAGCGCATGATGTGATGATACTACAAATTCTAATGCTGCGATGCAAGTGCATGGTGTAATATTATTCTAGGTGTCATGAATATATTTGGCTAGTTCTTACTTCCGGTTTGGGGTCGGCGCTTATCACATTATTTTTAGCCTGTTTTTATTAATTAGGGGTCATGTGTTAACATAGGCCCTCTAGTTAACTACTTTCTAATTATTATTTACTGATGTGATATGCGTTTTCCCGGTTCCAAGTCTTGTTTCCGGGCGGAACGATGCCCTAGGACAGCGTTCCGCCTGGAAACATACGCTCAGAAGGCGCGGCGGGTTGCACTAGCAATAGGCGATTGTAGCCCTTGCTAGTGCCTCCCACTTCCGCCTTACAGGGCATTCTGCGCCAAATGCATTGTGCTCCACTACGTCGAGTTTCGCACAAATGCAGTTGGCGCAGCTTGGGGATTTTCCGGCAAGCCAGTCCGCACACTCGGGTTTTAGGTGCGGTCCTCCGCAGTGACTGCACTTTACATCTTTTTCTGTACAAAACCTCCTACTGTGGCCGTACGCTAGGCATATGGAGCACTGGACCAGCGGGGACTGGTCAGCAACCCTGACCTTTTGAAGGTCGATGCTGACCACCCCCGCCGACGTCAAGCTTTTCCATATGCCCGGCGAGGCCCTCATAATTACGTGGCAATGGTGGGGGCTTCTGGCTTTCCGGCGGTATTTAACCTCCAGAGTGCCCCCCGCGTTGAGGTCGCCAATAACCTCCCCGTTTTGGTTCCGAAGGGCCCTGACAATATCCTCGTTAGAGTTTATCGTCAGGACGTCCTTAAGCACCAAGAGGGGGTCTTTGTTTCTGACCTCCTCAACGCTGAGGTGAGACTCGGCGGTTTTCAATCTCTCCTTAACCTTTTCCCTTTCTTCCCTCGTCTTACAACCTATTATTACCTTCCGGTCCTTCGCCTTTCTCACCCTTTCAACCTTAACCCATCCATCCTTTGCATCCATCACCTCCCTGACCTTTTTCAAAACTTCTTCACCAGTCTCACGTTCATTCTTTGAGGTGACCACGACGGAATGCAGGGCGGCCTGCATAGGGGGCTGTTCCCTACGCTGTCCCGCCACTGCGCCCGCGTATGTCACACTCACCGGTGCAAAATCCCTCGCTTCCATCACTTCTTTCAGCTCTTTCATTCTCTCGCTGCTCTCCCTCACCAGCCGACCGTGATCGGCCAGCATGGTGCGGAGTTCAGCGAGAGAATGATCGTCCCTTTCATTATTTCCAGCGAGGGGAGCGTCGGCCGACGTCGTCTGTGTCGCCACCACCCGCGCCAGCTTAGCCGGCGCGGGCGGCGCCGGCACCCCCGACGTCTGCGTCGACACACCCCGCACCGACCGCGCCGGCGCGGGCGGCGTCGGCACCCCCGTCGTCTGCGTCGAGGCCGCCCGCACCGACTTAGCCGGCGCGGGCGGCGCCGCCACCTCCGACGTCTGCGTCGACGCCACCCGCATCGGGCGAGCCGGCGCGGGCGTCACCGGTGCAAAGGGTGTGTATGTCGCGGGCCGCCAAGTTGGAGGCATAGGCAGCGACCCCGGCGGCGATACAAAGGTCTCTTTTATTTCCTCTTCAGTCATCTGTCGCCTCTTTTCGTTTCTTATCCAAATCGCCCCGTTCGCCTCCTCCTTAACCAATTGGTAAAGGCGGTCAAGCGAACGAAGAAATGCGTCTTTTATCTCAGTTTTTAAATTGCGGGAGAGCTTCAGCTGCTGCTTTGCCGCTATTAGACAGGCCTTTGCCTCCAGCGGCCTGGATTTATAGACTTTGCCCGTCCACGGACACACCGAAGGTGTCAAGGGCATGTCCGGTTCCTGCGGTGGAAGCTTACGTCTCTCCATGCCACCCACAACCTCCGAAACCGTCTCCGGAGTAAACTCCACAGTCGGGGGTTCTGGGGATTCGCATTCTGGCGATTCTTTAATTTCCATGTCTAAGCTCCTCCTTATTCTAAAGGTCTCATCAGCGGAGGGTCCCGCCCTCCGCTCATGAGACTCTTTTTTCGCTGGAGTGCGGAGCCCAAACATATTTATACTCGTTAAGTGTGCCCGGATCAGGAAAAACGTCAATAAAGTTGTATTCAATAATAATCAATCACAATTGAGATTTTAGAAATAATAAAAGCAATGAAATGAATATAAATAAAAATAATTGAATTAATTAAAATTGAAACAATAAAATGAATGGATTAATAATATAAAATAAGTCTTAAAGCTAAGAGGTATACACAAAAGTATATACCTCGACACACAAATAAACAAATTATTCAATTTAACGTACACAATTTCTACCAATAAAATTTCAATATATATTTCCTAAAACTATTTTCTATTCCAGGTACAACTACCGGGTCGTCCTGCACGATTTAACACTAAAGGTAAGTATTGTTTATACTAATTTTCAAGTTGTCAATTTACTAATCTATGTTTTTTATTTCAGATCACCGGCGCGGCGGTTCCCTATCACAGTAGTCAACAATTAAATTCAAAATAGTAAGTACTTACAAAAGTAAGCACTGTCTACTTTCAATCTTAATACAATATTACTATCTAACACGAAAGACACAACACACGTAAAATAATAACGAAAATAAAATAAAATAAAAATAAAATCACAATGTCAAATTCGAATAATAATAAATGTCAATTTTAATCTAATAATTACTAATCTATATTTTTCTGTTTCAGGTCCGGCGGTGCGGTTCCCTACTCCAGTGGCGGTGTCTTCGCGTCAGGTAAGTAAACAACTAAACACAATTTAAAACAACAAAACAAATGACACAACTTCCCCGCGCTCTACCTTCGACTCTACGTAGAGTCGCGGGTGACGGTCCACCAGATAGCCCTGCTCGAACCCTTACCGTTCCCGAAAACCGCGCTCGAATCCGACCGTCGGTTCGCGAGATACGGCGTCCGGTATTTGCAGGGGGTATCGGTGAGGGGGCGGGGGCGACCTTGTATATTGTGCCCGACTATTTAATTTACAATTTACTAGCTAACTATCTAATCAAAAAATAAAAATAATAAAACAGATAAAACAAAGAAATAATTATTAAGGTTAGGGGTTGGGGGCGGGGGTGAGGGGGGTTGGGTCTATTCAACGGGATGAATGGACAACAAATAAACAAACAATACCAGTAACTAAGAATTTACAACTTCTAAGAACACCGGTCCGCGGTCTTGGACAAGTATTTAAAGCTAGACTACAATATTGGACAATTATAAATAAAAATGAAAAGAGATGAAATTGTCCAACGGGGGAATTCACTAGTACTAGGAGGAAATAAACTAACTAAAATATCAAATCTCAAGTTTTTTGTGAAATCACGAAAAATGTGAGATTTAATAATAAAATTTTTTAGGGATGAAAGGGGGTGAAATTGGGAGGGGTGACTCTAAATCAACTGCTTATATGTTTAAACAACTAAAATAACTAAAAAGAGAATTAAAAAATTTTTTGATGAAAAATTTTTTAAGGGTGGAAAGGGGTGAAATGGGGAGGGGTGACTCTAAATAAGCAGCTATATCGATTTATCAAATAAAATTTAGAAATAAAAAATTAAAATTAAAATATCAAAATTTTATAGGGGTGGGTTGGGGTGGGTTTGAAGGGGTGAGTTTGTCGAGTCTGGTTTGTCCTAATTTTTCTCAATACTATACCGAAAACCGCGTCCCGATAGCTCCTCCCGTTTAGAAGTTAGAGTCAGTTGAAAAAGGGGAATTTTGAAATTATCTATAAAAAAAAATGAATAATAATGTAGGTTAAACCGCTTCACCCTTGACCGTTTTTACAAGTTATGTCATACAACGACTTTGCGGTTTGTGTCCCGCACTCACAAGGCTATAACTAAATAACTAACAAAGATAAAAATACACGGTTTTCACTAAAAGATATACTAGGCTAACTTACAATTTGTCTAATTTTTTCAGCCTGGGTCGTCGCTGAAAGTCCTGATGTACTAGGTCTTCTTCTCTTTTTACCAACCGCAAATAAACGGTTGGTAACTTTGTTTTGCCTATTTCTCCCGTTCCTGACAGCCGATTCTGGATCTAAAAATTTATCCAGAGTCCTCTTCTTGTTGTCCTTCGAGGTCACCCGCGCACCCTCCCGGAACAGCCCTGGAAGGGGTTGCACGTGGCCTCCCGAAGTCGCTCTTCCTGTGGTTTTTTCCCTACAGTTCAGCCCGCGAGCCCCAGAAAAATCTGGGCTCAACGGGGTATGGGAGATGCTGAAATTTGCCACAGGATAGCAATTCAGGATACGTGGGTCCTCGATAGTTTTCCAGAGATTTTTGACCTGGAAGGTCAAAAATTCCAGAAAATTTTAGTGTTTTGACCGGTATTCCTCCAATCTCTGGTCTGAGGTCGAAGGTGTCTTCGACACTTTTGTGGGTCTTTTCAGGCCCCGTCTTTTGGTATATTGCACCACACTGTTTTATTTTGTCTTCTATTTTTAAGAGCAGGTTTTGTCCGGCCGGTCGCGCGTTTTCCACTGTTATTTACACTTTTAACCTAAATTTGGCACTGTTTTTGGTCATATCTTCGTGGAAGTTCCACCAATCCTCAGGCACTCTTCACCATTCGACTCGTCTCGTTAAGACGCGTCTTTTGGCGTATCGCACAGGTGTTTTCGTTCACTTTTTCCTATTTTTAACGATTTCTCGGCGCAGAAAAATGCTACAAAATCGCGAAAAATTGCCGGAGCGAGGTTGGCACGCGCGTAACCCGTACGACCTGCGGGGGGACACCTTTAGCTAGGTTAGGGCCCACTTCAAACGGATGCATTCGTGCGCCCGGGCTATCGTGTACTGATCTGTATTCTAGCGGCCGAGGTTCGTGTTGCGTTGTAAATCCCATGTCTGACAGACAAACAGGATGTGAATGGTTCAGTAGGAATGACGTTGGTCGCCGATCTGTCGGCCGATGTTTCAGAGCCTACTAATAAGCTTGAACATTCGCTGAAGGAAAATATCAAGATGCAACCACACTTTTAGTGCTCACCTTACCATCTGCGATCCTCAAGTTAAAAATCGATCGCAACGCACTTATCGGCAGGGCTTTAAATACCGGTAAAACATTTATAACGTTACCTTTACACGCGTTACCGGTGAAACGATTTTGATGAAATTTTTATGGAACCAATCTGAAAGTATATCCTTTCAAATAAAACACGAATTTTTAAAATCGGTTTATAAATGACGGAGATCTGAGGTAACAAACATAAAAAAAAATAAAACAAATACCCACCGAATTGATAACCTACTCCAAAAAAAAGATTTTAAACAAAAAGGTCACAAACGCCTAAGTAAAAAAACCTACATTTTGGCTTTTTTTCAAAGCCTAAAGAAACTCGGCAGACGTAAATTTCAAAGAACAGTAGGCGCAACATTTTAGAAATGTCCGCTCAACCCTGCATATAGGGTGATCCGAAAGGCAACGGGGCTTAAAATGAAATTGTTGAAACGTCCCGACATTTCACACCTGCCCGCCCGGAAACAGATTAAAATGATAAAACGACGCTTTTGCGATTCCAACACGAACTTAGAGTTGTTGGAAGAGTTTGTTCCTAGTTTTAACAATAAGAGTCTAATCTCGCGCTGCGAGGCTCGGAGCCTGTATCGAATGCGGTTTTTATTTTTTGCTACATGGTAACGAGACGAGCTGGTAATTTGCCTGATGGTAAGCATAACGCCGGCCCATAACAATTGCAGTGCCACTCAGAACTTTGAAACACCAAGGCCTGCGTGGCACTTCAGTGCGCTCGTTATACTGAGACATTAGGTATTAAGTCTCATAAGCCCAGTAATTTCACTGGCTACTCTGCTCATCAAACCGGAACACAGTAATGCTTGCACACTAAACTGCTTGGCGGCAGACTTCACTCACAAAGCGGTGGTAACAACCCAGACGGACACTCGCAGAAGAGTTAGTCCTACCACTAACAGATAAAACAATATCCGTGATTATTATTGAAAAAAAAAACATGTTTTAAGTGAGGTCCATGTCAAATAGTCCTTTGTTAGGCATGCATTTTTTGAGTCCAGGATAGGCTGGAAATATACGTTTTGTCACTATACGACGTACGTTAGCTACATTTCACGTAGCCAACTTTGAAATCGGCGTTCACACCACATCTTTGTTTTGTTTTTACACTCTTGCTGAAAAGGACCTTTAGTTCAATAGTATATAGAAGTAACAAAGAGAAAGTAGCCACATCTTGCTCTTGAACATCAGCGCTTCCCGATTTAATCTTTAACACCTCTCGTATTGGTTGCTGCGACATTTGACTGCCTGTGGCATTGCAAGTGACAGCTGGGAGAAGATCGCTCAGAAAAGATCAGTTTGGCGCAGAACCATTGAGAAAGCTGCGTCGGTTTTTGAGAAATCTCGCGTTGAGAACCTTGATGCGAAGCGCCAGTTGCGGAAGACTCGAACTAAACCATCCTACAATTACACACTCAACCCTTCTGGACAGCTGTTCTGTGCACGCTGCAACCGGGTGTTCAAGACTAAATTCGGATTCGCGAGTCACATACGCTCGCATCGGAGTTGACTAGGTTCGCCGTCGACGGACACGTCGTGGAGGACATCATCATCATTGGTTGCTTCTGTGTACATTTTTCAAGCGCACCAGTTTGACAAATGTTTTTGAACAACCTGTATGTGCCGCAAATCACGCCTCGTCGTAATATCTCGGACACAAGACTTTTTGTTCCGATTTTTAATGGGAAGAGAGATCGCTCGAATTTATGTGTGGTTTAGATTAAAGGAAATACCTTCATTCTGGAAAGGTCTTTTTTGCTAAAGTGACTTAAATTGGTCATATTTTTAGACACCTCCATCACTAACTAGCTACTAACTTAGTTGGTAGTAACCCTGACTGAAAAGAGGGGCCCGCGGTTCGATTCCCAGCTGGGGCAGATTTTGTGTAAGCATAAAGTTTGTGCTCGGTTCTTGGATGTTGTGTTTCTGTGTGTGTCTATGCCACCTGCGACACAGAGAATCCTAGTGCAGGAGTATGAATGTATAAGCGTTTTACAGGAAAAACTATTACGTTTTTATAGTGCTAATATAGTTTAGCTCGACTCATCGTTCTGATTCTTGTTCTGAACTGAAATCGTTAAAGTTAAGCAACGTTGGATGCGGACAATACTTGGATGGGTGACCGTTAAGTTTACAAAAGAGCGCTGCCTGCTTTGAAGGAAACATTATGCCATTGGCCTCAATTATCGTAGTAAAACATAGTTACTAGTTTGTCTTCTCCGTCTAGGTGAGTGCCACCGGTTTGCACGTGTAATCAGCCACTAAACATTACTGTTTTGGTTCGATGAGCAAAGTAGGTACTAATGTCTCAGCTTAACGAGTACATTGCAGTGCCGCGCAGGACTTTGTGTTCCAAATCCTGAGTGGACCTACGATTGTTATGGGCCGACGTTATGCTTAACAGACAAACGACCAGCTCATCTCGTTAATATTATAAAAAAATCTATCCGGAAGACAGTACGAAGAAGTATTTGATATCTCCTTCAGAACTTTCACTTTGGCGAGTACTATAAAATCTTATTAATGTTTTCTTACTGAAGTATTCCATCACGCCCGCGTCCAATTTGCCGTCGAGTTTGTTTGTCTGTCATTACCGGCGTACTTGTCAATTTTAATTGAAGCCAGGAAAGCAAACAAGCGGGTGATCATTAGTGTAAAATTCGAGGCGATATTTTAACGTTAAAATAATGAAAAATATCCTAGGTTGTTATTAAGGATTTTAATTGTAATTTTTTATAATTATGTTATGTAAGCAAAATGAAGGTACATACGTACACACCTTTGTATATTATAACGTAAAGGAAATGACTAAAAGTACCTAGTAGATTGTAACGCAAGGGATCTAGGTGATCTTTTACACACGAGGTATTTTCGCTAATAGTTTGAGAGTTTAAAAGATCACATAATCTACTTTTGATCACCAGTGACGGCTCCGTATAGCTAAGTTGGTAGTAACCCTGCCTGCAAAGCGAGGGGTCCCGGGTTCGATTCCCGGCCGGGGCAGATTTTGTGTAAGCATAACGTTTGTGTCTTGGATGTTTGTGATGTGTATCTGTGTGTGTCCATGCCACCTGCGACACAGGGAATGCTAGTGCGGGGGTATGAGTGTAAAAAAAAGTGTAATGTCAAAAAATTTTGAGAAAATTCAGTTTAGTTATATTTCCTCAGAAAGTATTTCAAAAAGTTTGATTTTTAATTTCCCGCCAAAAAAACGAGCAAAGCACCAGGCTCACACTACAGAGGTTATACATAGTTGTTAATTTCATTTCACAGTGTAAAAAGTTTCTGACAAGTACACTACATCGAAGAAAAGAAAAAATTAATCTCAATGGTATTTTTTGACGTGGGACTAGCTGTAACTATTATAGTTCGATGTTTATATTACTTTACCTCCCTAGGGAGGCTTAGTGATATTTACCACCCGCGTTTTGAGTCAACAATGGACCACTTACCAAGAGCTAGTGATGAAAAATAATAAATTAAATATAACGATTTTTTGCATGATGGTAGGTCATTTCCTGCCCGCTGTTTTCAGCCGCGTTCCCACAGGAACCGTGCATTTTCCGGGACATAAAGTAGCCTATGTTACTCTACGGTCCCTAAAATATATCTAAGTAAAAAATCCCATCGATCCATTGCGCCATTGCTGTTTAAAAGAAGGACAAACGAATAAACCAACACACAAAAAACCTACAAAAACACTTTCGCAATTATTATCCTACGTCCTACTATAAATGCGAAAGTGTGTTTGTTGGTTTGTCCTTCGTTCGCGCAGTAACGGGACAACATAGGCTACTTTTTATGTCGGAAAAAATGCACTGTTATTCTAGGAATCACAGCGGATGAAACCGCGGGCAGAAGAAATCATGTTTTGAAAACATCTTCAAACATATTTCATTTAATCAAAGTTCGAAAGTGATTATAAATTAAACCACTTTTCCGCAAAGTCTTAATAGAATTAGACCGTATCTGTTTCCCGGGTAAATCCCCGGAAGTCAAACCCGGGGCAAACAATAACAAAATCTGAAAGAACGAAACAATATTTTGTTTGATTCCGAATACGCCGCGTGACCGCATTGAGGAGCTGGTGTTTGTTTTAAGGTACAAGCTTATTGCGGGAATAGATTAATACTAGCTTCTGCTCGTGGTTTTCATCCACGTTCCCCGAGGACACATTTTTTCGGGATAAAAGTATCATAATGTTACTTTTCGGTCCATAAACTATATCTATGCCAAAAATCACGTCGATCCGTTGCTCCGTTACTGCGTGAAAGAAGGACAAACCAACAAATCAACAAACACACTTTCGCATTTATAATATTAGTAGGGATTATTAAATCATTTATTTGCAAACTACAACAACTATTACATTTAGTTACAACATTTTTTGCCGAATATCATTAAGTACGGATTTTGATGGATGGATTTAAATTCCGGACAGCGACGTTTCGAACCTGTCGTTTTTCCACGTTTTTTAATCAAAATAATATAAATACGCGAGATAAACCGTCAAAAGTTGTCTATATAATAATCGGAAACACCTAAGACAATACTAACTTTCCTTTTCCCATCGTACCTACTACATTATGCAAACACTCCATTCTCAGCACATTGTCTTAGTTTATCAGAAGAGAGCCCTTCGGCAATAAATCGAAAGTGGTGATATCTTATCGGTCAAAAGGTTGGATTTACGACCTCGCTGATATGGGTTCTTGACCCGGAATTGATGGACTACCTGTATCTCTTTCGACGGTAGATATGGGCTTGCAGGTAAATGCTCTAACGTTTCACTTCTAAATTTAGAAGTAATTTAGTTATCTGACTTTGTTCCGTAGTTGACGGCTTTTTTGGATTGAGGTAAGAGGCGTACCAACCAGTAGCAATTGGCATATCCATACCGATAAATAAAATTGAAGTGTCTGTTTGTAATATCAAAATAACAGCTTTTTACTAAATGCATATGAACGTATATACGGTACCTATAACAAAACGACCATTTTTAAAATTTTTGTCTGTTTGTTCCGGGTAATCTCCGAAACGGCTGGTCCGATTTTGACGGGCCTTTTCGTTTTGCAGGCAGGGTAACTCTACTTAGCTGTAATATCCATGGTATACGTCTATACTATTAAAATGTCTATACTACTATACTAAGTTATCATAAAGACGTTTTATGTATCCACGTACCAGCGCGCGAGCCACCCATGGTGGCTTAAGAAACCAATTGGAGCAGTGGTCAAAAAAATTAACTACGTGCATAAAGATACATCTCCCATAGCCTAGTTGATTATGGCGTCTGGTCTAGATAACCAGAAGACGCAGGTTCGTTTTTTTTGTTCGAAAAGCGAAATTTGTGTGATGTATATCTTTGTGTGTACATCTCAAAAGACGTTTATTACTTTACAAATAAGCTATACCTACAGGCCAGGTGACAAAACTTCCCGCTTTATTCTTCTACCCTGGCTCCAAAGACTAAGGACCTTAAGCAGTCAGGTCACGCGCACAGAACTCCGCGGGGAGTTAACGTGCACCGAGCGGCGCCGATACTGATTCCTGTAACAGAATTGTAGAATTATACAATTTATAAGACACCAGCACGAAAGGATATGGGCACAATATCTTGGAGTTCGGATGTTTTGGGAATGGAGGGACGTGCCCAGGCTTACTACCAGGCTGCTCAGATAAAGCTGTTCTGTCTACCAAATTTGTGTACATACGAAAAATATAAAGATATACTTTTTTTCTGTAGATACTATATACCTTGATTGCTTACAGTTTACTGATTGTTCATAGCAATAAGACCTTTTTTATATTCTATTGGGTAATGAGACTCGGGTCATTTGCAGCGATAAGCATAACGCCAGCCCATAACAATTGCAGTGCCACTCAGAACTTTGAAACACAAAGGCCTGCGCGGCACTGCAGTGCGCTCGTTACCCTAAGATAATTAAATCTTCTTAGCTCAGTAACTTCACTGGCTACTCTGCTCATCAAATTGAAACACAATAAATTAAAACAAAATATAAAAAATTGTTCATTGTTGCTATTTTATAGTACCTACTATATTGTTTGTTTGTTACTATATTGTACGTTTCACGTTGGTATTGGTATGTAGTAATGACTTTTGTCCTGTGTATACTATAACTAAACTTAGTTCCGATTTGATGACTACATTGCTTGGTGGCAATCTACACTAAGAAAGCAGCCACCCTGATGGACACATTTGTAGAGGAGTCCTTCCTACCCCCGCTAAAAATGTGCTTAAGTCCATTTTTGCTATAAGTGCTCTCGCACATTGGATCACCGAACGCGGCCATGAAGCGCAGCCACGAGACGCGGCCTCCAGTCTCAGCCTCTGGTAGCCACAAAATATAAGAGAGAACAGAAGAGGCGCTCGGGCGATTAGATGCCGTCCTTAGGGGCACCTTAGACGCTCAAGCAAACGCACGTTTGCTTGAGCATCTAAGGTGCCCCGCCCCTTACGCGCCCAACCACCCCTTCAGTTCTGTCTCTATTTTGTGCGGGAGGGGAGAAGCTGGTGTTTGTGATCGAGTGTGCATAGGAGACGCGCCACAAATGCGATCACCGTCTCAGGTTATGGTTCGATCGCGGCCACTTGAACGCTGTTTAATTGCGCCGATATGCGCCGTATGAAAAGTCTTGTCTCTGCTTGAGGTGGCTTTATGTTTATCCGTGTTATCAACTCTAAGATGGTGTCAATCTCTAACGCGGTTCGGCTGTTGACAAATTTAGTTTAAATAAAGTTTACTGTCAAAATTTCAAGCTTAGAATTTTCATAAAATATTCTATTCTAAGTGACCGGGGACCGAGTACACAGAGACTGCAAGTTAAACACTAGTCTAACTTAGTAACTCTCTTAGTTGGAACTGAGTTAAGTAAGCCCGCCGGGCTGCGTCCAGAATCGAATTACTCTTCATCAAGGAACACCAAATTGTTACTATTTGTTTATTTATCTTTGGAGCCCTTCAGATCTCGGATTTGATAATGAGTTATTGAGAATATGACTTCCAAAAGTTTGTAAGTTACTTTAGAAACGGAATATTTATTGCGTAAGTATTTGTTTATTGAGTCTGATTTAAAAAGTTTTATATGTGTTTATGTTAATACTAATAATACCATATACGATTTTGCGTTGAGTACGTATAACTTAGTGAAGGCTGACCTCCCTAGTGACCACCGACGTCAACTATATATGCAAGAGAGTAGGCGCTCCAAGTGGCTTTGTATACATCAGAACAAATCTGTGACTTCATTATATTGCACTGTCATCCGATTTACATATGTATCTAAAATTTCGGCTCAATCGAACACCGGGAAGTGGGTCAAATTTAACCTGCAAGATTTGACCTAAACAAACTAACATACAAACATTGCAAGTTTAACTAAAGCTTGCAATAAACAAACTGCCTCTTTATAATGTTTGACGTTTGTATAGATTAAATATGTGCGTGCCCTTCTGACAAAGTACAAGCAACGAAGAAAACTTTACATATTTTGAGGGCATAAATATTCCTCCCACAAATCAAACCTAACGCACTTAAGAAGTATATTTCAATGACCCAACCACACCACGCAGTTGTCGATAGCAAAAGTACTTTTGTATTCTCTGAATAACGTATCATTACGAAAAAGGAACACAGCAAAGGAAACTCTTGTTTCAGTATCGTAAATGTCAAAGCGTATAGGAACACACACTTAGTTTTTATAGACACTTTCGCGATACAATTTTCCTCGTTGCCCGCCCTGCCGCTCGCCGGGAAGATGCAAAGAGAGAACGTCTTAATATTTAATCAGCTTTCTCACTTTCAAATAAACGCTTATTTTTTTTTCATGTCCCCTAAGAAACACTTATCCGATACAGTCTGTTCGAAATGATGGCCGACGCGGGTGCTGTAAAGTGGTATGTGCAGGCATGATATGGAGAACTTTTGTTGAAGTAATTTTGACCAAGTGTCGTTATGGCCAAAATACGTTTTTAAATTGTCATTTCGGCGTACGAATTTCTTCCGTGATCATGGCGTTTGCAACAGCGCCGAAATATGGGAAAGTCAAATCAAATAATTTAAGTGGTAAATATCTCGTTTCCACTGATTATTATTTTCTTAGAATGGGCAAAAATAATTGCTCATCTGATATTTGCCGATACAAAAGTAGTGCTGCCCACAATTTTATTTTATTTTATTCAGTAGGTACATCTGCAATTATGTTACGCTAATCTCAACATTGTATGACTATATACACCCCTAAGGCCAATGACAACCGTACACAGCTTATCAACAAACATTGACACAATAATAATAATATGTTGGTAATAATTATAAATAATAATTTGTTAGTGGGAGGACTAACTCTTCTGCGAGTGTCCGTCTGGGTTGTTACCACTGCTTTGCTCGTGAAGTCTGCCGCCAAGCAGAAGTGTGCAAGCATTACTGTGTTCCGGTTTGATGAGCAGAGTATCCAGTGAAATTACTGGGCTTATGAGACTTAATACCTAATGTCTCAGGGTAACGAGCGCACTGCAGTGCCGCGCAGGCCTTTGTGTTTCAAAGTTCTGGGTGGCACTGCAATTGTTATGGGCCGGCGTTATGCTTACCATCAGGCAAATAACCAGCTCGTCCCGTTACCAAATAACATAAAAAAAAATTAAAATAAAAATCGTTGAAAATAGTTCTTGACGATGTATGGACTGTATGGTAACTAAACCCTGCAACTTATTGCATCCGTCGTCTTCAAATATCAGCTCCTAAACCTCTTGCGATCTACTACATGTGTACTTACGCTGAATGATAGGATATACCGAATTTCTTTCTATAAAAAACCTCTCTATGTTTTAATTCCGCGTATTTAAGAAATCAGGAATTCAGAGACCACTCAATAAAGCAAAAAAATAAAACCCATGAAATCCAATATCTCCACGCGGGTGAAACCGCGGGCGGCAGCTAGTCAATAATAAAAATGATTGTAATCCCAGATCATCGCGGTTTGACCTAAATCAAGATATTAAGAGCGTGGCGGGCAGGCGAGGGAAGGAAGGTCATCAACCTGGCCTCTTTCAACCGAAATCGATGAACAAGTCACTTTCTTAATTTAACCAACCCATTAAAACCAAAGAGATTCCAATATATAGATAGAGGCGGCATAATTATCTATGGAAATATTGTGTTCTAGATATCCATACAATTATTGAAGTAAGCATGTCCCGCCCGTCGACCGATTTTTCAAGCCCTACATTTTAGTTTCTTGTCCAGAGCGAATATTTGAAGTGTCACTGAATTCAATCGTGCGACTAAATTATATTAAAAATATTTCTATAGAACTATTAAAGCAAGTGAGAAGTTGCATGTGATATAGGCTACCATGCCAAAGTGCTGTGTGAAAAGCTGTGGCTCGACATTTCACGCCATTTTTTTTTTCTGTTTCGGCGCGCAATTCGTACCTTTAGTTCATATCCGCTACTTTTCTTTAATCATTGATTAAAACCTATTATGCGAAGTTCTTTGCCCGCCAATTTTGAGGTCAAATTACCCAATTTTTTCTTGGTGAACTTAGTTCGTAACTCACCGCGTCTGTCAAACTCCCGGACATTACGCAAGGCCTTGGAAAACAAAGATGCGGCACGTTATTCCGACATTTACCGGGTAAAGTGGAGTTAACTTTTCAATTTGGGCTGTCGCACGTGTTAAGAACACCGTACACAACGGCACGTGTGTCGATTTTTTTTTGTATCTGAGAAGGTTTCCGTGTTTCTGCCATCAATATGATAAAAGTTAGAAATTATTGTTGGAAGCGGAGTGAGTCTTCCGCGTTTTTTTTGTTATGGCATCTCTGTTATTATATCATTTTCCAACAAACATTTTATTTCCTTCGAGGATATAAGTTCGATTTGTTGGTTGATGGTTCGAAACCGTATCCATACTACCTACTTATTATAAAAGCGAAATTGTGACTGTTGGTTTGTGCTTCTTTCACGTAACAACGAAGCAAGGGATCGACGGATTTTGTGCATAAAGCTGAAAGTGACATTGCTTACTTTAATTCTTTTTTTTACACTATTTGGTAACCCGTTCGTTTGCCCAATCGTAAGCACCACTCCAACCCGTAACAACTGCAGTGTCACTCAGAACTTTTAAACGCAGACACCTGCGCGGCACTTCAATGCGCTCGTTACCCTGAGACATTAGATATGAAGTCTCATAAGCCCAGTAATTTCACTGGCTATTTTGCTCATCGAACCGGAATACAGCAATGTTTGCACAATACTGCTTGGTTGACTTCACTAGGAAAGTGGAGGTACCTACCAACCCAGACGGAGACTTGTAGAAGAGTTAGGCCGACTATACACGCTTATGCCAGTGTGCGTAACCATGATGAAAGGCGGATTACGAGATTACGGAATACACGTGCAAGCGCGGCTTGATGTTAAACCATAAAAAAATAACGAAATAGACAAGAACAGCAATGCAGCCAGATAGTGCTGTCTATTTCACTGCCTGCCTGAGCTCAAAGTGACGACGACGGCTCCACTTTACACATCACTGGCGCACTACCGCGTATTTACTGCGCCTTCTGCACTGATCACGCAGTGGTTGTAATAAAAATGGTTGGAGACCAGATTTAGTCACAGTCATAATGAACAGCTGGCGTAAAAAAATACTTTTACGAGGTGGTTCTTCCAAGAGTGTCCATCTGAATGGGTATGACATCTTCGTTCGTGTAGTCAGCACTGTGCAAGCATTACTGCTGTGTTCCTCTTTGATGAGTAAAATACTTAGTGAAGTTACTGGGCTTATGATTATAATAGGTACCTGCGGCGCAAGTACGGATCATTTGATCGATAACATTCGATAAAATTGACAGTTCAATTCGATAAAGTGACTTCAACTTTTTATATAATTTATAGAACCTCGATACAATCGACAAAATTATCGAATAGCTAGGTCGAATCCAAAGAGAATATAAAGCTACTACAATACTTTACGATCAGACTTCGGTACGCGCAACATTCGATAAATTTATCGGGTTTTTCGATTTGACAAATTTATCGAACTGACTTCCGTACTTGCGCCGCTGATGACTTAGTGTAATGCCGCGCAGGCCTTTGCGTTTCTAAATTTCTGAGAGGCGTTACGCTTACCATCAAACAAACAATCCGCTCGTCTTGTTACCCAGCACAAAAATGCCAAAGACACATTTCAAATATCCTCACGATAATCTCAAAAATAACAAGTCATCTGACCGAACTGTTTATTCAATATCTCGAATATCACGATCAAATAACATCAAAAGGAATAATATCTGGAGAAATAATGTGATAGCAAAGAGATCATCTGGGAAAATATATATTGGGAAAAATTGTTTTCTGGAGCGAATAAATATGTCTCGGCGTTGGACGGAACATCGATCAAAGATCCACAAGTCACTGTCGGAGAAAATCTGTCTTTACACCGCGGACGAGGAAAACTGGAGGAGATATTTAGAAATACTTATTTCATGTCCAACGTCTAGTAATTCATACACAGGAGAGCAACTCTAGAGTTGCGTGTGTTTTGTTAAGTGCAATCATAGGACTAACTCTTCTGCGAGTATCCGTCTGGGTTGTTACCACCGCTTTGCTCGTGAAGTCTGCCGCCAAGCAGTAGTGTGCCAGCATTACTGTGTTCCGGTTTGATGAGCAGATTAGCCAGTGAAATTACTGGGCTTATGAGACTTAATACCTAATGTCTCAGGGTAACGAGCGCACTGCAGTGCCGCGCAGGCCTTTGTGTTTCAAAGTTCTGGGTGGCACTGCAATTGTTATGGGCCGGCGTTATGCCACGTTATACCATCAGGCAAACGACCAGGTCGTCTCGTTAACAAATAACATAAAAAAACCAGTCTAACCAGAGGAAATCTCACAGGCAGTTCGTAATTTGAAAACAAGAGTGTTGCACTAACTTCATGATAAATGTATTTACAAACAAAAAAAACTGGGAACACCTTCTTTGTTTAACTTATCCAATGATAAAAGAGTCGTAGAAATCGGACTACTCTGTGAAAGTTTATTTAAGAAAGAAAGAAGAAAGAAAATACATTTATTTCCAGACAACACAACATCACATCAGATAACAAATAACACAACAGAATTTAAAACTAACAATAAACAATGTAATGTTGTGATGTCAGGAAAAGGTCCCGACTCAGCACCTAACTAAGGTCAACGACCCTGGTCACTGATTTTCAGTCGGAACGTAACGACGAACGTAACGTACGTCACGAACGTAAGGACGACGAAAAAAATTAAAACAGTATAAAAATAACAACAATCAAATACATAACTAAAATAATACAATTAATAATCATAAAAAAAACAGTAAAAATAAAAAAATCTACAAAATACAAAATAAAAAAAAAATGAGAAAGTAATCAAAAGCCACAGACCCGTCTAAGGAAAACAATTGTCTGTGGCCTTCCATCTAACTCAGCGTGATAATATATAATGGCATGTGCCTATGTTCAGCAATGGGCATCTTCTGGCTGATGATGATTCAAGTTACATTTATACGTAACTTACTCTAAATAAGATTATATAATGTGGGTAATTTATATTTTTAATTCCGCGATAACGAATGTCTAATGGCCTAAGTTCGATCTATACTGAATTTAACCAAAAATAACGCGCGATGCGTTTGGTTAAATTCAGTATAGATCGAATATCTTATTTAAAATGGATTTCCGCAAAGTAACGCCTGATTCCATCAAATATCGTAACTTATTTTAATTTTGCACACGGCGAAATTTTTCTTGGTACTAGGTATTGGCTAAAGTTCGTCGCAACGCGCCCCGTCTCTATAGACGAGCTCAAGTTGAAATCACCTCAACGCCACAATTTAAATTGACGGTTTTTTTTAAATAATACCATCTCTCCTTCTTTCCGAGGTCCAAGTCAACCAGATTATCGGGGACCGCGTCATCTCAGCTAACGACTCAGTGCGGCGGCACATCCGTCGATCGTGGGCATACAGTGTATGTAGTAATATATGAGCGAAATATATTTTTATCGCCGCCATTTTTAGCCAATTTTTGGTGTCTTTCATGGTGTCTTATTTGATAATTTATAAGTGACTTATTTGATAATGGTATTCCATTAATTGGAGACAGTATGAAGGAATTGATCACTATGATTCACCCTTTCGATAGGCATCATAAAAATACAGGATGTTTTTTTCTTATTTACCGGATTCGAGTTACAGATTAGGTAAGTGAGTTTAAAAAATATTTTGAAGGCAGTATTACTTATTAAAAAATAAAGGAAAGTTTCGATTAAGTAAAACTTCAATATTTAAAGTAGCCATGTGCCATAGATGTGGAACACACTGTACATCATTATCATCATAAGCCAATTAACGTCCACTGACGAACATCGGTTTCACCGTCAACGGGGATTTTTCCATTATACACCTTGCTTGGCAGGCGTTTTGGCGATTGCAGTAGATTCTGATGTTCACCGAGGGGAATGATACTGCACACTCCCTGGATATTTCCTTAGCCAGTTCTTACGGCGACCACGCCATATACCACGCTATATACCTCGCCATATACCAAACGGTTCAACAAACTATAAGTAGTGAGGACGTTTCAATTGGCAGTGACAGTTATCAGGCGTTTTGGCGATTGCAGTAGATTCTGATGTTCACCGAGGGGAATGATACTGCACACTCCCTGGATATTTCCTTAGCCAGTTCTTACGGCGACCACGCCATATACCACGCTATATACCTCGCCATATACCAAACGGTTCAACAAACTATAAGTAGTGAGGACGTTTCAATTGGCAGTGACAGTTATCAGGCGTTTTGGCGATTGCAGTAGATTCTGATGTTCACCGAGGGGAATGATACTGCACACTCCCTGGATATTTCCTTAGCCAGTTCTTACGGCGACCACGCCATATACCACGCTATATACCTCGCCATATACCAAACGGTTCAACAAACTATAAGTAGTGAGGACGTTTCAATTGGCAGTGACAGTTATCAGGCGTTTTGGCGATTGCAGTAGATTCTGATGTTCACCGAGGGGAATGATACTGCACACTCCCTGGATATTTCCTTACCCAGTTCTTACGGCGACCACGCCATATACCACGCTATATACCTCGCCATATACCAAACGGTTCAACAAACTATAAGTAGTGAGGACGTTTCAATTGGCAGTGACAGTTATCAGGCGTTTTGGCGATTGCAGTAGATTCTGATGTTCACCGAGGGGAATGATACTGCACACTCCCTGGATATTTCCTTACCCAGTTCTTACGGCGACCACGCCATATACCACGCCATATACCACGCCATATACCAAACGGTTCAACAAACTATAGTAAGGACGTTTCAATTCGCAGTGACAGTTATTTAAAGTCATTGCAAATTGGAACTTCCCTTCTGATACTTGTAGCTTGATTATTTTATTAGGATGATTGCTGATCAAGCTCCCCTACAAGCAGCCACTACGTGCGCATGTAGCAATTTGTCATTTTTAGCGATATATATAGTCCATGTAAATAGCACTTAAGTTTTATAGGCACTTCTTTGTTAACTGGATAATAGTTCGCAACAAAACAAATTATATTCTCTAGAGCCTAAAGCTTACTTTACACATTTCTGCCCCTACACTAAAACTCTCTATGCTGCAGCCCTGTGCCTGGACACCGCTTACGGCACTGGTTGATTTTTTTATGGACGTACACACAGATACAAAGCACAAACATCCAAGACCTGAGCACAAAGTCTATGCTTACTGCACAACGTTTGCTTCGCTACTAACTTAGCTAAGGAGCCTCTAAACAACACAGCACTTATAGTCAAGCATGTAACCATAAAGCATCATTGCCAAGTTGAAAGGCAATGCTTAGTCTTAAGCCAAGTATTAGGCATTAGCATAATTACTCATTATAGTAATTTAAGTTTATCTTAAACTTTTAGATCACGCATAACCAACCTGCTGTTACTTGGTAAATGAACCGATAACAAAGGTTATTGAACTGAGTATAAAATTAAAATCCTCTCTCCCTGAACAAGTCCCGTTAAGTGAGCTGTTCAGCCGTCCGTGAAAAATGCTGAGTGATGAATATCAAATCAGTACCTAACTAATTAGTACTCGATGTTCGGGGACGTATCGAGCGGTAATTTTATGCATTTCAGGGTATTTATGCGAAATGTATTTATGCGAACTCGGCTTTTTAACATACATATTTCATGCGGGGGTTTTAATATGACAACCAGTACAGGTTTTCACAAATATATACATCACAAAAAATTCGCTTCCAACAGGATTCGAACCTGAGAAACCCATATCAAGAATTTCGCAGTCAACATCGATTGCTCCCATAACCTAGTTGGTTTAGGCGTCTGGTCTAGATAACCAGAAGACGCAGGATCGAATCCTGTTGGAAGCGAAATTTTTGTGATGTATATATTTGTGTTAACATCCTCTAGTGTCGGTTAACACTATAAAATAAATTTCATAAAGTATGGGTTTTGTTTTGTTTTAGAAGTAGATATAACATGACTGCGAGTAAAAGTGCCAAGAAATGGTTTGGAACCTTCTCCTTTCCGGAGAATAGCCCTGGCGCACTTATGCGTCCGTTTGAAACGGGCCCTAAAATAGCTAAAGCTACTTCTCGCGAGCCCGAGGTGGGCGTTCATGTTGGATGACTAGATGCCATTACACCATGGAGAAGAACGGCAAGAAACTCGGTAATGTGAACCCCAGTCCCTATTAACTAAACATATCTAACCGGAAGACCTCATCGGCGAGGTCGACATCTCTTGATTTTAATTTGGTATCCGATACCAAACCGAAAACTGAATGAGTTCCTGTACCAGCATTGGGATTGGGATTGGTGCTAGGTTTAGACTGATCGGACGAACCCAGCCGGGCCGGTAAACAAAGTCCGCGATGGGATCTTCTGCAGGGTTACTTTAATACACTCGGAATGATATCCGTGTCGGAAGCGATCTTGATCGTTTATATTTCGGAATCGCGTCCCGTCAGAGAAATTTCTTGCTTTAATTCGACAACTCAGCTGCATAAATACGGATATAATCAACATGTATGCAACAGCCCCACCATTGGCGGGCGGCGAGCGTGGTCCACCACGCACCGGCCGGTTACAGTCCCCCCAGAAAAGTACCCCCATTTTTAGAGACTTTTTAGAAGAAAAAGAAAAAGAAAAAATAATAATATTATATAAAATATGCATGATTTAGTATGTTGCCCAGTAAAATAGTGCACATATAATTGTTTCTCAAGTAAGTGAATAGTATAGTATTCTTTTGAGAAAATAAAAATTTGTTAGTGGGAGGACTAACTCTTCTGCGAGTGTCCGTCTGGGTTGTTACCACCGGTTTGCTCGTGAAGTCTGCCGCCAAGCAGTAGTGTGCAAGCATTACTGTGTTCCGGTTTGATGAGCAGAGTATCCAGTGAAATTACTGGGCTTATGAGACTTAATACCTAATGTCTCAGGATAACGAGCGCACTGCAGTGCCGCGCCGGCCTTTGTGTTTCAAAGTTCTGAGTGGCACTGCAATTGTTATGGGCCGGCGTTATGCTTATCATCAGGCAAACGACCAGCTCGTCTAGTTACCAAATAACATAAAATGGAAAAAGCAGTTTGTGCTCAGTTATCGGATTTTCTTGAAAAAAATAATATCTTGCCTGAAGTACAGTCAGGCTTTAGAAAAGGGCGCAGTACAGTAACTGCTTTGCTCGATGTGACTGATAATATACTTTGCGCCCAAGATGAAGGGATGTGTACGCTATTGGTATTATTAGACTTTTCTAGAGCTTTCGATTCCATTAACATTAATTTACTCATGGCGAAATTGAATTACTACGGTTTTGACTATGAAGCTTTGCATTGGTTCAACAGCTATCTTAGCAACCACTACCAATACGTAAAGCTCAGTTGTAATGATGGTTCTACATTAGTATCCAACAAAGTGGCTGTAAACAGGGGAGTACCTCAAGGCTCTATCCTGGGACCACTTCTCTTTATTTTGTATTCGGCCGATTTAAAAAACCATATCAGGCACTGTAAATGCCACATCTATGCGGATGATACACAGGTGTATATATCTTGTAAGCCATCTGATATTGACAGTGCAATAAATAAGCTAAACAGAGATCTGGCAAGTATAGCCACGTGGTCTTCTAAGAATTGCCTGTTGCTAAATCCTACCAAAACCAAATATCTGGTTTTAGGGAGTGAACACCAGCTCAGGAGTCTTAACCCATCGGTGAAAGTCATGCTTATGGGAGAGCCCATTGAGCGTGTATACGAAGCACGTAATCTGGGCTTACACATGGACTGTGGCCTGCGATTTGAAAAGCACATTGCGGCTTCAGTTAGAAATTGTTTTTATAAATTAAAAGTTCTGTATAAAATAAGGCCGTACTTAACAAAAGTTTTACGTATTCAGCTGGTAGAATCACTTATTTTGTCCAAATTGAACTATATGGATGCAGTATTTGGTCCGCGTTTGCTTGCCAGAACTCAAAAACATATACAACGCGTTCAGAATGCTTGTGCCCGTTTTTGTTTTAACGTCCCCTTAAGAGCTCATGTAAGCCCATACTTGAATAAACACTCAATTCTCAAAATGAAACATCGTCGAAAATTTCATTTAGCCTGTCTCCTTTTTGGTGTTATAAAACACAAATCTCCAACATATCTCTATGAAAAGTTATCTTGGGTTTCAAGTCTGAGGTCTGCTGGGTCCAGGCAGTGCTCGATGCAGCTCGGAACGCAAAGACACAGCTCAGCCGCTTTTAGAGGAAGTTTCCGTTACGCTGCAACTAAATGTTGGAATAACATTCCACCGCCAATACGGAACCTGCAATCTATTCTCGGGTTCAAATTTAAGTTAAAAAAATTTCTCTGTGAACATCAGAAGGGTCAGGAAACACTGAGACATGACACTAGTGCTATATAATATAATCTACAGTCCATTCAGTGGTTTTTGCGCGAAAGAGTAACAGACATTCATTCATCCTCACCAACTTTCACGTTTATTAGTGAGAAGTAGAATGTTGGTTTTTTTTTTGTTATTGTTATGTTCATTTTTTGTTATTTTCATCTCATTTTGTTTTTCTTTCTAATGTTAGACCAGTTATCAAATTAATTTGCTGTGCTAGTTTATAATTATTATTATTTATACTTTTTTATTTTTATAGTTTGTTTGTCCGCATTTTGTCTTGCTTGTAGTGTAGTATACGTTCCGTGACGCCACCAAGCGGCCCAACGGAAGATCAGCGCTGGTTACTTAATACCAGTTTTATGCTGAGTTGGGACCATTTTGCGACAAAACTCTTTTATTTTATTTTTTTATGATGTTTATTTGTATGTTTTTATTTTGTATTCTTACATATTTATGATGATGTTTGTTTTTTAGTCTAAGTTGTCGCAAATAAATATGTTTTCTTTCTTTCTTTCTTTCTTTCTTTCTTTCTTTCTTTCTTTCTTTCTTTCTTTCTTTCTTTCTTTCTTTCTTATAAAAAAAATATATTATACTTTCATACGAATTAAGTAAAATGCTGTTATTTTGATGTTACAAACAGACACTTCAATTTTATTTATTTGTATATAGATACCCCGGTTTCGATTAAGTAATGTCAACTGCATAAATTTAGGTGCGGTTGGTTTGGTTGCACAAGTAAAGTATGAGAAGTTAGTGCATGAATTAGATCGGTTATTGACCCCAAAAACTTGATAATTGTCGATTACAGTTAATGGCGCCTATAAATAATTGGTAATGGGGCCGATAGCACGTTATCAGTGAAAGTATTATTGTAATTGTTATTAATTTGGATGAGTTCTCCATTACAACCTAAAACGTAGTAGGGCTATCCTTCTATGAATGTCTGTCTGAGTAGGTATTTTCAAATTCAAATTCATTTATTGACATAAAATTCATAATCCATAATTTTATTTACTTTTTTATTTGCTCGTGTATACACCAGGTATACAAGCTATGCCTGTAGATAGGTACCTCTATAGGTGTAAGTACTCTGAATTGTTAACGTCACGCATTACTGTGCATAAATTAATTAGTGTAATTAATATGTTCTTTTTTTAAATCTTTATTTAACGAGCTTTTTCGCTTAGGCGAATATGCCGCTCCATATGGCAACACTATAATAAACACAATCAACAATTTATATAATGTAGGTACATAATTATACCTACACAAGCAACACTTTTATCTATTATTTAAGCCATATTTTACTAGCTCTAATATCATTCTTGCTTTATCTGACATTGGACAAGCCAAATAACTATTGCATAATCCATTGGAACTGTTTTGTTCTGGTTTGATGAAGAAAGTTGTGTTTTGTTTTTAAGGTTTGGATGGAACTGTAATTTTTATGGGCCGGCGTTATGACATCAGGAAAACGACCAAATCATTTCGTAACCATGTAATAAAAAAAGCCGGCCAAATGCGGGTCTGACTCGCGCCGAGGTCGCCATACAAACTTGTAGGTATGTTGAATTTGAATTTGACATTCTCTGTAACTACAAATTTATGGTTTTCACTGTCTGTCAAAATAGCTATGGTTTAGCAATAAACAATAAGCCTACCTATCTAACCTAGCAATAAGCGCGGTTTCACGAAGAATTACACGATCACGCACGGCTTGAAGTAAATCCGTCAAGTAGACAAGAACAGCAATAGGGCTAGATACAGAGGGGCTTTCACTCCATTGAAGCCCTGCCTCGACACAAAGCGACGACTGCTCCGATTTACGCTACGTACATAACTTTTACTGAACAAGCAGTGGTTTGAAACTATTTTTTTGAGTTCAGGTCGTTAGCGGTTGCCGTGCGTTACTTTCACTTCCCTTGAATGCCACGGTCGGAACAGATTTCCATCAAGCACAACATTCGACGGTACCATACTCGTCAAGCGCCGGTGATCGTGGGTTTTCCATGTTCGGCATATGGTCCATCTATCAATCATGCTTGACCATGTAACGGATGCCCAAAGCATAAATCTATTGCCTATTTAAACAGGTCGAAGGCTCAATGGAATTTTAGGGCGTAATTTGTGTTATGACATGTACCTACAATCTACATCTATTAATTATTAACTGTTATTTGTTTGTATACTGATATAAAATGTTATTGTCATTCTACAGGGTTAAGTTATAAGCTTTAGAACAAAATAAATTTTCTGATCATAGATGATGTCCAGGACTTCCGGCTCCATCATCAGGAGATGATGGAGCCGGAAGGTGACCAAAATATTACAAAACCAGTTACATCTATACAAATAAATAAAATTGAAGTATCTGTTTGTAATATCAAAATAACAGCTTTTTACCAAATGCATACGAAGGTATATATGTGTAACTATAACCTAACAACCATTTTTAAAATTTTTGTCTGTCTGTCTGTCTGTTTGTCTGTCGGTCTGTTTGTTCCGGCTAATCTCCGTAACGGCTGAGCCGAATTTGGCGGGACTTTTACTGGTAGATAGCTGATGTTATAAGGAGTAACTTAGCCTACTTTTATTTTAGACAAAGAATTAGGGTTCCGCGCAAAAAAATAAAAACCATGAAATCCAATATCTCGAAACCGCGGGCAGCAGAAAAATATATTTTTCCTTAAAAATCAATAGCTGTGTTGTTTTAATGTATCATTTTGCTACGAATGAACTATGTTTCTTTCTTTCTTTCTTTCGATGTAGTCTGGCGTTGTGCTTATAATCAGGCAAACGAACCGCTCGTCCCCTTATCAGTTGTATAAAAAAAATAAAAAATAAATTTTAAAATCAATCCCGCTCTCAATCTCTACCTTGTACCATACAATGATAGGCGAGGGCGAGGGACCCCGTATCTGCCGCTCAACAATCATTCTATTTATACACGGTCAGTAAAGTAACAACAACTGAACGATCAACATGATTCTGGAATTATTAATATTCATAATAACAACTTTGATAGCATACCTATGGTATTCTTACAAATGCTTGGAAAGATATTTTGACAAGATAAATGTGAAGTACTTGCCTGGAGTGCCAATATTTGGCAATAGCATGAAGAGTACGCTGCAAAAGCAGCATATGTTTTCTGATATCGATAAAGTTTACAAGGCTTTTCCTAATGAAAGGTAAGTCCTTATCTAATATTATCATCAGAACTTTCTCATCAACTGCAACATTATCATTGGTTGCGTCTGTGTTTTCTTTTTATAAAATCTTGATGACCAGATTATTACACAACTTGATTCCAGCATCTCCATTTTTCCAACGGACGTCTAGAAGCACGGCACTGCGTCACCCATATATGGTTGATATCCCTCCTGTCCGTACCAAGCGTTTTGCTTCAACCTTCATTATACGTACGGCTAAGGAGTGGAATTCTTTGCCAGCCTCTGTGTTTCCCAATAGCTATAATTTGGGAGTTTTCAAGTCGAGAGTGAATAGGTTTCTTCTAGGCAAGCGTGCTCCATCGTCGACCGCATCGTCGCTTAACATCAGGTGAGATTGTGGTCAAACGTTAGCCTATTTTGGATAAAAAAAAAAAAAAAAAAAAAAAAAAACCCTCAAGCCATTACCATAATCTTTGATGAGAAAATTTGAATTGATATCACATCTACTTATTGTTCTATTCACGATAGGCGTTAAAATATTGTGAAGTTTATGGAAATAAATAGGGTCTGAACATAATCTTTTTATAAAATTCTAGATACGTAGGATTCATGGACAATACAAAACCAATCTTAATCATCCGAGATCCAGAGCTGATCAAGCTAATTACAGTGAAAGATTTTGACCATTTCACGGACCATAAGAATTTCTTTAGCGATCATATTGAACCTCTCTTTGGATCCAGCCTATTTATGATGAAGGGTGAGTACATAATAAACTCATTAAATATTTAGGATGTTCCTAGATAAAGATAAAGAAGTTTAAAACTAGTAAACTGAGAACTGGCTTTCAATAAATTTAACAATCACTTGCGACATTTAAATATACGCCTCGATTCTGGCATTATAAACCAAAACCTAACTATAGTTTCACTCTCTATTTCCAAATAACAACATGAGAAAGGGATGAAATATAGCTTATACCTGTCAAGTTAATCCACTTGCTAGTATTAAGTGTAAATTAAACTTCCATGAATTCAGTGGCTTCTAATTTTTTAGAGATGGAAGAGATATTTTCTAAAATTAAATTTTGAGTTAACATTATGTTTTGGACAAAAAATAAAAAAAAATCGTTTTGAGCATAACAAAACAATAAAATGGATAATAAACAAAAATAAAAATAAAATAACTAATTAGCATGATAACGATGCGTTTACATTACTGTTAAAAAATTAATTATGCGGAATATAATATTTGCTACCATTACGATCGGTCGCCATATAACACCCCCTAAGTAATTAAGTGGGATCTGTGCAGTTTCTTATTTGTATAATCTTATTGTTTATTTATTTGTTTGTTGCTTGGGTTGCTGTTTACGACGCATGTATGAGTCATTCTTATCATCATCAACATCATCATCAGTCTCAGCCTGTATACTATACTCAGCTGGGTATAAACCTCTTTTCTCTTGTGCCATTAAACTCCGATCTCCGCCAGTTGCAATCAGATATTTCCTGTGATTGCTTCAATGATAAATTGTTATGTTGACTACAACTAGGTACTAGCCTAACAGTGACATTCTACAATCACGTGCCAGTAGCGGGAGGCAGCGAATTAAATTATGAATTGTAGATATCAAAGTTCAGTCATTGCACATTGCACATTGCAACACTGCAAATTGGAACTGTTGTAAGAAAGAAAGAAAGAAAGAAAATACATTTATTTCCGGACAACACAACATCACATCAGATAACAAATAACACAACAGAATTTAAAACTAACAATAAACAATGTAATGTTGTGATGTCAGGAAAAGGTCCCGACTCAGCACCCAACTAAGGTCAACGACCCTAGTCACTGATTTTCAGTCGGAACCCATCATGACATCACGAACGTAAGGACGACGAAAAAAATATTAAAACAGTATAAAAATAACAACAATCAAATACATAACTAAAATAATACAATTAATAATAAAAAAAACAGTAAAAACAAAAAAATTCTACAAAATCCAAATTAAAAAAATAAAATGAGAAAGTAATCAAAAGCCACAGACCCGTCTAAGGAAAACAATTGTTGTAATGGGTACTAGGTAAATTATTTCATGATTCTCCAATGTTTCGATCGAGGTTACTCATTATCATGACAATTGAGATATCATCGGTATCTTATATAAGTTTGTGATCCTCATGATTGTTGTTGACGAGATTATTAAGAAGCATAAAAATATTGTATTGGAGAGTGATGACTGATGAGGATTTGAGGTTATGACGCTATTATTGTCTGTTGAGTCTAATTGTAGTTTGTAATGGTACCAATTTTATCTGATTGTCAATCAAGACCACATACTTTAGCGGTCCTACTTTATATAATTATATAAATATATTATTAAAACACTGGGAGAAACTAATCCTCATAACACAGGGAATCCTAGTATGAGGACTAGTGACCATTTGCTGCAGGTATTTAATAAGTTTTATTTAGAAATAAATAAAATATTGTTAATAGGTTAAGTTTGCCTGTTTACTTTGATTCTAATAAATACATTATTATTATTATTATTATAATTGTACCGTTAAAATATATTGTACCTATCAGAGTTTATATTTCATAGAAATCTTATCTGAAAATTTTTGGATATTGCAAACGTTTTATTTCACTAGGAGAACATAACTTCACAGTGTGCAGTTCAATGCAAAATGAATTTTCTACTCTAGGTGAGAAATGGCGAGATATGCGTACTACCCTGAGCCCAGCCTTTACTGGCTCCAAAATGAAGCATATGGTGCAGTTCATGAGGGATATCAGCAAGAACATTGTGGAATACTTGAAAGGTACATTTGAAACCAACCTAAATATTTTATACACATTTACCTATGAACCGAATAAAACAGCTTAACAAATCATTCTTATTATAATTTTCGTGCATAATTTTTAGTTTAAAATGTGAATATGTCTCCAATTATTTTTTCGTTCCTTCCTGACCTATAATGATAAACGCGGTTTGCTCAACTATTTTCCGCAAATTGTGTAAAATTGTACAAATAAATCGCTCTAATGAATATAACAATGAAACAAAATTTTATAATGGTCCTATTTCAGAACACAAGAACGAAGACATCGATCTGGATGACCTTATGCGTCGATACACCAACGATGTCATCGCATCTACCAGCTTCGGCCTCGAAGTGAATTCTCTCAAGGATCGAGATAATGAGTTCTTCAAGATGGGTCAATCTGTACTAGCGTTCAACGCTAAACAGGTTTTCCTACTGACTTTGGATGAATTATTCCCAAATTTAATGAAGGTTGGTGTTGTGGATAACGATCAGCAAGGAAATTATAGTATTATCAATTCGTATTAGTTTATATCGCTTTAAAACATGATCAAAAACTTTTTAAGAAAAAAAATTCATCCCAATGCATTAACATATTTTTGAAGATGTCTGTTTATTTAGGTCAAATTTTGCAAGCTAAATGTGACCCACATCCCGGTGTTCGATTTAACCGAAATTTTACATACATATGTAAATCGGATGACGATACAATATAATGATGTCACAGAGCTTGATCTGATGATGGAGCCGGAAGGTGGCCACAAGAACTATGTAACGAAACGATGTAACGCCATCGAGTTTGGTCTTGTTTGATTTGTCTTTACAAGTAGTTTAGTCCTTGATAATGTCCAGGGTCCTGATGATGAAGCCGGAAGGTGGTCACAAGATTACAGTACCAATTAAGTATTTTATGAAAGCTACGCTAGTTAGCTAAGCTAGTTTTTACACTAAAATATTTCCTAATAAACCTTTTTAAAATTTTCTTTCTACTAATTTTAGAAAATGGGTGTAAAATTATACCCAGAGAAGACTTACGCATTCTTTATGGATACAATTACAAAAACAGTGGAATACAGGAAAACTCACAACGTATCACGGCCTGATATGATCCAGCTATTGATGGAGACACCTAAAGGTAAACCAGTTTATATTTGATTTTAATTAAAACTAAGAACCTGTTTGTTAGAATGTGGAATGAGGAAATCCGCAGAATTAAAGTCACCGACAAAGCTCTCAAAATGAGTAGGTAAGATTAAATGAAAAATTGTTTATATGGAGGAGAGGCATGGAATGGATGAAAGGCTTTAAGTACAATTAGAGGATAGAAAAGCTCGGCCTGGTTGCCACACTGGGCCAGAATCCATATTATGGAACGCAGGAAGTGGTAATGGACAGGCCACATCACTCGCATAACTAATAACTGCTGGGGAAGAAAGTCTCGAGTGGCGAAGTCATATTGCAGTCGTAGGCTGGCCCCTCAACAGATCGTGGTGAGCCATTGAATGCAAACGGCAAGCAGCTATTTAAAGAGACGTTTTATGAAGGAGTCCTATGTTCAGTAGTGGATGTCTTCCAGCTGATAACGATATTGATGATGATGAAAACTAAAAAACAGCTAAATAAAAAACAAAAACTTATCATTGGAGAAAAATTACAAGCCTACAGTATTAAGTAAATGGTACCACTGTAACGTAATTGTACACGGAAATACAACGGATAGAAAATTAATTGCTTACAAAGAGATACGCCCACATAGTGATGCTTACAAATATGTCAAATTAAAGGAACAATAAGAACATGAACATTCATGTAGATGAAGAACACGCAGAGCTGGAGATTATTGATAATCTGAAATTGATAGACTAGAAGAAACGAAAGGAGCAAATTTTCAAATTATGTTGGTACAATTTCGTGGTTTGTGCACCGTACTAGTACTTCTTTCTACCTTATATTGTACAAAACATTATATTATCGTTTATTTTTTTCTCGTACTTCTTTGTTTTTTTCTTCTTCCTTTGTTCTTTCTTTCTTTCTATTGTACGAAACATATACATAGCATCGTTTCTTTTTTTTCAGAATGGACACCACTAGAGCTTTGTGCTCAAGTATTTATCTTCTTCGCTGCGGGATTTGAAACTTCAGCATCAAGTTTGGTCCTGACCGCTCACGAGTTGGCAATCAATCCCGATGTCCAGGAAAAGTTGTACCAGGAAATCAAAGTATTCAAGGAGGCAAATAACGATATTACACATGACAGTTTGAGCTCTTTAAAGTACCTTGACTGTGTTCTTAATGGTATATCTTTTTTATGGCATAGATGTATAGACTAGCATTTGACTTAATGGTAATGTAGTTTAAAATGTTAATACACTAGAAATGTGTTTAAAGCCCATATGTGCGTGTGTTGAAACATAAACAGCGACCAAACTTAACTTAAGTATGGTAGCTAACCAGAAAAATACAGATGATACCCTACCACGATGACAAGATTGCATCGCCTGTGAAATCGCAGAGTATCCAGTGAAATTATTGGGCTTATGAGACTTAATACCTAATGTCTCAGGGTAACGAGCGCACTGCAGTGCCGCGCAGGCCTTTGTGTTTCAAAGTTCTGGGTGGCACTGCAATTGTTATGGGCCGGCGTTATGCTTACCATCAGGCAAACGACCAGCTCGTCACGTTACCAAATAAAAAAAATATCCTACTTCCTACTAATATTATAAATGCGATAGTTTATAGTAGTGTTTGTTGTTTGGTCCTTCTTTCACGCTGTAACGGAGCAACGGATTGACTTGATTTTTGGCATAGATATAGTTTATTATGGACTGGAGAGAGTATCATAGGCAACTTTTTATCCCGGGAAAATGTACAGTTCCTGTGGAAACGCGAGTGAAAACTGCGGGCAGAAGCAAGTTTCAAGTAGGCAGAGATTACCTAATTTTTAACGGTTCAACATTCAACATAATGGACAATTTTTACATAGATATCCACTACAATCACAGCTGCAAAGTTGACGATGATAAAAGCAATATGATTTTTAATATAATTACTTGATTTTTTTAAATTTTTCTTTATGTTATTTGGTAACGAGACGAGCTGCAGCTGGTCGTTTGCCTGATGGTAAGCATAACGCCGGCCCATAAAAATTGCAGTGCCACCCAGAACTCTGAAACACAAAGGCCTGCGCGGCACTGCAGTGCGCTCGTTACCCTGAGACATTAGGTATTAAGTCTCATAAGCCCAGTAATTTCACTGGATACTCTGCTCATCAAACCGGAACACAGTAATGCTTGCACACTACTGCTTGGCGGTTGACTTCACTCACAAATCGGTGGTAACAACATAGACGGACACTCGCCGAAGAGGTAGTCCTCCCACTAACAAATAGAAAATTTAGTTCATGTTGTTTAAATTACTCTTTCAGAAACACTAAGGAGGTGGTCTCCTGCCATAATAAACGACAGAAAATGTACAAAAACCTACGAGCTTCCACCACCCTCAGAAGGAGGAAAACCTTGCATCGTAAGTGATGGACCAGTTCTTAGTCATTCTAGACAAGAATAATTTTAATGTGAAGTATGATTGAGAAATTCCGTGAGTCCAAGTTCCCACAAAAAGTACAAATGCTCGGTAATATCAATGATTTAGGCGATCAGGCTCGCCATAAAGGTGCAATTCCTGGACGAAACGTCGATACAGCCAACCGAACCCAAGTCACGCAAGTTAAACTTGCGTAAGTAACTTGTGTGGCATAGGTTCGTTGATTGCAAGTTATGCTTAATATCCTGTAATATCCACTTGCAGTATCGTGGGAATTGTACCTAGTCTTTTTACACGCTTTTATTAACAAATAAGTGTCAAATCTTGCAAGCTAAAACTTGAGTCGAAATTTTACATATGACAATGCAATATGATGATGTCAGAGAGTAAGGCCCACTGCTGGTCTGATGATGGAGGCGGAAGGCGGCCTCGTGAACTCTGTAGCGAATCGAAGTAATTCCTTTGAGTTTGAGCTCGTTTTATTTGTCTCTACAAGTACTGTGATCCTGGATGATGCTCTGATGATGGAAGAAGGTGGCCACACGATTACAGTACCAATTACATATTTTATAAAAGCTTGTTTGGAAAAAAGGATGTTTCCATAAGAAACTTATTTTCATTTAATAAGACCATGACCAAATCCAAACCAAAACTTTAGAATATATCGTATCACTAGTTATCGATAACTTACGGCTTCTTTACTTGTTTTATTAATTAGATATCAGTATCTTTGATGAATTAATACTGTACAGAACACTTTATTTATACGCATATACAGCTGAACCCAGGTGACGTGGTCTTCAACAGCGCCAACTCTCTTCACTTGGACCCTAAGTATTGGCCGGAGCCTTTGAAATACGACCCGGACAGGTGGTCTGAGGAAAACAAGCACAAGATTACACCTTTTACCTATCAGCCTTTTGGGATAGGACCCAGGATTTGTATCGGTAAGAAACTACAGCACAACTTTATCAAGTGTTCAAATCTCTTTGATCAGAAGCTAGTGAGTGACTCAGGTCAGGGCTGAAAATCAGCGCTGTGAGTTTGTCCACGACATTTAGCTGAACTCGGACCCTTTCCGAGACTGTACACGATAGCTGTATTTTTAAATTTTTCTAGTTTTTAGTATGTAACCGTAATCTTTTATATTAATTTTGTGGTGTACATTTCTTTGGAATAAATTTTCTTCTTACTATTTTCTTTCTTTATGACAATTTGTATGCATATAAAAGAGGCAGAGGGCGGCCACTGGTAACTTTATCAACCGACTTCCAAAAAAGAAGGTTCTCAATTCAGTGGGTATTTTAAAAAAAAATGAATTTTTCCGTCAATTATAAACCGATTTAGAAAATTCTTTTGTAATGAAAGGATATACTTTCAGATTGGTCCTGTATAAATTTCATCAAAATAGGTTCAGTAGTTTGTCACTGAAGACGGTTCGTCGCTTTTTTAAAGCAATTTTTTTTACTATACAAAGTGACAAGGCCAAGCGAGTCGGGACGGTAACACAACGTCTGTACATAAGAATAGCAATACCGGAATACATCCAAAATTTTCAAATACAAAGGCCAGCGGCATGTTATTATGGTCGTTACCTTGAGACAACATTTTTAGTGTTACCACAAAAAAAAACATTTTAAGTCACCTGTTTAGCTAGACAGCGTCTACAGATAAACGTCAAAAAATTGCTTTAAAAAGCGACGAACCGACTTCAGTGACAAACTACTGAACCGATTTTGATGAAACTTTTATGGGACTAATCTGAAAGTACCTATATACATACAAAAAAAAAACCAAATCGGTTTATAAATGACAGAGATATAAGATAACAAACATTTAATATTTAATATTTATATAAATGTAATAATAGTATGTAGTATGTATAATGTAATAATAATAATAGTATGTTAATTTAATAATATGTATGTATAATATGTGACACTTTAGTTAGGCCTTCAGAGTAGGTATACTTTTGTTAAGTAATAATATATTAAGAAATTATAATGTAAAAATAACTTATACAGCAAAAAAAGGGTGCGAGCCCTGGAGCTTGCAGAGTATAAAAATTAAATAATTAAAAAAAAAAAAAAAAGATAACAAACATAAAAAAAAATACCCACAGTATTGATAACCTTCTCCTTTTTTGGAAGTCGGTTAAAAAAATACCCACAGTATTGATAACCTTCTCCTTTTTTGGAAGTCGGTTAAAAATGATTAGAAATGTCACAACAGAATTGAGTTAGACAACGGTTAGACACTACTTAAATCAGGATTTGTGGTTGCTCATATTTAATCACGTGACTAAGGCATGTTTAGGCGTTAAACAGTGATTAACACAGGTTTAAAGTGTGTTTAACTTTTTTGTGGTCAGACCCTTTATGTTATATACCCCTATTTCTAATCTATAATCATATTCGTTTCCATACAGGTAGCCGATTTGCGATACTTGAGGCGAAGATATTGCTGTACTATCTGATCCAGAACTTCAAGATCGTGAAGTGTCAGAAGACATCGGACCCCATTGAGCTGATCAACTTTGGTTTCAATATGAAGTCTTTGGGCGGCACTTGGTTGCGGTTCGAAGAGAGGACATAGTTTGACAAAATGATAAAGGACAAACAAACACATTATTCCTGATTACAATTTGTTACCCGTTTGTATAATTCAATAAGATTAATATACATTTTTTTTAAAAGTGGTTTTTCATTCCTGCTTTTATTAATGGAAAGTAGTAATGAGTAATAATGATATTTTTTGGGTGTGAGTGTGAGGGCTATCAACCAGTTCTGGCCTACAATATTATAGACCTGGTCTACACCAGGTCTATAATATTGTAAATATCTTGAATCTACATTCAAGATTCAAGATTCAAGATATTTATTTGCATAAAATACAGGTACAAGAGGTGTTTACAAAGAAATTGATACTTAGCCGTACTTTGCCGGTGTAGGCGTGCAAATATTTCATATAATCTTACAATTAGGAATTATTTATGTATTACGTTATATGAATCACACATGCAATCAATTATAGATGTATTATTAATGTCATGTTATAAAGGGGAATAAAAGTAAAATTTCTATGTCATTTTTAAAAAATCGGAGACAGAGTAAAACGATTTCTCCATCAACCACAATTTGAGTTTTCTTCTAAATCTACTCATAGGTAACTCGAAGCCCCGCTCCGGCTTGTAAGTCGAAAGAAATGACATGGTCTCAAGGATTTCGTCGCTAACATAGTTATTATTGGGTCTAGACTACCAGACCATGCAGTCTTGAAACACATAGGCTAGGAAATTTTTGAGATATACAAATATACTTAAACGTAAATGATTTGTCTAGAAGAAATACGACTAGAAATTTCTAGACTATAGAAGTAGGACGGGTCTGTGGCTTTGGACGGGTCTGTGGCTTTTGATTACTTTCTCATTTTGTTTATTTTGTATTTTGTATATTTTTTTTTTGTTTTTGCTTTTTTTTTTATTATTATTAATTGTATTATTTTAGTTATGTATTTGATTGAATGTTGTTATTTTTATACTGTTTTAATTTGTTTTCGTCGTCCTTACGTTCGTGATGTCATGATGGGTTCCCACTGAAAATCAGTGACTAGGGTCTCTGACCTTAGTTAGGTGCTGAGTCGGGACCTTTTCCTGACATCACAACATTACATTGTTTATTGTTAGTTTTAAATTCTGTTGTGTTATTTGTTATCTGATGTGATGTTGTGTTGTCCGGAAATAAATGTATTTTCTTTCTTTCTTTCTTTCAAATATTCTATATATAAAATTGCTTTAAAAAAGCGACTAACAGACTTCAGTGACTAACTACGGCACTGATTTTGATGAAATTTATGTGGGACCAATCTGAAAGTGTTTCCTTTCCAATAAAGAAACAATTTCCATATCTGTCTATAAATGACCGAGATGTAGGGTAACAAACATAATAAATACAACCGAATTAAGAACCTCCTCTTTTTTAGGAAGTCGATTAAAAATATCCGATTATATTTTTGGTAATTCGTGTTTAGACAAAGCAGTATATAAGTACCTGTTTAAAACCACAGCTTGTATAATATATATACGAAACTGATCTATATATATACATTATACATAATTATATACGGAGCGAGCTATAACAGTTTTTTTAGTGCATTCGCGAATATATATAAATATTTTTAATATTATTTGGTAACGAGACGAGCTGGTCGTTTGCCTGATGGTAAGCATAACGCCGGCTCATAAGAATTGCAGTGCCACCCAGAACTTTGAAACACAAAGGCCTGCGCGGCACTGCAGTGCGCTCGTTACCCTGAGACATTAGCTATTAAGTCTCATAAACTCAGTAATTTCACTGGCTACTCTGCTCATCAAATTAGAACACAGTAATGCTTGCACACTACTTGGCGGCAGACTTCACGAGCAAAGCGGTGGTAACAACCCAGACGGACACTCACAGAAGAGTTAGTCCTCCCACTAATAAAAATGTAAACGTATAGAAAATTTTGCATTTCATGTTTTGTTGCAAATGATCTGTATGATCCTTAGAAGTAGTGTGTTTCATTACAGATCGTTAGCATGACAAAATAGACGCGATTGAAATAATTTTTTTTTTAAATTGCGAATTGTTTAGCTAGATGACCATGACAATGTTGACCGTGAATACAGAGACAGAGGCAAAATATATTCGCAGTTGTCTTTGATTTCCATGACTAATATTACAACAAAATATACGCTCAGGTTTTTATTCTTTTCTACGTACACGTCAAAATACAGACGGGCAAATCCATAGGCAAATACTATTATTAAAATGTATAACGAAAGATTAAACGCCTATCTATACAAATAAATATAATTGAAGTGTCTGCTTGTAATGTCAAAATAACAGCATTTTACCAAATATATATCAAAGTATATACGGTACCTAACAAAACAACCATTTTGAAATTTTTTATCTGTCTGTTTGTTCCGGGTAATCGTCGAAACGGCTGGACCGATTTTGACAGACTTTCACTGACCTATAAGGAACCTGCATAGTTTACAGAGCTTTAGATTTAAGTTAAAAATTTTCATTTTAAAACACCAAATGGCAGAGGAAACTAACTCATGACACAAGTGCCATTTAAGCAGGTCACTCACCCTTACAGTTTTTTTTAATATTTTTTTATTGTGATTCGCTTTCATGTATTTCAGTTTGTTTGTATTTTCACTGTTTTAGACTTTCACGGTTATTTACTAATTCACACATTATAACGGGATATTTACCGTGATTATTATTGAGCGATGAGCACCTGATATTTCGACGCTGTTGCAAGCATCATGTTCACGGGAATACTGTTACAGTATTCCCGTGAACATGATGCTTGCAACAGCGTCGAAATATCAGGTGCTCATCGCTCAATAATAATCACGGTAAATATCCCGTTATAATGTGTGAGTTTGTATTTTCGCTTGTTAATTTTTATTTTCATTGTATCATTATATTGATTGTTTCTGTTTTGTCTTATTATGATATTTATTACGACGGCCTGATGTGTACTACTGTTTGTTTAGTGTAATTTTTATAATTCCATAGTACCTATAAAAGTGATGTCACCCAAACGGTGCCAACGGAAGACCAGCGTTGGTCGAATGACCAACATTATGCTGAATTGGTGCCGATTTGTGACAATTGGTTATTTTTTTTTAGTATTATTTTCTAATTGTAAAGGTGTTCACAAATTGTCACATTTCGTTAGTGGGAGGACTAACTCTTCTGCGAGTGTCCGTCTGGGTTGTTACCACCGCTTTGCTCGTGAAGTCTGCCACCAAGCAGTAGTGTGCAAGCATTACTGTGTTCTGGTTTGATGAGCAGAGTATCCAGTGAAATTACTGGGCTTATGAGACTTAATACCTAACGTCTTAGGGTAACGAGCGCATTGCAGTGCCGCGCAGGCCTTTGTGTTTCAAAGTTCTGGGTGGCACTGCAATTGTTATGGGCCGGCGTTATGCTTACTATCGGGCAAACGACGAGCTCGTCTCGTTACCAAATAATATAAAAAAGAAATGTTTTCTTTCTTTCTTCTTTCTTTCTAACAGATAGATGATGTTATAAGGAGTAACTTAGGCTACTTTTATTTCAGAAAGTGAGTGAGAGAGAGTGTGAGAGCGAGTGGTTATTGCAAAATTGTTTTTATAGTGTAAAGGAATACCTTAACTTTAAATAATCTTTAACAATAATTTTATTTTAATAACTAATTAATAACTTAATTTTAATAACTGATTATGACATGCACTGGAATTAAAATGTATAACAATATTTGCACACCTGCCTGCAGGTTGAATACATTGATCAAAAATATTGTTTATGACCTTACGCTAACATGTATTCTAGCAAATAAACGATTTCATTTGATTTGAAAAAGAATTAGGGTTCCCCGCAAAAAAATCCATGATATCCAATATCTCCGCGCGGGTGTAACCGCGGGCAGCAGCTAGTAAGATAATAATTTTATACGAGACGTCATGTGTTCATTATTTTCTATGTACACATCGATCATAACAATATTTTGTTTTGTCAAAATACAAACGGCAAAACCAAAGGCAAATACTATTCTTAAAATGTATAGCGAAAGATTAAACGCGTATAAGATAATAATTTTAGTGTGCCCGAGTAAGTTAATCAGCTAACATGTTTTCACAAACGCTGTTATCAATTGTATTTGTTTTAACCGTTTATTTTTTATATCATTATAAGAAAATACATTATAAGTTTAAATCGGCTGGTTTAAAGTATTTACCGGGAATACCAATCTTTGGAAATGTATGGAAAAGTACTTTGTTGAGAGCGCATTTCATACACGATTTGGAAGAACTGTATAATGCTTTTCCAGATGAGAAGTAAGTATTTTTAATAGATTTTTTTTATATTGAAGACTTCCAATTCAACTTTTTCAACATCTAAAAAGGCACATACCTACGTCTGCTTACATTCTGTCGTTTTTTTGACCAACTTTAAAAATACGGCGATGTTTGTTGACTTGGTAGCGGGCGCACTGCCGTGACGCGCAGGACTTTGTTTCAAAGTTCTGAGTAGCACTGCAGTTGTTATGGTCCGGCGTTATGCTTACCATCGGGCAAACAACCAGCTCGCCGCACTATCAAAAAACACAAAAAAATACATTTTTAACAAAACTATAATCATTGGTATTCTTGCAAGTAAAATTACAATCAACTATTTTACCATCATAATAATTAAAAAATGTATAATTTGAACACACAAAGATAATTACAAAAAATACAGATTTCATCTCCTCGTGACAAGGTTACGTTATCTTTATGAACGTGTGAGGGATGTGATAAATTGATAATTTTATATCGATTGTTTTGTGGCATAACCGAAAAAATTACATTTCAGTGTCATTTTAATCAAACTACATGTAAGGAGTACTCGTATAGGTATTAAGTCTCATAAGCCCAGTAATTTCACTTACTTTGCCCATCAAACTGGAACACAGTAATGCTTGCACGTCACTACTTGACTACACAAGGCTCTCGTGCTAAGAGTCGAGAAGTGCGAAATATATTTATCTATAAAATATTTATTTATTTATTTATTTAATACTTTTTGCACTAAGAAAAGTACAAAAGGAGGACTTAATGCTAAAGCATTTTCTACCAGTCATCCGCTCTTTGTACAAGAAAGAGTGATGTAGGCGCGCATCAAAATAAGAGAAAATAAAAATAAAGATAAATTACTATTAACTATACTAACTTATATAAATTATATACTAACAAAATAAGATTAATAATAGAAGAAAAACTACTCATACAACAACTACTTAGAAAAGATAATTAAATAAAAATAATATAATAAATATAATTACATACATTTAAATAATATACTGTAGATATCAAATATGTTTCAGATATATTGGCTTAGCAGACGGACTGGTTCCAGTTATCCTTGTTAGAGATCCAGAACTGATGAAAACTATAGTTATTAAGGACTTCAATCACTTTCAGAATAGGAAACATTTCTTCCCGGAACGATTAGATCCATTGCAAGGGAAAAATTTCCTACAGTTACGAGGTAAGATGCGTTCTATAATTTATTTTTAGAGGAGGTTCTTTAATGCGGTTCTTTCTTCAGAGGATTTTTTTTATGTATGATCACTGATTTTTCCAATTTTGTGGACCGATTTTGAAAATTATTTTATAATCTTTTTAACTAATAAACATTGTAATAAAATCTTAGAAGTCAATTTTAATCTACTTCTAAATAATGTATCGAAATGAAAATTTGTATGTATATGTAGTTTGGATGACAAAACTATAATTTGGTACCATGGAGCTGGTCTGACGATGGAGCCAGGAGGTGGATAGTGCAACTCTTCAGTGGCTATAAGTAAATCCTTCGAGTTTGGGCTCATATGATTCGTTTTGACTGATTTTGGTGAATGGTTTTTCATTGGTACCCTAGGTATACATACTTCAGAGTTGGTCCCATTTATATTTCAAAAAAAAAATTGGTACGCAGTTTCATTATTGGTCAAGCTTTATTTTGTGCTAGCTTAGCTTCCGCCCTCAGCGTTGCTCGCGTCGTGTAATGTAGTCTTATGTATTATCATGTACAAGCCATATTACTGTAGTTTCCTGAAAATCTGCCATTTTACGTGAAAGAGTAAGAAACATCAATCCATACTCACAAACTTTGGTGTTTATAATATTAGTAAGATATGATAGGATATAAACATGTTACAGTGATAGTAAAATCATTAATTGACACTAACAAAAGCTTTCTAAAGAATTGTTTCCCTCTTACTTATAAGTAATATTAGTGATGTTTTTCATTTACAAGTTTCGAGATATTTAGCAGGAGCCTTCAGGGAATGAGGTAACTTCCACTGCTTGCGTCTTCACTGCCTTGGTATACAGGGTGACTGGTTGAAAATTGTACAAACTTAGACATGACAATTGATTATAGCACGTCCAACTATGGGCCGGTTGAAATAAGTTGTTAAAAAATAAAATACCGATCTAATTTTTTTATTTTATTTTAATGATTAGACGGATTCTTGCGTGATTATCTGTGTGCGAATGGGGTTAACGACCATTGATAGGAAGTAGGTATGATCCGTTTTCTCACGCGAGTGTCCACAATAATTATTGTTTTTATTGAATAATTAGGTCATTTATTACGTATCTAATTTTTAAATATTTAGAGCGAATCAAGTCCGTGTAATTACGCTACACTCTTACATCATACCTATTATCCGTTTATAAATAAGAAAGTGTGTTTGTAGGTTGGTTTGTCCTTCTTTCACGAAGCGACGAAGCAACGGAATTTATTTTATATTATTTTCTTTAAATAGGATTTAGATTTAAAGAAAATAATTCTTTATAATAATTCTTAATAATAATTCTTTAAATAAGATTTATATTTTTGTTGTTATCTTAATTTTATTTAGTATGTATCTAGCATTGTCCCTTTTTTTTACTTAATTGGCTTATGCCGTTTTAATTAAATAAATTAAATAAATAAATAAAATTAAACGGATCAACGTGATTTTTTGCGTAGAGCATAAATGCCGGAGAGTAACATAGGTTACTTTTATCCAGGAAAATGCACGGTTCCTGTGTCAATGTCTATGCGGGTAAAACTGCAGGCAGACTCTATAGTAGCTTGTAATATAACAGAGATTTTTAATTTTATAGGCAATTGAAATAATTATTCAACTGGGATATTGCGTGAAACACAAAAACATCATTTCTGTCGTTATACTTTTAGAAGGTCCCTTTGTGAGTGAAGTCTGCCACCAAGCAGTACTGTGCAAGCATTACTGTGTTTCGGTTTGATGAGCAGAGTATCCAGTGAACTTACTGGGCTTATGAGACTTAATACCTAATGTCTCAGGGTAACGAGCGCACTGCAGTGCCGCGCAGGCCTTTGTGTTTCAAAGTTCTGGGTGGCACTGCAATTGTTATGGGCCGGCGTTATGCTTACCATCAGGCAAATGACCAGCTCGTCTCGTTACCAAATAAAATAAAAAAATAATTAACACAATAAAAATGCATGTTTTTAGTACAGTTTTACGGCCCGCGTAGAACAAGTGTCGTCAGATGTTCTGTCCAATTTGTATGGGCCGTTTTAGCGTTCAGAAGATACGCCTCACTTTGACTCATTTTTGACGTTTTCGATTTCCAGTTTATTCGATATAGACATTTGATTTTCATGAGGAAACGAGTTGATTGACATCATAAAAAATTGCTTTAAAAAGCGAAGTACCGACTTCAGTGACAAACTACTGAACCGATTATGGTGAAATTTCTATGGGACCAATATGAAAGTATACCCTTTCAAATAAAAAAAAATTCCAAATTGGTTTATAAATGACCGAGATCTGAGGTAACAAACAGAAAAAAAAATACCCGCCGAATTGATAACCCCCTCCTTTTTTGGAAGTCGGATAAAAAATGGAGTCAACATCCCTATTTGAGGTTGGTGTGAAAACACTTTCCTAAGTTAATAAACACTTTCTCGATTTTAGATGAAGAGTGGAAGATACTGAGGGTCAAGCTGACTCCAGGTTTCACATCAGCTAGGCTAAGACACATGCTGCCAGCTTTGATAGCCACTAGTAAAAACATTGTCGAGTTTATGAAAGGTAAGTAAAGTAGTTATATCCTTGTCTACCAAAAAGAATCAGCATTATCAAAATATCTATTAGGTATTTATATTTTGACACTATAAGTGACGAAAGATTATTTGATGTCTTATAGGCTTACGTTTGACCGCTATCTCACCTGCTGGTAAGTGACGATGCGGTCGACGATGAAGCACGCTTGCCTTGAAGATATCTATTCAGTCGCGGCTTCAAGTAGCCCAAGTTATAGTAATCATAGAAACACAGACTTTGGCTGGCAGAGAGTTCCACTCCTTAGCGGCATGCATAATAAACGTTGAAGCAAAACGTAGTTTTGTTAGTGGGTGGACTAACTCTTCTTCGAGTATCCGTCTGGGTTGTTACCACCGCTATGCTCGTGAAGTCTGCCGCCAAGCAGTAGTGTGCAAGCATTACTGTGTTCCGGTTTGATGAGCAGAGTATCCAGTGAAATTACTGGGCTTATGAGACTTAATACCTAACGTCTCAGGGTAACGAGCGCATTGCAGTGCCGCGCAGGCCTTTGTGTTTCAAAGTTCTGGGTGGCACTGCAATTGTTATGGGCCGGCGTTATGCTTACCATCAGGCAAACGACCAGCTCGTCTCGTTACCAAAAAACATAAAAAAAAAACGCTTCGTGCGTAACGGTGGTATATCCACCATGTATCTATGGTGCTTGGTGGAAAGTCTGGTCGTTCGATAATGGAATGGGGAAAATTTATTTTCAGAATGCTCCTCTCAAGACGTAGAACTTACGGAATTCATGTATAGATACTCAGGCGATGGTATAATGGCCGCTGCCTTTGGCCTTAACCAAGAAACTGCTGGTCGACGCGAGAGCATCTTCTACAAATTTGGCTCTACTCTTTACCTGAACTTTTGGAGAAGAGTGTTCATTTTCATTTCTCTGCAGTTTCCGGCTTTGGGTAACGCTATCAAGGTAATTATTTTGCCAATGTTTTTTTAATTATGGTAGGTCATCATCGCATTTTATTTGGGGTCAGCTCAGTAAGTATTTTTCTTTCACTCTCCGCTGTCAACCATCAGGGTTTCCACTTGCACTTCCAGTTCATTGATCTGCCTTTATGCAATCCATCCATCTTACAGTCAGTGAAATTACAGGGCTTATGAGCCTTAACACCTAACGTCACAGTGCACTGCAGTGCCACACAGGCAGTTTTTGTTTCAAAGATCTGAGTGGCACTGCAATTGTTATGGGCTGGTGGAGCTCGTCTCGTTATTCAATAGCATAAAAAAACAAAACATATTTTCTTTGGTTTTCTCTGCCCTTCCATTCCTCTACATTTCATTACTTATTTAATACTTTATTGCACTAAGTAAAGTGCAAAAGGAGCAGTGCAAAAAATATTTATCACTAATTTTTACACGATTGCTTTGTAAATGACTTGGAACCTTTACTATAGCGCATAAGAAGTACCTAAGGACACAAAAATAATAACTACTGCAATAAAAAAAAACAATTCTTTAATGAGGTTTTCTAACCTGCCAAATTGTTTTTTTTTATCCCAAATTTTAGCAGCGTTTGTACACAATCTTATCCACGCTTGCTCGGTAGATATGATAGGTAGATAGATAAAGTCTTTATTTGCACACAACAATGAAAAACAAAAAAAATTAATATAAACAAACTTATTTTTCATAGTGTTAACCGACACTAGCGGATGTTCACACAAATGTATACATCACAAAAATTTTGCCTCCAACAGGATTCGAACCTGCGTCTTCTGGCTATCCGGACCAGACGCGTTAACCAATTACGCTATGGGAGCAATCGATGTTGACTGCGAAATTCTTGATATGATGTATTTATTTTAACTTAGTCTAGTTGTACAAAGGGTGGTCTATCTTCCAGACAACCAGATGGAGAGAGGGATACAATGCGCATAGGCCTTAGTCCGTAACCTTTAGAACGATATACTAACCATAATAACAATTTATGAGTTGTTCAGAATGATTTTCGTGATGAATTTAGTAAGCAAACGCAATTTCGATGAAGAAATAATAATTATTCCTAAATAATTATAGCTTAAAAATCTTGTTTGCAGAATGTTATCGGGCTACAATTATTCCCAAAAGAAAGTTACGACTTGGTTAGAGAAGCGGTCTCCGTAGCATTAAATTACAGAAAGAAGCAAAATTTATCTATTCCAGACTACATGGATGTTTTGAAGAATATTTCCGATGGTAACTTCTTGATTATATAATACTAGCTTCTGTCCGATTTTTTCACCCGCGTTCCCACAGGAACCGTTCATTTTTCTGGGATAAAAAGCCTATGTTACTCTCCGGTCCATAAACTATATCTATGCCAAAAATCACGTCGATCTGTTTCTCCGTTACTGTGTGAAAGAAGGACAAACCAACAAACAGACAAACATACTTTCGCATTTATAATATTATATATAGTGCAGAAGTGCAGATTAGTGCAGTGTTAGTGCTAGGACTACCTCTTCTGCGAGTGTTCATCTGGGTTGTGACCACCGCTTTGCTCGCGAAGTCTGCCGCCAAGCAGTAGTGTGCAAGCATTACTGTGTTCCAGTTTGATGAGCAGAGTAGCCAGTGACTTACTTTACTGGGCTTATGAGACTTAATACCTATGTCTCAGGGTAACGAGCGCACTGCAGTGCCGCGCAGGACTTTGTGTTTCAAAGTTCTGGGTGGCACTGCAATTGTTATGAGCGTTATGCTTACCATTAGGCAAACGACCAGCTCGTCTCGTTACCTAATAACAGAGAAAAAAAAAAACGACCTGGTCTCGTCATCTAATCTATACAAATAAATAAAATTGAAGTGTCTGTTTGTAATGTCAAAATAACGACCTTTTACTAAATGCATATGAAAGTATATAGCTACGGTATTACACCAAAAACAATTTTTAAGTTTCTTGTCTTTCTGTCAGTCTGTCTGTTTGTTCCGGGTAATCTCCTAAACGGCTAGACTGATTTTGACGGGACTTTCACTGGCTGATAGCTGATGTAACTTAGGCTACGTGGGCGAAACCACGTGGCACAGCTAGTTGTATATAAAAAAAAATCATGAAACTGAAAGTTATACTAATTTGTGTATCAGAGAGTTTGGTGTGATCACTAAACAAAGAAAAACATATTATTATTTTTTCAGGGGGGTCAATAGACGATTTGGCAGGTCAGGTTTTCTTTTCATATATGGCCAATTTGGAAGGTGGATCTAGTACTCTAAGGTTCACTTTCCATGAGCTCGCCCTCCACCCTGAGATCCAAGAGCGACTGTACCAGGAGATTAGAACTCATGAAGAGTCCGAAAAGATGACAGTACAAAGTATCAGCGGATTGAAGTATTTGGATTGTGTTTTAAATGGTAAGTCATGTCCCATGGACACGTCCTCGGGCGCATTTTTGTCCAAGTCGTACTACTATATTTGATGAGCAATTAGCAAAATAGTCAGTGAAATTACTGGGCTTATGAGACCGTCTCAGGGTACCGAGCGCACTGCAGTGCCTCGCAGGCTTTTTTAATTCGTTGATTGTACCTGCTATTGTTAAGGGCAGGCACCATCTGCGAAAGTGTTTAGTGTATTGGTTTGAGTGATTACGTCATATATTAATAGAAATTAACGATGCATACAAGATAAAAAAAAAACATCAGGACGGGAACTATGGTCTTAAAAGTAAATAAAAATACACGTTACCTAAATTACAAGACGACAGAAGGATTACAACTGTAGTTGACCAGACACTACAAGCAGCACCCGTTCACGAGTATGACCCATGTGCCTGTCATCGCTCTCCTCAACCATTACTGAGGGAAGAGAGCGACCAACCACACGACGCCGCCGCGAGCAGAACTACAATTTTCTTGGTTATTATTCCAGAGGCATCAAGGATTTGGTCTGCAGCCATAATGATGGATAGGATATGTACTAAAACTTATACCTTGCCACCGCCCAGAGACGACGGTGTGCCTTATGTAGTGAGTATATTTACGTTATTTGATAAAGTGAGAATTGAAACAGATTACTTATCCACCAACACGCACTAGGTCAGCATGCACAATACGAATATTTGCACGTCTGCTTGCAGGCTGAATACACAGACCCTATATTTTAATTATGACATGATATTTTACTGTATTCTGACAAATAAATTGTTTGATTTGATTTGACATGGGTATTTGTCAGTTCAAACCGAGAAGCGACGTGACTTGACGCATTACTCATTAACCGACTTCCAAAAAGGAGATGGTTCTCAATGCGTCTGTATCTTTTTGCCGCGATGTTCCTCTTTTTCTCCGTCAATTCTCAACCTATTTAAATGTTTTTTTCATGATGAGGTGTAGGCTATATATCAAGGCTGGTTCTTTTATAAATTTTAGTAAAGGGTGCCGTCTCTAAGGGTGGAAAAATGGGGGATGAAATTTCATATATAGCGATATTTCCGTCGAAGTTGTTTCCCGCTTTTTAAGAAGCATTTCTTAAGATAGCGATAAAATATAGAACTTGTTTTTTTATAGCGAATGGGTTTACGTTTGACTTAGGTATTTGCATTGCTACACAAAAAGGTTAAGGTTTTTATGAGGCATATTATGACACCTACGTTAGAAACCTATGCAGTTCTCTCACAAAAATTTGAATCTTTTTGTGCATTAAATTAGTTCTATATTGTATTAGTATCTTAAAAAGTGCGCTCCGCATCGCGTCACCAAATATTTTAATGTACTTAGATAAAATATAAAAGGTGAACTTAAGTAATTTACTACTAAAGTTATTTCTTTCCTCACAGCTGCAACCTGGAGATATGGTGTTCAACGTAATCAATCCTCTTCACATGGACCCACAGTACCACCCCAATCCCGAAGTATTCGACCCTGAGCGGTTCTCTGATGAAAACAAACATAAGATCAAACCTTTTACATACATACCTTTTGGTATGGGTCCTAGGGGATGTTTAGGTAACTATTATGTAAAAATACTACTATCACAGAATAGGTAATAGCTACTACTCTTATTACGCAGTTCCCTTTAAGGTGGACACAGAAGAAGAAACGCCAAGTTACTTTACTATTTCACACTTATTACTTATCTACTTATCTTATTTTATATGTGTATACTAACAAAATGGATCTTAGATATCTAGAAATAAATAAATATTTGAATTTGAATTTGAATTGACGTTATCAACATTGAATAATGCATGCACTTGCCAATTACGAGTATACTTTACCATCTTTGAGTTTATATACCAACTAACTTCTGCCCGCGGTTTTCACCCGCGTTCCCACAAGAACCGTGCATTTTTCCGGGATAAAAAGTAGCCTATGTCACTCCCCGGTCCATAAACTATATCTATGCCAAAAATCACGTCGATCCGTTGCTGCGTTACTGTGTGAAAGAAGGACAAACCAACAAACACACTTTCGTATTTATAATATTAGTAGGATTAGTAGTATAGGATAGGATAAAGGCAAATCTTTACCTACCTCACCATTTAATTCCAAACAATGCCCTGTATCTTTTAGTCTATCTTTTAATCATACATATTTTTGGCAAGATATGATAATATTTATATAATTACTGTATATATGATGTAATATTTATGTGTTCAAACTTGAAACGTTTTTTTATTACTTGGTAATGTAGTTGAATAACAAAAATTGCAGTGCCACCTAGAACTTTTTCCCGAAATACTGCTATTATATTTATACTAGCTTCTGACCGCAGTTTCACCCGCGTTCCCACAGGAACCGTGCATTTTTTCGATAGATTGCACTTGGTGTCGAGGTTCTGATGATGGAGCCTGGAGGCGGAAGGGTGTTTTTTAGTTTCTTCAAACTATATATAATTCATTTATTCTCAGGTGCCAGATTTGCGTCACTACAAATGAAGGTGATGATTTACTACATGATTCTCAACTTCAAGCTGTTGAAGTGCAAAAGAAATCTGGACCCGGTACACTTGCAGCCAGATGAGTTCAATTTAAAGGCTGTTGGTGGAACATGGGTTCACTTGGAACCACGGCAATAAAGGCTTGTCGAAGAGGTGGAGATAACTGAGAGCTGATCCTCCTTAGTCAATGGATCTAGAATTTTATATCACCGTATTTTTTTAATTGAACTGCGATTTCTGCGTTTTCACTCTTTGCTCTAATTCTGTTCCGCCACTGATACATGAACTAATTTCTAAGTTTAGTTTAATAGTTAAATTGAAAAGTCACTTGTTAGACCAATAATTTTTTTTTTATTTTTATTTTTTATGTTATTTGGTAACGAGACGAGCTGGTCGTTTGCCTGATGGTAAGCATAACGCCGGCCCATAACGATTGCAGTGCCACCCAGAACTTTGAAACACAAAGGCCTGCGCGGCACGGCATTGCTCTCGTTACCCTGAGACATTAGGTATTAAGTCTCATAAGGCCAGTAATTTCACTGGATACTCTGCTCATCAAACCGGAACACAGTAATGCTTGCACATTACTGCTTGGCGGCAGACTTCACGAGCAAAGCGGTATTCACAACCCAGACGGACACTCGCAGAAGAGTTAGTCCTCCCACTAACACCTGCGGGGCTAAAAAGGCCACATTGAGCAATTCCTCTGCAAGTAATTCATTTCGTGATTCACCAGCAGATCCGTAGCAATTCCTCTAATTTTTTGTAAATGGGTCAATTAATTTGGTGAATCGTATTTCAATTCAATTCATATGCAGAATTGCAGATTCATGTAGATGTTAACATTGCCAGACCAAAATAAACAAAAACGTTACTTTCTAGTAATAATTTCTATAATATATGATATAATCTAATCTTATTATACGTTTTACTTACTAGAAATATCTCTAAGGCTTCTAACTTTCTTAGATTGAAAGATAGTTTATGAATGCATTTATTTTCTAAGAAATTGTGGTGATTTTAGCAGTTTTTGACCACAGCTTAGGGCGAAATATTTTTGGGAGTTGGCAACGCTGATATCATTTTTTTTTCGGCATCACGCCTTTTGTTTATTTAGCCAGTATCAAGTTATATCTGTATCATTATCTAAAACTAATACTTAATACAGCTGTAAAAGTAACAAGAAATTGTGTATCCGTATGTATTCGTTACTTAAGTCAGTATTCGTTACTTTCGTAACGTTACTCGTTAGTTCTGATATAATTGAGTACGGGCACGAAGTATCGTATCGAGTCGCACTTTCGTATCGTTACGTTACTTCTGATACAATTGAGTATTGGCATGAAGTATAGTATCGAGTCGCATCGCGTACCGAACTTACGTTTACCTGACTTAACTAATATATAAATGTACAATTGTACATATGTATTGTATAATTTATGAACTATTTTCGTCTTGTTACATTTAGATGTAGTGAATGATATGATTAGCACAGAAACACCATAAAAAATCCTTATTAAACTAATGAAATCCAAAAGTTGAGAATAACAATATATTAAGGAAAGCAATGCCTTGTTCATAATATTACATAAAAATGTGTTAATATCATCACCTAATTTTTCACCCTTGAATAAGGTATTCTTTCATTAAATTTATGAAACCCTACTCATGAAAAAAATAATCATTCAAATCGGTCGACAAATGGCGGAGATATCGAGTAACATCGCCCCAAAAAAAAAAATACAGGCGAATTGAGAACCCTCCTCCTCAGTCGGATAAAAATATGAACAATACGAAACAACGAGGCTTGTCTCTCACTCGGATACATTTTATCGCTGGACAAATAGTTTCAGTTCACGCATCATGCCTTGTATCCATTCGGATAATGAATCTAACTAACATCATACGAAACGTACAAGTAACGAAGTGAGTTTGAAAGTAACGATTCGTTACTTCGGGTCTGGCGATGTACCTGTTACTCGGTAACAAATACATACGGTTTGCTACAGTTCTAGTTTTATTCATTAATCATTGGTTATATAAATAAGCCTACTTAAACGTTTATGAATAAGAAATAGTTATGCACTATTTAAGATTTTAAGCAGTAGTTTGCTATTCACCGAATTAAGCAGTGATTAGCTGTTTTTATGAATAAGACTGCTAATACTTAACCTCGAAACTAACACTCGGAAAACGAAACGAACCAACCAGTAAATACTTTGTTTCGTTGAAACATACGAGAAACGAATTAAATTTGTAAGTAACGATTCGTTACTTCGAATCTGGCACTCGTTACCCGTTAACTAGTTACTCGATAACGAATACGCGGAACAAAATTTGTTACTGCTCTATTCGTTGGCCCTAATGATAATACAATAAATAAAATAATTGTAATATGTACCTATAATTATGTAATAAGAAGTAAAACGAACGTTAACATCAGCCTCTCAACTCTGAAACACTAGAATTTGTCAATTGGGCCCCATAGCTAGCAAAGTGGTTCGTTTACAAGGGCCGAAAAATTGGAACTATGTGTATTTCCAATGAAAAAATGTGATATTTGAGTCGCAGACCTACATTTCAACATTTCCATTAAGTATGTAAATAAATAAAAATAGGTAAGTGTTGGCTCTCATACATTTTTATTTACGAAATGAATTCTGGTGCAAATATAAAGTTTACTTATTTTATAGGAAAGGAAAGGCATTCATCGAGGATTTCCAAGGAGCAATGGAATAAATAAATGTTGCTCGAGTTTCTTGAGCAAAACTCCAGCCTTGGTCGGCGTTATAACAACTGCTCTGCACCTACAGGGATGGAAAGAGTCTGCATTTCTTTCTAGGAGATGGCTGGATTGCTTAATTCCACAGTATCTAGTATGACCAAAATACAAAAAAAAGAACATTCTTTTATAAGTACTTTGTAGTATCAATGGTTGACAGTTTGGCAAGTTTTACTTAAAATTCAGTAGTAGGCACATAATAAAAAAAGAATAAGTTAACTCCATAGAAACGGCCCGTTTTCACTATACATACCTAAGTGGTATAACATGCATGTTCCACGCAATAGCTTATAGTTGAAAGCCAATAATGATCCAATTGTTAACATTAATCGAATTTGAATTTCTGCACATGTAAAAAGATGCAATAAAATTCATTCCAATACTAAAAATGTCATTGGTAGGTGAGCCATCAAGTTTGTTTATATTTTTGGCCAACTAATAAAAACTCCATACACTAATATCTGAAATACTGCTTCTTCCTAGACCTCCATAATTTTAGTACCACTACCTCCACAACTTAGTACAATTTAATTCCTAACAACATCTGAGAAATATGACTAATGCCAACAAAACAAGTCTTGATTGAGATGATAAAATAGTTAAGATAATAATTATCTAGGTATTTAATTATCTTCCATTTGAATCATTATCATTTACTAGTCATACTACTAATTTACTAGGTGGTAGGACTAACTCTCCCGCGAGTGACCATCCTGGGTTGGTACCACCGCTTTGCTCAATAAGTCTGCCACCAAGCATTAATGTGTTCCGGTTTGATGATCAGAGTAACCAGTGAAATTACTGGGCTTTTGGAACTCGGTACCTAATGTCGCAGAGTAATGAGCGCACTGCAGTGCTGCGAAGCCATTAGGTTTCAAAGCTCTGAGTAGCACTGCAATTATTATGGGCTGGCGTTATGCTTACCATCAGGCAAATAACCAGCTTGTTTCATTATCAAATAGAATAAAAGAAAGTAGTAATTGTAATAATTTAATACAAACATTTTTTTTAGGGGGTTTTACTTCCTGGTAGATTTTGTTATAAGGAGTTACTTAGGCTACTTTTAATGTGGGCAAAGCCAGGGGGGCATAGCTAGTTCCTAACAAAATGAATATAGAGTACACATGCATCACCTTTAATATAATATTACATACAAAATATTTACACAATTAACTAATAAAGTAATTAAATTAAAGCTATGTTAGATCAGCTTTGGTCAGCAAGTCAATGATCTATCATAGCCTTTAGGGCTTGCTGCTTCTTCAACAGCTTAACTGTCATTGCTTCTTCTGAATATCCTCATGTGTATCGAATCGTAGGTATCATAATACTGAACCTAAAAACCATATTGCTTCATTTTCAGGCTGGTGTTCAAGGGAGTGCCCGGAATTATGGTTGTCTCCACAGCATCACTTGCTCAAAATATTGATGTCTATGTTGCATATGTCTATACAGAAATTCTACTGTAAATTTGCTAGTATTATTTTGTTTTAATTATTGTAAAAAATAGTGCATAGTTATTATAATTTTAGTAATAGCATAACATGTTTTTTATTTTTCTTTGTTTTATTACTGTCTGCAATTTCTCAGGTATTACACTGGGTAGCTGCGCCAGCAACCTCCCTTGTTTGAGTATTTTTGGTCCCGGTGACATTATTAAGTGGTCATTATTTAGAGCTTGCATCATGGCCCTCATAAAGTCAGTTGGATACACTTGGTGCATCTTGTTAAGTGCAATGACTCCAATTTATCTCTGGTACGAACCTGAGGCATAAAAGCCCAGTGTACTTAATACCTAAAACGAAAATATATGTTATTTTAATTATAAATATAATATCTAGGTAGTTAATATATTAGTTTTGTTATTGAGAGGAACAGTGAAGATAGATGGAACTTAGAACATTAATTGTAACCACTGGGAATCGAATTCGATTGGAGGATATACATTAATAAATGCGTATGTGTATGTTTGTTGGTTTGTTCTTCTTTCACGGATCGATGTGATTTTTCATATAGATATAGTTTGTAGACCCGGAGAGTAACATATATTTATATGCCTTTTCATCCCAAAAAAATGCACGGTTCCTGTGGGAACGCGTGTGAAACAGCGGGCAGAAGCTAGTATAGATAATATGTCTTATTATTCACTCACCATGGATATAAAACCGATTCCATTTTGACGATGAGTGGTTAAATAAAGCTCCAGCTTTAATATACTTAACATATTTACAAGCACTTTGTTGAGTCTGTATAACCCAACAAATTCAGAGTCGGACATTTCGAAAGCTAATTCCATTTTTCGAAGAACTACGCTTTGTTGGCGATATAAAACGCTTTGTGTAACAAACAAGTAAATTCATTTTCAAAAAAAATCATAGTCTTATAACTGCCATGATTTATTATTTGTTTCAACAACATGGACGAAATGAATTGAAAAAAGTTCCTCTTGAGTAACTTCTTACGATTCTCCTATTTGACGTTTATCGATGCCTATTTTGCGAGCTATTTCATAGAAAACTGTCAAATATAGCAATTCATAGTATAATTCGGCATGTGAATCACATTATGAATTGCCTTACTACGATTTATGAAAAATGAATCATAATATTTTTCACCCTGGCTAATAATTTCATATGATTCTGCTATTTGACGTTTATGCAATTCGTATTTCGTGAGCCATTTTACGAATTTTCATAGAAAACTGTCAAATAGATGAATTGTTGCAAGGATTCGGCAAGTGAATCACTTTATGAATTGCATTTCGGTGACAACTTTTAGCAATTCACGAAATGAATCATAATATGATTCGGCCAAAGTGGCCTTTTTAGCCCCGCTGGCCTGTGAAGGTCTGCCACTTCATCTTACATCCCTTTAGGCATTATGAACAAATTTTTGCACGTGATGAAACTAGGACGTTGTCTTTTTACAAGCTTCTATTCAACTTGTAATGTTATAATAATCGGTATTATTAATATTTATTAATCGTGTGAGCAAATACAATTTTACTTTTTCATTTTATCTTAATTTTGATTTGTAAATAATTTACACTCGCACAACACGTGTCACGAAGTTACTCACCACGTTAGCCATGCACCTGCGAGTGCATTTTTAACGCATTTGTTTACAATTACCTATATTATGTCGACTTTACATTAACTTTCTCTATATTATTCTAGCGATTATATTAATTATTGATATTGTTTAAATATATTTATTTTTCTACTTCATACTTTTTTACACCATATTACTTAGTATCGTGAGCTATGAAAGAATAAATAAACTTCAGGCTATTTTTAGGTTATTGATAGTTAATAATTGCTAATTAATAATAACAAAAAAAGATGTGTTCATATCAAAACACAATATTAAACAAGATCGATGCATAAAACTGGTAAGATACGTTCTCAGTGTCTTTAGAGTCATTATTGATTCAAAACCACATTACTAGAGTTACTTTTCTGGTCACACTTCAGTAACGACAGCAACCGTGACCAACGGTTTAACGTATCTTCCAAAACCCAGCAACATCCAGTTGTAAATACAAAATAGGCTGACACCCATCCACGTACTGCCCGAATGTTGCTTAGGTAATAATCACGCTAACAACAATAATTTTGAACGAATCCCAAAACGAAAACAGATTAAAGCAGTTCAGTCATAAAGCTTCGCTTCGATGTGACATTTCATCGAATTTAATATTTAAACTTGCAAAGTATAGCTATAAACTGCACATGAATAAACACATTTGGGAGTGAACATACGGTTTTATATTATGTGCTTTCCTGCTAAAAATAGCCACAAGTTAAAAATTTCGTAAGTATATGTGTACAAACGGTATTCTACACTGACGACCACGCATGACAATGCATGCGCGGCAACCAGTCAGAGCGCGCGCGTCTAGCTGCGCGATGAAAGGGTACCTAAACCTTGAAACTGGTCGAGCGATCGTTGCGAAATTCGGCTTTACTACGTAAGTCAATTTCTATAAACAGGTATAAATATTCACAAGTTTTTTTAGTACTCTATAGGTTTGTCACCTCAGTGTCGATATGGTCAAAGATGATAAACATTCTAAACTTTATCTAACTTAAACTTGTGTTAAGCTAGAATGAGAACTTATATTGTCTAGACAAACCTAACATAGGTTTTAAGAAAATAAGAACCAAATTTGTATATTTCTTTGTATTAATAATAAATAAATAAATAAATAACTTAAAATGGGACTGGTGCTCAAATAAGAACTGCCGGAACATAGCGATAGATGATTGGGAAAGTTACTGAATTTGAGAGAGGTAGTCTATTAGGCGAGCAACAGAAATTGCTCTACTACTAGCATGCTCTATCTTAGACCGCATCATCGCTTATCATCAGGTAACATAGTGGTCAAAAGCAAGCCTACAGAATATAAAAAAATATTCATCACGATGCTTCACCGAAAACTCGGGAGTATTCTAAGATTCAAATCATCGAGGTGTGTGATAGTTTATTGACGTTGGTGCGGCCTTGTTTCTGCAAAACCTCATTGTTCTAAATTGGTGGTAGGATTTAAGTATACTGATATATGAGTAGGTATGTTTCTGAGTGCGGTATAGGTACAAGATATATATTATATATATACTAGCTGCTGCCCCGCGGTTTCAACCACGCGGGGATATTGTATTTCATGGTTTTTATTTTTTTGCGCGGAACCCTAATTGTTTTTCCAAAATAAAGGTAGCCTAAGTCACTCCTTGTAATATCAGCTATCTGCCAGTGAAAGTCCCGACAAAATCGGCCCAGCCGTTTCGGAGATTACCCGTAACAAACAGACAGACAGACAAAAAATTTAAAAATGGTTGTTTTATTATTGGTACCGTATATACTTTCATATTATGCATTTGGTAAAAAGCTGTTATTATGATATTACAAACAGACACTTCGATTTTATTTATTTGTATAGATACATGGTTATGGTACGCGAGCGACAATTTAAGTATTATATTATAGGTAGGTACATTCCAGTTATCCTACTAATCCTACTTCCTACTAATATTATAAATGCGAAAGTGTTGGTTTTTGTTGCTTTTTTGATTTGTTGGTTTGTCCTTCTTTCACGCAATAACGGAGCAACGGATCAACGTGATTTTTGGCATAGTTATAGTTTATGGACCTTTAACTTTTTATCCCGGGAAAATGCACGGTTCCTGTCGGAACGCGGGTAAAAACCGCGGGCAGAAGCTAGTGAGATAATATTTGATAGAGTCGGGATTTTGGCTACTGACTTTTACTCAAGTTTTATTTTCAAAAATGTTTATTGTACTTATTTAACTAAAATGCGCTTACAACCACCCTAAATTTGACTAATATGAAATAGAGAAAATCAACTTCTTCAAACATTTTTACACTGACTGTCAGAACAGTCAGAGTAAAAAGGTTTAGAAACGCCCGACTGAGTTTCATGCCAACCGATCGCAATGGTGTTGCGTATGTTTCCGATGCTAAATAACATACATTTGGCAGGATCGCGTCGTTTTTAGAACAAGCGCATTTCAACTTACCACAGCACAGCGGTTTAGGGTGACCATTTCTTAGAAATGATAACTTCATTGTTTCAAGTACATTTCACTAACTATTTTAGGCGCATATGAACACAACAGCCTGGCCAAGTAATCCCATAATGCCAGTGCTTTTGCGTTTGGACACAATCGGTTCACAATTCGAAATTTTATTATTAATTATTATTGCTCGAATTGCGTCGACACTGGATTGACACTGCGAATTGCATTATCTTGTGGGGCAACTCTACCGATGTCCATAGAGCCCTTCTGGCACAAAAAAAGTGTGTTAGAGCAATTGCTGGCATACCGCCGTGGGAGTCTTGCAAACCTCTATTCAAAAAGTTCCGTTTACTCACGTTACCTTGTATATATATTCTGGAAGCAGCAAAATTTACAAGGCGACATCCTGAGCTATTTATCACCGCAAAGGACAAATATTTTAGAAATAATAGAAACCCAGACAAAATAGTCTTACCGAGAGCTCCACGGACAGCATTGTATTCAAAAAGCTGTCTTGTCATGTGCGGTCGTATTTATAATGCTGTTCCGGGAGAAATCAAGGATCTACCTTGGACACGGTTTTGCAAAAAATTGAAATGTTGGTTGCATGAAAAATGTTACTATACTATAGCTGAATTTTTAAATTAATTTATTTGACCACTGTATTTCTAGAATTCGATTTAAATTATTGGTTTTATTTTTGGACATTTAAGTATAATTAATAACAATAATAATAACATTTGATTGATATTATATATAAGTACCTATAGGAAATGAATAATGAATTGTATTACGATTATTGTGTTATTCGTTTTTTGTAATATTTTTAATTCAATGATAGTTTATTATTCCAATATTTGCATGCCACAATGTGGTAAAATGTTTATGGCACTTTATATTTTCTATACCTGTGACCCGACACTATTGTTATCACCAACATTTTTAGCAAATAAATGATTATGATTATGATTATGATAGAACAATGAAATCGAATATGAATTTCACTGTTCCAGTGAACAGTAAAGTTCTTGCAAATTTAAGGGGAGCAACAGACGTTCGAGTAAGTACGCGCACTTATCGCCATAAAGGCTTAGGCACCAGCCCAAATGGCAGCATAATAACTACGCAAATTTCAAAACCAGCTAGCATGAACAATCATGCTAACAACAGCGATCTATCAAAACTAGAGTCAACTTCTGGTGCTAGCGACATCGAGTAAGTTCGCGAACTTTAAAACCACGATCATCTTCGTACGCCAATCACTTACTTCAGAAAGCCACTGCTCACTAAATCTTAAATGATTATGTGGTCGATTATTTATCATCACCGTCTGTCAAAATGCTAAGACTGAGAGTGATGCAGCTACCGGAACACACCGATAGGTGCTTGACTACAAATCCGTGTGTGTTCCATAAAAAAAACCTGTGAGTATATGTTTCTGAAGTTCATCATCGTCATCTGCCTGTAGACGTCCATGCGCTACTGAATGCCTAAGGCGTCCCTATATAATATGGGGCGGGTTAGCCACAATACGTAACGTTTGTGGCAGGCGTTTTGGTGATCGCAGTAGATTATGATGACAGCCGAGGAGAGCACTGCTTCTCATTTCATTATCAAATAGGTATAAAGAAATATTTTGAATGTCACCTACGGGAAGAGATGTTCGCTCATGTATGCCGGGATTACACGGCCCATATTTACATCTACTAATCTAAAAAACCTAAATTATATAGGTTTTTAAACTGTCTTGGTCATCACCACTTTGAAAATTATCACTAGAAACGGGATATTTACCATGTATATTATTTGATTTGAGTTTCCGATATTTCGGCGCTCTCATGGTGCTCTCATGGCGTTTGCAACAGCGCGGAAATATCGGAAACTCAAATCAAATTCTAGTGATAATTTTCAAACCTAAATGATGGTCACCCTAAAATAGTTAACGTCCAATTTGCGAGTTATTTTTCTGTTAATTCAGCGCCGCTGAAGCCAACGGCAATTTATTTAGTAGTCGTTCGAGTGCTTGTGTAATCTGTGCCGTATTTTATGGCAAACCTCGGAAGGGTTACAAGAGCAGATTAATTGGTGTCCGTAATTAAAATTGACAGTACCTTCGCACTTAAAGCAGGGTAAAGTTTTCCATGATCTGCTTTTTAGGGTACTCACTTTTCTTAAAGGAAGTGGTTTACAGATTTATCGCTTATATTAGAAGAACCGGTAGATCTGGTACGATGTATCGCTGTAGGTACTAGGTCCAGTATATACATAATATATGTTGTTTACAAATTACGCTGGTTGCGAGTTATATTGCTACTTAATATCATAGTTTATTGCATTTCTGACGCCTCCTAAAGTTGGAAAATGAATTGCGCTGCTTGCTGTACGTTTATTGAGGGTGAAAATGGTTTGGTTTGCACAGTAAATGAGTGTCATAAGACCTACCACATCTTGTGCGCTGGTGGAACTAATGCCGATCCAGACAGCTCTACCTGGGAGTGCCCTGAATGCAGCTGTTTAGCTAAAAGAGGAGGAGATAATACGTTGACTCCAGTTGGGTCAAAAAAATCTAGGGATGCGAACGTGACCCACCGGAAAAAAGTTTCTTTTAATAATGCAGCTAAAGAGCAACAAGCGAATAGCGAAACTGGACTTTCAACTGAGATGAGTAGACTGGGGCATGAAATTTGCAGTTTGAGGCAATTGTTTGAACGATCGATAACTATAATCAAGGATAATGATAGTAAAATAACAAGATTGTCTTCGCAGATTGAAATACTTCAAAACAAACTTCTTCAATCGGATTCTGCTAATGCCAAAATGGCTGAGCAACTCAAACGATACACGAATCTGGCGGAGACCATTAGCAGGTCCATGACAGTTCCTATAGAATCCAGTCCAGTAGTAACTGCTGAATCTCAACCACGACCTCGAATCATCTCATCCCAAGACTCGAGAAGTATTGTCAAGGAAGTTTCAAAGCACCCGGCTCAAAGGACGGAAACTAAGCAAAAGGCCGATAAATTACCATCTCCCAGAAAGCCTGAAACTCCCAAGCAACCGGTCTCTAATGTTGACCGTGACAACTCCAAGCGCTGTTATAAATCTTACCCCGTCGCAGATGTCACAGTGATAGTTCCAGGGACAAGTCCTAAGAAGCTAAATGAGCCTATCATTCCTAGTTCAGCCGAAACGGGGGTCCAGCCTTGGGTTGAAGTAAAGAGGAGAATTCGACGACTAACCTCACTCTGTGGGACAGCTGGCCCATCAGTGACAACTCTGAAAGCGGTTGAAGAACGCAAACACATACACCTGTGGAACATGGCATCAAGCGCTGATGAAATACGAGCATACCTTTCCAGTGTTTGCCCAAGCGGCACCTGCACTGTAGAAGAACTCATACCTAGGGGCAATTATAAGTCGTTCAAGATAGGCGTTCCGGTGGATTACTACGAGAAGTGCTATTCAAACGACATATGGCCAGTTAATGCTAGATTCAAGCCTTGGATACAGTTAAAAAAAGTACCTGGCCCTTCTGCAAAACAAAACCACCAGCCCTTTCGTGGCGCAGTGGGCGCTGCCACCGGCGCTGCCGCAGCGAGCACTGCCACTGATGCTGCCACAGCGGGCACTGCCACTGGCGTGCACTGATTTGAATGGTATAAATATTTTCTACCAAAATGTTAGGGGGCTCAAAACAAAGCTTCCTATGTGGCGCAATCATATATCCATTCTCGAGCAGAATATTATAGCAGCGACTGAAACATTCCTCGACGCCTCTGTGAGTGATGCTGAATTAGTATCTGGTGACTGGAATGTGCTGCGCCGCGACAGAGGCACCCCGTGTGGCGGCGTATTACTCGCAGCGCGGGCTCCAATAGTACTACGGCGACGCCCTGACATGGAAACGGCTAAAGGAGAGGATCTCTGGGCTAGTTATACCTGGCGAGGTCGCTCTTTCTATTTGTGTGTGGTGTATATTAAACCGGGTGCTAAAGACAACGCCTTTATGGAGTGGTTCTGTAAGGTTGAAAGTTTTATTAATATATTAAAGGGTTTTGTATTAATTGTTGGTGACTTAAATCTTTATAGTGCATCTTCAAATATTAATAATTATTATCATTATTTCTTGACATTTTGTAATTTAACTGATAGTAATATTGTTGAAAATTCTCTCCAGCGAATGTTAGACGTCGTGTTGGTCCAAGAGAGCGAGAGTGTACGTGGGGTAAGTGTTGTAGCTGCCGACGGCGTTGTCCCTCCTGACGCGTTCCACCCCCCTCTGGACATTACGGTAACAATCGACACATCTCAATCCTCAGTCCGCCTCAAGCCTAGTAACATGGATCCTACTAAAGACTGGAACTTCCGGAAATGTAACAATGAATTGCTAACTCAATTGCTTGCGGAAGCTTCCTGGGACGGAGTCATGCAATCTAATAACGTTTCTTCTGCTAGTCAACAGTTTTACAATATCATTTATGATATTTTTGATCAGTGCATGCCAAAAAAGCACAGGCAATCCGTAGGAAGACGTTATCCAGTTTGGTTCTCGGGTGACATAATTCGTGATGCAGAACGTAAATTACAGTTACACACTTTTTGGAAACGGGACAAAACTCAAGACTCTTACAAGCTTTTCTCCGATTTACGAGCTGATCTTAAATTGCGTATAGCTTATGCGTACAAAAACCATTCTTCATGTATTGAAGATAACTTAAAACTCCACCCACGCAAATTCTGGCAACACATTTCAAGCCTGCGGTCAAGGGGAGGATTTGAGCCATGTGTGTCTTACCAGGGTACATCGTTTTCGGGCCCTGAGGCTGCCGAGGCATTTGCTGCTTTTTTTGCCAGTGTTTTTCTTTCTGATTCTCCTATTCTCGATGTGTCCGTCGCAGTCGTTGGAGATAAAACTATGAACAGTAATTATATAAATATAACTGATATTACTGTTAGTGACGTTTACTACGGGATAAGTAAATTAAAACCGAATAGTTCTGTGGGCCCAGATAATATTCCGCCTATTTTATTTAAAAACTCAAAGCGTTCGCTGTGTCTTCCCCTTTGTCACATATTCAACCTGGCCTTGAAATCTGGAACCTATCCTTCCCAGTGGAAGCTCTCTAGAGTAACTCCTATACCAAAGAGTGGCAATAGATCTTTGGTGGAGGAATCTCGTCCTATTGCCATACTATCGTCCCCCGCAAAAATATTTGAAAGCATACTGCACAAGTACATATACATGCAAGTGGATAAGTACTTGTGCAGCGAGCAACACGGATTCAGAGCTAGACGATCGGCAAATACGAATCTTCTGTATTTAACGGACTTCATTGCTAAGCGACTGGACTGGGGTGGGCAAGTAGACGTCTTGTACTTCGACTTTAGGAAAGCGTTCGATAGAGTCAATAATGACATACTGCTGACTAAGCTTAGTACAATAGGTTTCGCCCCGGGTCTTCTCCGGCTTTTTGCGGACTATCTCCGCGATCGCCAGCAGTATGTCAGACTTGGTCTCTATGAGTCTAAGCCATACCATACGCGGTCAGGAGTCAGTCAAGGATCGATTCTGGGCCCACTCCTGTTTTTGCTGATGGTTAATGACATACCATCTGTCGTTCGCCATGCGAGTAGTCTCCTATACGCGGATGATCTCAAGTTATATGCTGATGTCAATTCGATATCTGACTGCATTGACCTACAAAAAGATGTTGACGCGATTCATCAATGGAGCTTGGTTAATGGGATGGAATTTAATCCTGGCAAGTGCAACGTCCTGAGTTTCAGTCGAATGAGTTGCCCGATTGACTTTGTTTATAAAATTGGCACACATGTTATCACAAGAACTGAAGCTGTAAAAGATCTGGGAGTCATTTTCGATCGCAAACTCACCTTTCACGATCACATCACTTCCTTGGCCAAGGAGTCTTTCAGGCGCCTTGGTTTTGTGCTCAGGAATGCGCGAGACTTTAAAGGAGACAGTGTTGTCAAGGTCTTATTCAGTGCCCTTGTGAGAGCGAAGCTCGAAACCAGTGCATGTGTTTGGAATCCCCACGAGTCCACATATGCGCTGGTTCTCGAAAAAGTTCAAAAAGCTTTTTTGAGATTTCTATATAAGAGGACTTACGGATATTACCCTTTCATGTACCCTACAAAATTCCTGTTAGGATGCCTGGGTTTCAACTCCCTTGAGGTTCGGCGTGAAAATGACCAACTAATAATGGCTTGTAAGATTCTTCGCGGTAAGATAGACTCACCTGAACTGAGCAATGAGCTGTGTCGATTGTTTGTGCCTGACAACTTCAATAGAAGTAGAAGGCATACGCTTTTTGCAGTGCCTGGGTGCCGCACCGTAGCCCGCGCGAACTCCCCTATACCCCGCACTCTCGCAGCGCTTAACGCTCTCTTGGCGTCCAATTCCGAAATTGACATTTTTATGGATAGATGGGTGGACTTATTGGCAGTATGTCTTAGTTACTCTGAACATAATGTATGATTGTGTGTTGTTATTGCATGTTATTTCCTATTCTGTTCAAATATTAGAAATTTCTTGTTATAGTTTGTGTTTTGATGTAATTATTATTATTATTATTATTATTATAATTATTATTATTATTATTATTATTTTTTTTTTTATTCTACTGTGTTCTAACATTTAATCTGTATAATCACTGATATTAATTTCAACTTTCATTATTTAATTTGAATTTTTAATATGTGTAATTAATGTGTTAATTAGTGTAATTGGTCTGCGACCGTTCTAATTATCAATAAATAAATAAATAAATAAAAATAAATAATATTTTTTTATATTAGTGGATAACGAGACGAGCTGGTCGTATGCCTGATGGTAAGCATAAACGCCAGCCCATGATAATTGCAGCGCCATTCAGAACTTTGAAACACAAAGGTCTGCAGTGTGCTCGTTTTTTTTAATGCTATTTGGTAATGTGACGAGCTGGTCGTTTGCCTGATGGTAAGCATAACGCTGGCCCATAACAATGGCAGTGCCACCCAGAACTTAGAAACACAAAGGCCTGCGCGGCACTGCAGTGCGCTCGTTACCCTTAGACATTAGGTATTAAGTCTCATAAACCCCGTAATTTCACTGCCGTCGCGCGTCGTTACCTGAAGCTCGAGCGACGTGGGCGCAAAAGGTGTGTGGGCTTCTCTGCCCTGCTGATTCCTTGGGTCCGTCAGGAGCGTTGTATAGATAATAATTTGTAGAAAGAGATTTATATGAAATGACTTGTAAACATGATGAAATCAGACTTCTCAGACTTAGAATTTCGTCTTATGCAGACAAGAAAGCGAACTGTGTTACACACTTGTTAAGAAGCTACTTTTGAAACTCTTAAAACTGTAGTCAAATGAGACCAACAGCCAAATACAAACACTTACGCATACAGACACAAAATTTACGTCCATAAGCATTAAACATAACATAAAGCCACATTCATAAAACAAACTGCCGCGAACCGTTCACATTCGAACATAAATTGGCTACTTGTCAAAAACTTAATAGCCAAACGGCTATTTTAACTTCCTCTCGAAGATTATGGTACAATATTGGCTTTAAATCGAGACTAATGCTTCTTAGATGTGGGAATACGGATTTATGGTGTTTAAAGTTAGTTTAAAATTTGTTTTGTTCGGTTTTCTTATGTAGCTGCAGTGTGACGAGGTAAATTGTGGGGTATATGCGACTCAGGGTAACGAGTGCACTGCAGTGCCACGCAGTCCTTGCTGTTTCAAAATTATGGACGGCACTGCAACTGATTTCAGTAAATGAGCAAGCGTTTTATTTACCACTAGCTGCCGCCCGCGGTATCACCCGCGCGGAGATATTGGAGATCATGGGTTTTATTTTTTTGTGTGGAACCCTAATTTTTTTTCTAAAATAAAAGTAGCCTAAGTTACTCCTAGTAACATTAGTTATCTGGCAGTAAAAGTCCCGTCAAAATCGGTTCAGCCGTACCATAAATACTTTCATATGCATTTAGTAAAAAGCTGTTATTTTTAACCGACTTCCAAAAAAGGAGGAGGTTATCAATTCGTCGGGTATTTTTTTTTAATATTTGTTACCTCAGATCTCGGTCATTTATAAACCGATTTGGAAAATTATTTTTTTATTTTAAAGGATATACTTTCAGATTGGTCCCATAGAAATTTCATCAAAATCGGTTCAGTAGTTTGTCACTGAAGTCGGTTCGTAGATTTTTTTATTATGATATTACAAACAGACACTTCAATTTTATATATTTGTATAGATCAGGCAAGACGTGGCTCTTCTCACAATTTGTCTGAAATTTCGCACTGGTCTAGAAACGAATTTAATTAAATAAGACCCGAAAATCATACACATATCCTGATTCCTAAATAACTCGCTAACTAGTTCGCTCTTTTTCGGTCGGATACAAGCCCCGGCCAGGGCAAACTTTGTGTTCTAGCCATAAAGTTTGCTCTCTGGTCTTGGCTGTTTGAGTGGTGTATCCGAGTGTGTGCAATGCACAAGCACCTACGACACAGGGAACCTTAGTGCAGGGATGTGAATGTGTAAGCGTTATTAGAAAGAAAGAAGAAAACATATTTATTTGTGACCACTTAAACCTACAGCAACAAATAAATAAACAAATAAAACAAAATAAATATTGTCAGAAAATGGTCTCAACTCACCGTAATGCTGGTTTAAAATCAGCGCTGATCTTCCGTTGGTACCGTTATTACTGTTTGTTAGTAATGCTTAAGATAGTCTAGCTTGGGACCTAGAGATACTCAAACTTCTTTGACGATCTGGTTTACCATCTACAAACAACAAACGTAAAGTTTTCCGGCTACGTCGTACACGCGTAGAGTTTTCCAGCTACGTCGAAAAAGGGTGAAGTTTTCCAGGCACGTCACCGGGTGAGTCCGGGTGAGTCCGGGAGAGTCCGGGTGGTGGAGCAGGAGCCGCAAACACGTCGCTAATGCAGCGACGCCGCTCATTATCTTTAATAAACGCCATTTGTTTACAAACATTTTAGTGAGACCAGACGAGCTGCTATACAAGTTGCGTCTGAGATGTCTGTTGAAAAATAGTATGATATAATTTTAATCTTAAAATTATCGGACTACATTTCAGAAGTAAAGTTATTTTATTAAGACAAAAAACGGGTCTCTTCGCGCACAAATAAAATCGAGGTTAGTCAAAATTATATTTTGATTTTATTTATGCGCGAAGCGACCCGTTTTTTGTCTTAATACAATGCATTCAATTCGCGAAAGTTTAAAAAGTACTAGTAAAGTTATTGATTTTGCTGACCACAGGTTCAAACTGGAACACAGTAATGTTTGCACATTACTACTTGGCGGCTGACTTCACGAGCAAAGCGATGGTAACAACCCAGACGGACACTCGCAGAAGAGTACGTCCAACCACTAACAGGATTCTGAATGCTATCAAGATGCAGCCGCACATTGGGTCACCGAATGCGGCCATTTTTGGCCACCTGCCCAAGCTACATCTCAAATTAAATAAAAATTAAATTAATAGTGGACGATCTACAAATTATTACTGGCCTTTAGATGAATATGAATTATAGAGTAAAATATTGAGTTCAATAGTATACCTAAGTATAAATTATATATTATTAATAAAAGAAAATACAAAAACATACATCTAATACATCATCACTTCAAAAAGAATCAACAGACGTTGCTAAAAAAAATCTTAAAAGAATTTAAAAAATCCAACATTTTAACATCGCTCGTCTGCACGCACCGGGGTAGAGTTTCCCCTAAACATTACTCCGTCCCGTAACGGTTGGTTTAATGCTCTCCCCGCTCTATGACAGCGTAAATAAACGCTAAAAGCTTAGTGTAATTTTTATCTTTTACTCCGAGCTAAATTACACAGGTGGGTAGTGCCAGCTGAGATATTATAGTCTAGGAGCTTGTTGCGTTACTCTGTTGTAAGTACTGGGTTTATGAGACTTAATACCTAATGCCTCAGGGTAAAGAGCGCACTGCAGTGCCGCGCAGGCCTTTGTGTCTCAAAGTTCAGGGTGGCACTGCAATTGTTATGGGCTGGCGTTATGCTTACCATCAGGCAAACGACCAGCTCGTCTGGTTACCAAATAATATTTAAAAAAAACTTCTTTTCGCGACTGGCTTGCCCATGGCTTCGTCCGAGCGGTATCAAGATTGGCTTATAGACTAAGGGATAATCATTGTTAGCTGGGAGACGTCAACTGCTGAACATAGGGAGGCCTATAAAAAGGTAGTTTGTCAAAATCACGCTTGGCAGGTGTTGTGGTGATCGTGGTAGATGATGCAGTATGATGTTGACTGAGGAAAATACTGCTGCCCATTCCCTGGATATTCCATTAGCAAGCTCTTACGGAAATAATGCGGTTGTATTCATACGGGACCACTGGTCCAAAAATATTTAATAACAAATATTATGAAGAAACAGCAATTTCTTGACAACAAAATCTCATTAAATAGAATGCAAATGCAACACGATAGTATTCTAATATTATTAGCATGAAAAACAAGCACTTACGACGACGTGCAGACAAAATAATGCAATTCAAAAAAAAAAATTCAAGAAAATTTTCACATTACTTTCGCACGTTCTTTCGCAAACGACGACGATTTCACAGTTTCAGAAAGAAAAGAGCATGTAAGTATTTATTATATATTGTACACTACACGACAAATTTTAAGAGACACACACCTGCCTTTTTTAAGGCCCTTGCTGATGTTCTGACGATCTTTACAGCTTCACCGAATGGTGCGCATATGATGAATGGTGAGAGAGAGCGCAGATGGCGCTTAGCCTTAAAAAAATCGTGTGGCGACTAGCTCAAGGGCATCACGTAAAGTGAACCGAGCAGTAAGAACCTCGGCTTGGGTCGTCATCATCGGGATACGGTTATCGGGGGAGAATAGCTCCGAGGCACGAATGCGTGCCTTTGAAGTGGGCCCTAATCTAGCTAAAGCTATATCTCGTGGGTACGAAGTTGGCATTCGCGAAAATCAGCTGTAAAAATGTCAAAAATCTAAAAACAATATGTATCTTTATACTACGCCTATTTCATGTAAAATGGGACATATGCAGGAAGGAGGAGTAGAAGGAAGCTCCATATGAGTTTTAGTATTGACACGTTTTGTACAATTGTTTGACTATTTAACCGTCAAACTATAGGATCTGTAAGTAGATATTGTCAAGTCTGCCCATCTGTTAATTCACCATATTATTGAAATGTATTTAAAATGAACTGTGTGCAATTTTAATGCCAGGCACTGTGATATGATAGAACTTTGTATCGTAGAAGTCTGCTGTAAGCTCGCGGGTATCATTGACCCCTGCTCCAGCTATGTTGTGTTTGGTTTGCGGCCATCGAATAGGTGCATAGTTACAATACAATACAATACAATACAATACAATACAATACAATACAATACAATACAATACAATACAATACAATACAATACAATACAATACAATACAATACAATACAATACAATACAATACAATACAATACAATACAATACAATACAATACAATACAATACAATACAATACAAAACTCTTTATTGAACACCAAAAAGTACAATAGAAATAACAATTTACACACAAATAAAAAAAAAAGGTTGTACAATGGGCGGCCTTATCGCTATAAGCAATTTCTTACAGGCAACCTTAGTTTTTAACTTTATACCGCATACTCATAATGTTGGAGTCGCCAAAAGTGGTTTTACACCAGTAATGGGGGATTTGAATTAGGTCGATGTTCGCTGTGCGGTTGGTCGCTTACCAAATCGCCCCCAAGCCGAATTGCCACCCCATTTACACCTGTCGATAAAAATCGCATGTGTGAAGTTAATTTTGCATCAAAATGTCGATCAGAAGAGTCAACAACACGCACACTTCGTGTGGCGGGTGATCGCCTTCGATAGATAACTTTCACGGTCGATTTTAGTCACCCACCACTTGCAAACTGTTGATTTGACTTCGGTCATGCGAAATCAAATCCTACTCAACTTTGGAAATTGCCATTTTAGTCACCTGTGGCCTAGTCGAATTGTCATTGAGTTAGGTTGATTTACGCCGTCGGCTATAGTGACATATAATAAGGTATAGTAAAGCCCGCATAATGCGTACGATTATAAGAATTAAAGAATCTTACTGTAAAGACAGTTTTTCTTAATAGAATATCATCTTTCCTGCTTTTGTCCCATTTTGCACGGGATCAGCACATTAAGTACCTCATTACAGACATACTATTTTTAGGTTTTTGTTAATTTGTTTTACAGTCACCCGCATGAATGTATGGACCATAATCCACTACGCGGGCTAAAATGAGGCTTGCTTGTTTGAAAAGTTTAGAACCGATATAATAAACAAAACCTCAGCTTGTATAAGATAAAAAGAATGTATTGTTTAAATTTTCGCTACCGCTATGCTCTTGTACTTGGTATTAGAAAAAGAATTGTGTTTGCTTAGAGATCGCTTTTAGCGATAAATCCACCCGCTATACTATGGTTAAATTCTCAACACTGGTGTGTTAAAAAGATTTTGATTTGAACCTCTGTAACTATGGCCACACAGCGTTCCAAAAGTAACGATATCTCATTTTATTCCGACATTATTATGAAATTGTATTGTTATGAGCACGTCTACAACGCAAATATAAATTTAAGACGGTTTTAACCACTATATTCTAAAAAAAAAAACGACCCCTTTTCTGTCAGCACGTATGCAATGCATATAAATCGATATGAATCGGTCTAGTAGTTTTAAAAGTTAATGAAATTATTTATTTACAAAAAATGGAGTGTGCATTGAACATCTTATAACATAACATTTGTAAATCATCATTTAAAATGAACACAGTAATGCTTGTATATTAGGTACTGTTTGGCGGCAGACTACATGAGCAAAGCGGTGGTACCCACCAGACGGACACTTTCACCACCTACCACCAGCCAGACTAACATGCGCACCACGACAACATTTTGTCTGCTGTTTGTCTCGCTCTTTCTCCTGCGAACACGAGACAAGTGCACAAAATAAGCATAGACAAAATTTTATCTCTTTATATAACCTAGAAGTATAGATATTTCCTAAATTACAACGTTTACAATTTCTAAGTTCCAAACGAACACAAGGAAATTAAACAAAAACCAAAGACAGCAGTAGTCCGCAGTAAACTACGGCGTAAGTCTTGTTAGTTTTTTTTCGATATACATTTATAGTTAACAGATATTTCATTTCAAACTTATTTTTAGAGGTAACTTTGTCATTTTTTTTCGAGTAAATTTGTTAGAAACTTGTTTAAATTACAAGATTATCAGTAATAATTATGATGAATAATGACATAATATATTTTTTTCAGTGCCAGAAGCTCGTCTAATTTTGCTAAAATAAACCTTTTAAGTGAAGCTATTTAGCTGCTATACACGCCTTAATACTTACCTGAAATTTTAGGGTAACAAGCCTACTGCTTCGCCTTTGTGTTTCAAAGTTGTGGGCGGCACTGCAATTGTTACGGACTAGCTTGCAGGCAAACCACCATTTAGTTCGGCCTTTGGTATCCGAATATTGTCAAATCGGTGTAAGATACAAGAAAAAATAATCAAAACATTGTAAACAGTAATTAGCTAAACGTACACAAAATACTTTTACCAGACAAAAATAAAAATTCCCCCAATTCTTAAATTTACAACAATAAGGAGTCCAACTGTTTAATTACAATTCATTCCTCGTGCCGACAATACCGTAATTTCTACATTATGCATAATCCGGCAAGGTCCCCCGTCCTCAATCAGCGTAGAAATATTCTTAAGGCGCCGCTCAGTGTACACAAACCACGAATAAATCCTAAACGAGCCTCGGAACTCGGAACAACGATATTTGTCATTGAAATACCTCCTGGTTGGTAGGGGACGGAATAAGGGGACCGAGTGCTGCAGACGGCACACTTTCAAGTTTTAGGAGAAATTATTTTCTAATTCAAAATTGTTTGTTCACTTGGGATCCAGGAGACCGCTAATGAAAGTTAAATGACACGAAGGCTAAGATTCAGAGGCTTATGCTCTGATAAATATTATGTCAAAACGTCATAAATATTATTTCATGATGTCATACAATTCTGACAAGTTGCAAGTACGAGGCCACGGTTTAGAATGAATCTTTACACGTTTAAACACCTCTACGAATTTTAGCTTAAGATTCTGTTCCAAGCATACAACTATCGAGAAGAAGGGCAAGAAACTCTCCATTCTTTTTTAAGACCTAAATTTACTTATATACCTAAATTTATGTCTTGAAAATAGATGCCTCAAATGGAAATTGAAATCACAGTACATAGATAATAACACAAAAACAATGCAAAAAATCTAGAGATGAAGTATGTTTAAGTTAATGATTGGTTAGTTAGTGATTAAGTATTTGAATGTATGTATTGTATGATTTTAGTCTTAATTGGATTTATTTATTTATTTACTTATTTATTTATTTATTACCTTCAACATTGACAACGATTTTAACTTCTTAAATCCTATAACAAATTGAATTGAAACAAATTGATAGCAATTTAATTAAACATTTAGTTAACAAATTATAGATAAAGACATTATTTAGAAAACGTCCCTGAAATTCTCACCATCAAAACAATAATAATGTGCAAAGTGAACCATCTGTACATAGACAATGTCACAACAACGCCCTCTCATCTGCCCTCCCTGCCATAAATAAGGAAGTTAGTTAAGAAAACAAACGAAATGCATGAATAACAAAAGAACAAGATACCCGGATTGAAAGATTTATTTAATTGCTCGGATAAATTGAACGATACGTCCTTATAACAGTATCGATTGTAAAGGGAAAGAGACGTTCAACACACACACACACGTTCGTACACGTGTCTCTGCCTAGTTGATACAACAGTAACAGGTTTATTTGTATAACAACTTACTAATAGTACAACTTGTGTTGTAATTAATTGATGACCATATGCGGGTGAAAACCGCGGGCGGAAGCTAGTGTATACTGTATAAAATGATTTTCTTGCGAGCACGACGGTAGATTGCGACAACATCTACAGCATTGCACTTCACTTTTTCTGCAAAACTAATAGAGCTGAGACAGCGTGTTTATTATCTGCAAATAGTTTAAACGTGCTTCGAGTAAAGTAGCATGGTTTGCGCCGCTACGATGAATTTCAAAGATGCCTAAATGCGGTAGGTATTTCTTTGACCACCGTCTTGCCTGGTGGCGAATATGCAAGACCTAAATTGGGTCTAGCATTCAAGTGAAACAGCAGCAACAAAGCTTGGCAACAGATTTTCTACTTTAGGGTGGTAGCGAGCCAAATCAATACATCTATACAAATAAAAAAAAATATAAGTGTCTGTTTGTAATATCAAAATAACAGCTTTTTATTAAATACATATGAAAGTATATAGGGTACCTATTAAAAACAACCATTTTTAAATTTTTGTCTGGCTGTTTGTTCCGGGTAATCTCCGAAACGGCTGGACCGATTTTGACGGGACTTTCACTGGCAGATAGCTGATGTTACAAGGAGTAACTTAGGCTACTTTAATTTTAGAAAAAGAATTAGAGTTCCGCGCAAAAAAATAAAAACCATGAAATAAGATTATACAATGTGGGTAATTTATAGTTTGAATTCCGCGATAAAGAATGTCTAATGGCCTAATTTCGATCTATACTGAATTTAACCAAACGTAACGCGTGACGCTGGACAACGAAACCTGGGTTAGTTTGTTATAAAAATAAAAAACTTTCTTGAGCTCGCAACGATGGACTTTAAAACCAGCAATTAGTATTAAAATACTATTAGTACTATTAGTATAAATTACCCACATTGTATAATCTTATTTAAAATGGACTTCCGCAAAGTAACGCCTGATTCCATCAAATATGTTAAAACCATGAAATCCAAAATCACCACGCGGGTGAAACCGCGGGGCAGCATCTAGTGAGCAATAAAAGTGTTCTACCATCATGACACAGTATTACTATGGATTGTAAAACTGTGACCATGCTATAGTTGTATCACAATTGGCCAATGTTCTTGCGTTGTGGCATCGTATCGCATCGCATCGCACTTAAGTGGCGTGGCCCATACCGTTGCAAACGGTACGTACGACACGACTCGATAGCTTGGTTCAATCATCGTAAAATGCAGATCAATCTCGTCTATAGACCTTTGTCTTCATGATGAATTAGAATGTTTATCTCAAGTAGATTTACGTTCGAAAATGTACTACTATATTAAAAAATACAAAAAAAAAACTTTTTTGATATAAAACTTTTTAAACTTTTGATATATTTTTAACTTGATAGGTGGTAGCTCGTCTATTGTAAGTTAGAATTTCTTAATTGTAATATTCTTATATTACCTACAGCCAAAAATTACGCAATTGTTTATGACCCGACGTTATGCTTACCATTAGGCAAACAACCCGCTCGTCTCATTATTCAAGAGTATAAAAAAAGATCAAAAACACGCCGCGAGCCGCATTAACACAATATCGTTTGCGGGCCATGCTTTGGACAGCCCTGATCTGAACTATCTCGATAAACAATCCGCTTTTTTTTATTTTTTATTTGGTAACGAGACGAGCTCTTCGTTTGCCTGATGGTAAGCATAACGCCGGCCCATAAAAATTGCAGTGCCACCCAGATCTTTGAAACACAAAGGCCTGCGCGGCACTGCAGCTATATATAGCAATAGCTATCTATCAGAAGTCTATAAAGCTGCTTGCTTTATTGAACTACACATAATAATGGATTACTATCAAAACGCATTTCGAGTATTACGAAATCCGCGCTTGACGCAAAATCGTTGTTATTCTGACAAGCAAACGTACGTTTGCTTGAGCGTCTAAGGTGCCCCTAAGGCTAAGATTTAGAGACGAGTCTAAGTAGCAAAACGTCTAACATATAGATATAGCGAGTATACCTATGTGGAACAAATTGGAGCCCAACATTCATGAATCCAAAGTTCGGACTTGGTCCAAATTACAGTTCGCAATGATGTATTGTATTGTATTGTATTATTTATTCAAGAACAAATTACATTGTGTTTGAATGTCAATTAAAAAGATTACAAAGACTAAATTACAAATTAAATTAAATATAAATGTCATGCAGTCACAATAATCAAGAATCACAATAGTCATAACCACACATAATGAACGTACTAACTCAGCCGCCATTACTTAGATAGTCTTGTATACTGTACAGACACCTTTCTAAAAGAAATACTTTCAGTTTACTTTTAAATATATTGGATGTGTAAACAGTGCCTTTAATATCGCTTGGTAACCTATTAAATATTTCAACTGCCTGGTATGCAGTACTATGTTTATATATGTTAAGCTTTGGTTGAATTTTATGCTTAAGATCTTTTCTTCTGGTACTCTCTCTGTCGCGTCTTTCGTCCTCGGTTTCAAATTCATGAATGTATTTGACTAGGTGATTGAGAAGAACTGTTATATAGAGGCTAGGAACTGTCAAAATATTTAAGTTTTTAAAGTGGTCTCTGCACGATTCTCTTTGTGATATACGAACCATTGTTCGAATACTCCTTTTCTGTAAAATAAATGCCTTGCTGCTATTGTATGCATAACTATTGCCCCAAAACTGTATACTATATCTTAATTTAGATTCTATTAACGCATAGTAAACCATCTTAAGTTGATCAATGTTCAATTGATCCCGAAGACTCCTTAGTGCATAGCACGAAGAGCTAATTGAACTGTCAATCGCCATAAGTTCTTGTTTCCATGTCAATAAGGAATCCAGATGAATTCCAAGAAACTTTACTGTATCAACCGAGATTATTACCTCATTATTTAATTTGACTTCCAACCTGTCAACGTTACGAGCTGTCGATTTAAATAGCATAATATTGGTCTTCTTCGAATTAATTTTTAATTTGTTAGCTGAAAACCATGAGCTGAAAGCTGTAAGAGTTTTGTTTACTTTTTGTCCAAGCAATCCAACATCGTCAGCACTCAAGATAGCATTAGTATCATCAGCAAAAACTACCAGCTCAGTATCACACACCTCTGTCTGCAAGAAAGGGATCAGATCATTGGTAAATAAAATAAATAGAATTGGACCAAGTATTGAACCCTGTGGCACACCAGTAGTTATTCGGGCTAGACCAGATTTATATTCTATAAGGTGACTATCTTCAAAATGCTTGATTTCAACAAACATTTTCCTATTCTGCAAATAAGACGAAAACAATTCTAGTGCTTTACCCCTAATCCCGTAATGGTCAAGTTTTACTAATAGTAGCTCGTGATCTACAACGTCAAAAGCAGAACTTAAGTCTAAAAATATTCCTACAACCTTCATTTTGTCATTTAACCGGCCAACCACATCGTTTACTAAAGTATTGCTAGCGTCTGTAGTACCTACTCCTCTCTGATAGCCAAATTGTCGTCTGTTTATAACCCTATTTAAATTCAAATGGCAAAGCAAACGACTTTTGATCAACCTTTCAAAAATTTTTGAGAGTGTAGGCAATAATGATATAGGCCTATAGTTTTTGGCATCAGAGAATGAACCTTTTTTAAAAATAGGAACAATTTTAGCAATTTTTAACTGATCTGGAAAGACACCATCCTCAAGACATTTGTTGTAAAAATTGGCTAATGGTGCCGCAAGTATATTGACGTTATTTTTAATAACTGATATCGGTATTTCATCATAACCGCATGAACTTTTGTTTTTCATACTTCTCACAATTAACGTTATTTCCGATGGATCTGTTGATCTTAGGCACATTTCTTCATCAACTCTATCCACGCTTCTTTGGAGAAAATTAACTCCATCCAAAATGCTAGAAGGTTCAGATGAGCATGCTTTGTAATCGAAGCACTCAGCAAAAATTTTGACTATTTCAATAGGGTCATCAGTCATTTTATTATTATTCTTTAAAACGTGATTTTTAATTCGATTTCGGTTCCTTTTATTAGTTATTTTATTTACTATTTTCCAAATATCTTTGCACAAATTATCAGATTCCTTCAATTCTTTTACTACTGCTAACCTTTTTGCTTGTCTTATAACTTTTCGGTACAACCGGACATACGTTTTGCGATAGGTGATGACACCATCATGCAAGTTATTACCACTGGATGAACACAAAAAACGCTTCATTTTACTAGACACTTTTACTCCCTTTGTAATCCATTTTAAGGCATTTTTTGACGTTAATTTAATTTTTCGTACTTTCTTTTTATAACTATTCCGAAATATTCTTTTTATCCTTCCAAGAAAAACGTTAACTCCTACGTCACTCCACTCTTGTTCCTCAATATTTTCTTTAAATAATATTTCAGATTTGTTATTAAATATTCTACTCTTTATGAAAATTTCATGCCCACTTGTTTTTTGACTTTCAACAAGCACGCTACAGAACAGTCCTCCATGTCCATCTGCTAGGCCATTATGATCTACTTCAAATGACTCTATTTCATCAGACGAAAGATTCGTTATAAAATTATCAATACATGAAGAGGCTTCGTTACGTATGAAAGTGACGGCAGAGATAAGAGTACGAAAATTGTAACAAGTTAAAAGGTTTAAAAAGGTTCGCATTTCTGTGGCTTCAAAGCAAACAAACCGACAAAGACACCTACGTTGGTCAATATTTGTTCAAATCGAACACACTGGGCTATTTGAAATACCTGATGAACAGACCAAGCAGCAGTAGGTAAGTTTTGTTTGCTGATTTGGAAATTTCAAGCTTCTCAGCACTAACCATTTTATTATGTAAGCACTTATTGTTTTTTATACAATGTCAGCTATATGTAACTAACATACCACACACTTAAACTACACATAGTTTGAAGATCAGATGAAATAATGAGCAATAGCTATCTATCAGAAGTCAATAAAGAAAATAATAGATATTGCATCCATTTTGAGAGACATTGTTTGGCCTAATACTGTTGGATAAGATACTTTCTCTAGTTTCTGGAAGGTTCGTTGACTTTGAGCACGGATTGGGTCTGTTGGTGTCTTATTATGTTCTGATAAAGACAGCATTAGTTTTAGTCAGTGATTCGGGTAGACGAGCGTTACAGAGGCCCGCTGTTAGAGTCATTTACTTAACTTTCATAAGTGCTCCGTTGGGGCCTATATGAATAATGCATTTTGAATTTGAATACGGCACTGTAGCAAGTTAAAAGTGACAGCCCAAATAGAAAGCCGGAAATTACTACTTCAGTATGTTTGCTTGTGTAATAAATCTAAATAGTCCTTAAATTACTGTGACGTCTTCTTGTTCCACGTGTCAACAGGTGGCGCCGCCTGGTGGATATTGAACTGAAGCAAATCCAGCCAATGAGAGAAAAGTATTTTGCCGCCACAAAAGTGACGTCATCGTGAACATAAATTGATACCTTGTCATTTCGCTCGTTCAGTTCTTCTTTGGATTTAGAGTAAGCCAGATCGGCAAAGAAGTCTGTATGGTTTTTGGATTATATAAAGCTAAGTATTCTTCTAGTTAGGTAAAATTAATGTGCTAAATATCAAAAGTGTACCTATGTAATTACTGAATGTGTTGTCGTGTATTGAATATCAATTAGAAAACAGTTCCGATGAGTTTCTTGCCCGTTCTTCTCAACCGGACTAAAACTTTGAAATGGGCACTTAGTCATTTGCCTAGTAATCTTGAAGTAATTGAAAATGAAGTAATTGGAAATACAAAAATATTAAGTGATTTAAACTGTGTCTTATTTATTCTTGTGATTAATGCAGGTTGTAACACTTGATAAAATACCAATTACGATTCTATAAATCGATAGCACTTATCCCCCGCGGCCGCACCCGTGCCCTGGCATACTAATACTGTACATGCGGACCCTTGAACATTTAAACCGTGTTTTCTTTTAAGTCTAGGACATATTATATGGAAAATGTGGACGTGAACTTACAAGGGTCCAGAACATGAAAGGAAAAATAAGCTCTTGGGTTTAATTGTGACTTGGTATATTCCCAGTCAATACTTTTAAGAAACAGAAACATCAATTAATATTATTATCAAATGATTTTATACTGCCATAAATGTGGTCTTCTATACGTACAAATAAATAAAATTAAAGTGTCTGTTTGTAATATCAAAATAACTGTTTTTTACTAAGTGTATATGAAAGTATATACGGAACCTACTATAACAAAACCACCATTTTTAAAATTTTTGTCTGTTTGCCTGTTTGTTCCGGGTAATCTCCCAAACGGCTGGACCGATTTTGACGGGACTTTCACTGGCAGATAGCTGATGTTACAAGGAGAAAGTAGCCAAGCAGTAAGGCTACTTTAATTTTAGAAAAACCATTAGGGTTCCGCGAAAAAAAAAACCCATGAAATCCAAAATCTCCACGCGGGTAAAACCGCGGGCAGCAGCTAGCAGATGTATGTACTCATATTACAGGACAGTGAACCTTTCTCATTAAAGTAGTAATTTTAACCACACCTTTTACGTATGGTTAAAATCAAACAAAATTAAATTTGGACCTTTACTAATTGATAATTTGCAATATAAATAAATTGTACTTACTAATAACAAATAAGGCAAACAGCTGTCTTGTATATAATTTTAAAAATAAAGCAGGTCCCGAGTAGCAAGGTAAGTACTAAACATACGCTAAACAGGCTCTCTCACTATCTCACTGTACTTACCGCTCTATAATGGGACAAGCACTAAGAATATTATAATAATTAAGAATCCATATCCAATCCAATAAAGAATCCACACTTTCGCATAAGCATGCATTACTAGAAGACACAAACCACCTCATTAATTGTTTGACAATAACGCGGTCCCTACGCATTTCGTCGATCTACATGTGTTCAAATCGCTTCGCTTATGTAACGTAACTGCATCCTTAGAGGGGTTTTTAAACACTAATTGGTTTACTCTGTTCCCTGGTAATCGATGGTCTATTTTTCCGTAAACATAAGAACAATATTAAAGAATTCTAAAATGTTACGTGAGAAGTTTTTTAATAAGATTGAACAGGTATTTTTGTTCTTTCCAGGATTTTGCATTTTCCACGTATAAATAAATAACTAGGTATCGTATTTGAAGGTCTCTAGAGCCAAACATGCAAAAACTTTGGTAAAATATTTGACAAAGTCGACTTGTGACCAGAATTTTAGGCAGGACACACTCATTAAAAGTACCATTTTAGGAAAATGGAAAACGACGCAAATAAACGAGATTGCGAATAAAAACAAACATTATTCTGATTATGTGTCAAATGGGATGAAAAAGAGACATAACACTCACACCCTTAACATCCTCCTAAAGGGATTACGAACTTTGCTTCCCCTCATTTAGAAACGAGTTTTATTTCGTTTAAAGTTTGGCACGGTGTTACCAGGAGTTCAGAAATGTGACGGAAGTATTGTAATAAAAAGTAACAACGGAAGCCGCGTGAAAGTCGGTGATGAAACGTTTCTGTCGGCGCCTTGCAATTTATGGTGGCCTGGTATATAGCTCCGTTGATACATTGCATTCTTCAATTTTCCTTAAGATCCGAAGAAGACGGTAAGAGTGGTCCAAATTCTTGGCAAAATGTACTTTTATATGTTTGGGAAATCTACGGTACAAATTTAAGATCACCCAAATATTACTTTATTGGTTTGTAGGACTAACTCTTCTGCGAGTGTCCGTCTGGGTTGTTACCACCGCTTTGCTCGTGAAGTCTGCCGCCAAGCAGTAATGTGCAAGCATTACTGTGTTCCGGTTTGATGCGCAGAGTACCCAGTAAAATTACTGGGCTTATGAGACTTAATACCTAATGTCTCAGGGTAACGAGCGCACTGCAGTGCCGCGCAGGCATTTGTGTTTCAATGTTCTGGGTGGCACTGCGATTGTTATGGGCCGGCGTTATGCTTACCATCAGGCAAACGACCAGCTCGTCTCGTTACCAAATAGCATAAAAAAAAATACTTGAATCATAACACACATTGTTTTTTTTATGGTCTGCCGCATCCTCTTTTTCTTGTACTTTTATCATTCATGCGCACTTGGTTGTGTTTTTCATAACACAACAGATATAAATGAACTTTTGCACAACAGAAATAATAAACCTAAAATAACTAAGCAATAAGTCGATAAGCGTTACAATAGTCGCTTCAAGCGATTCCTTAGTATGTAAGCACAAGTAAAGCATAAGATCATTGTTTATTTCACCACAACGTTCATAATCACATGATGCGCAACATTTTCAATGATAACATACACTGGAGTGAAGCCGAGTCATCTGATTAAGTTGGTAAATCGAGCGGAAGCCGATTGATGGATGATGCTGAGAGATCGTTAATTATGTTCACTACATGTACGTTTTTTTGGAACAAATATTGCGGAAAGATTATGGGGATGTACATCAATATCCGCATTCTCTTAACGTAAATATGGTAATAAAAATACGTGACTATAAAAAGCGTGACCCAGTTCCAACTTATATCCTGAACGTTTTCTAACATATTTGAGACTAGCTTTTGCCCGCGGTTTTCAACCGCGTTCCCACAGGAACCGTGCATTTTTCCGGAATAAAAAGTAGCCTATGTTACTGTCCAATCCATAAACTATATCTATGCCAAAAATCCGTTGCTCCGTTACTGCGTGCATGAAAGGACAAACCAACAAATAAACAAACCAACAAACACACTTTCGCATTTATAATATTAGTAGGATACTTGAAACAATTTCCCAATATGTCACAGATCCCGAGGTTTTAATAAAATAAAACTACCTCTCCGAACACATCCTGAAAATTTCAAATCAGAAGAGCGTGCCCTACTACATCTGAGAATACTTTGGTCTGTTTGAGGTTCCTTTGGTTATTCTATACACCAAGGTCTTTCAATACTCGCAAGTATATCTATATAGATATAATAATTATTATAATATCGAAACAAGAATTACACTATTATAATATATTCCGAAATATTATCCGTACAAATTTTCTCAAATTTCCTGAACCACCTTTTCGTACACAGAGCCGCCGCCGGGGATACTGTCATAGACAGGCACAGTACATGATCACAGTAAATAGACAGCAGACAGCAATCTCTTAAAAGTAGGTGAGATTTTGCATGAGTTGTCGAAGGATCTCGGTCAAAGGGCTTAAAGGGGAGTATTATCACAGTAAATTAAATTTTGATACGAAATAAAAGAGATTCCTTATGGACCGTGCTTTTGGTCTCGTTAGTGTCACGAGAAGGCGTCTTCTTGTTGCATTCTTAATCTATATGGGGGTGGTATCTAAGGCTTTCCTTCACATGTGGAATAGAGTGTATTTTGCGTTTTCCTTAAGGTGAAAATACACGGTTCAACCAAATTGAATCACTTTGGTTGAGTGGAGCAGAAATGAAAGGAATGCTGTTGTTGCAATGACATTGAATGATTCACTTATAAGTTTACATGGATCAATTTGGTTGCTTCATCCAAATTGAAAGACAAAAGTGAACCGTGTATTTTCACCTTTACGAGCAATGCAATTACTCAGTGCAATTACAATGCCAGAACTCTCAATTCCTTTAGGTATACGAGCACGGGCTTGTGATACTATTACAGATGTTTCTGTTATATTGTAGGTGGTATATGTGGGTGGGCGTCTGATTGTTTTCTAGCTTATGAAAGTGATTATTTATCCATTTAGTTGATGCTATTGTACCTTCTGTGGCTGGACGATGCAGTAGCACAAGTTTTTTTTACTCATAACTTTTAAACAGCGGCCCTCGTTATCTTGAAATAACTATAATAAGGTCTCGTATGCTCAGTAATTACACTGATTACTGAGCTTAGTTATGCTTGCACATAACTGCAAAAAGATCTGTTACTGCTTTACTAATGCTGTGTACTTGATATATTTTTACTCAATACTCTAAAGTAAAAATGCATCAAGTTAATAAATAGAAACAAAATTCAGACCTATTCCTTCATTCTATGATAGCCTGGTACTTCTGGTGCAGTTTATTTATTTAAATTAACTTTGAGAAGATGCACTACGAACAGGTTTTGTATGCCAGGCTCATAAAACATGCCTTTATAATTTAACTTCAACTTCATCATCATCATCAGCTGGAAACCGTCCACTGCCAAACATCGACTTCCCAGGCAGGGAAGCATGAAGAGGTATTTGCAATAAGACTGCACGCTTGGTGATCGCAGTAAATTATGATGTTAGACGAGGAGAACGCTGCTGATGCTGATAATACCTATTCCCTGGATATCCCCTTGCCGGCTTTCACGGCACCCACGGGAAGAGATAGTGTGGCATTATTCTTAGCCAAGACGACTTAGACCAGACGACCGACGGTAGGTGAAACAATGACCTTGTCAAAACCGCGGGGAACCGTTGGATGCAAGAGGCGAGTAGTCGATCCAAGTGGCGTTCTATGGGAGGCCTATGTTCAGCAGTGGACGTCTTCCGGCTTATGATGAAAACCAGACGGTCTAATCTAACACGAACAAAAAGGTAAAACATAAATAGTAACGAGTTTTATAACTGTGTCATTAACCAGTTGAAACTATCATGTCCGGTATACCCCAGAGGCATGAACGATTAAACCGGAAATTTTGTGTTATGTTGTGTCACTCATCTAGTTAAATAAACGATGGAGCAATAGAATCCATTGAACGCTGAACAAGCTGGTAAAATTATTTGATCACTTTCACCCGCGGCTTCGTACGCGTATCAGAATATTAATTAGTATGTATGTTATGTTACTCCGACGTCTAATCTAGTTACATACAAAATTTCTCAAAATCCGTTCCGAGTTTAGTGGTATCAGAGATAACGCGAGCATAGCTGCGGGCGGAAACCAGTATTATAAATAAGACAGCGATAATGGAGCTTTCTAACAGGTAAATATGTTTTTGAACTGTTTCAGTAGTTTCAGAGATTACTGTATTACATATTAGTAGTTTATACTTTTGGATAATGAGACAGCCTATGTCGATTGCAGTGCCATCCAAACTTTTAAACAACTAGCTACTTACGTGCCGGCACTTCAGTGCGCTCGTTACCCTGAGACAATATAAGTTATTAAGTTTCAGAAGCCCAGTAATGTCACTGACTACTTTGCTAATCAAACTGGAACACAGTAAAGTTGATTGTTATTAATTACTAGAGATTAATTTCAAATGTAAATCGCCTAAACCCTTGTTAAAATAAATTAAAAAACACTAAATATTATGTCCATTGTACGTAGACGATAATGAATACTGTAGTTTATTTTATGCGTAATTAAATTTTCTCTCAGCTACTTTTTAATCTAAAGACCTAGCTTGTGTGGTTTTAAAGTTATTTGGAGATAACTAGGTGACCCTTTATTTTTGCAGGTGAGTGTATTTAGATTTGTGTTTTTTTTTTCTGAGTGTCAAAGAAATTAATTTTAATAACAGAAAAAGTAAACAACATAAACTAAAATAACTAAATAAAATACACACTAATTTATTTACAATCTTAATCTAATAATCCGCTACCAGTAGGCAACGTTCCCAAAATGCTGGCCGCATTGCCACGTTGAATGGCAATGCTTAATCTTTGACCTAAGTAGAGGCCAGCATTTTGTGTTTACTAGAAAACCGACATTCTAAATGTTCCACAAACAAACAGACACTACACAGAAGTGCTGAGAGGACATACAAACGGAAATTAAACATTGCAAGGCGAGCAAACAATAACGGAGATACAGCCGTCAAGATTGTAGCAGACTGTTACTTATACTTACAACTAGCTGCTGCCAGCGGTTTCACCCGCGTGGAGATTTTGGATTTCATGGTTTTTATTTTTTTGCGCGGAACCCTAAATTTTTCTAAAATTAAAGTAGCCTAAGTTACTCCTTGTAACATCAGCTATCTACCAATGAGAGTTCCGTCATAATCGGTCCAGCTGTTTCGGTGATAACCTGGAACAAACAGACAGACAGACATACAGACAGACAGACAATGAATGACAGAAAGACAATGAATACAGACAGACAGAAAGAAAGACAGACAATTTTAAAAATGGTTGTTTTGTTATAAGTACCGTAGGTATATACTTTCATATGCATTTATTAAAAAGCTGTTGTTTTGATATTACAAACAGACACTTCAATTTTATTTATTTGTATAGATTCGCTTATATAGGTTGTGTTCGCTTCAAAATCACCCGACTGTAGATTAATTCACGCTCATTATCATAATAATGTAAAAAGCATATAGGTATGTGTATAGAAAAAAAATCTTAGAAAACATGAAATTTCCCATCCATTATATTATATCTCAAGGGAGCCTTTCACATAAAATCCGTTTTATCCACAAGTACCAAATGTTGTTCATTTTTATCCAAAAATAAACATGTACCGTCAAAGAGGATTTTATCTCACTGGTGTGTGAAATTGCTTTATTTTTCCCGAAAAACGTAATGAGGAGGGAAAATCACAGCAAACGCTGACATCCCCTTAGTAGGAAAGTAGATTCATTACTGACGAACCCAATTTTGCTTCTTATTTTCCAAACAATGTGGGATAATAAATACTGATTTTATTCGTTAAAAATAATGCCAAAATACTTTCGTTGTTTAAAAATATGTACATATTAGGTAGACATAATAAATTGGCAAAAAATAGGTATTAGTATATTAGGTAGACATAAGCCGTGTTACCACAAACAACTTTTAGTCGCCTGTTTAGCTAGACAATGTTTAAAGATAAACGTCTAAAATTATTAGAAATGTCACAACAAAATGTAGTTAGACAACGGTTAGACACAACTTAAAGCAGGATTTGTGGTTGCTCATAATTAAACACGCGACCTGAATATTTTTTGTTTTATTGCGATTGCAATAAAATAATATTGCGGCTATAAATTGAGATGTAAGCTATCCTATCTTTTAAGTTAGATCAAACTGCACACGGTGTGCAAATTTGATTAAAATCGATTAAGTAGTTTAGGAGTCCATCGCGGACAAACAACGTAACGCGTAATTTATATATATTAAGATAGAAAGAAAGAAGAAAGAAAATACATTTATTTGTAGCCATTGCCCAAAATATAGATAGGTACATACATTTTAAAGCTAAAATAAGACATGAAAAGATTGGGCAGTTGACTACAAAATGGACACAGCTCAGCATAAAGCGCCACCGAAGTAGCGCGCTGGTTTTCAGCTGTGGCCCATTTTGCATCGAGTAGCTGCAAAAACATGCAAATGAATAAATTTAAATAAATGAATGATGACATTAATGAATGATGACATGAAGAATGATGACATGATTGAATGATGAAATGAATGAATCGATTACCACATTACTATGTGTGAACATCCGCTAGTATCGGCCAACACTATAAAAATATATTTCATATGTTACCTATAGTATCGAAGATGATACCATTGTGGCGTGTTTAATAGACATTAATCTCGTGCGTTGATTGTGCATTGTCCGAGACGCTGGCTAATCTACACTGCGCTAATTGAACTGCTGCATATCACTGTGCTACGCTTAATTAGTGGCGTAGAACTTAATGGAGGCTTATTTAGCAGTTGCTATGCAAACGTCGTCACCTGTAAATAAAATAGGAATAAGACAAATCAATTAGTATGCTATTCTTTGGAAAAGGGATCCAGATTTCAAAGCCTTGGTTCATCATTTCGCAGAAGGTGAAAAACCTTTATTATCAGCTCCATACGCTTCCACTGCTGAGCACTGCCTTTTCTCTGAGAAAGAGTATTATGGGCCGTAATCCGTTACACGGACCCAGTGCGAGTTGGTGGATGTCACATGTCCTTTAATTTTGTGTTGACCTCATGATGTTTCCCTTCACAATTTAGGAGTGCGTGTGTAAATCCGTATAACTTTAAATGAATGGTGATCGAGGTAGGATTCGAACTCAGGTGCGACTGAATGAAAGTCGCATCTGTTCAAGAAGTTTTTTTAGTGGGAGGACTAACTCTTCTGCGAGTGTCCGGCTGGGTTGTTACCACCGCTTTGCTCGTGAAGTCTGCCGCCAAGCAGTAGTGTGCAAGCATTACTGTGTTCCAGTTTGATGAGCAGAGTAGCCAGTGAAAAAAGTGAAAAAAAAAAGTTGCACCAGTTCCCGCTCGGCCACATCCACTCTTGAGTTTGATGGTAGAACTTGTTGTTTGTTATTTTTTGGATGACACGGCGCATCGTCAATGGTTTTGACGGACTTAATAAAACCCAAGATAACCCATCAACACACGAATACACTACACAAACATCCAAGATCAAAGTTTAAGGACTAACTCTTCTGCAAGTGTCCGTCTGGGTTGATACAACCGTTTTGCTCCTGCCAAGAAATAATGCGCAAGCATTACTGTATTCCGATTTGATGAGCAAAATAGTCAGCGAAATTACTATTTACCTAAAGTCTCAGGGTAACGAGCGCACTTCAGAGCCACGCAGGCCTTTATGTTTCGAAGTTCTTAGTGGTACTGCAATTGTTATGGGCCGGCGTTATGCTTACCATCTGGCAAGCGACCAGCTCCTCTCATTACCATATAATATAAAACTTCTGTGCTCACCACATAAAGTTTGAACCCGGGATCTATCGCTTTCCAGACAGGGTTTTTTATACCATTGGATAAAGTGTAGGTCGTTTGTCTCATTGTAAGCATACCGCTAGCCCATAACAAATACAATGCCACTCAGAACACTAAAATACTAAGGCCAGTGCGGTACTGCATTGCACCCGATACCCTGAGACCTCAGACATTAAGTCTCAAGCCCAGTAATTTCGCTAACCAACCAAGGTTACTAACAACTTCACTAAAGAGCCACAGTAGGTATACTATTTTCACATCCATAAAATATCTTCAGTCCCCTTTTATCCAAAAGAAATCCATTTATTAGAAAAATATTACATTTCTCAGAAGCATTTCCGTAAGTTATTGGATTTTAAGACACCAAAGAACTCTCCTCCTACTCCTTTTAATATTAAAACCAGAAGCGAGTAAACTAAACCGAATGCTTACTTAGTTTTAAAAAGTGTTTCTTGAAGAATGTCGTTTTTTAACTGACTTCAAACTAAGGAAGGGATTCTCAGTTCAAATCAATATGTCGAGGATGGTCTTTTAATAAATTCATGAAACAATACCAACTCTTAAGGGTGGAAAATAGGGGATGAAATCTGTATTAATATTATAAACCAGCAAAGTTTGCGAGTTTGTTTGTTACCGCTAATCTCTGGAAATACTGATGTGATTCTAGAACTTCTGATTCCACGCGTGCGAAGCCGCGGGCAGATGCTAGTTTCATATAGTGATATCTTTGTTCGCCAAAGTCAATTCCCGTTTTTTCAAGAATGAAAACAATAATCTTCAACTAAATAATAACCAAGAATAACAGAGTATTATTTTTATAAGTCTTGATAATGAATTCAGTAAACATATTTTTACTTGACTAAAGACTTTAATAAAGAAGACCCCGAAAACTTTCTTTTGTCTCGAAATGCTTAATATTCTGAGCGACAACTATCTTATTTTTTGTGACCAAAAGAAAGGAAACTTAATCATCTAAAGACATATTATGGAAAAATATATAAACTTAATGGTGCCTCTTTTTCTTAATTAAATAAAAAATACGAAATAACGATGAGCGAGAAGAAAACGCAACCCCACTTTCAACCTTATTTCTTTACAAAATTATACTTAAGTATTTATTTATTTATGTTAGTGGGAGGACTAACTCTTCTGCGAGTGTCCGTCTGGGTTGTTACCACCGCTTTGCTCGTGAAGTCTGCCGCCAAGCAGTAGTGTGCAAGCATTACTGTGTTCCGGTTTGATGAGCAGAGTATCCAGTAAAATTACTGGGCTTAAGAGACTTAATACCTAATGTTTCAGGGTAACGAGCGTAGATACTGCAGTGCCGCGTAGGCCTTTGTGTTTCAAAGTTCTGGGTGGCACTGCAATTGTTATGGGCCGGCGTTATGCTTACCATCAGGCAAACGACCAGCTCGTCTCGCTAACAAATAACATAAAAAAATATATAATCAATTAGCACGGCCAAGGCCAATTACAAAAATAAAATTTAATTAACGTGCATGTCACAACAGATACGTTAGGTACTAATACAAATTAATGGTATCAAAACATGTCAAAAATATTAAATAATAATAATAAATATAGAAATATTGTAAAAAAACTTAGACGTAATATTAGAAAGAAATAAATTGAATAATAATAACAATTCAATAAGGTTAAACATTACATTATATTACATTAGACATCAATTAAGAAACCACAATAAAACTAAACATTATTTTCTCAAAAAGTCAGAAAGATGGCTTATCAGACGCCTTAATTAAACACAGTTTTATACAATAAATCCAATTTCCTAAATACAAGGTTTAGCAGCTAACAACGCAACGCAATTTAGACAAATTGTCGCAGATAATAGGTCCCATTCACGCGCAGTGATTTAGCTGCCGACACAGGAAGCGATGCGGCGGTGAATCGACGTGAGAAGCTATACATCGCAATTTGATATTGAGGGAGGGATTTCTGCCCCAATCTAGACCAATAATAATTATTTAATGGCATCACTAGGAGAGATGCAAGTTAAGGTAACACGCCAACAGAAGCAGGCCGTGAATAATTAGACTGCACGTGTAGTTTGCTGCAGTCATTTACAGACGTGGTTAAAGTTACATTAATAAATACTCATTTATTAAGACACACATAAAAATAAAAGCGAGGGCACGCGGTTGCAGGGTGGTGGTGCGACTGGCGCCTAGTGCGTGTTTTGCCTCGCAAAATATCAACCTGCAACGCATGCACCCACAAGGGTGTCTCGTTTTCGCAAAAATCAACAACGAATTAGTTGTTCCTAATTTAAATGATTGATCTTAAGATTACTTTATTCTGATATATTATTTTTATTTATTACTATGTTATTTATTAATTAATTTAATTTTTTTTTTAAAATAACTAAATAAAATACACACTAATTTATTTACAATCTTAATCTAATAATCCGCTACCAGTAGGCAACGTTCCCAAAATGCTGGCCGCATTGCCACGTTGAATGGCAATGCTTAATCTTTGACCAAAGTAGACGCCAGCATTTTGGTCACGTGTGGCTTCGACCAGACGCCCTGAAAGTTCTTTAAAAATTCTATGAGCTCCAGGTCCCCACGGTCCAAGTGTCTCAACCCCAAATGATTGATTATCGAACTGAAAATTTGATCCAATGAACAATCCCGTACTTGCAGGGCTGGTCTATTCTAAATTTAGCGTGTTCATCAACTTTGACCGCATTGCACAGTCAGGTGACAAAGAGGTCAAATACCTATCTATACATATACATACAAATAAATAAAATTTAAGTGTCTGTTTGTAATAATTATTAAAATAACAGCTTTTTACCAAATGCATACAAAAGTATATACGGTACCTATAATAAAAGAACCATTTTTAAACTTTTTGTCTGTATGTCTGTCTGTTTGTTCCGGGTAATCTCCGAAACGGCTGGACCGATTTTGACGGGACTTTCACTGGCATAAAGCCGATGTTACATGGAGTAACTTAGGCTACTTTTATTTTAGAAAAATAATTAGGGTTCTAAAAATAAAAACCATAAAATCTAATATCTCCGCGCGGATGAAACCGCGGGCAGCAGCTAGTCGAGAATAAAAAAGCGGTTACGACAAACAAAGACTGCATAAAAAACTCCCCAACCCAGCATAGTCCTACCAATCCCTCCCAGTTTCGTGGATAATGTATGTAACTAACGGTAATTTCCAGCGCGCACTTTGTTTTCATTGCTGCGTAAATTCGCCGGGATGGGCACGACTGGTTACGGTTATGTGGAAACAGGTGAAGTGCCAAGATGTTATGTGGTCATGACCTTAAGGAACGGAGCCTTGGAAAGTTTTCGCTTTCGTTTTATGTAGGTATAGCTGCACACTGGGCCAGCGTATGCGGCCACTAGACGAAGTCACAAGATGTGGCCACTAGACGCGCCAGAAGATGTGGCCACTAGAAGCAGCCATAAGACGTGGCCAACAGTGGCTGAGAGCGGCCTCCAGCAAGCAGTAATGTGCAAGCATCAATGTGTTCCGGTTTGATAAGCAGAGCAGCCAATGAAATTACCGGGCTTATGAGACTTACTACCTAATGTCTCAGGGTAACGAGCGTACTGCAGTGCCACGCAGACCTTTTTGTTTCAAAGTTCTGAGTGGCACTGTAATTGTTATGGGCCGACGTTATGATTACCATTAGGCAAACGTCCAGCTCGTCTTGTTAACAAATACCATAAATAACCCAAAATATTATACCTATGTCACTGACTAGATACACAGACCTATGTTATAGAATGTGTTCAACCAGTCAGGACTCAGGTTCATTTTATCTATTCTAGACAAATTCCCCTTTGCTTCTTGGAATCAGGTCGAAACTCATTCCACATGCATCTTGAGTCTTGACCCACTGCGGTGGCCGTGGTGCTGCATTCCTAATCAGAATTTATTATCTTTGCACCGCTGCAGTGGCCCAGCTAGAGATGATAAAGTGTTAAGTTTAATAACAATAGTTAGCAGTTCGGTAGCGGTGGTTAGTGGTTGTGAGAACGACTGATTCTCCATGGGTTGTGAGTTCGAATAAACTAGAAGCACTTTTGGAGCTAGAGCTTCTGAGTGGTTTATGTTCTACTAGCTGCTGCCCCGCGGTTTCACACGCGTGGAGATTTTGGATTTCATGGTTTTTATTTTTTTGCGCGGAACCCTAATTCTTTTTCTAAAATTAAAGTAGCCTAAGTTACTCCTTGTAACATCAGCTATTTCCCAGTGAAAGTCCTGGCAAAATCGGTCCTGCCGTTTCGGAGATTACCCGGAACAAACAGACAGACAGACAGACAAAAATTTTAAAAATGGTTGTTTTGTTATAGGTACCGTATATACTTTCATACACATTTGGTAAAAAGCTGTTATTTTGATGTTACAAACAGACACTTCAATTTTATTTATTTGTATAGAAGAAAATTATTAAATCAAACCAAAATACTGTCGAATCTTAACGAAAATGTCACCGTCCATAATAATGAAAATTGGAATTAGGAATTTGTTAAGGAAACAGACAGTACCCTTCAAGATCGCAAATACAGCCCAAATCCAGACAATAAAATATGCCATCCCGTGATTTCAGTACAATTTCAATTATGGTGAAACAAATAATTTAACCGTTGACAATACGGCTGTTGACAGGGGTACCAATATTGCTAATGGTATATTTATTGCAGTTCAAAACTTAATATTGATGACGGCTGTTAATGATCATGGTTGTTTTAATGATCGAAAGCGTTTGGGCAGTTCTGTCTGCTGCAATAATAGGTGGTAAAAATAATTCGTCTATTCATCCTACTTACCTACTAATATTATAAATGCGAAAGTGAAGTGTTTGTCTGTTTGTTGGTTTATCCTTCTTTCATACTGCAACGGAGCAACGAACCGACGTGATTTTTGACATAGATATAGTTCATGGACCGAAGAGTAACATAGGCAACTTTTTATCCCGGAACAATGCATGGTTCCTGTGGGAACGCGGGTGAAAACCGCGGGCAGAAGTTAGTACTATTATAAATGCAGAAGTGTATTCGTTTGGTTTGTTGGTTTGTCCTTCTTTCACGCAGCAATGAAGCAACGGATTAACATGATTTTTTGCATAACGTTTTTTTTTTTTTTTTTTTTTTAAAACCCTGCACTAGGATTCCCTGTGTCGCAGGTGGCATGGACACACACAGATACACATCACAAACATCCAAGACCCGAGAACAAACTTTATGCTTACACAAAATCTGCCCCAGCCGGGAATCGAACCCGGGACCCCTCGCTTTGCAGGCAGGGTTACTACCAACTTAGCTACGGAGCCGTCGTATTGAAGAGTAACATAGGCTTTCTATCCTGAAAAAAATACGCGGTTCTTGTGTGACTCTCCACGCGTTTGACCCCGCGGCAGAATAAACTTGAAGTCACGTAGTAATGCATAACAAGTTGCTATCACGTAAAATTCACGTTACCTTCAGAGTACGTGATGGCATTTTGAACAAAACAAAGAATTTGATAAATATAATTAAATTTTGATTAAATTTGTTAGACACGGGTGCAAAAATATATTTTACCATGTGAACGAGAATTTTCTAAATATGTCTGAGCGTTGCTACTCAACTGCTGCGATATGTATTAGAACAGAGCATGTTTCTTTTTAAAATATGCATGCTGTACCTATTCTCTCTTTATTTTGATATACAATTATTACTATCGGATATTCTAATTTAATAATAATTCTATTGCAGATGTAATTAATGTTTCCTAAATATTTTATTAAATGTATTAAATTATTATTGTTTAAAAATTGTAATTAAAACTGTTATGTAATTTAAGATTATGAATAATTATGATGTAAAATATCTGGTTTAAGATATTTATTTTTCTCAAAAGAATACTATACTATTCACTTACTTGAGAAACAATAATATGTGCACTATTTTACTGGGCAACATACTAAATCATGCATATTTTATATAATATTATTATTTTTTTCTTTTTCTTCTAAAAAGTCTCAAAAAATGGGGGTATTTTTCCGAAGCGACTGTAGCCGGCCGGTGCGTGGTGGACCACGCTCGCCGCCCGCCAATGGTAGGGCTGTTGCTAGTAGGTACACGGACTACGCTCACAGAGTAAGCGCAACTGGAAGTGGCATGCAGTTTAAGTAACTTGATACCTATTTTTTTTTTTTTTTGTTATTTGTTATTTTTATTTACATAATGTTTTAGAAGTTTTTTAAAAGTGGTCATTGTTTTTGCTTGTTTTATATCATTAGGTAACTTGTTGTATAATTGAGCCCCTTCAAACATAATACTCTTTTTGCCGTATTTTGTACGCGGTGTAATAAGGTTTATATTGTTAGCATTTCTTAGTATAATTTTTTGGAACTGTTGTTTTTTTGTAAAAGTTATCTGTATATGTATGTTTTTAGTCAGGATTTTACGAGTTAAAATGCAATTGCGGTAGATATAAGTTTGTGAGATATTCATTAACTTTGTCTCGTTATATATTTTGGTGGTTCGTGTAAGAAAATCATACCCAAACAATCTCTTAATTAATTTATTTTGCGCTACTTGTATAATTTTTAGATTTGTTTTTGCAGCTGTTCCCCATACTTCTACGAGATAATCAATATGGGGTTTCACTAGTGAATTGTAGATGGTGTATCGTACTTGGCGTGGGAGACAACGCACGACTCCACGCAGCACTCCAACCAGTGACATTAATTTGGATTTAAGTTTAATTAGATGTGGTTTCCAAGTCATGTTGCTATCCAAAATCAAGCCAAGGTATTTTTCTTGGTACACTCTGTTTAAGGCAATACTATTAATAGTCAAAGGTAGAAAATCAGATATTTTTTTGTTAATTGCTGTAAAAATAATGTAGTTACTTTTGGAAATGTTTATGGTGAGCAGATTACATTGAAACCACGTATTTAGTTGATCAAGATCGTATTGAGCATCTGCTATTACAGAGTCTATTGATTTCCCAAAGTAGAACAAACTTGTATCATCAGCATATAACGTCACATCCCCTCTTAGTCCAAGTTTATGTATACTATTTATATATATAAGGAACAGAAGGGGCCCTAATATTGATCCTTGTGGTACACCGTAAGTTATGGTATTGGGTTCACTTTTCGTATGTCCTATTTTTACTATCTGTTTACGATTTGACAAGTACGACTTAAATATCTCTAGTGCAGAGCCAGTAACACCAATTTCGCTGAGCTTTTTTAGCAACAAGTTGTGGCTCACAGTGTCAAAGGCTTTTTTTAAATCTATAAATACACCCAACGCTATTTGCTTTTTATCGATGCAGAGCTTTATTTTTGTTACTATATCTATTGACGCTGAAAGTGTATTCGATTTCGGCCTAAAACCGTACTGTTTTTCATAAAGAAAATCGATTGATACTAAGTATGATTCGAGGCGATTATAAAGAACTCTTTCAAAAATTTTAGAAAGTATTGGTAAAACCGAGATAGGACGATAATTTCCGGGGTCAGATTTATTACCAGATTTAAATATGGGTGTCACCTTCGCAATTTTCAGAGTATCGGGAAAATTTCCATCTTCTAAACATTTATTAATGCAATCTGTAAGTTCATCTAGTATTAGATTTTTAACACATTTAATAGATTTTGCACTAATACCATCTATACCTGAGCTAGTGTTGGAATTTAAATTAATAATAATTTTTTCTACCTCCGCAGTTGTAGTTAATGGCATTTTGTTTAAAGTATTAGATAACCTTCCAGTTGCGCTCAATACGGGGCTACTTTTTGCATCATCATGAAATAATTTTGGAATTTTCTCGGCTAGGATAGAACCAACATTTGAGAAGAAAAAGTTGAAAGTTTCACATATTTCGTTTACATCAGTGATAACACAGCCATCTGATGTTTCAAGTTTACTTGGAGCCGATGTTTCTTTTAATTTGTTCAACGAAAGACTGTTTATAAGTCTCCACATTTTCTTTGGCTTTTTCTTGCACTCTTCAAATGCTTTTAAATAGTATTTACTTTTAGTGTATTGTATATTTTCTGTGACTTCATTTCTTTTCTTAATAAATGCGTCTTCTTTTGCTTTATCGTTTCGATTTTTCTTATGCTCCTTCCATAGTATGTTTCTTTGGTTTATATCATTTATAATAGTTTTACATATCCATTCTTGCTTAGGTGGGTTCATAATTTTACTCTTGACAATTTTACTGTTCTCTATATTGGCTACTAATCTTTTTTCTAATTCTTCATACACATTGTTATCTATATTAATATTTTTGCTTATTTCCATAAAGTTGTATAGTTTATCATAGTCGATTGCTTCATATCTTAATTTCTTTAAGGGCTTCGGTTGTTGTCTATTTATTTCAAAATATATTTGTTTGTGATCCGACATTGGTGTATCCACGATTGTAAATGAAAAGTCGGTCTCTTTTAGGTTTGAACATACGTGGTCAATAATGGTTTTAGTTATTTTAGTTTCTCGAGTGCAATAATCAGGATGAATTTTGTTGTGGTTTCTATAGCCAGTTTCTTGTAGTGCTTCATTGTATAGCATTGTTGCACGTTCCGACTTCAGCAGATCTATATTAAAATCACCAAACACCACTCCTCTCTTTCTTTTATGTAACTGAGCTGAATAAGTGTCTATAAAGTTATCGAGGTTTTCAAGTGCAGGTTTTCTGTATATAGCACCAATATCCAGGGAACATTTCTCTATATGAATCCAAAGATAATGGTTATCATTCTCACATTGATCCTCAATGAAACTATGTTTGAGATCGTTGTGAACAAAAGTTGACACACCTCCACCCCTTTTGTTGCATCTGAAGTTGTAATAATGGTAGTAACCTGGTATTTGAAACCGTTGTGCCTCTTCTAATGATTTAATCCACGTTTCGGTTAGAATAATAACGTGTAAGGGACTAGTAAATGACTTTACGATACATTTTAGCTCATCAAATTTACCAGGTTTAACAATACTCTGCGCGGTATAACCGCAACACATACAACATATACAATATGACCGGTCTAAGCTCATAATGTTTGTCAAAAGATTGAAATAAATGAATTGAATTGAATTTTTTACAATACAAAGAATATGGATGAAAACGAATTCTGAAAATTAAGAATTCGGAGATAAACACTGGCGCCATTGGCATGCTTAAGTCTGGCCACTTTCGACATATCCATACACGGCACCGGTCTCTTATCCTTCCGAAATGTTCGGCATGTATAAATTACCCTTTTTCTATATGCAGGTACAACTATTACTTTTTTCTTTTTATGTTATTTGATAACGAGACGAGCTGATGAGCCTGATGGTAAGCATAACGCCGGCCCATAACAATTGCAGTGACACTCAGAACTTTGAAACACAAAGGCCTGTGCGGCACTGCAGTGCGCCCGCTACCCTGAGGCGTTAGGTATTAAGTCTCATAAGCCCAGTAATTTCACTGGTGACTCGGCTCATCAAACCGGAAGTAATGCTTGCACATTACTGCTTGGTGACAGACTTCACGAGCAAATTAAAAAATATTATTACACACAACATGTGTCAATGAAATCAATGATTTGTATCCTTCAATGATTAACTGCAAAAGGTACCTGAGAAGATTATAGTAAGGACGTTTGTCTGTTTGTTTGTTTATCTCTTCCACGTAGTAACAAATCGAAGTGATTTTTGACATAGTGAAGTGCAGTGGAGAGTAACATAGGCTACTTTTTATCCCGAAAAATGCACAGTTCCTATGTGTACCCAGGTGAATCCGAGAAGCTAGTAATTATAAACTATTAACTTTCAACTATATACCAGGGTTTGTGACCGTAAAGGACTCGGCTTCTGAAAATTACCAAGCTAAAAATAGATTGAACCCAAGATGACAGAAATGGAATAATAAAATGGCAATAAAATCTTTTTTCCATCCTCGTAACCAATATCAGCGTCTCCCGACCCCATAAGCTCCATAATCCCCTCGTCCCTAGGGGCTGTCCACTAATCCCGAAACCAGTAATTAACTCAATCGTACCATAGACTGGAATCGAGTCATTTAGCTTATGAACGGACGGTATTACTTCTAAAGGCTCATCACACATTTTATATATACTATACATTACAATACAGATAAATAAAATTGAAGTGTCTGTTTGTAATATCAAAATAACAGCTTTATACTAAATGCATATGAAAGTATATACGGTACCTAGCAAAACAACGATATTTAAAATTCTTGTCTGTCGGTCTGTTTGTTCCGGGTAATCTCCGAAACTGCTGGGCCGATTTTGACGGGACTTTCACTGGCAGATAGCTGAGGTTACAAGGAGTAACTTAGGCTACTCTTATTTTAGAAAAATAATTAGAGTTCCGCGCAATAAAATAAAAACCATGAAATCCAATATCTCCGCGCGGGTGAAACCGCGGGCAGCAGCTAGTTTTTAATAATATTTCTACATTCGACTTGTAGCCAAACTGAAGAAAAAAAACTAGCAGAAATTATAATAAGATATAAATTAAAACCAACAAACAGTGCTACGCGAGGCAGAAATGAGCTAAATTAAGAACCGTTCCGATTAACACAAACCTTTCAAGTACCCTAACACTTAAGCCCACATTTCACACAACCGTTCACTCTCGACTTCACACGCACACTGTGTCAAAGATTAGTGGTTCGCTCTGTAGCTGGTGTAAATCTTGCCTAATGCACGCGGATCACGGTAACTTACGTTGGTAACGTTTGCAGGATCATCTGCTTTACAGTAATCTCTAAATCCGTAATGCAAGGAATACTGTATTTAGGTTATAGTTACGTTACGTTACGGAGACGGCTCCGTAGCTAAGTTGGTAGTAACCCTGCCTGCAAGGCGAGAGGTCCCGGGTTCGATTCCCGGCCGGGGCAGATTTTGTGTAAGCATAAAGTTTGTTCTCGGTTCTTGGATGTTTGTGATGTGTATCTGTGTATGTCCATGCCACCTGCGACACAGGGAATCCTAGTGCGGGGGTATGAGTGTGTAAGCGTTTATGTTTATGTTATGTTTATGTTTATATATAAACTAGCTTCTGCCCGCGGTTTCAAACACAAAAAGATTGCCACGGGAACCGTGCAATTAGCCTAAGTTACTCTTCGGCCCACAAGGCACAAAAACACATATATCCGTTGCTCCGTTGCTGCGTGAAAGAAGAGCAAACGAACCTACAAACACACTGTCGCATTTACAATACGGATAAGATGTTTAACTGGATTCACTTACGTAATACAGTCGAGTTTCGTAACAATTGCACGACCGGTTTCATGTTATTCGGTACCACTTCTTCACGCTACATGCGCGTGCTCCGACTGGTCGCCGCACATGTACTAATAAATTATTATTATAAAATCTACTGTTTTGGGTATTATATATAATTTATAACATAAACAAAACAAAAGGAAAAGTATATGAAGGTGTAAAACACAATCATTCTCCTTAACTAATTAAAGATACAAAAATTCAATTAAAAAACTTAATAAACCATTTTGGACCACGAATAAGCATTGCCGTTCGACGTGGCAATGCGGTCGTTATTCTAGGCGCGTTGCCATCGGGTGATGACCTTAGTTTTTATATATGTTTGAATTATTGAATGGTGTACACTGTACGTGTAAAATAATGTTGAGTCGTATACTTGAAATGGGCACCTAGAGTCACTTAACTTTTATGAGCGCTCTCCTGAGACTTATGTAAATAAATTTTGAATTAGATTTTGGAATCGTCATAATTTGTACCTACTGCTTTCCATTCACTCCTTCCACCATTTTCTTGTCATTTATTTTACAGAAAGTTGACTCAATCTGTTACTCAGTTTATGAATTGTAACAAGCAACAGCATGCGTGTTGTGAAATCAATAAATGGTTAACACCATTTAACTGCAACACCGCCTGTATAAAAAGGGCCACACTGTGCATCGGCCCCTTTTACGTAATATTAGAAAAATATCGGTAAAATACAGTCATCCCTACCGACTGTTTTATTATATGAAGTAGATTATTATACCATTCCCAAAAAAAAACGCAGTTTATGGCCATCGTGATGCCCCCAGACGGTATTATTTCAGAACTGTTCTCGTTTCAGACGTTTTTACGGCCATGAAATTCGGGAGGGAAGCGCTTCCGGACCAGGAATGGCTTGATGTTTCAGGAATGCTGACTCCGTTTTATCGTGCCGTGAAGTATGGCACTATTTCAGGAACTTTCAGTTTTTATGTGCTGCGAAGACAGTTTCTAGGTTAGGATACGATTGTCTCGATATAATTTAAAGGGACGTATATAAGATTGCCATACTACGCCCCTAAATCTAGTTAATATTTCTACCCTTCTTTTCTTGCCCTTCTTCTTGCTCGGCCTATGCCAATTTGGAACGGGCACGGTGGGTTCTGGAAGGTTCATTGACTTTGAGCACGGATTGGGTCTGTAGGTGTCTTTGTCATGTTTTATGTTCTGATAAAAACAGCATTAGTTTTAGTCAGAGGCCCGCTGTTAGAGTCATTTATTTTAACTTTCATAAGTGCTCCTTTGGGGCCTATTTGAATAAAGCAATTTGAATTTGAATTTGAACTCCATTGGTGACTGAATGATTAATGAATATTCTGAAGTCATAATTGGCATTATATCACTGATTTTCCCTCAATTATACTGAAAAAATACATTTGTTGTTTAATTTTTTTATTATAATTGGGGACGAGCTTGAATTCGTTCATCGTGGAGAGAGAAGGAGTTGCCATAATACAGCTCGCTTGGCAGGCATCTTGGTGATCGCAGTAAGAAAGAAAGAAAGAAAAAACATTTATAACAATAGATTTTTATGTTGATTGAGTCGACTGCTGATGCCCTTTCCTTGAATATTTCTTTAGCCGGCGCTTGCGAGAGAAGAGAAGTGGTCCTTACAGCAAGTTCTATAACTTTTTTCTTCTACTATTTGATAATGAGAGGAGCAAGTCGTTTGCCTGATGGTAAACTGCAGTGCCTTTAAAACACAAAGGCCTGTGTGGCACTGCAGTGCGCACGTTACCCGTTACATTAGGTATTAAGGTTAAGTCTCATAAGCCTAGTAATTTCACTACCTACTCTGCTCATCAAACCGAAACACAGTTATGCTTGCACGTCACTGCTTGGCGGCAGAGTTACACAAGCAAAGCGGAGGTACCAACCCAGACAGACACACGCAGAAGTGTTAGGCCTACCACCCAGTAAAATTAAATTATGAAAAAAATTATTAAATTTTAATTAAATTGTAAAATATAATTATATTTAAACGGATTGACTTCCGCTCTGCCAAGACAATTGCTCTTTCACCCTATGTTACTATTTTGCATAAAAACTCAATTTATCAAGCGAATTCTCTCCAATATTGTATAAAATTCATAATAAATTTAAGCTTTAACAATAACCCAAATTTCGGCTTCCCTGAAGCGATGTATTTAAATTTTCAAAGACATTTACCTTATCCAGGACACAAAGGCGTTTCGAGTCATTTATAACAATAAGTTGATGGAGGTTGATGCTGCGGTTAAAAGCTGAATCCTGGCGGTTCATAAATTTCCATTCTTCATTTGTTTATCATTTAAAGCATTTGTTTATTTATTTTCTCCGTGGGTAGCTATTGTGGTTAAATAATCAAGAGTAATTTTAATTTTTTTAATTATTTATTTATTTATTTGAAACACCAACAGTACACATATTAAATAATTTCTAGTTTTACATTTACTTATTTCTAATATAGTTCTGATATGCATACCTTTAACAGGCGTTTACAGCATTCAATTAAAGTAACATGCTGAACTAGTTTAGATGTAAATACATTAAATGACCTAAATAATTGATGAATATAGTCGTATTTCGTGAAATTTATCCTTAATCGGGCTTAAGAACTAATTCTCAGCATACACTATCATAATAATCACCAATGAAGTTAAAACATACGATTGCCTAGTAAGAATCCCAAATGAACAGATTTCAGCTTTTCACTGTAACAAAATAGGTATTTACGAGATTTCACTTAATAAAATAGGGTGAAATTCTGCTACGTTTTCAGTTTAACACTGCCATTGTACCTTTTGTCAATAGAAGCTGCTAAACAGGTAAATATTTCATAAGGAATCTTGGAGTCCCGAATCGCAGAGTGACAAGACGAAAGCTCTAAAGGACCTTTGAATTCAAGTTATAGGTAAAAGCAGTTGGCTAGAAACGGGATATTTACCATGTATATTATTTGATTTGAGTTTCCGATATTTCGGCGCTGTTGCAAACGCCATGATCACGGGAGAACTGAAGTACTGCAGGTAGATGGTGTTTATGGGCAGACGTAGACGTAATAATTATGTCTATGGGCATTATGGGCCTTTATGGCGTTTATGGGCGTTTATGGGCAGACGTAATAATTTTCAAAGTGTTGATGACCATGACAGTTTAAAAACCTATAAAAAGCAGTTGGCTTTTACCAAATCTACCTTTTAAACGTACCTGGATTTCCTTAGTCGCAGGTGGACACAAACAGATACACACTAGTACCATGTGAAAGCTATGTACCATGCCCATACACTTCACCACCGGGTAACCGGCGCCGGCTACCCGGCAACCGGTACGTGTGAAAAGGCACTAACGGATCGACGTCTTTTTAACGGACTTAAAAAAAAGGGTTATCAATTCGGTGGGTATTTTTCTTTTTTGTATGTTTGTTACCTCATAGCTCTGACATTTATAAACCAATTTGGAAAATTCTTTTTTTATTTGAAAGGATACTTTCAGATTGGTCCCATAGAAATTTCATCAAAATTGGTTCAGTAGTTTGTCACTGAAGTCGGTTCGTCGCTTTTTTAAAGCATTTTTTTCGAAAAGAGATAGTTTATGGGTCGGAGAGTGACATAGGCTCCTTAGTTCGTAGGATCCATTATGTCGCCATAATGGATAATGGTGCTTCCCGTGGTAACGCTTTTCAAATAAAAGCGTAGCATAGAAGTAAAATTAGTAGAATCACAGACAAGCGGCGTGTGCAAGGAGCGCACTGACGCCATAAACAACACAAACGTCCCGCGGCCGCCTCCCTTCCCACCCGTGTAGTGTTGCTATGACCGTCATTACTTACCCGTTTTTGGGGTACACATTAAATAAGATATTAAATTGTTATTCAAATGAATTCCAAAATATTTTTTGATTAATAGCTCGGCTGAACCACGTAAGTGAATCCGGTTAATAGATATAAATATTTTCCAAAATATTCTCAAAACGTTTATCTTAACGTAGTTAAAAAAACAAGAAAATGTTTTTTTTTAATTTCCCGCTACTCTCGTACCTTTCTTAAAGTATGTTTTGTCTCTTTCGATTCAGTTTAAAATAGTCAAAAAGCAAAAAGAAAACGTAGTTTAACTATATTTATTTATAATATAATTTATTTATTTTATAATATTTTTTTAAATATATCCTATTATAGATATCATATTGGAATGAAAAAACAATTTATTACAGAAACAAATTATCATAGAAAGGCACGTGTGATATATATATATGATATATACATATCATATATATATTATATGATATGACTAGCTGCTGCCCGCGGTTTCACCCGCGCGGAGATATTGGATTTCATGGTTTTTAATTTTTTGTGCAGAACCCTAATTCTTTTCCTAAAATAAAAATAGCCTAAGTAACTCCTTGTACCATCAGCTATCTGCCAGTGAAAGTCCCATCAAAATCGGCCTAGCTGTTTCGGAGATTACCCGGAACAAACAGACAGACCAAAATTTTAAAAATGGGTGTTTAGTTACAGAGATCGTATATACTTTCATATGCATTTGGTAAAAAACTGTTATTTTGATATTACAAACAGACACTTCAATTTTATTTATAGATTTTATGTACAATCGACACAGAAAAACATAGGACTCAGTGTAGTTTGGCTAAATACTCTTTGGCCTTATTCTTCTTCCTTATTCTTCTTCTTTGGCCTTACTCTATTCTTATTTTAATCGCATTGTAGATTACATGTCTATCGTTTAACTAATTATTTGAATAAATACCATCGCCTTGTATTATCTGTGAAAGGACGGTGCTGGCGTAAATCGCATTGTGTACATTTTTTTGCACGATGTGTCATTCATTCAAACGATTGTCAATAGACGGGAAAGTGGGAAACCTAATTGAATTAAATGGCAACCCAACGCCTCTGTTTGTTGTCACCGGTTTTGAATATAAATATTTGCATAAAAACACATCAAAGTGAGAAATATGTGATACGTACTTGTGGAAATGTATTATTATTTTGTCTTTCTCTTTAACCCTCGTGTTATTTCGGCAGAATTTAATCGCACAGCTCGTCATATTTTCTCAATATCCGTTTCGTGTAGTGACGTGCGCGGCGCTGACAGCACTGACTGACGTAAATGGAGTTAGTATGAGTCCTCACTCCTTTATTGTAGCGTCATTGTTTATCGCCGTATTGTGTATCTGCTAAGGTTTATAATCAAAGAAGCGTAGAGCTTGTGTGACCGGCCTAGATCCATTGCGCTACACAACGTAATGAATAATGAATGTACCTAAAACGCACGAGCTACTCTGGCTTTTCATCAAGTGAAATACCACATCAACTAGCAAATGGCGAATCGTGGTTAGCATGTGAATCTATATCGTAGATATGTCACTCAATATATATGCTCAAAATTCTACCTACGCTACGATTTGGAGCTTTTAACTTTTGTAATTAAAATTTAGCATTCTATAGATGAAAATTATAGAACCTGTATAAAAAAATTTAGATAAATATTTTATGTTACGAAAGAAATAAAATCATTTTATTTGTGACAATTGTACCTATAGTTGGTATGACAGACTAGGACTCTTCTGCGAGAGTCCATGTAGGTTGGTATCACCGCTTTGCTCGTGAAGGCTGCCGCCAAGCAGTAATGTGCAAGCATTACTGTGTTCCGGTATGATGAGCAGAGTAGCCAGTGAAATTACTGGGTTTATGAGACTTAATACCGAATGTCTCTTATTAGTTATATAAAAAAATTATAAAAACAAAAGAAAAAGTAATTGTTAAAATTTAAAAATATTTTGGAGCTTTTTGAGCCATTTCAGGCTTTTTGCGTACCCCAATCGCTTTCTATATCAACTCTCTACGTGTATACCTAAAAAGGGGACTGACTCTCAAAGGCAGCTGTTAAAATGCAGCAGTAAGTCAAGTAAGTAAGTAAAAATGCAGAGATCAAAGATACTATAGGTAGGTACCTACTAAACCTGGAATAGCTTCGATTCTCAAGTGCAACTGTCAAAAATATCGATAAAGTATCACGATAGGTGGCTTACTAGTTACTCAAAAGCTTGTGTCCCTTCTGCCATCTTTAATCTTTGCCTCGTATCAGGCTAGTATGTTTTATGGGCGTGGAGATGTCCATTAATTCAGTTTACAGTGCAATTGCATCGCGACCTCACCACCGTTCAATTATGTATAAAGCTGTTACGATGTAAGCTGTAGTGTAGGTAATTATATTAGGTGCTATATGTAAGGAGCTGATGCTGACATAGGAGATCATTATACTTACAATCTGCTGCTGCTCGTGAAGTCTGCCGCCAAGCAGTAGTGTGCAAGCATTACTGTGTTCCGGTTTGATGAGCAGAGTATCCAGTGAAATTACTGGGCTTATGAGACTTAATAGCTAATGTCTCAGGGTAACGAGCGCACTGCAGTGCCGCGCAGGCCTTTGTGTTTCAAAGTTCTGGGTGGCACTGCAATTGTTATGGGCCGGCGTTATGCTTACCATCAGGCAAACGACGAGCTCGTCTCGTTACCAAGTAACAAAAAAAAAAAAAAAAAAATCCGGCAACAGACCAGACAGCATAGGAAAGTGTTTACGGTACATATAACAAAACGACCATTTTTTAAATTGTTGTCTGTTTGTCTCTCTGTTTGTTCCGGGTTATTTTCACTAGCAGATAGCTGATGTTATAAGGACTAACTTAGGCTACTTTTATTTTAGAAAAATAATTAGGGTTCCGCGCAAAAAAATAAAAACCACGAAATCCAATGTATCCGCGTGGGTGAAACCGCGGACAGCAGCTATTTATTAAATATAATGCATCAAAACACCTTCAACTCCCCTAAATCTTCAAGTAAACATCAGAAGATCTTCCTTCCGGTGTAATCTTCGGCGATTAATCATCCGCATGTTAAATTACAACATAGGTAATGGCACGTCCCCCGGGTGGGGCTGGGGGTAACGAACCATGCCGCGCGTTTTTATGGAAAGATGTGGGAAAATATGGATGCGTTGTGTTGAAAGAAAAATGGAAGAACAACTCCAATGAAAAAATGTCGTATACTTTTGTTACGTATGAAAATTTAATTTATTGATGTCAGAATGTCGTGTTGTTTGACAACAAGGATCTCCGGGCAACGCTTAAAAAACTACAAACTGTCTTATCTTCTTTACCCTTAAATTTGAAAACAAAGATGTTTAATAATCCTACTTAATATTATAAATGCGAAAATATGTTTCTTGGTTTGTCCTTCTTTCAAGCAGGAACGGAGCAACGGATCGACGTGATTTTTGGTATAGATATAGTTTATGGACCGGAGTGTAACGTAGGCTACTTTTTATCTCGAAAAAATGCACGATTCCTGTGGGAACGCGGGATAAAACCGCGGGCAGAAGCTAGTTTGTATACCGTATTTATAACTGTAATTTCTTGTTTCAATAATTTGTATTACTAACGCATTGAGATCAAGTTGCTACTATCTCACTAGGGTTACCCACTTGTTGCGTTTTTGTTTTATAACCGTTTTTTAAATACCTACATATCGTAGTTCATAATTTTGTACGTTGCTTTGTTAGTGTTTGTGTTTTTGTACGTTCATTGATTAGTAGTTTTTCGATGTTTGCACTGCTTTTTGATTAATTGTACTTACCTAAGTAGATACGTTCTGTGTAAATGAATAAAATAGAAGAAGATTTAATACATCTCATCCTTCTATTAGTAGTTCCCAGATAAGCATCTTTCCTAGAGTTTTTCTCAAAGATTCGCGGACGCTCACCACTTTGCCTAAGTGTCCATATAATGTAAGTCAACATTCAGCGCCTTGGGTATTATTTGAAAATTTCATTAACGCTGTCGCCTTTACAAAGCCCCTACAGAAAAACAAAGTTGTTTTAACTTAAATTTTAATACGGAAAAGATAAAAGAACGTTTCAAGAGCAATTATTTTAATAAACATTTCAAAATTCAAGTTTCCCTGTCTGAATGTTGTTACATCTTTTTGATGGGGGCTTTTGAGAGAATTCTTTGTCTAATTTGTTTTTAAGGCTCTTCTCGGCTCGTTTCTCTCTAAAACAAACAACCTCTCACCCTAAACGCATATACCGTCTCCGTTCCATCGCGGGTAAAAAGTGAAGCATCGCAATACATCAAATGGGCTCAATGCGGCTAACTAATCTACAAGAGCGTAACAATCAAAGGTTGAGTACTGAACACTTAAAATTGTGCTGGCTATCTGTTATTAGATACGGCTAGCAAACAGACTTACGTAGTCAGACTTTGGAATCCTTGTAACAAGTACTGTTTATACTTTTATATCCTAAAAGCGGTTATTTTGACATTGTTTCTTTTTTTTACATTATAAACAATTTTAACAATTTGTATCGATTAGCTTCCGACCGCGCAAAAATGCACTGTTTATCTAAGAATCACTGCGCGGGTAAAACGTGGGCAGAATCTAATATTACAATAAAATTATATATACGTTTTCGCCGATACATTTTCCAAGTAAAGGTAGAAAATAGAAAATTTCCTACCACCAAACCAAGAATGTATCATGACGTTCCACTTCGTAGGAAGTGCAAGCCCAATGTAAAATACCCACGTCTTACTCCACTTGCTTTACTACTACCGCACCATGGTTACTACAAAAAGTGATCTCTCATGTCAAATAAGAAAGTGTTACCGTACATAGTAATAATTTGTACTCTCTAGCTTCCTTTGAATTGTGATCTTCCACTAAACCATAGAGCACCGTGTGAGTTATTGGATGTGAAAAATCTCGAAGCGATCCTTGCGAAAACATTATGAAAACGACTTTGGGACCGAAATTGAGACGTTACGGGATTGTCCGTCCCTCTTTTATTATATCTGGCACAAAAGGCAGCTACGGGTAAATCCTCACTCTCAACTGGACCTTCGTATTACACACACTGGCGAACGAGGGATATCCGATGTAAGAAAGGCGTATGACATAAGCTAGATAGATAACTCTTTATAGTATACAGTAATTATAAAAATATTAGCTTCTGCCCGCGGTTTTCATTCGCGTTCCCACAGGAACCATGCATTTTTCCGGGATAAAAAGTAGCCTATGTTACTCTCCGGTCCATAAACTATATCTATGCCAAAAATCACGTCGATCCGTTGCTCTGTTACTGCAAAAAAGAAGGACAAACCAACAAACCAAAAAAACAACAAATCAGCAAACACACTTTCGCATTTATAATATTAGAATAAATATATAGTAGGATAAGATTGGTTAGCAAGTTAGTGAGTACACAACCAAACTTGAAAAGACTTTGTCTGGTTTTGTATTCGATTAATATTACGATAAAATATTCCTTTCGGGATGAGCAAAGACATTTAGGTTAAACTGGTAACTGGAAAAGACAAGTGTATCTGTATTGACAGTTATTAAATAGAATTCGCTCAATATTATACCTTGAATTTAGAACAACACAAAACCCTTGAGATCTTTTATGTCAGTCTTTCTATCTAGACCCTTTAATCAAAAAATATTCTTCTTGTTGAAACTAATATTGTTTAGGCATTAATCCCACGATCTCATAATGTGGTAGACTTATTAATGACTAGCTGCTTCACGGTTTCACCCGCGTGGAGATATTGGATTTCATGGTTTTTATTTTTTTTGCGAGGAACCCTAATTCTTTTTTCTAAAATAAAAGTAGCCTAAGTTACTCCTTATAACATCAGATATCCGCCAGTGAAAGTCCCATCAAAATCAGCCCAGCCATTTCGGATATTACCCGGAACAAACAAACAGACAGACAAAAATTTAAAAAAATGGTTATTTTGTTATAGGTACCGTATATACATTCGTATGCATTTGGTTTTTTTAATATGAAAAGTCGCCGAAATACAAGCTGCCTACATTTCAAACGCACCAAGCTACTTTATACGTAATACTAAACATACAATACAGGCAAATATTTTGAGTTATTTACAGTATACATAAAAGGTTAACCAGCCTTTGTAGCCGCACCAAGCGTTTATCACCACGACAGCTAAGGAATGGAATTCTTTGCCGGCATCTGTATTTCCGGAAAACTTCCGGAATTTGGGAGTCTTCAAGACAAGAGCGATCACTGAACAGGTATCTTTTAGGCAAGCATCCCACACAGTCGACCGCACATCAGGTGAGAAATGCAGTGAAACTCAAACCAGTTTTTGATAAAAAAGAACAACCCGCTACACATAATTTAGAATTTTTAATTGATCATATCACCAAATATCATTCGACGGCTCCGTAGCTAAGTTGGTAACCCTGCCTGCAAAGCGAATGGTCCGGGATTCGATTCCCGGCCGGGGCAGATTTTGTGTAAGCATAAAGTTTGTTCTCGGACCTTGGATGTTTGTGATGTGTATCTGTATGTTTTCACGCCACCTGCGACACAGGGAATCCTAGTGCGGGGGCATAAGTGTAAGCGTTTATTTATTTATTATTTATATATGTCTAAATTATGACAAATTGTTGTACGCTAAGCTCATTCGGTAAAGGGCAGAGTGTTGCCCACAGTTAGTACCACACAAGTACACAACGGTTAAAACAAAGACAAAATTACGCACAGCCTAAACAATAAATCCAAACAAACCCATCACTCGACAAATAGGCAGGCACCAGTTATACTCGTAACTCGAGTAAACAGTCAAATCGATTTAACTTCGAGAGTCCCCGGACGCGGGATCATTGGAAACCGGTGCCCGGGGAAATCTGTAATCGGGTTTGTCTATTACGCTTTATCCGGGACGGATCCGGACTTCCCGGATTTTTATCTTCGAATCGTGGTGAACCGCTGACACGTGCGTAGCGGGCGTAGGATTCGGCAGTATCTTAGATCGCGTTTGTAAGACGGTTTTATTTTTTTTATAATCTAAATTTTTTATTTTTATTTATTTTAAGACCTAGTTACGTTGGACAAGCTTTTATGACTTTTAACTGTTTATTTAATTACTTGTTTATAATAGTTTTGACATTCAATATATCCTAATTCTGAGAGTTTCTGTTTCATTGAAATATTTGTTTTAGGTACTGCTAAGGAATAAATGTTATGTTAGTAATATTATTATAATGTATGGAGCGGCACATTCGCCTAAGCGAAAAAACTCCTTAAATAAAGATGAAAAAAACTGCTTATCTTTCATGCTTCGGCTAGATCTTTATGCTCTATTTTTTACATTATATATTTAAAAAAAAAACGATTCAACTATCAAGTATGTTATATTCCGGATGGTCATGACGTATTAATCGACGAGTAATTATTTGAGTAAAACTCTGAGATTTGCTCTTTTTTAAGGTGACATTTATTTTTAATCGGCTTCATGCTGGTGTGTGATTGGAAATATCTACAGCATGTGAGTAAAATTATATTAAATTCGTCGAACCACAAACATAATGGCTAATAGGGATGTCGACTCAATTTTTTTTATGATGTCAATCAATTCGTTTTCTCATGAAAATCAAATCTCTATATTTAAAAAATTGGAAATCGAACGCTAGGAACGTCAAAAATGAGAGTCAAAATCAGGCGTGTCTACTGAGCGCTAAAACGCCCCAAACAAATTGTACAGAACATCTGACGTCACTTGTTCAACGCGGGCCGTAAAGCTTTACTAAAAACATGCATTTTGTTGATTTGGCCGTGAGTAACTGCGTTTAAGTACATAGTTGTCATATATTTTATCATTAATTGAAATACAATGAATCTTATGGTATCATTTAAATTAGTAATGGATGATAAAAAAAAAATCGTTGAATTCGTGAAAGTTTTAGATGCAGTATCTTTGTGGAAATTATACATTTTTTGTGAATTTAATTTATTATTGTGTTAATGTGATCTTCTTAAAACTGTGTAACGACAGAAATTATGTATTTTGTGTTTCATGCAACATTCCAATTGGCTACAAGTAGTCACTCAGTTCCATGATAAAAGATAGGTCAATTTAAAAATCTTATGTTACGCTATAATTATTAGTCAACCATTAAATCGACTCAATTAAATTTTTCTCAAACCTGTGGTATTTATTTACTCAAATTATAATTTTTTTTTAATGTTATTTGGTGACGAGACGAGCTGGTCGTTTGCCTGATGGTAAGCATAACGCCGGCCCATAACAATTGCAGTGCCACCCAGAACTTCGAAACACAAAGGCCTGCGCGGCACTGCAGTGCGCTCGTTACCCTGAGACATTAGGTATTAAGTCTCATAAGCCCAGTAATTTCACTGGAAACTCTGCTCATCAAACCGGAACACAGTAATGCTTGCACACTACTGCTTGGCGGCAGACTTCACGAGCAAAGCGGTGGTACTAACCCAGACGGACACTCGCAGAAGAGTTAGTCCTCCCACTAACAAAGAAGCTTGGTCTCTGTATTCTACTACGTGAAGCGTGCTTAATTTTAAAACTTAATATGAAAGTCTTCTGTGTTGGATGTTCTTTTGTAGGTTTCAGAGAAAGGGATGCTTTTAGAAAAGATGAACGGTTTTACATGTTTTCCATACAAATATGTGGTTGAGGATTCTTTTGTGTACAAGCTGTGTGATTCCGTTAAGATAGTACGGCACGTTCGCAAGATAATAAGTAAAAAGAGAAAATTAAAAATAGAACACTGTTTTTTTATTCTCTATATATATGGAAAGGTTGAGAGACTTGACAGACATATGGACAATAAAGTGTTCATTGATACGTTAGTAAAGTGTTCATTGATACGACGAGTTTCTTGCCCTTATCGATTGGTTTCATACTTGAAACGGGATAGTCGTTTAACTTTCATGAGCACTCTCCTGCGGCCAATATGAATAAAGAACTATTACGGGCCGGTATAGGCTTACCATCAGGCAGACGGCCAGCTCGACTCATTATCCAAAAGTATGAAAATGGAATTTGAACTCGAAAAAGAACTGTATTTGTGCTTAGATTCACAGATTAGATTAGTGTAGGTACAGGCAGGAGATTAAGCCGCATTCATAGGGACGTAGGCAGAAACTGTAGAGCCGGCGTACGACAAACAAAGCTTTTACGTAATGAAACGGATGACAACTTTGTTGGGAGAGGATCAGCTTTGTGATCACGTGAAATACAAGCCTTTGCTGTCGCACAATGCAGGCTTGGGATAGGTGTATCTAATCAGAGCTTATAATGAAGGGATTTCTCGTTAGTGTAGAATTTATTACGTCTAAAACTATTTTTATAACTATGAATCTATGATTTTGACAAATGGGAAAACAAGTTTGCAAGAGGGAATTTTAAATAATTGATATGACAGTTTTGTTTGACTCTGTCATTTGTTAAGTGTTAAAAACAGTACCTCCTAGAGAGATAAGTGTCGACTTAAGCGCTGTCAAACTTTAGTACAAACGGGCAAAAGTCTTGGAGCGTAAGTTTTCAAACTTTTCTAGTAGTTAATTATTTGTTTTAAAAGATATGTATAAGATATGTAAAGATATGTATAGGATATGATATGTATTCTAGCAAATAAACGATTTGATTTGATTTGATATTGATTTTTCATATTCATTAAAGTACGTATTTAGACACAGTCCATCGATTAATACAGCAGATATATGTAAATAAAATTAACAGGCTAACATCGCATTTATGTTCTTAAATAAACTATGTATTTATGTAAGTAATAAGTTGCAAGTGTATAATGAGCTTACTTAATTAGAAAAGTATTCCATGGGACCCTTCATCACGCCAATGAAACCGCGGGCAGCCGCTCGTATTCGAATACAAAAAATCAAAATATTTTTTTTTTTTTTTTTTTTTGAGAGAAAAAATATTACAGTACCATCAAGTCTCCCGTTTCACTCGCATCTATATATTTTAGGGTGTCTGACGTTTCAAATTCAAGTTTAACAATTTTAATATTTCTGAATAACAAGTGCGTCGCTGTAACCCTACAAAGCAATACAAGAGATACTACCTCAGACGCAAATTAGCATATTAACAAAGGAATTGCAAAACATGTTTTGTTACAAGCTCTAGTGTGCTTTAGTGCTGCATATCATTTTGCGTGCGAGTCGCGGGAGATAACGCACGCCGCATAGTTGGAAAAAATGTAGTCGTTAAAATTTTTTTATGTTAATTGGTAACGGGACAAGCTGGTCGTTTGCCTGATGGTAAGCATAACGCCGGCCCATAACAATTGCAGTGCCACTCAGAACTTTGAAACACGAAGGCCTGCGCGGCACTGCAGTGCGCTCGTTACCCTGAGACATTAGGTATATAGTCTCATAAGCCCAGTAATTTCACTGGCTACTCTGCTTATCAAACCGGAACACAGTAATGCTTGCACACTACTGCTTGGCGGCAGACTTCACGAGCAAAGTGGTTACTAATATTACCAGTAATTATTACCAGTACAAAAAATATGATATTTGTTTTAGTCTGGGGAGAGTAGGATTATACAGTTTAAGTTTCGGCCCATATTGCAATAGTAAAATCGGTAATATCGCGTGCCCCTTTGGTAAAAGTAGTACACAACGCTGCCGAGCAACCGAGCTAGCTTTGACAGCAGGTGTCAAAATTCTTTTAAATAATTTAAAGTGATGAACTTCGGTTCATGAGTTAAGCCTAGTTCATAGTTGAAGTCCGGTTCAGATGGTTGGTGAACTCCGCCTTTAGCGTTTTTTATATCATTTACCGTTACAGAAATCACAAGAAGAACACACTGAGCACATGACAGTCATGATGATAATAACAGTCTGCTGAAAACCCTGTCGGTTTAATAGACTATTATGGAAGTTTGACTCCAATATCTCCTTCTCTATAAATATGTTTCTTCTAGAGTTTAGTAACATCCTCGCTCTGTATAATGTACCAAACTGCTTCTTTGTCACATGCACTATTTTTCTGTCACGACCTGGAAAACTGGAGATAACGCTATTTAGCATTACGTCATTCTATACACGCAAACTACTGTAAGAATAAAGGTAGAGCATGGTATGGTGCTGGGTGCTACGCTATGACGTCATGAAGTCAGTGCTACGCCGTAGTCGTCCGAGCGCTACGCAAGGGGAAGACGCGGGGAAGGATGGCAGTCCTGATTGAACTAAGAGTGAAAATACACGTGTGTCGATTATTCAAACCGAATTGTCTCATTTCTGGACCTAGCACTACATATATTTAAATACAATTGTTAATAAATATAATAGATATATAAATAAAATAAATAAATTAAAATAAAACAAAAAAAATATTTATTTTAATTGCGAGTCAGTTGCCAACGTGCGTTCAACCTTACGTCGCGTTTGCACTACGCTGGCCATGATTAACGCGATATTTAGGACAATGTCCGCTTAAATTATGACCGCTATTTATTTTAGAGATTGTGTTTTCCGTCGCCGGAATCAGGACGTAGAATTATTTAAACGTTTGCTGAGTTTTGCAGGAGTTGTAATTGGGTTTATGAAGGTTTAATATTTAATTGACAGGGACGTTGAGAGACAGGTTATAGGCACGGTGGAGAGCGCTTGTATTATTGTAGCGATGCCTGCTTTATTTTGTAGTTTGTGTATGATTATTCAGTATTCCCGTGAACATTATGCTTGGAACGGCGTCAAAATCGGATGTGTTTGTTGGTTTGTTGGTAAGTTGGTTTGTCCTTCTTTCACCCAGCAACAAATAAAATATTTATTTGCATGAACACAGTGTAGGCTGGAGCCACCTTCCTTCGTTGAGTGGACCGTATTTATAGATTGTAGGGGCGCAGGGTAAGGACGCATCCAGGGAAACAGCCTTTTTCACACTTAACTTTATATTTTAAGTAATTATGATTTGTACATCGCAGCACACGGATCACCAAGAGAGAGAGATTGAATATTGACATTGGCAGGTGTCAAAAATATTTTATGTTGCCAACACAGAATATTATAATATATACATTTCAGATGTTATAAAGTAGTCAGTAAAAGTATTGAACCTACAAGCACGCGGACAATTAATATTTTAATCTAATAAATAAATTCCCTTCACAAAATAGCGAGTGCTATCATACGTATCCTAAACACGCGGACGAAACCGCAGACAAAAGCTGGTACACACACTTTAACATCAGTTGCATTTACTTTAATTACTAATTTCGCGTTTAGGTCTAAGACTATTTGACTTATAAGTATACAAAATAGTAATAGTTTATACTAGGTGGTAGGACTAACTCTTCTGCGAATGTCCGTCTGGGGTGGTACCACCGCTTTGCTCGTGGAGTCTACCATTAACCAGTAATGTTTAGGCATTACTGTGTTACGGTATGAAGAGCAGAGTAGTTAGTGAAATTAGTAAGCTTATGAGACTTAATACCTAACGTCTTAGGGTAACTAGCGCACTGCAGTGCCACGCAGGCATTGGTGTCTCAAAGTACTGGGTGGCACTGCAATTTTTATGGGCCGGGATTATGCTCACCATCAGGCAAACGACCAGTCTTTTTATCAACACCATAAAAAAATGGTTAAATCCAAAGATTTCACATCTCCGACCTTCCCAACGTGTTGTCACCCAGACAGACAGCCAAAGTTCTATGCAGTAGTCAAATTATAAATGCTAAGCACCCGTCCCGTAAATGCTTATCCTCAGCATTCATAATTCATCTTAACTGCAGTGTTTGTCGACAAACACCCCAGTGAAGGGTGCTAAAGGCTTTGTAAAAGGAGTTAGGTATGAAGAGATGGCAAATAGACGTAGAAAAATATATGACAACGTTTTGAAAATCAAAACTTGATTCCTCGAGAGAATTTATTTTTACTAGCTTCTGCCCGCACCTTCGTCCACGTTGTGCGCGGAGTATAACGCGCTATGTGCGTATAAAGCTTGCGCTGCAAAACTGTACTGCGACTCACCAGACTTCGCTTTTACGCTTGTGAGACACACTGAAGCTTTTGTATCAATCATTATTAAGGTTATTCTTGAAGAGGTGGTAACCCAGTGGCATCAGCTATTGATTGCTGATCAGCATGTCCATGGTTGAAATCACGCCACGGACATAAACTTCAATGCACAATGAACGATCATTTTGTGAATGATAGCTATGCTAGCTTAAGTAGAAATCAGTTGCCAAGGTCCGAACGGTGTGTTCTAGCGTTCTACAAGGACAACACTGCTAGTGTAGTTGTCCTTGAGACCCAGTTTGCATTCCAGGTTAAGCTTGTCACACAATAGTTACGAATTTACGGCTCCGTAGCTAAGTTGGTAGTAACCCTGCCTGCAAAGCGAGGGGTCCCGGGTTCGATTCCCGGCCGGGGCAGATTTTGTGTAAGCATAAAGTTTGTTCTCGGGTCTTGGATGTTTGTGATGTGTATCTGTGTGTGTCCATGCCACCTGCGACACAGGGAATCCTAGTGCGGGGGTAAGCGTGTAAGCGTTAAGCGTTAATAGTATGTCACACTAACGTCGTATCGCATTACAGTTTAGTGCAATAGAGTAATGTCGAGCTTGTGTGTTTCTCACAAGCGTACAAGCAAACTATGGTTAGTCGCAGTACAGTTTTGCAACACAAGCATTATTCACACATCCATTTGTTGAGCTCACATAGTACACTCCCAGCCGTGAGAACAAGAACATTCTCTGCCTGCTTCGCTGTACTAAAAAGAAAACAGTGTGTCCCTATTTTACTACCACAGTTTGCAATGGAAAATTCTAGTGAGTTTTAATGAAACGATAATATTATGTAGTACTTACTAGCTGTGGCCCGCGGCTTCGCCCACGTAGCCTAAGTTACTACTTATAACATCAGCTCTTTGCGAGTGAAAGTCAGGTCAAAATCGGTTCAGCCGTTTCGGAGATTAGACAGACAGACAAACATATTAAAAATTGTGTTTTTGTTATAAGTACCGTACATACTTTCGTATACAACAACTTATAAGTGGTTATTTTGACATTACAAACACACACATCAATTTTATTTCTTTGTATACAGACAAGCTTTCGACGGCAGCTTCGCCCGCGTGGTATACATCTCTATAGTTTATGTGTTATTACAGAACCTAAACTATCTATCTACATTGCAAATTTTACCAAATTTCATTTAGTAGCTATGTAAATACGTGGTAACAAAGATTAACACAAACTTTCGCATTAATTGCTTTCTGATTACTATAATAATAGATGATATTAATACTGCTAGAAATATATCGCTTCCTTTTGGGTTTTCCGTTGTCGGGTTATACATTAAAATCACGCTATATTATTTAATTATAGCTCTCAAAGGCCGAGCAGAACTGAGGGAAATTCACGCGGTTAAGCACCGGAACCAATATGGCGTCGCGCGCGTTAAGCGATGCGCTGACAGCTGTCACAAACGTCAGTTGTCATCGCGATCGTTGTTAATTAAACGTTTGCCGCGATATCATGCAGTGGTAACGGAATGTTTTGTTGTGTCACTGAAGTATAATGAACTATCAACAAGGAAGCTAGAGTGGTATGGTTGTGTGCATATTGCTGATTTAGTTTGATGAAAATAGTTATAGTTGTAGTAGTTTCCCTTTCGTTTGTTTACTTTAAAATAAAAAGGAAAAAAAAATGCCATACACCGCAAAACGATAGCATCTTTGTCCAGAGTTGGCACATGTAAAAACACAGTTATTGAAATTTTTGCAGATAGACTGCTGCTGACTGCCACATATCAATGTTGGCTGGCTATTGCAACCTAATAAAGTGGTATAATTATCATATAAGATTTTCCCCTTAACTGATACCCTCTACCTAATTTTTTAAATCTTAATAGGTTTGCGTTCGACCACTATCTTGCCTGATCTCAGCGACGATGTGGTCAAAGATGGCAGATACGCTACATCTAAATTAGGTCTCGCTCCCAAGTGTAGCTTCCGGAACACATCTATAGGTGCTTGGAGACTGATTTACAACTAGCTAGCCAGCTAGGTGGTAACTAGCCAGGCGAGCTCTACAAATGCCTTACAATCATGCTATGGTTGCATTTCGATGTTTTCCTTCACCTAAGCTCAAGCTTATAGTAGGATTCGGACCAACGATCCTCTGATCGACGTCACTACCACCGCTTCAAAAACATACGAATCAAAAATTTACGAATCATTAACTTACGAATCAATAACTAACGAATCAAAAACTTACGAATCAAAAACTTAAACATCTAAAACTTACGAATAAAAAACATAAGCATCAAAAACTTACGAATCAAACACATAAGAATCAAAAAGTTAAGAATCGAAAACATAAGAATCAGAAACATTTTTTTAACCTACTTATAATACAATCTAGCCCAAATTAGGCTAACAAGTAATTTAAAAATAACTTAAATCAACTGTCTAAGAATGTGTCCATTAACAATTTTCCTATTGTCTCTATTAAGGGGAATACACTTTGTTCATGTGTTCTTTTCAGATTGGACTTGTACTACATAACACTATCAAAAACATACGAATCAAAAACTTACTAATCAACAACATAAGAATCTGGCGACTTCAAAACCAGTATGTCATTATTGCTATATTTTTAACGGTAGAAATAAGCTCCCACATTAGCATAAGGTGTTTCCATTCCACATAATCGTAGGTTACCAGAGCCATTCTGGGATGCTGCGTCAATTTCACGGCTGCCGCTCGCTACGGGGAGCGTGTCACAGTCACAGCCTGCATTACAATGACGTGGGAAACACGCAGGCTTCATCAGAATATAGCACGTTGTCGTTACGGCAAACATATAAGCAAGGACGAAGTCTGAAAATTGATATGTATAATAAATTGCCTCTTGATTTAACTAAATTAACTATCCTAGAATTTAAAACCAAAACTAAGGCTTTTTTCAAAACACATCCATTTTATTCATTAAATGAATTTATGACGAAACGCTGGACTGTAGAAATGTTCAATTTCTAATCTGCTATAAGAGACTAAAAACAATTTGAATAATGTAAATGTAATAATTTAGAACGATGAAAATTAATTGCTGACAATGTATAATGTATTATGACATGCCTAATATAACGTACTATGTTATAGTGTGGTCAATTGAATAAATATATAAATAAATGACAACGTTTCTGTTATAAAGTAATCTTTTATTAAATGCGGCATCACACCAACCGTGCCTAACTAAATAAACAACGTAAGTAACGCATATGACCTCTATATAACCTAACAAGGATTCTCTTTATCCAGGGTTAAATACTTTTTGATGAAGGAATTGTCGTTCGGCCGTTTGCCTTATAGCCAGCCCATAACAATTGCAGTGTCACCGAAAACTTTGAAACACAAAGTCCTACGCTGCACTGCAATGCGAACGTTACCCTGAAACATTAGGTTGCAGATAGACACTAGTCCATGTTTCAGACTATTGCTTTGTTGCTTCTGATTATATACTGAAAGTAATGGACTCATTGTCCCCATTGAACTGTTGCCCGTCTGTCTGTCCAAGGCTCTTTACCTTAAAAATATGTTGAGATATCGGAGTAAAACTAAGATCTCAAGTCTTCTACCAAATTCAAGTTCTTTACTCTATATTCATATTCATTTACTTCATAACAGAAAATGTTACAGGTTAAAAAAAGCACACTACAAAGCCCACATATTAATAATTAACAAGTCAAATCAGTAAAAATGGAATTTTTCATTCAAACACAAAGTATTTTTCAAGTTATGGCTGAGATAACTTATTTAACAAATTCATCAAATGAATAGATTGTTTGCTCAGTAAGCCATTATTTTGTTTTCAATTTAAATGAATTTATCGAATTCGCGAATTTTATGTCCTTCGTTTCCTCTATATATCCGAAAATAATTTCCATTTACATTTGGAATTATAAATCTATTAGCAGTTATATTTTTAATTGTGCATCTGTGCAAATGTTGCTGACTCGAAAGTCAGAACAACTAAGAAACATGTCGAAACATGTTTCTCAGTTGTTGTATGTAAAAAGACAACCCTACAAACACACTCTCACAATAACAGATAGAATATTAATATAGTTGGTTTTTAAATAATACAAGATGATCAGTTTTACTAAAAATATATTTTCTGCAGTCAAAGAAACTTAAGTTACATTTAATTAGATAGAAACAGATCATAAATTTAATTCCTAACTCTCATTCTGAGCCAGTGTCCGTCTTGGAGGAGAATAGTGAATGTGCTGGGGTCCAGTTTGGGTGGGATTTGCGTCTTCTCGCAAGGCGATACTTCGAACTGCTGGACCATTTGGTACGCCATCACTTTTATCTCGCAGAGAGCGAATCTTGATCCTGAAAACGAAAGAAAAGTTGAAATTAGCTGTAACCTGAGCTGTACTTCAAGGCGCGAGCGAATATGTATCTTTTTGGTAATCTAACAAACTACTATCAGCGGCGGAAGTGCGGAAGTAGGTTCGATAAATTTGTCAAACCGAAAAACTCGATAAATTTATCGAATGTTGCGAGTACCGAAGTCTGGTCGTAAAGTATTGTAGTAGCTCTATATTCTCTTTGGATTCGACCTAGCTTTTCGATAACTTTTGTCGATTGTTTCGAGGCTCGATAAAACCCACTTTATCGATTTGAACTGTCAATTTTATCGAATTTTATCGATCGACAAGATTCGTACTTTCGCCGCAGTATAGGTAGTGTAGGTAGTAATAATGCTAGCATTATTGCCACGCTAAATGGCAATACTTACCCTCTGCGCCAAAGTAATTGCCAGAAATTTGGTAACGTTTCGACAAAACTTCCCAATAGATTCTTAAAAAAAATCTAGCGCATTTTATGTATTTGTATTTTAAATGTGAACGTGTGTTTATTCTTGTGTTGATTTGTTGATTTGTCGGTGCGTCAGCAACGGAGCAACGAATCAACGTGATTTTTTCGCATTAATACATCTTTGCCAGAAAAATACATGGTTCCCGCGGGAATCGTGGCTGAAACGACGGGCATACGCTATTTAGTAATAAACTAGCTGCTGACCGCGGTTGCACCCGCGCGGAGATATTGGATTTCATGGGTTTTATTTTTTTGCGCTGTAACCTAATTCGTTTCTAAAATAAAAGTAGCCTAAGTTACTTTTTATAAAATCAGCTATCTTCCAGTGAAAGTCCCGTCAAAATTGGTCCAGCCGTTTCGGAGATTATCCGGAACAAACAGACAGACAGACAAAAACTTTAAAAATGGTTGTTTTGTTATAGGTACCGTATATACTTCCATATGCATTTAGTAAAAAGCTGTTATTTTGATATTACAAACAGACACTTCAATTTTATTTATTTGTATAGATAAATGTTGTGTACATACCAATACAGTTTCTAGGGCCTGATCCAAAAGGCATATATGAAAAGGGCTTGATGTTTGCCTTGTTCGTGTCCGAGAACCGCTCGGGGTCAAATGTGTCAGGGTCCGGGAAGTAGTTGGCATCGCGGTGGATAGGCCACACGGGGATGGTCACACTTTCTCCTTTACGAACCTAAAATTAAAAAAAAATGTTGTTTAAACGTGCAGTACAATCCTACTTTATAGATTACTAGCTGTGCCCTGCGGCTTTGCCCACGTTAGCCTAAGTTACTCCTTGTAACACCAGCTATCTGCCAGTGAAAGTGAAATCGGTCCAGTCGTTTCGGATATCACCCGGAACAAATAGACAGACAGAAAGACAGACGGACAGAAAAAAATGGTTGTTTTGTTATAGGTACCATATTATACTTTTATATGCATTTAGTAAAACAGCTGTTATTTCGATATTACAAACAGACACTTCAATTTTATTTATTTGTATAGATAACGGGATATTAACCGTGATAATTATTAGCTGATAAGTATTCCCATGAACTTGATGCTTGCAACAGCGTCAAAATATCGTGAGCTCATCAGATAATCACAGTAATTATCCCGTTATAATGTATAATTAATAATTGCTAATGTTTATAACAGCAAGTGAAAATGGAAAATTACTCTGGAAAATTCATAGTTTAACTTTCCAGCAAGTGACCTTCAGGGTAGTTACTACCAGTCTGTTCGTGAAGTATTCCGCCAAGCAGACATGTGCAAGCATTACTGATTTGATGGGCAAAGTAGTCAGTGAAATTACTGGGCTTATGAGACTTAATACCTAATGTCTCAGGGTAACGAGCGCACTGCAGTGCCGCGCAGGTCTTTGTGTTTCAAAGTTCTGGGTGGCACAGCAATTGTTATGGGCCGGCGTTATGCTTACCATCAGGCAAACACCCTTTTACAAAGGTATGCAGTCATCAGATAGGTACTTACAATGTAGTCACGCGGTGATTTGTCGTTTGCCTTGCCAATGTTGTAATCTTTTTGACATTCTCTGGTCAGACCCAGCGCTGGAGGCCAAAGTCTGAGTACCTCTGAAAAAAATAGATAACCAAGTTGACGTAAAGAATTAAGGTTAGTTTTTGCAATGTTTTTCGTTTTATTTATTTACTGTTTTTGTCACCTTGTACAGTACAAATTATCAGTCTAATTTATTAATGCACTTATTCGAGAGTAAAACAAATTACAATATTATAGTATTTAGTTTATTAAATGTATGTGGACGACGTCATGGTTAGTTTTTTTTTATGCTATTTGGTAACGAAACGAGCTGGTCGTTAGCCTGATGGTAAGCATAACGCCGACCCATTAAAATTGCAGTGCCACTCAGAACTTTGATACACAAAGGCCTGCGCGGCACTGCAGTGCGCTCGTTACCCTGAGACATTAGGTATTAAGTCTCATAAGCCCAGTAATTTCACTGGCTACTCTGCTCATCAAACCGGAACACAGTAATGCTTGCACATTACTGCTTGGCGGCTGACTTCATGAGCAACGCGGTGGTAATAACCCAGACGGACACTCGCAGAAGAGTTAGTCCTACCACTAACAAAAACTAACCAAAACAACAGTACAAACAAACAGGGTTACAACCAACTGAGATAACATAGGTACTAAACCTCCTGATACATACTAATGAAACTTACCTGATATAACCATGTCTAAGTACTTCAGATTCTGTATAGAGCTATAGTCAAATTTTCCGTCGTGTTTGGCGTCGTTCTCCCTAATCTCTTGAAGCAAGCGTTCCTGGATCTCAGGGTGACGACCCAGCTCATAAAGGAGGAAGGATGTAGTGGTAGATACAGTTTCAAAGCCAGCAATGAAGAAGAAAATAGCTTGAGAGATGAGATCATTGTCAGACCATTCTGGAGAAAGAAAATGTCAATGTTGGAATCACTAGAAAATACGTAAAAACAAAAAAAAAAAAAAAAAAAAAAAACAAAGACGCAATCTTCTTGAAATTAATTAGATGAATGTTAAACGAAACAAAGAATAACGCCTTTCAATTAATCAATATCAATCTCATGTCATAAAATAACTAAAAAATATTACCTCGATGATTTGTTTTAGTTCCAATTTCCGATTCTTGGACTGTCGCAAATCCAGTATCAGCAGATTGGGTTCTATCTTCATATCTCAGTTTACCTGTAACAATATATCAAATCATTTATCACACATATTTGTAAAGCTTCAAGCTGCTGTGCTAGGCTAATAGTAGGCTTCGCTTTAGTCTTGATCTTACCTTTTTTAGCCTCCATAAGAAGATGGATCATGTCTGGCCTGACGATCTTTTTTAGTTCTCTTTCTTTCATGTTAGTCAATACTAAGCTTCTGAAGAAATCTGCTGTTTTTTGTGTTATGAATTTGATGTTCATTTTCTGTAACACATACGACGAAAAACATTAAAAAGTCACTTTGAAAACCAAGATTTAAAATAAATGATATAGATAGATGAGAACTTATATTTATTTATTAAGGTCAAGTTAGCCGATGGTTGCACGACAAACAAGTAAGACCTCAAGACTGACGTAATTGGGCTGATTAGATACCATTTATAGGCTTCTTGGCATATCTTTCGTGTTAAATATAAAAAATAAAAATAAAATTGTGTTTTGCGCAACTACCTATGCCAACTTCTGACGAGCAGAGTACAGTGTGTACTGATGAATAACATATAATATGCAAGAGCTACGTGTAATAAAATAAACTGTTACCTTCATTAATGTCGGAATAGCTTGATATCCAAGGACAACCAGAATTATTCTGAAGCCTAACGAGGCAATTCCTTGGCCCATCCTGTAGAAGTCGTTATTTTCTTCGGTATAGGAGTCTAGTTTAAATCCGAATGCGCAGGAAGCAATAACATCGTTAGCATATCTTGTTGTCAGGTCCTTGCATTCGATGTCAACATAATCCGCTGAAATCATTATAATCTATGGTCAATCATCCTCAATTTGTGTATGGATTTTCATATCATATTTTGATGTGATATGATTTAATGAATTTTCTTTTTACTGTTTGTATTGTTATGATCAAATACGATGTTTTACCAATATCAGTTTAATGCAATTGAGATAACATGAGGGGTGTCTAAAATGGGGACTGAATCTCAAATGAAGCTGCAAGAATTAAAACAAATTGGTGACAGATTTATTTTTAGTTTTTAGCTTTCGATTTCCAGTTTTTCGATATAGACGTTTGATTCTAATGAGAAAACGAATTTAATAACATCATAAAAAAATAAGGTCAACATTCCTATTATAGAACGAAAATTAATTATTGCATAAACAAAATTGTGGGTATATATTAACGAAATAGCGAGTATTAATTTCAAGTCATCCTCAAGTGGCTTATAACAAACAATATTTTGAACGGTACTTACTCTTTGACTCCTCAATTTTTCTCTTCAGCATCCTGATCATTTGTTCATTGACCTCCACCATGAAAGGCACCATGGAACGCATCTTGGAGCTGGTGAATGCTGGACTCAGTGTGGATCTCATATCTTTCCATTCATGGCCTGTAAATATTACTATTATAGTATAATTCAAATACAAAATGCTTTATTTGTATAGGCCCCAACGGAGCACAGTCATAGCGGGTCTCTGTAACGTTCGTGTACCCGAATCACAGACTAAAACTAATGCTGTCTTTTCAGAACATAAGAAATGACAAAGACATCAACAGACCCAATCCGTGCTCAATGTCAACGAACCTTCCAGAAACCCACCGTGCCCGTTCGCAATTGGTATAGGCCGAGCAAGAAGAGGGGCAAGAAACTCGTCTCAGTATTCTTTTTAAAAAATAGTTTTTACAATGATTCTAACGCTAACAATTTAAAATTTATTAGTCGCAAGGAGGCTCCTGAGCTGTTTGTCTCCATGCATCTTTGTCATCTACATAATCGTTAATTTTATAATAATCATCACTGAATCAATTACTTTTGTTATTAGTTTTTACCTTATTGAGTACATTTCCTTAGTATTAGATGCTGAAGTTTGCTAAAATGGTTCACTATCATACCCTACCTAGCGTACATATTCACAATAGATTAGATACTGAAAGTCGGTAAATGGATATTCATAATATTTATATAGATATTTAGATTGCCAATAATTTTCCAATTGCCAAATCAATGACGAGTCAGTGTACTGTCACTTTTGTTATTTGGAGATTATAATTTTATTGATAACTAGTTTCACAAGTTTATTACTCGAGTTTTCTTATCTGTCGACTGCCCCTTACCTCTCAAAGCAAACAAGGTCCTTCCAAAACAAGTATCAATTTCCTCGTCAACTAGCGCACGACGATCCGGAAAGTACTCAAAATCTTTGACAGTTATTAATTTAATCAGCTCGCGATCATGGATCTGAACTGTGCCTTGCACAAATTCAAACATGACGGAAAATCTAAAATGACAAGAAAAATTAAAAAATATATATTAATTGATATAAAAAGAACAAAGTTACAAATTTTGAGACTTTTACCTTCATATATAAAAATAATATCTCGTGATATTGGTTAAATTCGTTAGAATAATAAAAAATATTCCTCAAAATTTTTTTATATATCAAGTTGTCAATTTCCAATATCAAAATACCAACCTCTCCTCAGAAAATTTATCGTACAACTTCTGCATTTGATCTGTCAAATGATGTTTTTTCAGCACAACGTCCTTCATGTTTCCCAGCAGTGGGACAGGCTTCAAATACTTGATACCGTACTGGTCGAACTTTGAGTATACATCTCTAAAGTATAACATTACGGCCAGGACTAGCACGACAGCCCATATTAGGAAGATCATTTTCTGAAATAAATGTTTTTGAGTCAATACTTACTAGTAGATTTAGTGGCTTGATGAGATTTGTGATGGTTGAAGTTAATAATGATGAAGAGAGTTTTTTTTTTAACTATGCTAGCTAGTCGTTTGCCTGATGATAAGCATAACGCCGGCCCATAACAATTGCAGTGCCACCCAGAACTTTGTAAAACAAAGGCCTGCGCGGCACAGCAGTGCGCTCGTTACCCTGAGACATTAGGTATTAAGTCTCATAAGCCCAGTAATTTCACTGGATACTCTGCTCATCAAACCGGAACACTGTAATGCTTGCACACTACTGCTTGGCGGCAGACTTCACGAGCAAAGCGGTGGTAACAACCCAGACGGACACTCGCAGAAGAGTTAGTCCTCCCACTAACAAGTTGTCAAAATCGAGTTATTATATGGTAGCTCCAAATTTGTAGACGTATAACACCTAGATCAGTTTATTTGCTGAAAATGAGTACATTCCAAGACACATACAGCCTCTCTCAAAACTTGTCGCTGGGCCCTGATCGTCGATTATTTTTCGTCCAACTATAAACCACTTTGCATAGCCATTCTCCATTTTAACGCTACACCTGTTCAATCGCGTTATAATTTATTTGACGATATATCCGAGTAACATAATTACGAAATGCATGTTACATGGTATGGACTAAGCAAAATAGTATATTTTACGTCATACGTATATTTTTTATATCGTGAAGTCTGCCGCTAAGCAGTAGTGTGCAAGCATTACTGTGTTCCGGTTTGATGAGCAGAGTATCCAGTTAAATTACTGGGCTTATTAGACTTAATACGTAATGTCTCAGGGTAACGAGCGCACTGCAGTGCCGCACAGGCCTTTGTGTTTCAAAATTCTGGGTGGCACTGCAATTGTTATGGGCCGGCGTTATGCTTACCATCAGGCAAACGACCAGCTCGTTTCGTTACCAAATAACATAAAAAAATAATTCATGATAAGTACTAAAATTTTTATATGTATTTTAAAACGTCACTTAATTCATGTCGCTTACGTAAGTTTTCAATTGAATCTTCAAAATAGGCACCAAGAATGCAAAACTTTGTAAATAGACAATGTTTTCTATTGAGAATAGTGACAATTAGTTTTTGGAATAAAACTTTTTTTATAAATGTTTTACACTATTTTAATTGGTTTATTAACGCGAGAATTACTTAAAAGACTACCTCAGGTTTATCAAACTTGCGCTGCACAGTGAATAAACAAAGATTGTTTACAGTTTTTATCCCTAAAATGTATCGACGGCAAACAATGAGAACCACTTAAGTAGAACTAAAATAAATAATGCGGTCGTGATAATTGTAACAATAATTGACATAATTTTCATAAATATTTTTTTAATAATAGAGAGTGGGAAATTATCATTGTTTAAGTTTCTAAAATTAAATCTAAAAAATTAGATAGTTTGCAAATCAAATTTAACATGGTTTAAGAATAGTTTAAGTAAGGTTAGTATTTTAATTTTATTATATACCTATATACTTTGTAAAAATATAGAAAATAGTAACAATGTATAACTGTTACCGCATCATTGCTAAACTAGGAACTAAACTAATTGAGTTAAAATTTGATAGACCTGTATCATTTAGATAATACTTAAAAATATACAACTGACGGAATAAAGGCATACTTTAATATTGCACATAATTTTCTTGTATTGTAATAATTGACTATAGTACGTTTCACTCTGGACCAAGACTAATGTCAAAGTACGCTATAAATGACACCACGTCCTCCTTTGAATTTGACATACCGAAAGCAAAAAAAACTGGAATCATTTCCCATTTTTACAAAATTGATTTAGTTCGTTTTTTCTTTATCCCCTCGATATTATTTATCCGGTTTCAAATTCTCACACATCATCATTCATTCTTATCTAAAATCAAATCCTTAATTATTGTTATGCTAAAAGATTTTTTTTATCAAAAGTTGATAGTGGACAGTCGTGTGCCTAGATAGAGACATGGCTATATACATGGCAACTTGGCTTGGCACATGCAAAGCCAATGTTCGAAATGAATAAATAAATTGTATTTACATTATTGCTTTAAAATCACTCCAATTCCATCGCATTTTTGTGCATAATGACGGTATGGAGTGACCGTCATTATGCACAAAAGTTGGAGTGATCGTGAATGTTGAACTTTATAGATACATTTATTTTAAAGCAATAATGTAAATACAATTTATTGACATATATACATGATCACTCCAATTCCATTGCATTTTTGTGCATAATGACGGTATGGAGTGACCGTCATTACTTTTTTTTTTTTATTTATTATTCATAACCTCACAGTGAGCATTACAGTTTCCCAATGCGCCCACTCCAAGTCCTTAAAAACTAGACACGTACACGTTATAAAAAACAATAAAATTAATAATTAGCCCAATTTAACAAATCACTTCAGCAAACTTCATAGCTGCGCTATGAAACTCTGATTGAGTGCAATGAAACAAATCCAAATTTTTGTGCATAATAACGGTCACTCCATACCGTCATTATGCACAAAAATGCGATGGAATTGGAGTGATCGTGAATGTTGAACTTTATAGATACATTTATTTTAAAGAAATAATGTAAATACAATTTATTGACATATATACACGATCATTCCAATTCCATTGCATTTATGTGCATAATGACGGTATGGAGTGACCGTCATTATTATGTTAGTGGGAGGACTAACTCTTCTGCGAGTGTCCGTCTGGGTTGTTACCACCGCTTTGCTCGTGAAGTCTGCCGCCAAACAGTAGTGTGCAAGCATTACTGTGTTCCGGTTTGATGAGCAGAGTATCCAGTGAAATTACTGGGCTTATAAGATTTAATACCTAATGTCTCAGGGTAACGAGCGTACTGCTGTGCCGCGCAGGCCTTTGTGTTTCAAAGTTCTGGGTGGCACTGCAATTGTTATGGGCCGGCGTTATGCTTACCATCAGGTAAACGACCAGCTCGTCTCGTTACCAAATAACATAAAAAAAATAAATAAAAAAAAACAAAAATTCGATGGAATTGGAGTGATCGTGAATGTTGAACTTCCGGGCGCGCCATTGCTCCATTTTTAGGTCATTCTGCTGCATTCTCACGAGTACTACCAGCTAAACACGAAATGGTTCGTTGTATCGGCCACACAAGTTTATAGAATCTTGGGAAAGGTCGGGTTTAGAACGTTTGAAAATTAAATATTTTTATAACTCCACGTATTCCATCTAAGATTCCCCGCACACGGACAGTTTTTGGAATGTTATGGAGTGGAGCGTTCGTGAATGGAGAACTTCACAATTATAACTATCGGAAATCATCATCGTCAGCCGGGAGATGTCCACTACTGAATATGAACTAATGAATACATGCATCCCACACAAAATAGCACTTCGAACGGCTCGCCTGTTGCATTCAATGGCTCCCACAATTCTAGCCAGGTCGTCGATCCACCTAGTTGGAAATTTCTACACAGAATTAAAGATGCATCTTTACTAACCTAACCCAGTTTAGTATTATAAATGTTGAGTAATTGTACCAGCAAGTTTCTAGGAAGCATTTTTTATAAGCTCCAACGTGACCACTATCAGTTTTGTTTTTTACGTTACGTCAACCGTCGATCTGTGGTTCGAATCCTTTATTGACCTAAACTTATATAATAAAGCCTGAAGGCACGTTTTTATTAATACCAATGGTTAACTAGACGAGTGGGTTGTTGGCCTGATGGTAAGCATAAAACCAGTCCATAACAATTCCTCCCAGGACTTAGAAACACAAAGACCTGCGCAGCATCACATTGCCCTGAGAAATTACTATAAGGGTTTTATAAGCCCATTAATTTCACTGACTACTGTGCTCATCATACACAGTGATACTTGCACATTACTGCTTGGCGGCCGACTACTCGGGCAAAGCGGTGGTACACACCCAGATGGACTCTCGCAGAAGAGTCAGTCGATTATACCACCTGGTATAATGCACGACCACGAAGACTACAAAAGAATCGAAAATTTGGTAAAGAATAGCCATAAGATATAATATTTTATGCCAGTCAGACAGACAATATAATTTCATATAAGTATAGATATAGCTGTAGATAGCATGATAAAATATTTACCGGTGCAATAAGTACAAACCGTACAAGAGGTCGAACCAAGTTGTTAAGGAAGGATTAATATAGCAATCATTTATTTTTATCTACATATTGCGCTGTCGATTCAATTATATTTGTTAAAAAAAAAATAGGTAAGTGGGTAAAAAAATGTTTTAGAAACTGCAATACCATTTGCAAAATGTACTTGTAGAATATATTGAATTGGATGCTGCTCGTAATTAAGACTTGGACAAGAAAGAAGTCCAGAAAATGTATAAGTCGTCAAAAATTCAATAAAAAACGTAATGTTTTATAAATTTGCTTTCCGTCCATTTTAAATCATCCTATACCTTTATTAAGGTGTAAGCCGTAGCTCCATCTACCTCCATACTACCTTCTTGTAAACCGGGAAAAAAAGATCATATCAAGAATTTCGCAGTCAGCATCAGCTGCTCCCGTAGCCTAGTTGGTTAAGGCGTCTGCTCTAGATAACCAGAAGACGCCCCGAGAAACACTGATGGTCAAATTTTCTATATCTTTATAACAACTTCTAATTTCATAAAATTCAAAACCAAATCAAAACAGGATAATTGTGTATCACAATAATAATTATTTTCATCAATCATTCATAAAGATAATAAAATTTTACAGAAATCTTTGTTGACATGAGTATAAACTTAGTGCAGGGGAACGTACCAAAAAAGCACGTATTTTCCGTTTATCAACTGATAAAACATTGAGTGATTACAACTAGTAATTACTTTACGCGTCATAAAGTAGGCAAGTACTTGCTAATTGAACAATTGAGAATTATTATCTTTAGATTAAGATAGGTACTATTCCACCTATATTACGCAGAAAATAAAATAAACTCAATATACACAAATATATACAGCCCAAAAATTTCGCTTCCAACAGGATTCGAACCTGCGTCTTCTGGCAATTCGGGCCAGACGCCTTAACCAACTAGGCTATGGGAGCAATCGATGTTGACTGCGCGATTGATTAATATGATGTATTTCTTTCCGGCTTACAAGCCGTAGCTCCATCTAGCAGACCCGCTTTGAAGCGATTGCCTACTCCATTGTGATACGTTACAGTGCCAATCAAATGGCGAGAGATTTTGCATTATTTAAACTTTATGAAATATATTTTATAGTGTTAACCGACACTAGCGGATGTTCACACGAATATCTACAATCTACATAAATATATATAAATACATAAATATCTACAATACATCACTTATATAGTATATATTTGTGTGAACATCCGCTAGTGTCGGTTAACACTATAAAATATATTTCATAAAGATTTTATATTAATGATACAAAAGCGAACGCATTGGCTTGCCTCACGTTGGAAATAAGTCGGGATATTTTATCACTAGTGGTCCTCGCACTAGGTAAAAGTCTAATCCCACGGGGCCCTCTAAACAAAAGGCACACAAAAGAAAGGAAAGCAATTATTAGGTACAATTGCACTTGGCTCGTTAATACTTACTAGGCACATAACCATATATGGAATCCTAGTTGTCTATGTTTTTTTTAATATTATTTGGTAATGAGACGAGCTAACGAGCATAACGCCGGCCCATAACAATTGCAGTGCCACCCAGAACTTTGAAACACAAACGCCTGCGCGGCACTGCAGTGCGCTCGATACCCTGAGACATTAGGTATTAAGTCTCATAAGCCCAGTAATTTCACTGGAAACTCCGCTCATCAAACCGGAACACAGTAATGCTTGCACACTACTGCTTGGCGGCAGACTTCACGTGCAAAGCGGTGGTAACAACCCAGACGGACACTCGCAGAAGAGTTAGTCTTCCCACTAACAAATGTATTCAATAAGCAATTCTCTTATCCATAATTTACTATTTTTGATGATAATAATTCTGAGAATAGCGTGGGCAGATTAATTTACCAACCCTTTCTAATAGAAATTTTCGTAAATTTCACAAATAATTTTCCCATGTCCCAATAAATTAACGGGTAGGCCAATGTTTTGTCCGACAAATTCATTATCGATACAAAGTAAGCGGTTTTCAGTTTTCATGCTTCAATTATGAAGTTTATAACGTGTTTTAAAGTTGGGTTTAAAAGGATATTATAAACAAGGGTGGTGTTGTGTACAAGTCGATGGAATTTCTGTAATTAATGTCTAGTAAACAAATAGGTGGTAAGACTAACTCTTCTGCGAGTGTCCGTCTGGGTTGTTACCACCGCTTTGCTCGTGAAGTCAGCCGCCAAGCAGTAATGTGCAAGCATTACTGTGTTCCGGTTTGATGAGCAGAGTAGCCAGTGAAATTACTGGGCTTATGAGACTTAATACCTAATGTCTCAGGGTAACGAGCGCACTGCAGTGCCGCGCAGGCCTTGGTGTTTCAAAGTTCTGCGTGGTACTGCAATTAGTATAGGCAGACGTTATGCTTACCATCAGGCAAACGACTCGGTCGTAACCTTACCAAATATATATAACAAATAAAAGTTGGAATCCTTTCTAAAACAGAAATCACAAAACTCGCTTGTTAACAAAAACTCGTAAGGCACCCACTCAAATAGACCCAAAATACGTCAACCTTATCAAATCGTATTGGAATGCCGCTTTACACGTGTGTGAACACGGTACTAATTCAACATGTTAACTGTCAACTCACGCTCACACAAAAATATCACCCGTGAAAATTATAGACATCGGAAAACCGTTCATCGTACTCCCACACAGCAGCATTCGTCATAACGTTACCCCTGACGACAAAATACCCAAAACCATTTACTTCCAAAGCGACAGGAACATAAATATTCCACAATTCAAATAACACTCAAAAAATCTCATCAAGCAGGACTTAATTGCCGTATCGGTTATACCCGTTACGATACTCGTTACCCGTTTCTCCCAACGGCCAATTTTTCAATCACAACAAAGACATCAGTAGAACAGTAAATAAAGCAACAAAAACGGTATCGGAAAAAGTCGAATACAACATTTAAATAGCGAATAAGGATCGCTATCTGCCGATTTTTTTTTACAGTTTAATCACTAGACCATATAATTTATTAGCAGAAAGACACGTTTAAACAAATGGCAGTTCACTTTTCACATCTTGTCTTGTCAAACCATATTTTTACTTTTTTTTTAAAAATAGTACATAATACAAATTAAGCGTGTTAGCACAAAAAACACTTTTAGACGCCTGTTTAGCTAGACAGTGGTATAGATTCTGTAGTTTCATACCTAACTTTTTTTTTAGTTTCCCGGCGTATGCCTTTAAGCACTGCATCTTTGCAGTTTTCACCCGCGTTCCCACAGGCGCTGTGCATTTTTCCGGGATAAAAAGTAGCCTATGTTACTCTCCGGTCCATAAATTATATCTATGCCAAAAATCACGTCGATCCGTTGCTCCGTTACTGCGTGAAAGAAGGACAAACCAACAAACCAACAAATCAACAAACCAACAAACACATTTTCGCATTTATGATATTAGTAGGATTTTCTATTTTGAAACGTCAAAATAAAAGTTTAAAAGTATCATAAAATCGAACACAAAAAATGTGCTAAGTTGAGTTACTGCTCTTACATTTAGATTGCGTCCGTGCCGAGCGAATAAATGATCGGAAACGTTGACATAAATCGATTTCCGAATGAAAAATATGGGCGACTCGTGAGCACAGAAAAACGAAAGAGTGGACAACCATAAAAAATAACGGTGGCCAGGATAAGAATTTCAAGTTGTTTAACAAAAATATTGTTTTTCGGAAGCCGATCAAAGAAACTTTGTTTTCTTAGGACAGGAACGATGGTAACATCGGGATGTAAAATATTCTGACTTGTGTCGAAATGTTTTCCTTCCTTTTACTCGAGAGATACTGTTTTAGCATGATCGTACGATTTTATGCGTTTGTTTGAAGAGGACTCTCGTGAGCTTAGACCAAGGGTGCTTGAACAGACTTGCGAGAGGCTTTTGCTAAGAAATAATAAAGTTATTATTAAAAAAATCTAGTTACTACAAATTACAATGAACTGTGAGACTTGGACAAAAGTCAGGTGTCAAGCTATTTTCAACAATCTTTTATTAGCGTCAATTGTACTAAACTGACCAACTATTTTTTTATATTTGTTTTTATATTATATTCTTAAGCTAAAGAAAAAAAGAACGAAATAATCATAAATATTTCAATGGTATATTGAAATCTGCATAAAATAGTTTTGAAAAAAAAAACACATAATAAGACATAGCTAATTAATATAAACATAGTTAATGGCTATATAAAGCTAATATAAATCAGAACTGAATTAAAAATAAGTAAGTGTAACCCTAGAAATAATTTAATATGTGAACCTAAACTGTTGGTGTTTCTAAATAAATAGCTTGTTAACAAACATCTGCAAAATACGTAAAATAATGACAAACTTAATGTGACGTTATAGAACTGGCTTTTAGAGTTTTCGACACGAACATTTCGATGGACCTGAATCATAATCATTAATATGGTTATAATGTTACTATACTTAACTTTGAGATGAACTATTACAATATTTAGCTCAGACTAGAACATGTCCGACCTTGCCCAGACGTTTGTAACCGAACTCTGCGGTTCTGATTTAGCATAGGTCGTGACTAGAATGCTTACCACAGAGATGGGGAAGAGATGATGTTTTAGCCGGATAACTATCCGGACAAAATGAAAACCCTACTGAGGATTGTAGACTAAATTACTTGCAAAGTTAACTAAGCTTACTGTCTTGATGAAACAGTTTTTTGACGGGACCCAGTTTCAAATTCTGGAAACTAAGTATAACAATTCTTTTTTATGTGATAGGATATACTTTCAGATTAGTTCCATAGAAATTTTATCAAAATCGGTTTAGTAGTTGATCATTAAATTCAGTGTGCGCTTTTTTTAAACCAATTTTTTTTTGATGTTGTTTTTTGCCCGTACTCAGAGAAAATAGGTGAACATGTGACTTCAATAAAACCGCATCTACCATGGAACATTCATGAAAAATGAATTATTCATACGATAGCCTATTTTCACTATATAAAATGAATTCCATATTATCTATTTCCGTAATAAACACGTAACGTAATCTAAACTATTAAAACGCCATTGCAATGCAACATATCCGCTTAATTTGTTTTGCCACAGCCGGCAAAAAAATGGCCGGACACCGTTCGAGACCCATCTCTATCTCAAACGTTGTCAATAGAGACTAGCTTTGTCATAATATAATCTAGTGTCTGCGGTGAAGCCTTAATAGGATTCATTGGTTTTGTTGCCTACGCAGCTGTCATTGTCTATGTCGTTTTTTGATATTAAATAGTAAAGTCAAACTTGGGTAGCTTGGGAGTTGGGATTACTACCCAAAATTACTAACTGGTTAAAATAATAATATCACCTGAGGGTCTAGGTGTAATTGAAGTTAGTCTAATTGTACAGTCTTTATAAATGAAGTTAAGAACCACTAGATGGTAGGATGACACGTAATGGAATGATGTATAAATATCAAATTAAATTTGATATTTATTGTGACTACTAGCTTCTGCCCGCGGCTTCACCCGCGTTCCCACAGGAACCGTGCATTTGTCGGATAAAAAAAAAAAAAAAAAAATTCAAAATTCAAAAGTCTTTATTCAAATAGGCCCCAAAGGAGCACTTATGAAAGTTAAAATGATTCTAACAGCCGGCCTCTGCAACATTCATCTACCCGAATCACAGACTAAAACTAATGCTGTCTTTATCAGAACATAATAAATGACAAAGACACCAACAGACCCAATCCGTGCTCAAAGTCAACGAATCTTCCAGAAACCCACCGTGCCCGTTCCAAATTGGTATAGGCCGAGCAAGAAGAAGGGCAAGAAACTCGTCACGGCATTCTTTTTTAAAAAAAGTAGTTTTTTACAATGATTCTAATGCTAACAACTAACAATTTAAAGTTTAGTAGTCGCCAGGAGGCTCCTGAGCTGTTTGCCTCCATGCATCCTTGTCATCTACATAATCCTTAATTTTATAATACGCTTTTTTAATTAATACACTCTTGACTATACGTTTAAACTTTCCTTGTGGTAATTCAGTTAATACTTTAGGAATTTTGTTGTAGAATCTGACACCATTTGCCAGGAACGATTTGTTAGTTTTACTTAATCTGAACCCGGGTACAACAATTTTATGTTTACTTCTAGTATTTAACTCATGTACATCACTTTTTAAGTTAAATTTAGTAATATTCTTCCGTACATACATTATATTTTCCAAAATGTATAGCGAAGGCAGGGTTAGAATACCTATTTCTTTAAAAAAGTCTCTTAGAGATTCGCGTGGACCCATGTCATAGATGGCGCGTACTGCTCTCTTTTGTAATATGAAAATGGTATCTATATCGGCAGCAGATCCCCAAAGTAGGACGCCATAAGACATCAAACTATGAAAATATGCAAAATATACCAACCTTGCCGTCGCCACATCAGTCAGCTGCCTAATTTTACGTACTGCAAATGCAGCGGAACTCAAACGACCCGATAGGGCATTGATGTGAGGACCCCACTGCATTTTGGAGTCAATAGTTAATCCTAAGAATACAGTGTTATTCACCAGGTCAAGTTTGCTGCCTTCCAATTCCACTTTAGATTCCACGTGTGGTACGTTGGGAAGTGAAAATTTAATACATTTAGTTTTACTAGCGTTAAGTAGTAGATTATTAGCAGCAAACCATTCTGAGATTTTGTCAAGGTTATCATTTAATTCCTTTAGTTCACTGTCTTTCCTATCAGTTTTAAAAATGAGTGAAGTATCATCAGCAAACAAAACTATGTCCAATGCTATATGGTCTGTCATAAAGGGTAAGTCATTTATATATACTAGAAAGAGAAAGGGGCCCAGTATTGATCCCTGCGGCACGCCTATCTTCACTGAAGAACCACAAGATGTTACTCTATCGATGCCAACCTTCTGCTGTCTACCCGTCAAGTAAGAATTTACAAGATCAAGAGCTGTCCCACGCACGCCGTAATGATGCATTTTTTTAATAAGCGTTCTGTGGTCCACACAATCAAATGCTTTGGAGAGGTCACAGAATACTCCAATAGCATCCTGTGAACTCTCCCAAGCTTCAAAGATGTGGGACATCAGTTTAGCTCCGGCATCGACTGTTGATCTGCCTTTCGTGAAACCAAACTGGTGACCGTGCAATATTCTATACTCGTTGAAATGTGAAAGTAACTGTTCTAATATAATTTTTTCAAAGATTTTGCTAAGAGCTGGAAGTACAGAAACTGGTCTATAGTTAGAGGGGGTGTCCTTACAACCAGATTTAAAAATAGGGGTGACTTTACTGTGTTTCATTAGATCAGGAAAGACACCCTGATCTATAGAAAGATTAAAAATAATAACTAGATAGGGCGCAATTGTATCAATTAAGGATCCTATTACTTTTACCGATATACCCCACAAGTCTTCGGTGTTTTTCATATTGATAGATTTAAACGCTTTTTTGATACTAGTGGTTGTTATGTAATGAAAACTAAAATCCGGAATTAATTTAGAAAAGCTGTTTTGCAAAAGCATTTCTGCTTTTGCTGGAGAAGAGTCTAGTGATTTAGTAGCCTCCAATGGTATGTTTGTAAAAAACTTATTAAACTCATTGGCTATATCGAGTTGATCAGTAACTACTTTATCGTTAATTTTTAGTTTAAATTCACAATCTCTGTTTTTATTTTTACCAGTTTCTGTGTTAATAATTTTCCAAACAGTTTTGATTTTATTATTAGATTTTGTTACTTTATCCCTAATGTAGTTGGATTTAGCTTGCATACATACGCGTTTAAAAATCTTTGAATATTGACTGACATATTCGTGAAATTTTTTGTTATTAGTGAGGGATTTTTTATAGTATAATTCGTACATAACATCTCTACTTTTTCTAATACCCTTAGTGGCCCAGTCACTAAATTGAAATCTGTTCTTTACTGTTACTGTTTTCTTGGGGCACACTTTGCCAAATTCATTACAAATAATTGAAGACAACATTGCATAGATATCATTTGGGTCTTCAAGTGGAAAATGCGCGAGGGCTAGTCTTGAATCTATGTTTTCATTTAGTATTTCTAATTTATTATTTGTAAGGGCTCGTATTTCAATCTTAGCGTAAAAAATTGCTTATGTTACTCTCCGGTCCATAAATGCCAAAAATCACGTCGATACGTTGCTCTGTGCCTGCGTGAAAGAAAGACGAACCGTGTTTTGAAAACGGTTACCTATGATATTAAAAACCCAGATAGCTCACACACTCGTCGACTCAGGTCAATTATCTGAGTTTAGCCCAAACATAAAGTTGAGGCAGGACGGGACACCTTGCGACTTCTAATAAAACTAAATCTGTCTTAAAAGCTGCTGATTCAGCTCAACTTTGTGCTTAGCAACTTTATGTTCTCTTTAGATGCCTTATAACTTACAGCTAACTTAGAACGACTGCGATAACTTTCAAAGTTCATTTTCACGTTTTCTTAATGTTAAGGCATTTCCTATTACGATGGGATATGCTGGAATGTAAGTTATGGGAATTGGTGTAATTATAACTTGGACATAAAATTGGTGGGACGTGATGATGTTATAGTGAAGTTGCTGATACGAAGTGAAAGATTTTATTGTTTTAAAAGCTTTTTATGCTGCTATGAGATTCCATTCTTTCCCATTGTTTGGAATTTCCTTATAGCCAGCTCTCGGGCTGGTCATGTTCATACAGCAAACCATGATCATTATCATCATCGTCAGCCGAAAAATATCCACTACATATCCTAGGCCTCTCCCAACCGTGATAATTTCAAAACAATTACAAATAACGTCAAAAAATGGATATAATAATAATAAAGTTTATTTGAACTAAGGATACCTTGATACATCGAAGATTGTCTATGTAATACAATAATATTGTACAGTTCTATGTATAAATAAATCAAAAGAATAAATGGCATACAATTTAACAGAAAACTGTGCAAGTGGCTATTACAAAACTGTTTCTATAGCATAGCTGAATATTTAAACTTTAAGTGACATAATATTAATATGACTATTTTAATATTTGCACGCCTGCTTGCAGGCTGAATACTGCAAAGGTACTTTAGGTACTTAAACAAAATGTATGTATCGTAATGATCTACGCCTATCAATAAGTGCGCGAGGCTGCGAATGACACATGAGATCGTCAGTTCAAGCTTCTCTACCAATTAAAACGTACTCATAGTAGCTTAAGCTATTAGTAGTGAGGCTTTATCAGCACCCGATGCCAATTATCGACACCAACTGCGACACTTCAGAAGTCGATGCCTTTTCAGATCGGCCAATTAACGAACTCGGAACAGAAAATAGTACGACAAGCAGTAAAAAAATATCACCCGGATGACGGTGCTGAAAATTTTCAGCAATTTTGCGGGTACAATTGTTTTTTTAACGTAAAATTGGCAATTTTGGTTACCGCAACAAGTGCGAACGTCAAAATTCACAATCGTTGCGTGTGGGATTAAATAATTAATCTACTAAGTCAGTGCGTGAATTTGGGTGTTAATGGGAAAACTGAGTGAAGTTCATGAATACTGATTTTTATTTTTTTTATTTTTTGGAATAATTATTTTTTTGGATTTAAAATTGGATTTATTTAATTTGATTCGAATTTACGATAGGGTTGTGTGTCACAGTTAATACATCTGATGCTTATAAGTTTATTTACCCAATGAATCAGAATTGCAATTTAAATAATTAATAGGGAAGCTGAGTCCACTGCCAATAGTAGTGGGCTAGAACAATCGGGTTATCCTTATTATCTCAATGTCACGAGATTGGTGTCTTATCTACCAACCTGGATTGATAGCCAGCAGTCTTCAGTTAGCTTTATAATTCTGGTTTTTAGGACGATGGATTAGTGGCATCAAAAAAAGTTTTTGTGCAAATTGCCCACGTTCTTATTGACGGTACATTTTTTCAAAATCTTTCAGAATTTTGTTCAAAAGTCGATCTTCTCTTCTTTTCGTGTAGCTATACAACTATAACGGTCCTTACTGCCCCATCAAAAAAAAAAAAACACTCTGTATACGTACATCTGTACATTTTATTCCCGACAGGGAACAATTTCGTCCCCATTTCCCAATACGTTGTCAAATCGGAAAGAACATAACTCCCATTTGAAATAGAGCATCCGCGCGGATGCTTAAAGAACAATGCGATGTAATTTATACTCTGTGCTGGCGGCGCGGTACTGGTACGCGGCTGGCGTGAAGCCAACGCTTTACATAATAAACCTCTTGATAGCATTCCGGTGGGTTTTATAAGTCATAGCTTGTGGACGCACTGCGAATTGAGTCAATGAGTTATTATTTATAGAAACTGGTTCACAATCCGTAAGATTATATTGGAATACTTAAATATTTTTATGAGATATTATTGGGTGCTAATAGTTTCAAGCTATAAACGATTAAGTTGAAGATAAGTTAAAAAAAAATATTCTGTATATACAATTTGAATTATCAAACAAAGGGTGCGAGCCCCAGGGCTTGCAGAGGAAAATAGATTAAATAAAAAAATAAAAAAAGCTATAAACGATCAGCGTGTGTTAATAATCTGCTCGTACTTTTCATCACTAGTAAATAAGGTAAGACAAAAAATCCTTGATAAAAATCAGTTTAGTTATATGTTTTTCAGAAAGTATTTAAAAAAAGTTAGTAATTTTTAATATCCCTAATCTAACTCTTCTGCGAGTGTCCGTCTGGGTTAGTACCACCGCTTTGCTCGTGAAGTCTGCCGCCAAGCAGTAATGTGCAAGCATTAATGTGTTCCGGTTTGAGCAAAGTAGCCAGTGAAATTACTGGGCTTATGAGACTTAATACCTAATGTCTCAGGGTAACGAGCGCACTGCAGTGCCGCGCAAGCCTTTGTGTTTCAAAGTTCTGAGTTGAACTGCAATTGTTATGGGCCGGCGTTATGCTTACCATCAGGCAAACGACCAGCTCGTCTCGTTACCAAATAATATTAAAAAAAAACATCAGATTGATCTAGTCAGAATATAAGCCGAGCTCCCCAACTTTCACCACCACCAGGTTCAGGCACCAGGTTCACACCACAAAGGTTTTACTTAGTTGTTAACTTCATTTCACAGATTAAAAGTTTCTGACAAGGTACGGACCTACATCGTCGAACAAAAGAATAAGTAAGCCCAATGGTATGTTTTGACAAGGGACTAGTTTATTTTTCAAATTACTTTGCCTTCTTAGAGAGCAAAGTGGTATTTTCCGCCGGTATTTGGAGTCAACAATACCACTTACTTAGCTCTAGTGATGAAAAATATATAAAGTGAAAACTAAAAGTAAGTCAAGGCATAAGGAAATAACTGTCCATTATTAGATACTAAATTTACATAATACCGTCGAGATTTTAATAAATATAGACATACCTACATAGATAGGTAAGGTTGATTAATGGCAATAATATTACCTACGTATTAAAGTTCATTATTGTTATGCTTCCAATTCAGAAGTTAATCAGACAGTAAATCCGATAACATACCATTAGGTACGACTTCCGTGAGATTATACCATGGATCTTCGAAACAATAAGATTACAACATTCTCAAGTAGTACTCGTATACGCGGCCGTGTAGTGCCGGTCAAATTCAATTTCAAAAACCTTAAAACAAATTACTCTAACAGCGGGTCTGTCACAGACTAAAACTAATGCTGTCTTTATCAGAACATATTAAATGACAAAGACATCAACAGACCCAATCCGTGCTCAAAGTCAACGAAACATCCAGAAACCCACCGTGCCCGTTCCAAATTGGTATAGCCCGAGCAAGAAGAAGGGCAAGAAACTCGTTTCGGCATAAGAATTAAGAATAACACATTATCCCTTCTACTTAAAAAAAAAATCTCTTCTCGTGGGTGCCGGAAGAGACGTCTCAGAGAATATCCAGGGAAAGAGTAGCAGCATTCTCTTCGGTCTGCTTCATAATATACTGCCATCACCAAGACGCCTGCCAAGCATGCTTTATGGCAAACTCCCCCTTCATGGAGGAGGACGATGTTCAGCTGATGATGATGATGATACTATACTAAACCTAAAATGGCAACTGGATTTTGTAAATCCCTGCCGAAACATACTGATGGGAACTTGGCTATAGATGTTGTCAGTCAGTTAGGCGTGAACTAGAAAATTCGCTACCACCATGCTATGATTGTATCACGATGCTTTGCGCCACCGAAAACTTAAGCTCATTGTAGTATTTGAACTGTTGACCTACAGCGAACAGCTCCCTACGGTGGTAGGGAGCTGTTGTGACTCGGTGGAGTCATCATCGCTTGGACTGAGGCACGTGCAGACTAATCCTTTGTGAAGATTGTATAATGCTCAGGCTTCAACAACATTTAACTTCAATGCCCATTATCGCGATAAAATGTCGTTAAAATATGTCACAAAATTAAGCAATAAACTGACCGGAAATGCGTTTAGCATCAAAAACAGGAATAGAATAGAAACACGTTAATTCAGCACACACAATGTAAAGAAGTAGGTACATAGAAAAACATACATTAGAAGACTGTACACATACAATTTGAGACATTACACATACAAGCAAAAAACAAAGTAGTGCTGAAAAGGCCGATGCTCAGCAATAAGCTGATTGTCAAATGACATTCAGCCTCACAAGCAAGACTGATATCCATGCAATTTCTACCGGCTAACATCATAACGTGAACACCGATGCCATCGTGGCTATACTTAACTTTACTGTCCATTGCCGCGTTATCAACGACATAACAAACCTTATGCCCACTGAATTTACCACACTCAGACGTCACATCTCCCTGCTTCTAAGATCCAAGCCTCATCTACCTGTAATAATGTTTGTCGTGCAATTAGCTCTTCCACAATCAAAGGTAATTGCTATGGAAACCATGCACTAATTATACCAAACACTGATGTTATGAGGAATTAAGTAAAGTCTCAACTTACACGTTCGCATGGCTATAGCTACCTACTCTCCATACATTTTTTAACCCCCGATACAAACTTTTGTTTGTGGTAGGACTAACTCTTCTGCGAGTGTCCGTCTGGGTTGTTACCACCGCTTTGCTCGTGAAGGCTGCAGCCAAGCAGTAGTGTGCAAGCATTACTGTGTTCCGGTTTGATGAGCAGAGTATCCAGTGAAATTACTGGGCTTATGAGACTTAATACCTAATATCTCAGGGTAATGAATGCAATGCAGTGCCGCACAGGCCTTTGTGTTTCAAAGTTCTGGGTGGCACAGCATTTGTTATGGGCCGGCGTTATGCTTACCATTAAGCAAACGACCAGCTCGTCTTATTAACAAATAAAAAAAAAATTATGCATCTCTTGCCACTTTTTTAATTTATCCTTAAATAACGTGAGGCTTGGAGCATCTACCCCTTTTTGGCAAATTATTATAATACTAGCTTCTGCCCGCGGTTTCACCCGCGTGACTCCCACAGGAACCATACATTTTTCCGCGATAAAAAGTAGCCTATGCTACTCTCCGGTACGTAAACTATATCCATGAAAAAAACTACGGCCATCCATTCGTCAGTGAAAGAAGGACAAACTAACAATCCAACAAACCAACAAAAGTTCGCGTCGGATGCATCAACGCCCATCACGTGGATTGCTTTTCCATCCTTGCCCATAATGCCCTAGTTAGGTATTAGCAAACATGTATAATCTCAAACCATATTTCCAACTCATTTGACGGGCTAGTATATGCGGCGCGAGTACGGAAGTCGGTTCGATAATAAAATTCGATAAAAATGACAGTTCAAATCGATAACGTGGGATTTATCGAGCCTCGAAACAATCGACAAAAGTTATCGAAACGCTAGGTCGAATCCAAAGAGAATATAGAGCTACTACAATACTTTACGATCAGACTTCGGTACTCGCAAAATTCGATGTATTTGTCGAGTTTTTCGGTTCGACAAATTTATCGAACCGACTTCCGTACTCGCGCCGCTGGTCCACAGTCCATAAAAACTGTAGGCACATTCTCTTTCCTATCTGCCAAGACTATCGTAATTCTTCACGATTCTTGGCATCGAGTCCTTGTATCGTGTAAATGCTGTAATTTCTGAGGACATTAAGCCACTCCCTAGGGAGTTATAAAAAGAGGGTAACCGGCGACCTTGAGAATAGACGATGAAATGCGAAGTGTACTCGCATTACGAACGTAGTTACTACGGCCTGGGGCTTTATCTGTCATTTTATCAATATTGCGGGAGAACTGTTGTATTTTTATTTGTTGTTGTTTTACTGTCTTTCCTTCTTTTTTATTACAAACTTTCATTTAATTTCACTAGTTCTTCTTAATACCTACCTAATGTCTCAATGTGACAAACGCACTGCAGTGCCACGCAGGCCTTTGTGTTTCAATGTTCTTGGAGGTACTGCAAATGTTATGGGATGGCCATCAGGCAACCGATTCGCTCGTATAAAAAATAATAATAATTGAGAAAGAATTCGAGAAGTCCGGCTTTATATTGAAAATTCCTTCTTTAAATACCTATGTTATGAAGAACCGCGAATGAAGCAGCTAGGTGCTAGGCAAAAACAATAAATGTAAAAACAGATCTTTCGACTCGATCTGAAATTAGGGTGTAACCTTCATTGCGGAGCACAGAATAAGTTTGAATCTAAATACCTACATAGGATTTGAGTAAACCTAGTGCTTATTTATACTTGCCATTACGTTAATTACGTAATGGTAATGGTTATCGAAACTACGACGTTCGATTTTCGTAGTAACGCCCCTGTTTTGAAAGTACAGAATGGTAAAACCCACCGTGAAAACAACTTTTAATTCCACCATTTATTTTTCATCCATTATTTCACAAGCGGATTAAGAGAAAATTCATCTGAAATTTGTAACTGTTCACAAATTGAATCTAAAGCTTAGCTGACATTGAGTAGCTCGTGTGGAAGCGTTCATAAAACGATATATTTTTTGAAATCATGAAGGAATTTCACATTGCTCCTTATCTTCAAATTTAAGCGTGTTTACCACTTTCGACCGCATCGTCACTTAACATCAGGTGAGACAGTGGTCAAATAACTTAATATGAACCTATCGATTCCCAATTAGCCAGTTCTTGCAAAGACTTCGATCGCTTCGCTCACGCATCAATAACAACGTTCTACACAGAGAGTTAGTGGGAGGACTAACTCTTCTGCGAGTGTCCGTCTGGGTTGTTACCACCGCTTTGCTCGTGAAGTCTGCCACCAAGCAGTAGTGTGCAAGCATTACTGTGTTCCGGTTTGATGAGCAGAGTATCCAGTGAAATTACTGGGCTTATGAGACTTAATACTTAATGTGTCAGGGTAACGAGCGCACTGCAGTGCCGCGCAGGCCTTTGTGTTTCAAAGTTCTGGGTGGCACTGCAAATGTTATGGGCCGGCGTTATGCTCACCATCAGGCAAACGACCAGCTCGTCTCGTTACCAGATAACATAAAAAAAACATATACTACGTACATGAAGTTTGACTATATTTTTAAAAAGAAATTATTTCCAATCCCGTAGACGAGTGAAACCCGATGGACTGACTAAATTCGTTAACGTCACAGTATCTGTTCATTCGTGAAGTTCCAAACACGTTTGTGTATTTTATTCTGAGTTTTTCATCTGAAATATAAAATAGCGAAATATCCTTTCAATGAAACCGTTATAAAATAACTGTTGAAACGCAGTTTTTATTATTACAAAGTGCCAGGGATTGTCCCTCAAAAATTGCTCAAGTAGATAGGTATTTTTTTACTTTTTGATTGGTTAACATTTCACTACTATCTATATTGATTTTAAACGACAATGTGGTCGAAGGTAAACTTAGTAAAATGCTAAACATAGAAAGAGAACTGGCTTTCAAGAATGCTGCAAGAGAAGAGATAGGTTCGGTACTTGCATCTTAGGGGTACACAAATAACCATTAAAAATGCCTGTCTACATCCCTGTTTTCGCATCACGATATTTTTCTTCAGCAAAAACTAAAGCCCATTGGAGGATTCGAACCCCTCGACAGATCAGCGGACTATTTCACTACCACCGAATCTTCATCACTTATAACAGAGGTGTGTGTGTAGTTTGACACGCCGTTACACTCGCAAAAGTTTCACCGAAAATTGTTACAAATGAAAATAAGCAAAAGCATTTTAAACTCGCATCCAGATTTTATCAAAAGTCCAAATTCAACTTATAAATCACCAGTGTTCTAAGTCAAACGCGTCTTTCTCCCGCATTGTTTCCTCTAAGAAACCCGTCTTCGGACAATTTATCACCACTCTACGAGATATAGACCGGAAAAAGAGCGCTGGCAATCCGAAAAATATTGCAGTCGAGGGCTGGGATCGATCTTAGTCGATAAGATCGGCAATTTGGTTTAGGTATTTATTATTAAAAAATATATTCTAATTTTCTTATTGTCATAATTTATACGTGCCGTGACGCCACCTAACGGTTCCAATGGAATACCAGCGCTGGTTTTAAACCAGCATTACGCTGAGTTGGGACCATTTTGTGACAGTGTTTCATTTGTTTTATTTGCGTATTTATTTGTTGTTCCAGGTTTAAGTGGTCACAAATAAATATGTTTTCTTTATTTCTTTCTTTCTTAATGTCGACGGTCAATGAGAAACTGTATTCCAATTATGTTTTATCGGGTGATTTATTCTGAGACTCGGTGGTGTTTTCTATTTTGGATTTCGCTTGGTTTTTACAAGTTTTATTTGCATTACCTACAATGTTTGTTTGTTATGCATGTTTGTTTAGGTCAAATATTGCAAGCTAAATTTGACCCACTTACTGGTCTTCGATTGAAATGAAATGAAATGAAATGAAAATTGTTTATTACAAAACTGTACTGTACTGTACTGTACTGTGAGCCAAAATTGTACACTATACGCGTACATTGGATGACAATGCAATAAGTATAATGATGTCACATAGATTTGAACTCTCAACTGCAGCCACCGCAACACTCCAATAGGTGCTTATACTTACATCAATTTTACTTTTATGAGCGCTAGAATGAGGCCAAGGTAAATAAAAAAAAAATGAGTTGAATCGTAAGAAAAAAGTTCCTTCTAGATTAAGTGGCCAGCACTAAAATACGGAGCAATCGGAGAAAAAAAAATGACACAATTTAAAATATTTTATTTTCAAATTCTTTAGACATCCCAGCACTATTCCGTTGCGGTCTACAATGACATGACAAAACCACATACTCCAGAAGTTTCTCAACGACATATAGATCGATTTATCGGCTGCTCTTCCCATCTCTAGTGCTATCTTCATGTTGAAGGGTCTATTACCTAACTCGGATTGTTCCCAACAACAATATAGAAGAGTTTTCCTCTTTAGGACAATTAACAGAGTGTCCTTCAGACTGCTCCAGTCAGAGGCAATTAGGAATAGTTTTTTCGGACGTCGATTGTGTGGAGAGGGCTTGTGTTTGATTTCCATAGGCCATATCAAATCCGTTCATCACACGCTTGTAATTATTATAAGTGAGAAGAGAGATTTGCTTTGGGTTGGTGCTAGGGTGATAAAAGAAACGTGATTTGTACGTATTCGCCAGTTGGTAGTACTAACTCTTCTGTGAATATTCACTTTAGTAACGGGATATTTACCATGTATTTTATTTGTTTTATATCCCGTTACTAAAGTTAAAGTCTTGTGTTAGTGACCATTAAAGTTTAAAAACTTATATCTTCTGTGAGTGTTCGTCTGGGTAGTTATCACCAAATGATCATCGTCTTTGATCAAATCATCACATAATTTTTTTTTTATTTTATTTGGTAACGAGACGAGCTGGTCGTTTGCCTGATGGTAAGCATAACGCCGGCCCATAACAATTGCAGTGCCACTCAGAACTTTGTAACACAAAGGCCTGCGCGGCACTGCAGTGTGCTCGTTACCCTGAGACATTAGGTATTAAGTCTCATAAGCCCAGTAATTTCACTGGATTTCAAGATAGTGGTAAAACGGTTCTTCATCAGCCAGAAGACGTTCACTGCTGAACATAGGCCTCCCCAATAGAACACCACTTTGAATCAGCTACTCGCCTCATGCATCAACCGGCTCTCCGTGGTTTTTCCGAAACGATTACTTATCACGAATAAGTGAAAGTCTAAAAGCGGAACAATTTCGAAAGACAAAAGTAAAACAAAAATAAAAACACACGCAAGAAGTCCTACAAAGAAAACTTTCTAAAAACAATCATAGAACGAAAGCAATTTGCACAAACAAAGCACAAACGTAGGTTAATTTAACTACGGCGCCTGCTTTCACCTAATTAAGGTAACAATAAACAATTAATTAGAAATACGGACCCTTCTCATGAAGTTTTAATTAGAAATTATGTGTGTAAGCGTGCTCGATTGTACAATCACTGAAATTGTAATTTAGACAAATGTTTTTAAAGCTATCATAGCTTCACTGCGTTGTTGGGTAACTTTTGCTTTTATGATGGTAACTTTTTTTCCAACGTGCTAAATGTATTAATTAACTTGCTATCCCTACTAATATTATAAATGCGAAAGTGTGTTTGTTGGTTTGTTGATTTGTTGGTTTGTCCATCTTTCACGCAGCAACGGAGCAACGGATCGACGTGATTTTTGGAATAGATATAGTTTATGGACCGGACAGTACCATAGGCTACATTTTATCATGGAAAAAGACGCGATTCCTGTGGGAACACGGGTGAAAACCGCAGGCAGACGCTAGTTATATTATAAATACTACTTAGACATTATTATACAAAACATGCCATGCCGGTTCTTTACTTTGAGATACTAATTATGTAATTTATGTTATTGAGACGGAATAGATTCTTGTTGTTTGCACTTTCGATTGGTATCTTAACAAGTATAAATACAAAAACAAGCCTGCTCCAGCCAGTGTCACTCAGGATGATGTAAGGATTCTACCATACCACATACATCGAAATCTGTTCAGGTATATAAAAGTTATGGTGGAATGAACACACACACATAATAAATGTATTATGCACCCTGAAAACATTACACTACTTTAAACAAAATTAGAATGTTCATGAAAAATCGGTGAATAGTGAATATGCAATATATTTCTTTTATCAATAGTTCCAATAATAATACATACAAATGTTTATATAAGGTCACGCGTTACGGTTGGTTAAATCAGTATAGATCGAACTTAGGCCATTAGACATTCTTTATCACGGAATTGAAACTATAAATTACCCACTTTATATAATCTTACATACAAATGTGTCGAATTGATAACCTCGTTTTTGGAAGCCGGTTAAAAGAGTTTCGTATCATGTTAAGATTTTTAAGAGCTGTGGTTTTTATGAATAAATAAATAAATAAATGTACCAGGTACTTATAATACAAAGCAAAATTGTCGCTGGTCTAGAAAAACTGTTTCGAAAATTCGAACGCCAACGCCCAACCTACCAGCCCAACCTAAACATGTCCTATTTCGCTGACCTAAAGATATTAATTAACCCCACTATCTGAGGTTATTACCAAATGAATGCACAATCACCTACAACTTAAACAAAGGGTTACCTATACTAATCTAAGTTAACAAAAGCATAGCAATTAAAACTTAGAGATCCGATGGGAGCCCGCGGCTTTCATTCCAAGTAATTATTCTCTTGAAATGCTAATGAACTACTTATTGAGTTTCGGATAAACAGGGAATCATCAAAGTTCGTGATGGTGTCATTTTGCTATTGTTTTATGGAAAAAATTACATGTTACATCTTGGAATGACATCCGAGGGCACTAAATAAATAAAATAAAAATAAAAATAAAATGTCTTTATTTCAGGCATGAAACCCATAAAAAAATTAAAAATCCTAAACATATCAATTTACAATTAGAAGTTAGAAATTAGAAATAGGCGATATCATTATAAAATAAAATTAAGTAAGTAAATTAAATAAAAAATAAAAATAAAATAATTTGTGATATAAAAATATCACACTCATGTTCATTTTCATTTTCGATTCGCAGTCTGATGCACTCTCAGCCCCGATTTAAAAATTCGGCTACCAAGGTATTCCCCCATACATTGCAATATGCCGTTCTTCGACCTCCTCAACCCAGCCCAGTAGGAAGCCACTCTGGCTCTGATGATGACTACTTTTTCTAAAGGAATAAGAACATAACTCACGCGTTATTTGGCTGATTCGTTTAAAAAACTGCCTTGATCTTTTCGGTGGAGCGCTTTCCATCTACTACTTCTAGCCGTTACTGAAGTACTAACGGACCACTCAAGCACTTGGACCAAATAGTGGCATCAAGATGTTTTCCTTCAGCGAGGTCAAGGTCCTTGTAGCATTAGAACTATTGGCGGAAACATGTATCACTTATTAATCAGCATTAGCTGGAAGTCGTCCACTGCTGAATATAGGCCTCTCGCATAGAACGCCACTTCTATAGTAGTATTACATTATCAGCCTCTTACGCTCCCACTGCTGGGATACGGGCCTTCTCTCAGTATAGTATGGGCCATAATCCATCACGCGAGCCCAGTGCGGCTTGGTGTATGTCACATGTCCTCGAAATTTGTGGTTCTTGAACATGCGGGTTTCCTCACGATGTTTTCCTTCACCGTTTTTTTTTTTTTTTTTTTTTTTAATTCTTTATTAAAGAGCTTAATCACAATGCGATTATGTCGCTCTGATAAATAAACAAAAACATCATTAACTACTAACTATTACCATTAAACAAAATTAACTTAATTAGGTTGACTGATCTGAGGAGAAACATATATTATATAATTTAATTAACAATTTAATTTCGTCTGACTGTGGGTCTGCCAAAATAATATTACAATCAGCGAATTCTCTTAAAATATATTTACACTTAGCAGTGCGGAAGGTGGCGTTCCGGGCACACTCCATCAAGACGTGCATTAAGTCTTCTGGAACACCGCATAGATCACAGTTCGGTGACGGGACTTTTTTCATGAGAAATGCAAACTTCTTTGATGGGATGTGTCCAGAACGAAGCCTCATAATAATTACTGCGTCTTTTCTAGGTAATATGTGGTTATCGATCCATGGAATTCTAGGGGGTTGTGGCTGGATAGTTTTGTACCAAATTCCCTTTTCTCTTGAGCGTAAATCAAAGTATTCTTTCCACAGTTTGTAGCATTGTTTTTTAATAAAACAAATGTAATCTATGTAATAGGGAAGAATTTTATATTCAATGCCATCAGTGATGGCTTGTCGAGCCAAAATATCTACTTGTTCATTGTATTGAACACCACAATGCGAAGGAATCCACTGTAACTTGACAGATTTGGAATCGGTTGTCAACCTATAGATACTATCCAGAACTGTGTAGGCTATCGGTGTACCTCGTATACCCGAGGTGCATCGAGCCAAATGCTGGAGCGCGCTTCTAGAATCGGTAAAGACGACTATACAATCTTGCTGTAGTGACGCAGCGTAAGAAAGGGCCTCACTAATTGCTATTAACTCTGCCTCCATAATGCATATATCAGAGTCTACTTTAAGTTTTAAACTAAGGTTACATTGCGGGTCAATGAATGCTGCACCAATTCCATCACTATCCTTAGATCCATCCGTATATAATTTATAATAATGACTATATTGTTGGTTAATGAAGTCTGAACATTTACTTTTTAAATTTATAATATTATAGTATCGCTTGGCTTTAAAAATATGTGGGATATTTAGAGTAACTATATTCTTTAAATCTATGTTGCTCACCCAAGTGTCCATAGTGAACATTTCTAATTGACGGCTAGAATGAATGCACACATCAGTAAGGTGTTCGTACATAGTTAACAATAGCGGCTGCTTTTTGTTACGCCAGTAGTGATTATCCTTAAACTGCAACAACTCACTTATTAAACCAGTCGTAATATTTTTATTTTGGGATTTAGCTTTCAATAGGAATTTTCCTGCCAAGTAAGTTCTCCGTACATGCAATGGAGGGAGGCAAAGTTCGCTCTCCATTGCATGTATGGGGGTAGTTTTAATGAAACCTCCAATTATTCTTAATGCTTGGTTCTGTATCTTATCAAGCTTGCTAATGTACTTCTGGCAACTATTGTTGTATAAAAAACTTCCATAATCAAGTCTACTTCTTATAGTAGTGATATACAATTTTCTTAAATGTTTGGGGTGAATTCCCCAGCCAGACCCCACTAGAACTTTAAATATATTCAGATATCTTGTAATTTTATTGATTAGCTCAGCAATATGTTTATTCCATTTTAATGAACGGTCCAGCCACATTCCCAAGTACTTCACCGCACTAACTACTTCGATTGGATTATTATTTATAGTTAATGTTATGGGCTGTCTATTAATTCCTTTCTTGAAGATACAAACTTTAGTTTTAACAGGTGATATCTCTAACCCTAATTTATTAAGCATTTTGTACATTTTATCTAGAGCCAACTGCAGTTCATTTGATGCCTCATCAATATTTTTACATGTTATATAAATAGCAAAATCATCAGCATACTGAGATTTATTTACATTAGACAGTTGTTTGCAAATATCTATAGTTGCAATATTAAACAGTAATGGTGAAAGTGGATCGCCTTGAGCTATCCCACGACCTGTAGATCTAGATAAAATAGCATTGTCAACTTGAACACTTAAAAACCTTTCTTTCAAAAATGTCCATAAGTATTTACAGATCTTTGTTCCAGCGCCCAAGCGATCCAAATTTGAGAGCAAAGCTAGGACATCAATATTATTGTACGCATTGTCTATATCTATAAAACAACCTAGTGTTATTTGATCTTGCGAAAAACCCAACTGTATTCTAGTTACTAAATTACAAATATTATCAACACAGGATTTAGTTTTTCTAAACCCAGTAGTTTCCTCATAGAAAAGGTTATCTTTTTCCACTAACCACTCCAACCGGTTTCTCAACATAGCATGGAAAATTTTACAGAAGCAGGACATGAGAGAAATTGGACGTAAAGCTGATATGGATGACGGATCGCGATTTGGTTTAGGAATTGGGATAATACGAACTTCACGCCATTGGGAAGGGACAAAACTAAGAGTATAGAATAAATTAAAAAGGTCGAGTAGAGTAGAAAATGCGTTATCGGGCAAATGCTTAACCATTGAGTACGATACATTATCAACTCCAGGACACGTATCTTTTGATTTGACACATATTTTTAGTTCACATAGCGAAAAAGAAGATTCTAGTTTTGTATTACGAGATATAAAAACAGGATATTTTGGGCAAACAAAGTCTGGAGTTAAATTATGTAGAAGTTTGCTTGCCAACGTTTCGTCCACATAACTACTAGGTGATCTATAGCCTTTCAGCCACTTCATTCTGCGCCACATCTCACTTACAGAGGTTAACTCATCAATTGAACTGCAGAAATCAGAAAAAGATTTAGCCCTAGATTTTCTTGCAAGTAGTTGAGCATGCCTAATTTTATCTTTTAACTTGTCTAAATTACTCGGTGTTGGATTCTTTCTAAATAGAGTAAGGGATAAACGTCGTTCTGCGGTTGACTTAGACAGTTCTATGTTCCAGTAAGGCTTGGGGGTAAATTGTTGAGAAGGATCTTGATTTATTTTAGAGAAAGGTATATAAGCATCGGCGGCCTCATTAATCGTGCTAAGAAATAAATCATAACTTTTCTGCGGATCATCCATAATTATATTAAAATCAGAGAGTTTATGATCTATATGATTATTGTATCCTTCCCAGTTTGCTTTTTTAAAGTTTCTTTTCTTAATAAAATGTGGGTTATTGTTATGGTAAGAAATACTAATTTTAATTATCAAGTGGTCACTGCCCAGTGACTCATTCAAAACCTTCCAATCAAGATGTATTGCTAGGTCAGAGGTTGCTACAGAAATATCTGGGGATGACTCTTGTAGACATCCGTTTACATATTTAACCCTAGTAGCTCCGCCATCATTTAACGATACACAATTATTTTCCACTAGGGAATCAAAAATATTGTTACCTCTCAGATCAGTCTTACAGGACCAGCTAGGGTGGTGACCATTAAAATCACCAAGAAATAGCGATTTACTAGTTTTATAGGAAAAAAATTCATCCCAGTCACTCTGAGAAGTTCGTATGGTTGGTGGGCAATAAATAGAAAATACATAGTCAATATATTGACAGTTAAAAATTTTAACGCAAATAACTTCAATGCCTGGATTAGAAAATTGAACAGAAATAGATTGGGATTTAACAGATTTGTGAACAATAATAGCAACACCGCCATACGAATCTTCTCGATCCTGACGGAAAATATTATAACCACTGATTCTAAAAGTAGTTTCACTGTTTAACCACGTCTCGCTTATAGCAGCTATATGAATTTTTTCACTATTTAACAACTGGTCAAATTCTATACGTTTGGGGCTCACACTCTGTGAGTTCCACTGGAAAATGTTTATTTTGTAATCAAAACCCATTATGTACCGAATAAAGTTTTAAAAGGCAGATCACAGATGTACTGCCCTGCGATTGATACTAACCACTCGATAGCTATTGAAACTACTTGAATTATTTTACTCTTTATGTTCTGTTGTGAATTGGAAAATACTCCATACAATTTAGAAAGTAACTGCCTGAAACTCAAAGTTGATCTTAACCTCTCTCTATTCTCTTTTCTTTCTTTCCTTAAGTGTGACTCAATTTCAGACTCATCTACAATGTCATTCAACGCTGCTTCCGATTCTGAGGCCATGTCCCAGTCATAAATATTGGTTTGGTTCACCTTCTGTTTCTTATTTTTCTTTTTCTTAGTTTTTGAAGGCGTAGTAAAGTCTATGAGGCTCGGTTGTGAAGGTGATGGTGCAGGCTGTGGCACAGTTTTTGCGACGCTAGCGTAAGAACTCCCTCCGTCAAGTGGTTGAACAGTAGCAGGCATGAACTCAGGCTGATCACAAGTAGGTTCAGGCAGGACTGGTGGTTTCGACTGTTCTACGTAAGTTGTAGAGGGCTCTGGGGGAACATATATTTGCATAGCCTTTCTATAAGAGCAGTTAAACTCGGCCATCAAATCGCGAAGGCGTTTCTCCTTTTTAAAAGCTGGACAAGATCTATCTAATGAAATATGGTTTCCAGTGCAATTAATACAATAAAATATTGTGGTCTCACAGTTAGCATGACTCTTTCCACACTTGGGGCAAACGACCTTTGTGGTAGGACAAGTACGAAGAGAGTGCCCAAATCTCCAGCATCTCGAGCATTGTGTGACTGGGAACACATAAGGATCAATATTAACCTTCATACCATAGATGTATACACACGTTGGTAAAGAAGGGCCCTTGAAGCCCAGTCTTACAGATTCACTGGGCTCCCAACCCTTACCATCCTTATTGTTGGTGCTTTCCTTATTTCTGCGCTTCAAACGTTTAACAGAGATTAATTCACAGTTACTAGAAATCATATCAAACATGTCTTTTTCACTCAAGTCCAATTCCACGTTCTTAATTACACCGTAAGAGATGACGACTTCTAGTGGTTTTTGACATCTCCATCCTAAATCTTGTAATGGTTTGCAATTAATTAGTTCTTCCACACTATTAGCACAGTCAAACTGTACGAAAACTTTGTACGGATTAATATATTTCACACGGCTAACATTTTCGATGTTGTTTGCCTTTAATAATTTCGCCAACGCAAACTGTTTTGGTAATTTTTCAGAGCAACTAATATATAAATCAATTTTCTGTACTGTTCTCTTTCCGTTCCTTCCAATCTGTATCCATCTTTCTTCATCATCCTCATCACGTCCTCTTTTACTAGGTCTAGAAGTAGTTTGACTCACCGTTGTTTCCTCAAATTGCATAGACTCTTCTTGTAAACAAGTCTCCACGTCCTCCGCATTATTAACTTCAAATAAGATATTATTCACCGCATCTTCCTGTTGCGATGAATCTTCCTCCATATTCAATAAGGTGCACTATCGCTTGCACCTTATCTGCCCTATTGCACGGAGCGCGTGTAAATTAGTCCATAGCAGCGAACTGGTTTATAGCTCAAGATAAGAGCGCGCGGCACTCGGAGCAACGCGCGTGTTTCGCACAGAGGCTTGAACACGACTGGGTTCACCGTTTTAGAGCGAATGTGAATAATCCGCACATAACTTGATTGGTGCGGGCCGAGTCGAGATTCGAACTACGGTGCGTCGGATTGAAAGTCGCACAAGTTCCCGCTCGGCCACACTCGCTCTAGTAGTATACACACAATATTAGCATGAAGTTATGTTAGTGGGAGGACTAACAAAATAATATTTAATTAATCTTAACTGTGTTCAAAATTATGTTAGTAGGTATGTTATATTTGGCAATAAATGTTTTTTATTCTTATTCTTCTTAACTCTTCTGCGATTGTCCGTCTGGGTTGTTACCACCGCTTTGTGAGTGAAGTCTGCCGCCAAGCAGTAGTGTGCAAGCATTACTGTGTTCCGGTTTGATGAGCGGAGTATCCAGTGAAATTACTGGGCTTATGAGACATAATACCTAATGTCTCAGGGTAACGAGCGCACTGCAGTGCCGCGCAGGCCTTCGTGTTTCAAAGTTCTGGGTGGCACTGCAATTGTTATGGGCCGGCGTTATGCTTACCATCAGGCAAACGACTAGCTCGTCTCGTTACCAAATAACATAAAAAAAAGTATAACCGAGCCATCTCCCTGCAGATACATCCAGTAAAACCGCCAGTAATACAGTTTCAGCATAAAGTAGATGACTGTTTTATTGCCAAACATAAAACAGTAATGTTCGTTCAAAATAACATCCTTCCTCATAAAATTGGCTGATACCAGAATATCGAAATTAATCTACATTCTTACTAATACCGTTTTTTCTACGCCATAGTAACTAGGTCAAGCTATGTTCCTCGTAAATGTTTTATAGCGTTTTACTTCTTATTTTCTTAATAAGACACTTCTGTCGCGGGGATTTTAATGATTCGGTGAGCAGAGTGGAAATATGGGAAAGTAAATGTTGCCACTGACAGTTGAGAAGTATTTAATTCCTTCTGTGGGAAGTGTTATTTTGGTTGTAAACAAAAAAATAAACTATAGGTATTTTTTTTAATATTATTTGGTAACGAGACGGGCTGGTCGTTTGTCTGATGGTAAGCATAACGCCGGCCCATAACAATTGCAGTGCAACCCAGAACTTTGGCACACAAAGGCCTGCGCGGCACTGCAGTGCGCTCGTTACCCGGAGACATTAGGTATTAAGTCTCATAAGCCCAGTAATTTCACTGGCTACTCTGCTCATCAAACCGGAACACAGTAATGCTTGCACACTACTGCTTGGCGGCAGACTTCACTCACAAAGCGGTGGTAACAACCCAGACGGAAACTCGCAGAAGAGTTAGTCCTCCCACTAACAATAGGTATGTTGTGCTGTTAAAGGTATTAAAAAGGGATTTCGTGTTTTTATTTTCTGCCGTCGAGAATGCAAAAGACCGAAATTGTTAAAGAAGATCTAAGTGAAAATGGTTCTAACTAGTGATAATTTAGGTAACACTGGCACAAATAATAAAAATAAATTTGCTCGTGAAGTCTGCCGCCAAGCAGTAGTGTGCAAGCATTACTGTGTTCCGGTTTGATGAGCAGAGTATCCAGTGAAATTACCGGGCTTATATATGAGACTTAATACCTAATGTCTCAGGGTAACGAGCGCACTGCAGTGCCGCGCAGACCTTTGTGTTTCAAAGCTCTGGGTGACAGCAATTGTTATAGGCCGGCGTTATGCTTACCATCAGACAAACGACCAGCTCGTCTCGTTACCAAATAATATTAAAAACAAAACATCAGATTGATCTAGTCAGAATATAAGCCGAGCTCCCCAACTTTCAAGTCAGAACACAAGAAAATATCCTTACATAGTATTAATTCGTGATTAGTATTCGCAACAACAATGGCCATATATTGTGACCGGCTTCGACACCAATCACGCGTAAGCTAACTTATCCAATAACAACGAGGGGTTATTGTGGAGATTTGCCAGGATCAGTGTGATGTCGAAATAAAACGCAACAATACAATAAAATCAAAACTTTCATCGTCATTATCATCAGCCGGTGGTAGGACTAACTCTACTGCTAGTGTCCATCTGGGTTTGTACCACCGCTTTGTGAAGTCTGCTTCCAAGCAGTAACGTGCAAGCATTACTGCATTCGGTACGGTTTGATGAGTAGAGTAGCCAGTGAAATTAATGGGCTTATGAGACTGTATACAGTCTAATGTCTCAGGGTAACGAGAGCACTGTAGGCGTTTGTGTTTTAAAGTTTTAAGTGGCACTGCAATTGTTATGGACCAGCGTTATGCTTACCATCAGGCAAACGACCATAAAATATATTTAAAGGTCGTTGGTCTGATTAAAAACTGGTACCGTTTACGTATAAAGAATTAAAATTAATTTTAATATACATGAAATTTATTGTAATTTAATTTTTTTCTTTAGCTTTTTCTATACCTGAGGGATTATATCTACAATTAGCCCGCGCTTCCTTCCAAATACATTTGTCTTGCATCCACCTCAAGCCAAGCTTCTTGGTATGGACCAAGTCATCCCACCACCTTTTTCTGGGCTGGCCACGGTGGCATACCCAACATGTTGCCACTTATGCCCACATACATAAGAGACTCAATAAAACTTAAAAAAACTCTTGCATATCTCTACCGATAAAAAATCCTCTTAATGCGAATTTGTTTCTGCAACTAAATATTTAAAATCTAATACACAAAGTGCAACGTTTCTCGATCGTGGCGATTTATCGATCACTCCAGAATAGGTACGCCAGAAGACGTCGCGTCGGTATTCTGTGCACGTAACCTGCGATAGAACCGATATCTTACGATATTAATATTGCCCGTTTTATTTTTCATTAAATCCCGGATATACCTAATACTTTCTTTTGTAATTCGTTTGTAGGTAGTTTACAACCGGGATTTCCGGAAGGTTTCGCGAATTTGGATTGGATTTTTTTACAATTGCTGTAAGAAAGTAGAAAACCGATTTTTTTACGTCAGGTCTTGCGAAAATTCCTTGGACCCTGTTTACTATTAATATATTTGAATCATAAAGCTATTTAAATCTTAATTAATCTTATTTCAATCTGATCATAAGTGAAGTTATGGTCAAATAATCCATACTAATATTATAAATGCGAAAGTGTGTTTGTTGATTTGTTGGTTTGTCCTTCTTTCACGCAGTAACGAAGCAACAGATCAACGTGATTTTTGGCATAGATATAGTTTAAGTACCGGAGAGTAACATAGGCTACTTTTTATCCTGGAAAAATGCACGGTTCCTGTGGGAACGCAGGTGAAAACCGTGGACAGAAGTTAGTGTGGCATAAAATTGACATTGACAGCTGTCAATAAAGTTTTATAATGTTGACAAGTTGATTTAATTTGACAGATCGGTTTGACGGTTCCTGTGTGAACGCGGGTGAATACCGCGGGCAGAAGCTAGTATAGATATAAGTAGTAAATACTCTCGTAACAGGAGAATTAGGTGGTAGGACTAACCCGCGCGTCAGAGAAATCTACCGTATAAACACGGATATAATTCCGACAATATTTCTCTGTCGGGATGCGTTTCCGAAATATAAACGATCAAGAAAGTCGCTTCGGACACGGCTGTAATTCGGAGTGAATAAAAATCACCGTGCAGGTCGGTTGAAAACCTTGTTCAAAGAAAATAGGGAGCGAGTTCTGCAGCTAACTTCAGAGTGTGCGTGGGGCAAAGACGTCATGAGAGATTTCTATCGGGTTCCCCCAATGATTAAAGAAAAGTAGAGGATATGAACTAAAGGTACGTATTGCGCGCCGAAACAGAAAAAAAAATGGCGTCAAATGTCGAGCCGCAGCTCTTCACACAGCACTTTGGCGTGGTAGCCTGTATCACATGCAACATCTCACTGGCATTAATAGTTCTATAGAACTATTTTTATGTAATTTAGTCGCACGATTTAATTCAGTGACACTTCAAATATTCGCTCTGGACAAGAAACCAAAATGTCGGCCTTGAAAAATCGGCCGACGGGCGGGACATGCATACGTTAACAATTGTATGGATAACTAAAACACAATATTTCCATAGATAATTGTGCCGCCTCTATCTATATATTGGAATCTCTTTGGGTTCCCCACCTGCCACCAGCATCTGTGAAACAAACTTGATGACAACATTATTCGCGGAGTTTTGGCGGGAATGCGAAAATGTGCTGTTGTTGATTTTGTGTTATTTTCTAAAACCTGTGTTTTATCGAGTGTTAATGTGTAATAATGGTGGATTATTAACCATTAAGTGTTCGTAAACGTGCATGAGTGAAAGGCAAATAGTACAAAGACGAAAAACGTGTATTTTCGTATTTTATCCAAAACTCCGTAGAAGCTTCAGTAAAGTATCCACCGCTTTACTGAAGCATCACTTCGACTTGACCGCGCCTAGACTAAACATTAATTTAACGTGACTTTGACGACTTTCATGTACCAAAACTAGAGATTTATGATTTAATATTATTTTTATAACTTGACACTGGCTAAATACGCTAATCGCGTGAAGCCAAAAAAAAAAAAACTTCCGAACTCATACTACACTCGATATTATATAAAGTATGTAACTCGATTTATAACTTACGAACTACGTAATGAAATTCCAACATCCTTCCAACTCAATATTCTCAAAATATTAGATAAAACAGATTCCTTTCACCTCAAAATCTAATAAAAGCTAATACTCGTCGGCGTATCCTATTCCGACATCAAACACTGATATAGCATCAATTCTTTGTAAATTTAAACGAATTTGAACTTTATTTTGTAGGTGAGTAAGGTTGTTTAAACTTAGTTTAGCCTGAACAAGACTTTCTTACGTGTTTCAGGATCTACTCCGATTTCCGCTTCGTTACCTCTTCGACCTCACTTCGTTTGGTGTTTTTTTTTGTTTGGTTTGAGGTGGTGCTGTATTGAGACTTGAACGATTATGAGTTGTATTGTAGTTGTATAGTTTACACATTCGTGCTAAGAAGGTGCTTTGAGAGTAATTTGTTCAAATAAATAAAATTGAAGTGTCTGTTTGTAATATCATAATAACAGCTTTTTACTAAATGCATATGAAAGTATATACGGTACCTATAAAAACAACAATTTTTAAAATTTTTGTCTCTCTGTCTGTCTGTTTGTTCCGGGTAATCTCCGAAACGGATGAGCTGATTTTGACGGGACTTTCACTAGCAGATAGCTGATGTTACAAGGAGTAAATTAGGCTACTTTTATTTTAGAAAAAGAATTAGGGTTCCGAGCAAAAAAAAATCTACGAAATCCAATATCGCCGCACGGGTGAAACCGCGGGCAGCAGCTAGTAGCTAGTAGCATGGTTATGGACACTAAGGCTGAGATTCAGAGAAGAATCTAAGCGTGGACTCACGCTTCCATACGTCAAAATTCTATACAGTTTTGACATATGGAAGCCAAAGTCTGCGCTTAGAATCGTCTCTGAATCTTAGCCTTAGACTTGCCCAGGGTGTCCAAGGGAATAAAGAGGCCTGGCGTTTGGCGTTTCAGCATCTGCACTTCTTCTATTCGTGAGGACCAGTTCTATTTTCCTAGGATAAAAGTATTTAGTTACTGATGCTGGGCTCCAGTATACCTAACACCTTAATGTAAAAAGCGTTATTTTTCGTCGACGTATTTTCGGGGCGAGTTAATTTTGTTACTCGATAAACTCTAATGTAGTGTAAAGTCGAAAGTGTATTAATTTCGCTTTGGTAATGCGACTCGTTTGTGCCGCGAGACGCGAAATTTACGCGTATTGTGCGAGAAAACATTTAAAATAGTATAAACGAAAAGAGCTACTGAGCTACTTTATAAATACCATCAAAAGGCTGCACAAAAATACTCTTAAGGAAACTCTCGAAGGAAAATTACTGACATACGATACCTGATGAGAATAGCAAAAATCCAAAATTGACTGTCCCGAATTAGTCTCTAAATTGTTTTTAAACATTTCTCCGCGGCATTTCAGACCTAGAAGTCTACTCCACATTTCCCTCACCGTACTAGCTACCGCCGAAACTCTTGTAAGTTGTAAGACCATCTACAGCGTTTAATGGACTGATGAGGTCTGAACAAACCACAATTGACCTGTTCACAAGCAGTATTTGTCAACAAAGCATTTTTTTTTTTTCTTTTTATGTTATTTGGTAACGAGACGAGCTGGTCGTTTGCCTGATGGTAAGCATAACGCCGGCCCATAACAATTGCAGTGCCACCCAGAACTTTGAAACACAAAGGCCTGCGCGGCACTGCAATGCGCTCGTTACCCTGAGACGTTAGGTATTAAGTCTCATAAGCCCAGTAATTTCACTGGATACTCTGCTCATCACACCGGAACACAGTAATGCTTGCACACTACTGCTTGGCGGCAGACTTCACGAGCAAAGCGGTGGTAACAACCCAGACGGACACTCGCAGAAGAGTTAGTCCTCCCACTAACAAGGCTAGTAAATATCTTTCCGTCTTATGTGTACTTATGTAATTTGTAATGTTAGCTGTATGCCCCCAAATAAAATATATAAATTGAAACCGTAGGCTGAACAAATAGAAAATATCGCTGAGACGAAATAAAAAAATATCAGGGTGGATTGAGAACCATCCAAAAATATTGTTACTATATCGATATATCTCAGGGTTCAAAAGGCATAATGGCATTTGTTATACCATGCTATTCCTTTTTTCATTTTATATCGATTTGTATAATAATTATACACGCAACGTTACAAAATTTTTGGAAAAAACTTTCATTATACATCATCATACGATATAGTATATCGGGAGTAGCGCCTCAGTGAAACTGCAGCTCACCTCTCAACACCCTTTAGCCATCCACGCCAACGTTGCCTCTACGTCGCCAATTATGCTGGTGGCCCTTTTGGGGAGCCCGATCAGTAGGTGGCGAGTCAACACCTGCCTATATACGTAGTTTTACATGAGGCAGGAGTCTCATTTCATACACCGGTTATTCATAATATGGTTCATTATTTTTATTTGAATTTATTTATTATTATTTGAATTTGAATTTGAATTATAATATTCCAGGTATTTTACTCATATCTTACAATAGTGAAAGTATAATTACTGGGCTTATGACTTAATACATGTCTCAGAGTAAAGAACGTACTGCAGTGCCGCGCAGGCCTTTCTTTTTCAAAGCTCTGAGTGTGGCGCTACAATTGCTATGGGCTGGCGTTATGCTTACCATCAGGCAAACGACCAGCTCCACTCGTTATTGAATAGTATGAAAAATATAAATGACAAAAAATAGCATAAAAAATACGAGGACAAACTGCTGCAGTATCAGTTTTTTTATGTTATTTGGTAACGAGACGAGCTGGTCGTTTGCAAGATGGTAAGCGTAACGCTGGCTCATAACAATTTCAGTGCCACCCAGAACTTTGAAACACAAAGGTCTGCGCGGCACTGCAGTGCGCTCGTTACCCTGAGACATTAGGTATTAAGTCTCATAAGCCCAGTAATTTTACTGGATACTCGGCTCATCAAACCGGAACACAGCAATGCTTGCACACTACTGCTTGGCGGCAGACTTCACGAGCAAAGCGGTGGTAACAACCCAGACGGACACTCGCAGAAGAGTTAGTCCTACCACTAACAAAATAGTTCACACCGATATAAATTTCTCCGAGGTTACAATCCAAGATCAGTGACTCTAACCTTCATACTCATTAATGAAACTTCAGCAAAACTCGACTCAGTGTTACTCGAGTCTATCGAATCTGTCGTTGGAATCTAATACATGATCAAAGCAAAACCCATAGACTCAAGTAGCACAGAGTCGAGTTTCACAAGTTATATTAGTAGGAAGGTATGTAAATAACATAATATATATCAGTTATGCCACAATAGTCAAAGTTAGGCATCTGATCAGTTTGAGTCGACACCTAAATAGATCAATAACCACTCTTACCTATAGATTTCTATAAATATCCTGGATTAATTACTCGCCCAATTCTTGAACGGAAAGGGTAGGGAATTAAGAGATTAATTCTAGAAAGACTCCCGGGAGACTTTTTGTGAAAAGAATCTTATTTAGTTCAAGTGAATTGAGAGTCCGGAATCGAAAGAGCGTCATGGACTGAATGAAATTATTTTTTTTCAGGAAATGTTCGTTTTTAATTGGTATTTTAGAGTTTAGACACTTTTAGATCTTTGCTCCATACAAACAAAACTCAGTGATCATTTCACAATTTAATATTGGAAATCCAAAATTCAGTGAAAATACCGGGGACTTAATACCTAATTTCCCAGGGTAACAAGTGCAATGCATTGCCACTCAGGCCTGCTTTTCAAAGTTCTAAGTGGCACTGCAATTGTTATGGGGCGGCGTTATGCTTACTATCAAGCAAACGACCAGCTCGTCTCGTTATCCATACTAATATTATAAATGCGAAAGTGTGTTTGTTGATTTGTTGGTTTATTGGTTTGTCCTTCTTTCACGCAGTAACGAAGCAACGGATCGAAGTGATTTTTGGCATAGATATAGTTAACGGACCGGAGAGTAAAATAAGCTACTTTTTATCCTGGGAAAATGCACGGTTGCTGTGGGAACGCGGGTGAAAACCTCGGGCAGAAGCTAGTCAAAAATAAATAAAAAATGGTTGAGCTAACGGTGGGGTTCTTTAAATGTTAACTAAACCTATTATAACCTATACCCTCCAATTAATGTAAATATTGTTGTAACATCGGCCCTTCGACTTGCATCTCGGTCGGGAGCTGTCTCAATTCAATTCAAAATTATGTTCTTTCTAATATCACCCGACGAAGTCATGAAATGAATTCGAAACTGAGATTTGTTGACATAGGTAGGCACTTTGCAGAACTGCGCCAAATTAGGGCTCCGTGTAAACTTGCTCAGCGAAAATTTGTGTATTTAAACTTGTTCAAGAAACTCGTTGAGGAGTCCCGCGACCGCGTTGAAATCTTAATGAGAATTATACTGGACAAGAATACCAAAAAGTTGTAAAGGAATATTGTACCTAGTTAATTTGTATTCGGCTTCAAACTAAAATACGCTTACGGCATGCGAAGATGGGAGACGGGAAATCTCCTCAAACGACGAGTTGCTACTCTGCATAAAGTGTTCAAGACTTATCTATAACGAATATACTTGGGAGAAACTATGCTCAATTGAAACCAAAACTTGCTATCTCAGATATTATTTTCAAAGCGCGCGTAGAGAAGTCTGGACAATCGCTTTTCACACATGGCTTAGTTAAGCTACGTTCGCTCTAGCCAATATTAAATGTACTTAAATAGCTGAAACTTCTGGGTTACCTTCGGAGCTCGAGTTGGACCAAACGGGCTGCCTTAACCAGTCTCTGCCAAAATCATGTTCCGAGTACATTTTTACTCGATTAGTTTAGCGTTTGACCTCTACGAGTATCTTAACTGGACTCCCTCAAAGTAGCGCCTGATTCCATCAAATATCCTATAGATTAATACTGGCTCTCAAACGCAGCTGCCGGAATACACCGATAAGTGTTTGGTGACAGATTCCCAACTTGAGGGTGGTAACTAGCAAGGCCAACACTAGAAAATGCCAACATGCAAAAACTCTCTGATATAATCGAATAACTATCAGATATAAAGCAACAAACATACTCGTTCGTCGAAACATTTGGTGTCGATTCGGTCTTTTCATACCTAAACCTAATTTTAGTTTCGCTCTCTCTCTTTCCAATACATAACAAGAGCAAGAGACAGAAAATGTGTAACCTATCTAAATTTAGTTTTAGAGCTGTCAAATATCTTCCATCCTTCATAAACTAGACGCCACTAAATTCACTACCCTTACATTTACACTAAACACAAGCAAGTGGATTCATTTGACAGGTCTAAAATATATTCCAACTCTTTCTTACGTTCTCATTTAGAAAGAGAGATTGAAACTAAAATTAGGTTTAGGTATGAAATGACAGAATCGACACCATTGTCAAAACGTACTAACGAAATCAAATAACTTAGCATGTTAGGAAGTCTTTGCAAAGGCATACAAATGCAGGCTTGCTTGCATGCATGCATGCGTGGGAAGCAAAATTCCAACACGAGAACTGCCCGCTTGCTCGTTTGAGAAAGATAAACTTTAAACAGTTACCGTTCTAACTACAAGATACCTGAAGGAAGTTCTGTGATGTTGTTACATATTCTAGCGAAGGCTTCGATCGGGAAGTTGAACCATTTCTGCTAAGCAAACTTAGATATACTTGCACCTTCTTATCTTTCAAGTAGCTGTATTTACGTTGCTGAAATTAATGTTGTAGATTTGCACTTGTTATTTAGCTACAACATAATTATTTCTGTTCAATATTTTATACTACATTTAACTGTAATCTAAATAAAGGTCCCACAGACAAAGAAACCGAATATTTGAGCCCACTGCCAATTCGTAGCGTACCCAGCGTTGGGGGCATTGCCACATTGAATTGCAATGCTGATTGGTCGAGCTCGTTATGCACTAGCAATTTCATCACGCATGAACCAGGATATATGATGACCCAAACGGCTCAAATGCAACCTCGGACAAGGTTAGCATAGGTATTTGCGTCGCTTGAGTTGCTAAGTGGATGAATCCGCGGGGCCATCCAAAACTTGCTAGGCTGCTTCAACCAAATCAAAAATTTTTTCATAAACATATCGAGTCTTATGACAAAAACAAAATTGTTTGTAAGAAAAAATGGTTTACAAGCAAGAAACGTTGGTTTGGTTATTAAATTAATTGTTAAACTTAATCCATACAGCTTCGACATGACTAAGTGGACATCGCCCTAAAAATAGTTTTAGTCAATTACTCATAGCATTTTAAGAAAAGAAGGTCATTAATAAAACAGCGCTTTTTCTACCTAATATTTCTTGCTTAACAGTTAAGCTCTCGCCCACTCCTCGGCCTATCCAATTGAAATTCAATGCAAGCAAAGCCGTCGCCGTAAACTAGATCTGTAAAACATTAATTACACGCCTAATTGCTGCTAATGAAAGCTACGTTATATAAACACGTAGCCACGTAAATTTACTTTACTGCATTAGGTGAAACACGTAACAAAATCTTGTTTTATAACCCCCATTTACATTTAGGTTTGACGTAGTTGTGGTTAGTTTTGCGAGCAAACCATTTTTAAGGAACCAACTTTAAATAAGGAGGAGGGTTTTAATTCATCTGTGTCTTTTTTTCGGCAATGTTACTCGATTTCTCTATCAAATTTTGTTAGTGGTAGTACTAACTCTTCTGCGAGTGTCCGTCTGGGTTGTTACCACCGCTTTGCTCGTGAAGTTTGCCGCCAAGCAGTAATGTGCAAGCATTACTGCGGATTATTCACACTCGCTCTAAAACGGTGAAGGAAAACATCGTGAGGAAATCCGCATGTTCAAGAGCAAAGTTCGAGGACATGTGACATCCACCAAGCCACACCGGGCTCGCGTGGTGGATTATGGCCCAAACAGCTCTCTCTGAGAGAAGGCCGGTATCCCAGCATTGGGAGCGTAAGAGGCGGATAATATAAGTTTCATAAAATTTAATTAAATAATATCACCTACTCATTAAATACCAAATAATAACACCCGCCACCAATGATACACCATACAAAGGGTGGAAAAATAGAGGATGAAAATTTATCTTGATATTTTCGTTGATTTTCGGAAGTCAGTTTCCGGTATTTTAAAAGCATTTTTTTAATATTCCATGTGCTTTCCATTCATTCTAACGGTGTATCACATAGAACAGCGTCCACAGAGGATCTGCCCATCACAGGGCCGGACTGAAAGCCACCCGCCCTGGCGACACATTAAACTGTAATGTCGACACAGGGACGCATTCCAACCGTGAATTTTAGTTGCGAGTTTTGTTCGCTGATGATAAAGTTTATTAGTGCTCTGAGTTATTTTGTTGGGATTTTGGGACTGTGATTATTTTTGGTACAAATAGAGGCTGTGAATACGAGTGGGTTTGAATTAAGATTGTAAAAGATAATTATTGAACAAATTTTGTTAGTATGTATCGACTATTTTGATAGGTTGTGTTTATGCCGGCAACGGCCCAAGCCAAGGTACTACGTGGTACACACCATCGATGCCCTTAAGCCAGTGTGGGGACTAGCATATTTTTAGGGGCACATTAGACGCTAATGTAAGATTGATGATTATGCATCAATCACGGACCGCGCGTAAACCACGCAAAAGTCACGATCATCGCCACTTCTATGATCTCTACTAAAAAACAAAGTCACAACCACTGCTTGTACAGTAAGCCGCGGTAAATATGAGGTGGTACGCAAGTGATGTACATAACGGATCAGAAGACGCTTTGAGCGCAGGTAGGGCTTCGAGGGAGTGAAAGCGCTACCTGGCCACTGTTCTTGTCTGTTTCTTGGTTTTTTTTTTCTATTTGATAACGAGACGAGCTGGTCGTTTGCCTGATGGTAAGCATAACGCCAGCCCATAACAATTTCACTGCCACTCAAAACTTTGAAACACAAAGTCCTGCACGGTGCTGCAGTGCGCTCGTTACCCTGAGACATTAGGTATTAAGTCTCATAAGCCCAGTAATTTCACTGGCTACTCTGCTCATCAAACCGGAACACACTAATGCTTGCACATTACTGCTAAGTAAGTACTATTAATGTAAAAAATAAATTACAAACTGACTCACCCTAAGTCTGCATAAATATTCTTAGAGTAACGAGATATTCCTACTCCGCAAAAAGCACATATTTTCCTTTAAAAAACCGTCCCCATCCACTAATTACGTAAAGACGCTGATGTGGCGATGTTGACGGAAAAAAATACAGCAAAAACAAAAATGGAGACAGAAATGCGCAGATTTTCTTCCTTTGAGGACACAAAAACCCTTGTCGCGTCGCTCGGCGTAACGAAGCGTGGCCGGACCACTCTGGATGCACGGTATGCGAATGCAGTGCTGAATTACACGGGTGAGTATCTCACCTCTGAAATTCATTCGAATTATTTGAGATATTATTTTTCTAGAAATATGTGGGACTAGGCGGTTACACCCGCGCGGAGATATTGGATTTCAAGGTTTTTATTTTTTTGCGCGGAATCCTAATTCTTTTTCTAAGATAAAAGCAGCCTAAGTTACTCCTTGTAACATCAGCTATCTGCCAGTGAATGTCCCGTCAAAATCGGTCCAGCCGTTTTGGAGATTACAAGGAACAAACAGAGAGACAGAAAAAAAAATTAAAAATGGTTGTTTTGTTATAGGTACCGTACCTATATATATATACTTTCATATGCATTTGGTAATAAGCTGTTATTTTGATATTACAAACAGACACTACAATTTTATTTATTTAAATATAGATTGACCAATGACCGTTCACATGGAGTGGTTAAAGTTGACAGCTGAACTAAATAAATTGGTGACCTGTTAGTAAAACAAAAGCTAAAACTTCAACATTTAAACGAAGTTCAACCAACTTATACCTACTTCAAATAAACGACGACTGAAGAATGTATTGTGTTTAAAGGATGTTGATACAACAAAATACACATTAAAATTTACTCAGTGTATTTCCAGCACTTCGAAGAGTCCCCTTCTAGGTTTAGGCCGCCTTCGGATGATCAGGTGAGAGCCTAATGAGAACAAGAAAATACTTCACTTAAAAATAACAACCTTTCGAGACAAATTCCGCGATTGTAGGCCAACGAAAAGTAGAACCTTGAATATTGCAAACTTTTATGAAGTGCCTTGTATTTTAAATCGAGTAAAAGTCAGATACTACTATAACTAATCGAAGTTATGACATAATAGTTTTCGAATATATTTTTTTTTTATGGTATTTGGTAACGAGACGAGCCGGTCGTTTGCCATGCCATAACGCCGGCCCATAACAATTGCAGTGCCACCCAGAACTTTGAAACACAATTAGAAAATTAGGTATTAAGTCTCATAAGCCCAGATGCTTGCACACTACTGCTTGGCGGCATACTTCACGAGCAAAGCGGTGGTAACAACCCAGACGGACACTCGCAGAAGAGTTAGTCCTCCCACTAACAAAATAACAAAAGCATAACAAATTATAAATGAAACGAAAAAAAAAAACGTAGGAAATTAAGTCATGGCTCCATACAACATCAGAATTTATTGAGATCGGAAGAAAAACCAGGCAATCATAAAAACACTCCGATATTTTAATTTATTTTCCCTTTGGTGGAAAATTTCATTAAAGACTGGAAACAAAGTGATCCTTTCTTTATTAAGAGTTCCGTTTTACATTTAGAGGTACTTAATCCTAAACTTATAATTTATTAGCTTCTGCCCACGGTTTTCATCCGCGTTCCCACAGGAACCGTCAAACCGATCTGTCAAATTAAATCAACTTGTCAACATTATAAAACTTTATTGACAGCTATCAATTTATTGACAGCTGTCAATGTCAATTTTATGTCACACTAACTGCCACTGCCCGTGGTTTTCACCCACGTTCCCACAGGAACCGTGCATTTTTCCAGGATAAAAAGTAGCGTATATTACTCTCCGGTCCATAAACTATATCTATGCCAAAAATCACGTCGATCCGTTGCTCCGTTACTGCGTGAAAGAAGGACAAACTAACAAACACACTTTCGCATTTATAATATTAAGTATGGATTCTACATAATGCTACTTGCATACTACGTATACCTCTTGAAATACGAACCAGCTGCCATTAATTGAACTACTGAGACACAAAAGTACCAGTAGTTCAATCAATTGAACTGATAAATAATTGAACTAGTGGTGAAAGACGGAAAAACACGGGTCTTGCATTAAAAAATAAGGATAAAAACCTAAAAGAACCTGTTTTTAATACTATTTGCTGGTCTTTTGCCTGATGGTAAGCATAACGCCGGCCCATAACAATTGCGGTTCCACTCAGAACTTAAGACCGCTAACCGTGCTTTGTGGACATAAACTATGCCCGTATGTTTTCGTTTCTGTTTACCATATTATCTCTCGGTGAAGTTTTCCTGCGACTGAGATGTCGGTTATTGACCTGGCCTTCAGTTACAGGAACGTCTCAATAGATGTTCCTGCAACTACAGTTTTATTTGCATTTCTACGTTGTTATTTAATTTTAATTTCTCGGTTCGAAATAAGCTTACATAATAATAGAAAGCGTAGAATTGGAGCCCTATCTGCACAGCGTCCGGTAATGATGTAAAGGTCGTTGGTGGAACAACAGCACGGTACTTCAAAAGAAAAATGACTCAACTACTCTCTAAAACTTCGATCTTTGTTTACAAGGCACTATAAAAACTTTCCTACTTACGATCAGAAAAAATAACAATAAATCACAAAGTTAAAAATCCGTATCTCGGTCAAGCCGATAAAGCCTTTAGCAAGTTTTAGTGCCTCCGCATGAAGATACGCAATTAAGACATCAAGCATTTAACCGGTTTACTCCATCGGGTGGTTTATCTTGCGGAAAATTGGGACACCCCTAGCCCCCTTATAGTCAGCAATATCCAGTATACAACTTAAAACGTGGATACAAATTTAGACCTTAAAGTGTGGGAACTAAGGTTGGTATTTTATTGAAAGTTTGGAGTTGTTTATTGAATGAAAAAGGTTGTCAAACTGATGAATCACTTAAATCGTTAGACTTACGTTTCAAGAAGGCCCCTTATTTTATTTTTGTATGGTTTGCATGTGACAAGGTCTATAGAGCGCCTTACCAGTCTAGAAGCTTTTTCTCGAAAACAGAATCATGTCAAAACTATCAGTATTTCTCGCAGCAACGGAGAAATGGATTGACGTGATTTTTGGCACTGATATAGTTTATGGACCGGAGAGCAACATAGGCTACTTTTTGTCCCGGAAAAATGCGTACCTCTGGGAACTGCGGGTAGAAACTAGTTTATACTATAGCTGGTTTTACAATATTTACCATGCAGAATTGAAATACAGGGAAAACATTCTACAAAGAAGCAAGCTTCCTTTGAAGTAAAGGATACGCTTCATCTACATCCAAGTGCACCTGACCCTCAAGAGATGCTGAGCCTCATATAGCATTCCTTTTAGTTGCACTTACTCCTTACTCCGTAAAGTTTCCAGACGCACAAGCTCTTGCACACTGGAATGTGCACATACGAATGTAATTCCTAAAGTTGGAATTTTCAATTATTGGATTTTCCAAAAAATCCAATTTTTTTTAATACAATATTAATTTAACACCTGTCAGGCACTGTCTAATCTTTTCTTAAACGATGTAATCAAAAATATACATACAGCCTGTTTATTTTTAAGCAACGGGACTTAATCGCGATAAAACACAGGTAAAAAATAAACAATGTTTTCGAATCGCGAAAGTTTAAAAGTTACTATACATACATATAGATATAGGTATAGAATACGCAAAATCTAGAATATGACTGTATGACAGGCAGTGGGACTCGAGAGGCATGAAGTTCTTTTACAAATATTCCCTCAAGCACTTATACATGTGTTCCCAGGCGCCCTTTAGAACCAAAGTTCTAAGTCATAGTTCAAGTCAGCATATTTCCCACCTTCGACTACATCATCCATACTACCCATATCCATACTAATATTATAAATGCGAAAGTGTGTTTGTTAGTTTGTTGGTTTGTCCTTCTTTCACACAGTAACGAAGCAACGGATCGACGTGATTTTTTGCATAGATATAGTTTATGGACCGGAGAGTAACATAGGCTACTTTTTATCCTGGTAAAATGCACGGTTCCTATGGGAACGTGGGTGAAAACCGTGGGCAGAAGCTAGTCGTTATATAAATTGTCAATATTAGGCGATATATTTTGTACCGACATTTTCTTTAGTGGCTAGGCCAATTAGCCACATGAGTAGATGTCACTAAATACTAAGAAACTAAATGAATCGAATGTTACCGATGTTTACGCCAGCTGCCTTATCAGCTAACAATCTCGTGTTCGTTTTCAATACCAGACCGATTAAAACCAGCGGTCACTAGTCTTTGTGTGGAAGGAATAGTCTAGAATTTCCGCTGGTTAAACACTGTTTTAGACTTTTACGGTTATTAACTAATTCACACATTATAACGGGATATTTACCGTGATTATTATTGAGCGATGAGCACCCGATATTTCGACGCTGTTGCAAGCATCGAAATATCGGGTGCTCATCGCTCAATAATAATCACGGTAAATATCCCGTTATAATGTGTGAATTTCCGCTGGTTATTAAAGAAATAAGCTCTAACAAAACGAAAAGAAGCGAAAACTATTGACAACTCCTTCCACACGAAGTCTAGTGACCGCTGGTTTTAATCGGTCTGGTATGGAACACGAACACGAGATTGTTAGTTGATAAGGCAGCAGATCCTGTTTGCGATGAGATCTCGATAAATAATTGACATAAGTTGACTAACAACAATCCGTGTACGTGAAAGTAATAAACGTTATAATAGTAATATAATTATCTTTATTTTTGAAAAGGTAGACTCATAATGAAGTTGCTTGGTGCCTTGTAGCGCGAAACAGTTCGTTTTTATAAATTTAAAATTGCACTCCAGAGACACATTGACACTGGGTATACTAGAAGAAATGCCACCTTGCTGATAAACAAAATAATGGTAAACAATATACAGCTCAAATCGTCAAGAATTCCGACTTACGACAAAATCAACAATTACACTTTGTTGAGTCAGATTTTAATCAAGTAACATCTGATTTCATAATATTTATGTCAGCCCCTAAACCCATAAACAAAACATATTTCACTACGTACGCCCCCTTGTTTGCGCATTGCCCACGCTCTAGCCAATGTTGGGCCAGTATTGCCATGACACATGACCATCTGATAAGCTGACTTTATATCTTTATTATTAAGTTAACTCCGGCCCAAATAGAGCTAGGCATGTTTGCGGAGTTTATGACCATGTTTTTTAGGGTTCTGTGTGATGGGAAAACGGGAGGGATGGGTTGTTATAACCTTATTGTTTTATTTGTATAGATTTCTACATTTACTAGCTTCTGCCAGCGGTTTCATTGGCGTGGATACTCCCACAGGAACCGTGTATTTTTCCAGCATATAAGAAAGAAAGAAAGAAAATACATTTATTTCCGGACAACACAACATCACATCAGATAACATATAACACAACAGAATTTAAAACTAACAATAAACAATATAATGTTGTGATGTCAGGAAAAGGTCCCGACTCAGCACCTAACTAAGGTCAAAGACCCTAGTCACTGTTTTTTTTTTTATATAAAGTAGTCTATGATACTCTCCAGTCCATAAACTATCTTTATGCAAAAATAACGTGGATCCATTGCTCACCGCTTGCGGATGTCACGTCATATCCTCGAATTTTTAAGCTCTTGAACATGCGGATTTTCTCACGATGTTTTCCTTAACCGTTTTAGAGCGCGTGTGACAAATCCGCACATAGCTTGTCTATTATTAGACTTGGTGCAGGGCGAGCCGAGATTCGAACTATGGTGCGGAAGATTGAAAGTCGCACTAGTTTTCGCTCGACCACACTGGCCCTCACTGTCTCAGTAAAGACTATATTCATGCTGATTTCACGCGTCGAAGCTGTGGGTAAAACTTGTTTGAAATAAGTTTAGACAGGACATAATGTACGGAATCATACCAGCATTTATCACACTCGAAGTCAACGTAGGCATAAAAAGCTGTAGACATCTTCTTGGACAACGTTACTCACACAAGTGGCCATAAACACAGTGTAGACATTAATATAGCAACTTCTTGGTTATTAGGTCGTGTATATATACTGCATCATCACAGACTAGGCCACAGATTAGACCAGAGTTGTACCACCATAAGGCCCCTCTTTTCCATTGGGTGGAAAAGAAACATAATAATAGGCAATTGCCCAGGAACCCGCGATCCATAGTTACTGTCAGAAGACTAACCATACCAACATATAAAATAACCATTGGAATAGTTCAGCCTTTTGTAAAAAAAATACTGGAAACATGCTTTGTTTTACTACTAGCAATTTTCCCATTTAACTGCCCACGGTTTCACCCGCGTTCCAGCAGAAACCGTGTATTTTTCCGGGATAAAAAGTATCCTTTCACGTTGATCCGTTGCTGCGTGAAAGAAGGACAAACTAACGAAGGTATAAACACACTTTCGCATTTTTTATAGTAGACTAGCTTCTGCCCGCGGTTTTCACCCGCGTTCCCACTGGAACCATGCATTTTTCCGGGATAAAAAGTAGCCTATTCTACTCTCCGGTCCATAAACTATATCCATGCCAAAAATCACGTCGATCCGTTGCTCCGTTACTGCGTGAAAGAAGGACAAACTAACAAACCAATAAATCGACAAACCAACAAACACACTTTCGCATTTATAATATTAGTAGGGAATTACGGATTAAGTAATAAACTAAACGTTATAAATCTCAAGTTTAGATGCTATAAAATATTTTACACACGTCAACCGTAAGAGCAGAAAATTCCAAGTCAAATTAAGATATCTCACCCTCAGTCTTCACTATCCGAAATCTGATCCAATCACATTGTCAAAGATAGGGTTGCGACACATGCAGAAAGAACGGTGAATTATCATACAAAAGGCTAGTAAAATCGGAACTCTATCCGGCATTGTGTCGGAGCCGTGCCGGTTCGGACAGAAACCGGATCGTAACCGGTTTTATTTTCCGGAAAATTGGCAAGTCATAATAATACGCTGAGTCATAAATAAGGATCGGCATTGGCTCTCTCAAGGATTTCTTTTTACGCTACATTTCACTCTTGCTCTAGTTAAGGTAGTGACGGAGACAAGAGCGCAAGCGACTGTCTCAATCAATCAATCTCGATTTGACAAGAGAACTAAGTCTTGTGCAAGTTGTTAGTGGGAGGACTAACTCTTCTGCGAGTGTCCGTCTAGGTTGTTACTACCGCTTTGCTCGTGAATTCTGCCGCCAAGCAGTAATGTGCAAGCATTACTGTGTTCCGGTTTGATGAGCAAAGTAGTCACTGAAATTACTGGGCTTATGAGACTTAGTACCGAATGTTTTTTTTTATTTATGTACTTGTCTGTCCCTTATTTTCATTTTTTTATTTATGCTACTATAGAGACTCAAAAGATTAAACATAGTTTTGCAAACTAAACCCAGATTTTTTTAGTAATTTTTCCGCTCCCGCTTTCGTAACATGTCACCACCCCAATCTAGCATTTTGGTGCCGCTCATTGGCGACATATTAATTTACATCGTGTTTATATGTACATACTACGAGTATATCTCATATCGTGGCTCGGATACCATAGACAACTATATAACTCCAAACTGTGTTACTGAATATGGTCACGTTTTCATCCTACCTGAGTTAAATTTTGCTAACAGCATTTTACTAGGTGGTAGGACTAACTTCTCAGGGCTGGTATCACCACTTTGGCCGTGAAGTCTGCCGCCAAGCAGCAATATTTTTTTAATGTTATTTGGTAACGAGACGAGCTGGTTGTTTGCCTGATGGTAAGCATAGCACCGGCCCATAACAATTGCAGTGCTACTAAGAACTTTGAAACACAAAGGCCTGCGCGGCACTGCAGTGCGCTCGTTACCCTGAGACATTAGGTATTAAATCTCAAAAGCCCAGTAATTTCACTGGCTACTCTGTCCATCAAACCGGAACACAGTAATGCTTGCACATTACTGCTTGGCGGTAGACTTCACGAGCAAAGCGGTGGTAACAACCCAGACGGACACTCGCAGAAGAGTTAGTCCTCCCACTGACAAAATTGCAAACATTACTGTGTTCCGGTTTGATGAGAAAAGTAACCAGTGAAATTACTGGGCTTATGAGACTTAATACTCGCTCGTTACCCTGTCTCAGGGTATTTGTATTGAGTTGTTACTCAATACAAATAACATACATGGTAAACATCCCGTTATTAGAAATGTCACAACCGAATGGATTTAGACAACGGTTAGACACTACTTAAATCAAAATCACAATTTTTTTTATAAAGTTTAACTACACGCAAGAAAGTTTAATTACATTTCCTAATTATGCAACTGACAGCTAGTTATACAAAAAAATGAAACGCAGTGAGGGTTATTTGCCCTTTATAAAGTGCTCGCTCAATATTTGCTTTTACAAGAGCTGTTATTTTTTAGTTCATTTCAGTGAAATTTTTGCAGTTATACATTTTTTCAATTATTTAGCTGCTTTAGTATCAGGTATTTTTATAGTACAGGATGGCATAGGATACGTTAGCGTATGAGCACTATTTCGGATGATATTATGTTTTGATGTGGTCGGAGATGGTGAGCATGTTAAACACAGAATACAAGGACGGACTTTCAAGTTCAAAACCCACCAATAACTTTATGGTAACAGATTTTCTACTTGAGGGACCTGATATCGTCATGCGACCTAGCCAGGCGACATAGGAAATGCCCCAAGTCTACACGATTGCATCATTCAAGTTAGTTATTAAAATTGTATTGCTTTTAAAAAAGCAGGAATCGACTTTAACTGAAATATCGCTTATAAGAAATGTTATACCCCATTTTTCCACCCTCATCAAAAAAAATTTAAATCATCAAAAAAAATACAGACGAATTACTGAGAATCCCCTGTTATAGACGTTGGTTAAAATAGCTGTAATTGTCTAAGTAGCTGTAGCCGCAATCGGCAAGGAGACACCATCATCATTATGGTTGGTTTTCTTTTTTTTATGTTATTTGGTAACGAGACTAGCTGGTCGTTTGCCTGATGGTAAGCATAACGCTGGCCTTAAACAATTGCAGTGCCACCCAGAACTTTAAAACACAAAGGCCTGCGCGGCACTGCAGTGCGCTCGTTACCCTGAGACATTAGTATTGCATTAATAAGCCCAGTAATTTCACTGGATACTCTGCTCATCAAACCGGAACACAGTAATGCTTGCACACTACTGCTTGGCGGCAGACTTCACGAGCAAAGCGGTGGTAACAACCCAGACGGACACTCGCCGAAGAGTTAGTCCTCCCACTAACAAAACTCTTGTATGAAAGCAAATTCACGGAGGACAGCCACCCACTGAGACATTGCATAGGTATAAAATGGTCGTTTCTTAACCACGCTAGTTTTTTTATTAGACTTAATTGCGCAAGTGACAGTTGGGAGTGGTCAATATCATATATCGTGGAAACTTCGCCTGGCATCAAAAACCTCCCCCAACCGATTGATCTTCCGAAAACAGAGCCCTGATCGAATCGCGGCCAGAGGCCTTTTGTTTCCCCGAATTACTTCCTTACTGTTCTTATGGGCCCGATAAAACTGTTTGGGTCATTCTCGGCCATTCTGCGTTGGGGTAAATTAGGCCCATGTCTTGATTATGGCCCGCGGTCGGACATAGGCCGTTTATTTGTTGAAAAGAAAGAAAGAAAATACATTTATTTCCGGACAACACAACATTACATTAGATTATAAATGACACAACAGAAATTAAAACTAACAATAAACAATGTAATGTTGTGTTGCGGTTCCTGATACGGTTTTTCGGTTATGGGAGTGTTGTTATAGGTCTTACAGGGTGTTAATTGTAAGGGTAGGTAATCTTCGTATTATTTTCGTGTTCTGAAATGTTGGAATAGATTTTACTTAGCTTTAACCAAGCACGTATCGAGTGAGTCCGTAGTTTTACTCGCACTTGGCCGATTTTCAAGTGACCGTGCCCACAACCTTTTTTGAGGGCTGGATTCGTGCCTAAGCGTTAATGGCTTAGTGGTTAGGGAATCACCTGCCATTTTGTAGGACGACGCGAACGACTCGAAACCTCTTAAAATTTGGTGAAGGACAACATCATGATGTATCCATAGCTTGTAAGTAAGGCATTTTCACCTGCCTGGCTAATCTACCACCCTAAAGTTTAAATCTCGCACGTCTTTCGGTCTGCTCCGGCAATTGCACTTCTAACCAGTCCTATTCTAAGCTCCCCACTTTCAATCATGTCTTCACTTAAGATCAGATGACATAGTGGCCAAACGCTAAATTATGACGATACATAATCATCATCATCATCATCATCATTATCCACCCTTATCAGTCCACTGCTGGACATAAGCCTCTCCCAAGGCGCGCCATAAAGCCCAATATTCAGCACATTTTTTTTTCGAGTTACTACCAGCAACGCTGCGTATATATAGTAGCGCCACCTAGTTGCAGGAAATATAAAATATAATATAAAATTGAATGCATAGTTCTCATGCCACAGTGTCAACGTGTAAGTGTGAACAAAGCAGACCAACTTTAGCAGCCACGACGTAGTGTTGTGAATTATAGGCGTTCGGGGAAATCTTTTATCGAGTTAAGCCATTATACCGGCCCACGGGACCAGAGTGGGTTGTATAATAAACTTCTAATACATATCAATATGAACTTTCATGTACTGAGAAAACGTTTGCATTTGACTTGGTTAAATGATAATGAAACCAGTTTATTTATTGATTCTAAAGACATTTTCAGAGTTTCTTTACCTCCGACTACATCAATAGATCACAGTAATTGTTGTTATAGATTAATCAATCATCATCAACAGCCGGAAGACATGTAATGGTGAACATAACCCTCTCCCATAGCAACCCTCTCGCCTTTTGAAACGGCTGCTTGGAACGACTCCCTGCGATCTTGACCAAGTCATGGGTCCATCTTATTCCCCAATAGGTTTTTTTAAAGTAAGAAGATACATTTAGTATCGAACAACACAATATTACAATAACAGTATAATGTACAGCACACCACAAAATACTTAAAAACCTTTTTTGAAAAACTCGTTAAAGTCAATGTGACCGAGCGGGAACTTGTGCGACTTTCAATCCGACGCATCATACTTCGAATCTCGACTCGGCCTGCACCAATGACTTATCTATATCAAGTTATGTGCGGATTATTCAAAATCGCTCTAAAATGGTGAAGGAAAACATCGTGAAGAAACCTGCATGTTCAAGAACCACAAAATTTGAGGACATCTGACATCCACCAAGCCGCACTGGGCCCGCGTGGTGGATTATGGCCTATGGGCCATAATCCACCACCTCTCCCTCTCCACCTCTCTCTGAGAGAAGGCAGGTATCCCAGCAGTGGGAGCAGTGCTCCTCTGGGTCCATGTGATAGAATTCAGGGAGTCTTTGTAACTGATTACTGTCCGTATCGCTTTTTTATTATCTGTTAAAATAAATAACTTTATTATGGTCCAATATTAATAGTTGAAGAATTCGAAAAGAAAACAAGACTGCCAAAGTAACGAATTTGGGTCGTCACAACTTCTATAATAATGCGAATCATAATCGTAATCGGCAACGCGGGAAATCTTTGTTCTGTTTTACTTTTATCGCAGCCATAACGCAGGAGATACATTTCGTAGCTGGTCATGTGGAACAGAGACAGATATAGAGTAAGTTTTAGCTACCTAAAACAGTAGAGGACTCAACATTCAATATAGCAATGTAAATTCAATATACTAATGTAAAAATTATGCAAATATGGTATACGGTAAAAGCTGGACGTTTGCTCGATGGTAAGCGTAACGCCAGCCTATAACAGTTGCAATGCTACCCAGAATTTTGAAACACAGGCCTGCGTGGCACTGCAGACTGCAGAGCGCTCGTCACCCTGACTCATTATACATTAAGTTTCAAAAGCCCAGCAATTTTACTGACTATTTTGCTCATCAAACCGGAACACAGTAATTCTTGGCGGCAGACTACACGAGCAAAGAGATAACCACAGAGACAGACACGAGCAGAACAGTTAGTCCAACCATCTGGTAAAATCACTCTCATCACTTCAAGGTGTACCGGTTTCCTCATAATACTTTCCTTTTCTTCAATTACTGTATTAATTATATTACTCCTCTCTCCTAAGTCGTCTAGTAATATTACTGACTACTTGTCAAGTCGGAATATATCTCCGATTTCATGGCCAGAAATATTTTATTTTATCTTTATTTTATTCGGGGGGCTTACAGCTAACTTTACAAAAAAATGTATGAAAACAACATACGGAAAGCCATTTAATAGTACATTACGATATTAGTGCGTAAAGATGTTATAACCAATACGCACGTATATCGTACGACGTTTTTTAACACACTTGCGAGTAAACAGGAAAAAAAACATTTAAATAAACTTAATCTGTGAATGTACACTGTTAGTAGTAGGGATTCCCCGGTTCTGGCTCACGCCAGAACCGGCGAATCCCGCGGGTGGCCAGTCCACCTCGGCTAAAAAAAAAAAAAAAAAAAAAAAAAAAAAAAAAAAAAAAAAAAAAAAAAAAAAAAAACACAGGAATATTGGAATTTCTACATGTATCGGCAATCTGTTAGCAGCATAAACGTTGTTTTGTAAGCATGGATGAATTTTACTTAGATGTTCTTGTATTTCTAATGTATCCATAATGCAACACCTCTTCTTTTGCAAACACGATATTCTAATGGTAAGTTGAAAGCGAGGGATTATACACAAATAATACAAGGAAAGTGAACATAATACAACATTTTTATTTCTATTTAAACCACTTAAAAACTAATACAATGAATCCTTAACTACTGTAATCTACATTTACTCCACGGTTTTTATCAATTTCTATAACATTATCAAACTCGGCATACACAATACAGTTGATGGTTTGTGACAGTGCTGATTCGAAACGAACCTCTAATCGCACGCTACCGTGTTTAATAAGATTCCAATGACCTGAAGAATTAGCTGACAAGTCAGAGGTCAGATCGAATGCTAACAAACAGTAACCATTTGAATACTTTTCTCTCGAAATACCATTACCCTCGTTAAGAAAATGTATACCTGTTCCTGAGAATAACGAGTGATATGCTAAAGTATAAATATTACTATCGAATGATGGTTGTAAAGCTTTAGAAGGTATTTGATGACCGTCAATGTATAGACAAAATGTGTTCATATCGTAATTTTCAAAATTAAATGGATTTTTAGTCAGACTTCCATTAAATGCATTGTTATTAACAAATCCCACTATACATCTTTTAGGTACTTGTCCCAGAAAAATATTATCTAAGGTTTTTCCTTGGACCCCTGATGGAATCGTTAAAACTTTAACTTCAGCTCGGGTTATCGGATATTTAGCTGTAGTAGACGCTAAAACTTTTTGATGTGCAAGTAGAACTGATGGATTAATTCGCGCTTTGCGGATAATAAGAGTTGCATCTGTTATGCATACTTTAAGCTTTAAGTCGTTTGAAGACGCCATTAAGTTAAATGTTTCTCTAGAACGAACTAATTTAACAGACATTTCAACACCATTGATCAAAAATTTTTCTTGGTTGAATATATCACCGTGTAAATGTCCAATCATTTCTATTTCTTTACTATCATTTGCCAGTTCTTGCCTTTTCGTGAAACCCTGATTCTTCTCATCGGTATTATTCATTTTTCCTGCGGTGTCTTCATACCAAAGACCGCAAGTAAGGTGAGATTCCTTTGCTGCAGGTGCATAATTTAATAAAGTTTCCATATAGGCACGATATGGGTAAGTGTTATTGGGTGGTGACACAAGTTTTTGATTCAAATAAACGTCCAGTTGACTAAATAGAGAATGTAACCAATTGTTAACTGGTGCCACTATTGTTGTTGAAGTAAGTTTTGTTAAGTCCTGGTGCAATATTTTAGCTTTTATATGAATTAAAGTATGAGACAAATCGATGTAGTCATCACCAGTTCCAGGTACTTGAAACTCGATAGGACCGTCGTCAGCAAGAGATGAAATCGGCTTGTAATGTATCCATGTTCCATTTTCTATGCTTGTTTGAGTAGAGGGTAAAGCAAATAAATCTAACTCTGACTTAATGCACTCACAAGACTGACCATGTAGAAAAGACATTTCAAATAAAAAATATAATTATTATGAAAATATATCCTTGATATTATTATACTTCAATTTGGTTTTTCTGTTCGTAGCTTTTAACTTGGTGGTTAGTGGTGGAATGAACGCTGATAGTTGTTTTCTCTTGGTTATATAACCAGATCCGGACATATTTATTCGATTAATTTTATCATCAGCTTTTCTTTTTAAATTAGAACTGACTTCTTTTAGTCGATTTTTGATTGATTCTTCCATAGGGCGAGCACTAACCATATCTGATAATAATCCCACACCAGCATTAAGGGCTTCTTTACCAATCACCCGAGCTCCACTAGAGAACAATGGTAAAACAGATCTAAACAACCCCCCTAGAAAACTACCGATTCCATGACCACGTTGATGTGGTGCACCTCTATAAATAACTCCAATCCCTGACCCAGCTTGGTGAGAGTAATACTGTTCATATGGACAATTTGTATTCGCGTGTTGAGAATACATTATGACAGTTTTTGAAAATGCAGTTTAACACACACTGTTCCAAACTGGAATGGTATTTTTTGGCCAGTGCTTGTCCTTATATCTATTTCTATAGTATCAAACTCTCTACGCATGACACGTAAGTAGTGCGGTGGAGAAAAAACATGCATTTTATTAGCACCGTATATATATTTTGAAGGATCTAATGGTATTATTCTTAGTAGAGGGGTCATTACATCTCCAACAATTTGAGGATCGATTACATCACAGTAAATAAATAACTGAGATGGTAGTCCTAAATGCAAATTCGCCGGACACTTCCCAAGACCCTTTGTAACTAAGTTTCTACTAGGTTCGAATCCAAGTTGAAGACATAACTTAGGTGATAACGTTATTGATGTTATAGATTCGTCCATTACAGAAACAGATACAAACTTTGATAACTCATCATAACGAAATTTGATTTTTTCTTTAATGTTGTTTAACGCTAATAATATATGATTTATATCATCATAGTTCGTGGCTGGTATGTGGGTTTTGTAGTACACTAGTGATGGATTCTTTTCGTTAGGCATTAACATCCATTTAGTTATATAAATAACATTTTCATGTTCTTGAACAGTAAACATTGTGCATGGATATTGAAATTCCACAACTCCAACACACCATGATCCTTCCAATATTATTGGTTTTGGTAATTTTGTAGAAAAAAGAGTTGTTGTGTTATCTGGAAAGTATTCCATAGAACTATTACTCAATAATGTTAGATAAAAACTTTCTTTCATCATAGCTGTTTCAAACTAGAAGCCAAAATCCAACTATTGAATTTATCTGGATATCCTTTCCACTTCACCAACACTTGCTTTCTGTTCCCAGAGTAGCGTGTGCTTATTATTTTATCTATTTTATAACTTGAGGTGGGGTCGTAATCTACCTTTTGTAGTTCTCTTTCATAAAAAGTACCTACTATTGATTCGTTTTGTAAATCTTTTAATGTATACACAACCAATGGATAACGATCTATAACTGAAGTTATTATAAATATTTCATCACTCCAATTAGATTCATAACCCTTTTGAAAAATGTGTTTATATTTTGTTATTCTTACATAGTCACCTATGCGTAATTTTGGTAAGGATTTTGTAACATTTCGATAATTTGTTCTTTCATACAAGTTGTTCCAAACAGTCATTATATTATTTGAATTAACATCACAAGGACACATCTTAATACTAGAATGGTAGCTATGGTTATAAGCATATAATAAATCCTGTAAGATATCAATGTATCTGTATGTATTTTTGTGAGTAAAATATCGCCACATCCTCATTTTAAGTGTCCTTTGAAATCTTTCAACAATGCTAGCTTTAATATCGGGGTTATTTGTTGTATAGTAATTAACACTTTTTGTTTTTAAGTATCTCTGAACATCCTTGGAAACAAATTCAGTTCCTTTGTCGGATTGAATATGAGTTGGTGTTGCATCAGCCTCATGAAATATACTTTCTAAACATGTTTTAATGGTGCTCGAATTTTTACTTTTCATTGGTCGGGCATATGCATATTTGGTAAAAACATCAATAACACAAAGAATATAATTAAAACCATCGTTATATTTTGAATAAGTTCTCATATCACTTAAGTCAGCTTGCCATAGTTCATTAAGATTAGATAACACATATTTGTTTCGTGGAAACTTCCTATGTACTGGTTTATGAAGTGTGTATGTTTCTTGTGATTGCAACCATTTTATTACATCTTGTCTATTCATTTTACCTTTCATGGCTTTAGCTAGTTTGTTGATACTAGCATACCCAGCTGGATGCGATGGATTATAGTAGATATTATTTATTTCTAATAAGGACTCCATTTCTCCCAATCTATATTCTTTTGAGCTTTTCGAACGTCTTTATACTTGTTGCGGTATGTTGGTGTTGAAAAAACCTCCTCCTCTTGCTGTGGTGTGGATTGTTCAAGATCTTTTAGCTGAAGCTGTTTTATAAAATCGCTTCTTTTTGGGTTTCCAATGTAAGTCAATGGCATTTGTATTTCTTTTAATGCGGTAGCAAACTGTTGCCACCCTATTGGATCATTATTTTTTAGTGGTCTTACAGAATCATTTACCAAGTCTAAAATATTGCTTCCAGCAATTTTTTCTTTGTTAATAATAACTGTACCCACATCATCCCAATCAATTTTGTCTGTATTCGAAGCCAACAAATTTAATAATAACTCACCTTTTCTTGTATATGTTTTTGGTATTAAGCTGAGTATATGTCTGGGGGTGTATTGATGTTTTTTATTCAACAATATATTTTTGTCCTGTTTCTCTTCTCCGTTTGATGTCTCTGTAGCAACTGCATGGCTAGTGTTAATGTCTTTGTTTTTATCATCTGTTACATCTTCTGGTAGATTAGTATTTGAAACTAAAGGGAATTTGAGAGGTTGACGTCCTTCTTCAGTAAAATGTAAGTATCTTTGCAAAATTTGTAAGTATAAAATACACTTCTTTCTTTCTTCCAAATGACTATTCAAAATATTTTGCATTTCAATGTCTAATCGTGACATGGGACTATCAGCAGAATTTTGTTGTTTTATTTTTTCAAATATACTTGGATCAACGAGTAACATTTTTTTAGCGTGTTCCATTTTAAACCAATGTACTAATTATTCCACTCAAAATAGAACTTAATATAATTGGTAGAAAGGCGCCACCTTTTTGTACCAAGATTTGCTTTCTTATTTTAGTCGTACCTTTACGAACCAACTTTCGAAGTAATATTCTAAACCTTTTCAACTTATTCTTTTCTTTCTTTTCTAGTGGAACTTTACCCTGAAGAACGTTGTGAACACATTCACAAATACAGTTTATTTCTTCTTCATCACATGATTTTAATATGGCTTGTCGATGTCTTGGTTTAAGTGTGTTTAGTGCACTCAATAAATCTTTATGCGTCTTGAGACTACGAGACATTATTTGTAAATGACTGGAATTTGATGGTTCTTGTTGTATTTAAATCCTTTTGCGGGGATATACACATTACAATATCCATCCATAGGAAATATTTTTGTTTTAATTCGACACATATCATTTGTGTCTTGTTTTAGATCTATCATCAAATATCCATATGCTTCTCTCGTGGCATCTCTATAAGCATCTTCAATGAATTTTGGACTTTCTGGTGATACTTGTCGAGCTAAATACCGAATTTGTGTTTTATCACGTGGGTTTTTAAAATAAATAATATAATTCGAATTCAATGAAATATCTCTTTGACCCTTACCCTGATGAAACAAATTTTGTGTAATGTAGAATACACTTAAGTTTCTATGATGACTACCTTTAGTGAAAATATCAACAATTCTACCATCAGATTCTCTCATAAGATCATCAATGATCACAAGGTTTGCATCCTTTCCATCAAACATGTTTAAATCCGGTAAACCTTGATTGTAAACAACATTTGGTAAGTTGTATAATGGTTGCATTTCATCGAAGCACCAAGTAATTTGGTTAAAGTTCTTACTACATGTCTCTTTTAGAAACTTTATAAAGTTTGTAACAAACACAGATTTTCCACAACCACTTGGACCTGCAACTATGGCAGTAAACGGATGAATGAAGTGATACATTTTATTTTTCACGTCTGGGTTCTACAAGGGTATTGAAATGAGTGAGACATTTTTTTTTTGATAGATGAGTTTTATTTAATTCTTTATAAAACTAACAAATTGTAATATTTACACAGAAAATCAAACTTTTCTTATATAACAAACTTACAACTATTATCTTATTTTAATAGTCTTAGCATAGATACACATAAACTAATTTTATTACAAATTATACATTTTAAAGGTTTACACAGAAAATCAAAACTCTACTTAAATAAAAAACTAACTATTATCTTATTTAATAGTCTTAGCGTAGGCACATAATAAACTAATTTTACAACAAACTATACATTTCAAAGGTACCACGACCATTTATGCTAACTTATAATGACCCCATGCTAATGTATCTATACTATTCGGTAAAATATATCTTTTGGTGTCATTGTATGATAAACAGGTTTTGTTTATTTTCTGAGTGAAAATCGTATGTTTTATTGACTTAATTCTATGCATGTTACACGACTGATTCTGTTTATCAAAGAGACACGACTTGTAATTTTCCATCTTCATATTATTTGTGACACATTTATTAACACCTTTTGCTTTTGCTGTAAATTGGTTTTCAACTTCAAACGCATACATTTTTGATCTAAGTCCAACGAATTCTCTAAAAATTTTACCATTATTTTCATCTTTAAAATAACCTATCTTTTTTTTGTTGATTTGTGGATAACCAAATATATTATCCGATGGATAGTCAGATGTATCAAACCGTTCCGCAAGATCAGATTTAATATCATCATAAAAATTGTCTGTAAAAGTTTGATAAATCAAACTATCAGTATCTGTGTACAATAATTTGGTTTTATCGGGAAACTTTTTTAACATATAGTTATAGTGAAATTCATACATTAAAGTTTTTGAAATATCTAAAATACTAAATCCTAAATAAATAGGTTTATTGTGAAGCAATTTTGTTTTTCGTAACTGCACTGCAACCAAGTTTTCATTAAAAATCGAAAGACTGTGAAATTCTGGTTTAGCAATAAAGTCTTGAGCTCCTAAAGATTTACCACGATTCTCCCAGTGTGTTAATAATTTTACATTTACACGTTTTTCAATGTTTTCCATTGTTTTACCGAATACTGAATTATTCATTAGTTTGTAAAAATCTTTTTCAAAATCTGATGTTGCTTTTGTTCTTAATTTTGTGTTTAAATCGATGTATCTTTCTAACCAAGGACTTTGATGAAATTTTAAAACTCTATGAATTTTTGTAAGTTTGAGACCCATTTTAAGACATTGTTTTAAATTTCTGTAATGAATTTTATATTTAGTTTTATTGTTGAGATTTGGAATAAGTCTAACTTTTTTACAGTTTTCCGTACATATGTTTTCTGGACAAAGAGGTAAATCCGAATGTAAATTGTGAATATCTTTAGGATACTCTAAATCAACTTCTAATATAAAACCGTGTTCGGAAAAATCTGACACTTGAAAATTTATATTATCCGAACAAACCCATTCAAATTCCCCCTCAGGAAGATATTGAGACATTGCCCACCCGTAAAGATTGTTGGCATCAAAATATGCAAGGTATGAAATGGGTTTGTTCTCATCAAAACCTTCCAAGTATTTATTATTTGCTTTTGCATAACGTTTACTACACTGAGATACACCACCCCTTATTCCTGCTCGAATGAATGCAACTTTATCGAAATCTGTTAATAGTTCTAATTCAATTTTAGTATATTTTAACATGGCATCCCAACTCAACCCAGGTGCTGTATAGTAATGAGCTGGATCTAAGTCATATGTTGAAATACAGAGGTTTCTAAAATTTTCAAAGACATCAGTTAGCAATAAAACATCTGTTTTTAAGTATAAGTTGGAATAGTCTAACATATTTTGACAATTAAAGTGTTTCCAAACATCATGAGCACGGTTATAATCATCATCAGATATGTTTGAATCAGTCAGTGAACTGTAAAAATGTTCTTTATTTGGTAAAGAAGTTAGTTTTAAACATTCGAACGACGCCATAAATTCGTAAGGGTAAACACCCTTTTTTCTGAGGCGAGTAAAATCTTCATTTCTTGGATAATTTGTTTTAAGTGTGTGGAACTGATCATCTTTAAGATTTTTAGCTAGTTGTTCAAGACTGCATGGTAAGAACTTTAGAGAGTCTACAAACCTCAACTCGATTTTTTGATTGTTTATTTTTAGTATTTTTGAAAACGATATGTATCTCTCTTTGTTTTGGGGAATCACTTCAACTTCACCCTCAACAAAACTCAATGCATGAACAATAAAATGCGCATCGTAGTGACTCAGATTATGAAGAAAGACCGGGATGTACAGTGGAGGACGAAACTTCTTAGCACATACATCATGCGCTACACCTCTAAAATCACCTGTGTGCCAATTGTAATCGAGAATGTTTTCCCCGTTTAAAGCGGTTTCACAAATGTAACAATTTTGTATATCTGCTATTCTATTTTCTTCTTCTAATGATAATGGTTTAGGACACTTTTGGAAATTATTTAATCTACAAATAGTTTTTAAATCAGTATGCAAACGCTGCATAAACGTTTGTACACAGTCAACACCGCTGTATGTTTCATATTTTGATAAGCTGTCATCATAGGAACACTTCACATAATATCCAAAGCTATACACTTCATGTTTATGAACGTTGTTAGTATATGGTTTAGAAGCATCGTTGGGACATGAATGTATTGGATTTAATAATGCTTCAAAATCAGCATACACAACAAATGGAATTTTTAGCTTTTTCTGAAATTTATCAAACTTTAATTTATCATTTGATATCGCTTCTCCGAACCAATTTTTGGATGTTTTTTTATCACTTGGAAGTTCTGTTACAATGTGACTGCAATCATGCTGTTGGTGGTTACTCAACCTCTCGTCAGTAGGAAAGTGGAGTAAACATCCATCACAGATGTAAACTGCATGCTCTTGATTAGAAATCTGCTTGCTGACCAATCGTGATAAGTTTTTTATATAGCAATAATGGTTGTTTGCCCCGTTTTGTATGTATAACAGATTAATATGACTAGTTTTACGAGATTTCGTCAAAAACAATGGTCCAACAACACTATGTTTTTTTGTTTCTTTATTTAATTCTAAACCAAAAACATTGATGCTTATATTGTTTAGTTTTTCAACCTTATGAATATCAGTTAACTTGACTGGAAAAGATACACCATCAAATTTTAGTTTGTTAGAATGCATGCTGTATGAGGTTACACGATCACAGTTTTTACGTGCGGGGTATAGAGCTGACAGTAATGCCCACTTGAAACATAAGTTGTCAGCATTCTTAACATTGATGACTGCTTTTTTTAATCTAATATCTGTAGGTAAATCAATGTATGAAGTTCCTCGTAATGGGTTAAATTTGTTTACATTCATTTCTAAACAATTTATATGTTTAAGACTCCATCCACTATCTTTTTTCTCGAAATTATTTATTTTGTTAACTATGGTATCACACAAAGATGAAAAAAATATATTTAAGTCGTCCCCACGAAATATTATGTAGTTACATGTTTGGAAATCAAATGAATTTGTAATATTTTTAGTTTGTTGAACAAAATCAGCATGCAAAATGAAATTAACTTTAAATACTGTATGCTGCTCAATAGATTCTGCAATTAAACACATTATATCATCTTTTATTGAATTCAAAAATAATTCAGGAGTTTCGAATCCAGATTCAGAAGAGATTATTTTACTTTTAATTTTAAATGATTTAATTCGTTGTCCAAAAGCAGAATCAACCACAGAAACATTTGTTAGGGAACCATGTAACTTAAGAACATTATTTTTATGAGCATTACTTCTTATATGGTTGGCTAAATAACGTTTAGACACTAAAACCTGACACGTACTACAATTTACCTTATCATCAACGGATTTAAATGTAGATGTTGAGTTTGTAGATGTTGAGTTTGAAGGTCCTGCTTGTCTCATCCTCTTCACAGTTGCATCGATTGTTTCTTCAGTCTCCTCAAAAGATCTTTTGAGGACTCCTCTACCAATTTGTTGAGATGGTTGACTGCAATAAGAAGAAAATATTAAAACACATTTTTTTATTTGAAGTAAGTTTACCTAGATTGCAAAGTTGAACTTTTGATAACTTACATAAATTTTTGTTCAGCCTCAGCACACAAGTGGTAGAGCTCCTCATCGTGAAAAGAATTACTAATTTCCAATCTTTCCACATCTTCGCAGACCTCGTACATGTTAGCATCATCGGTAATTTCAATAATATCTGATGCAGAGAACTCGAATTCACCGCTTTGTTCCATTTTCGATAAGTCTTGATACACAGTTGTCGTTGTAGAGAGGGTGAGTACAGCAATGGCTCAATGTTTTAAAATGATAGTGGTATGTAGCAAACTCAGCTTTTATTATAAACGATCAGGTCAAAATAATGAATACCCCATTTAACTAAATTACATAACTACTTAATCACATTGTTAATAGTTAGAGTACTTAGTTGTTAGTACTTAGATGTTACTAAAGTAATATTTCTTGGTATTTTCATTTGATGAAATTTCTTTAGTTATGTGGTAAATCAGATTTTGACTACCGTTAAATATTTCACCGCTGTTTTTCGTATAATATTTTATACGCATGTCTGCATGTTTCCAATGTAGTTGTTGAGGTATTTTCTTTAATTTTTGAGTGCTATAAACTTCTATTTTTATCAAATGAGTAGCATTCTCTTCGTCGTTTTGGTTTGTTGTTATAAAAGCTGTACCCTCTCCTAGAGCACGTGATACACTCGATGACAGTTTCTTCTTCGATTTAGGTATCTCAAAAAAGTTGTCCAAGCTCTCGTCTGATTTTTTTCTTTTTAACATGGACTTTTCTTTAATAACTAAATTATCACTTGTGCTATCATCAGATAGATTATTAAAGTAGTAGTTTTTGAATGTATTTTCTTCATTAATATCATAAGAGTTCTGCAACAACACAATTTGATGGTAAGAAATAATGTATGAATAGTCAAGTACATACTTATTTAGTTCTATAATATATGTTTTTTAAGAAACTTACGTCCATTGTAGCACTGAGGATTCACTTTTCACTTTTCAAATAACTTATGTCTCACTTCACTAACCACACTTTAAAAATAACTTGTAGTGTTCTTCACTGCTTGTGAAGGAACTGCATGATTTGTACCAACTTTTTGAGTTTTTATACTAGTTGTTATCGTTCCTAATCACATTTCAAATTACCATTAGGCTATCGTGTTTGTATACAATGCAGACAAACAAGATAGATAACATTCTACTTTAAGTGGTGTATTTTCTAAAAAAATCCTTAACAATAACTCATCATAATGCATTAGTCAGTAGGTGCCTACGACACGTTTTAATATGATTTCACCCGTGGTATTGCAATATTAGGGATCTATATTTCATAAATCCATCACTTGCATCTAATAAGCTGAATAAAGTAGAGGTGTTGCATTATGGATACATTAGAAATACAAGAACATCTAAGTAAAATTCATCCATGCTTAGCTGAATCAAGAAGAGGTGTTGCATTATGGATACATTAGAAATACAAGAACATCTAAGTAAAATTCATCCATGCTTACAAAACAACGTTTATGCTGCTAACAGATTGCCGATACATGTAGAAATTCCAATATTCCTGATAAGCAATCTAGACCCAGATACGAAACCGGGATCTCACTGGATAGCCATTCATATAGACAAAAATGGTATAGGACAATATTTTGATTCCTATGGACGTCCACCAAGTTTCTACCATAAATCGTTTTTGAACAGAAATTCGAAACAATGGTATTTCAATAGTCATAGGATTCAAAATAACCTAACTTCTGTATGTGGGGAGTATTGCATAATGTATGTGTACTACAAGTTTTATGGTGAAACGATGAATGATTTTGTAGGAATATTCTGTTACCCTACACTAGTCAATGATGTATTAGTTTATAATATGTTTAAGTCGTTTTTATTAATGAAATAAAAAGCTTTTACTACCTATTGAAAGTTTTGATATTGAACCATCCTACCTAAATTCTGTTGTATGTAATACAAGGAAGCAATAGATAACTAATTAGACCCGATAATAATGGGCACTCGAGCGATGGAGCGGATGCCAGTCATTAAGAAGTGATAAGTGATTGAGTCATTCTTTAATGATGCATAATCCTAAAAGCTAACTCCGAAAGTAAAAGAGATATCGAAATGCCGATGCTTGCAATCGATTCAGCGGGTGCCAAAACCTACAAAAAGACACCAAACTTTTTTTTTTTTTTTTAGCCGATGTGGACTGGCCACCCGCGGTATTCGCCGGTTCTGGCGTGAGCCAGAACCGGGGAATCCCTACTACTACTGTTGCTTTCCCGCCATTTTACCAGCGCGCTTGAATAGCAACAGCGCGCTGCTCACTAGCTGGAGTGGTGCGGCGGCGATCAGTTCCATATTTGAAATGGCAAATAATACTGTTATGGAATTTGTATGGACTATAACTTAACTATTTGCTTTGATAACACACGCGTTTTTTATGACCCGCTTTACATATTTAAAACCGGTGGAATTATATCAGCTTTACGAGAGAGGGTGTTAAAAAAGCATTTAATATCTTTGTGATTAATAATTAATACATTATTCCATTTTCCTGTAATCACACCCAAAGCGTAAGTAATTGAAACAAATATTTCCTGAGGTCGTCACGGGAGCACCCTTTGATTCCGGTGTCCATTAAGGCTTTGATAGGACAGATCCTTAAATATTTATTTTAACGGCCATAATATAACTTCGGCAAATGAAAAAATACAGGAAGCAATTTGTATTCATTTGAGATGGTTTTATTTGTGGACGGGTATGATGTTGTTATCTTATGTTTGTTAGATAGTTTTGTGATAAAATGAGCATTTAATTTGTGTGGTGTTAACTATCAGGACCATATTGGTAGTGCCTAAAATTAAACAGTTGTTTATAGAAGGAAAAAAAATGGAAAATACGTTTGCGTGTTTAAACGATTTCTGCATCGTGTTTAATAAGGTTTTAGTTATTTTGCAAACCATGACGCTTGAAATCAGGCTAACGTGAAATCAGGTTAAAGAGCTAATCCTCTCATTACAAAAGTATAGCGCTTATAAACATTGAAGCGTTATTAAAATAGAAAAAGACGAAGTACCTAAAAAATATAGAATCACACTTCCCCTGCGCATTTTTATCACCTCCAACCAAATCTTTAGGTAAAACTTATTGTCGCAAACATAAAACAAGTCGTAAAAGGTAGATCTAAAGTAATAAAAACTAGATGTAGTTTGTCCCGGGACAGGAAAATAATGGTTGTGATTCGCCGTTTGTAATAAAAAAAGTCGGTCGGTGCCTGAACCGATCAACATTGCAATTTTACGAAGCAAATGTCATCAATGACAGAGGGTATACTGGCAACTGTATCATTGGATATGAGGCCGTCATCTTGAGTAATTAGTGTAAGAATAAAGGTAGAACATGGTGTGGTGCTGTGGTGCTACGCTATGACGTCAGCAAGACAGTGCTACGCCGTAGTCCCAGCGCTACGCAAGGGGAAGACAAAATAACATAGAAAACTGTGAGTAAAATATGAAATAATAATAGACTTATTATTTTAATACAGTTGACGATTTTCTTTTATTTTCTCTATTACTTGTAATTTAACCTGTAACATGTTTCTTTGTATATAATAGCTACTACACATTTTCAGTAGCACTAGTCCCCTAAGGCCTGCTCTAATGTGGATGATAACAGATTTCCCGGGGCGCTCGTTTCCCGGGTATGGTGGCGCATGCGTGCGACACAGCCACCGCTGCTCTTATACATTATTCTGACCACTACACCTAGACTCGGATGAGTTATATTTGAAAAGATACTTTCATACGAAGGAGGAAGTGATTTGTATTTCTATGGCGCTTTGTAAAAGTGTTTCTGTCTGACTAAAGCTTTAGGTTTAGACTATGACAATACTCGTCTATACTTTGTGTACATCGTATACACGCTTACATCTTTTGCAAGCTTGAGATTCCAGTAAAGAAAGATATAGTAATGCAACCATAGCACGGTCGTAATGCATTTTTAGAGTTACGCACCTTAAAACTAATAAAGGAACCCTTATTGTAGTAATAATACTATAAGACTTACTTTGTTGTCCGTCTGTCTGTCGGGAATCAAAACCTACGGGGTTACTTACTTCCCGTTGACCTGATGTAGTTCTTTTTCTTGATTAAAACTTTCGTAAGTATTACTCATATTTATATGTATTTAACCGGATTCACTTACGTGGTACCGTTAACCGTCACCCGAATTTCAACCGCGATCGTGGATGGGTGCTGGCGCCTGCGTGGAGACCCGTGATTAACATTTCGTCGTCTATAAATAACAACTGTGTGGTAGATCTCTTGCCGCAGGACACGGTTAGTGTAGTGTGTACGGACCCTAATAACTTATCGTCGAGCGATGAAGACAGTGTCCTCCGTGATGAAGAGGTACTGAATACCTCGAAACCGGTCGAGCAATCGTCGCGAAGCTCGGCTGTACTACATATAAATATGATGTAGTTCTGTATATTTGTTGTTTGTGTATCTGTAGTATCTTCTGGGCAAGCGTGCTACATCGTCGACGGCAACGTTGCTTAACATCAGGTGAAATAGTGGTAAAACGCAAGACCATTTGCTAAAACATATAATGATTTTATTTTTATTATTAATTATTTTCGTGACTGTACAATTACCTTTTTTTTTTTTTTTATTCACTATAGGCTAACGTTTGACCACCATCTCACCTGATGGTAAGCGACGATGCGGTCGACGATGAAGCACGCTTGCCTAGAAGATACCTAACGATTCCCGTGATGGATGAATTATTTACATACCTACAATTTTGTGCGGAACCCCCCATGCGCGAGTCTGACTCGCACTTGGCCGATTTTTTATACTTTATAGGCTTGCGTTTTATTAGTATCTCATCACCACCACCACGTTTAATTCAACGACAGTTGCGAAAACCTAAGAAAATACTAAAAACAGCTGTTTTTCTATGACAACTTAAAATCTTTAAGTAGCAAGCAATGGGACATGAAAAAGCGTAATCCAACGGTCATATTTCATAACTTCCACGCAGTTCGAAGTTGAAACTTTGTTTGAAGTATTTTTCAGTTTGCTTCCTTTAATCGATTTCGAAATCGAATCGTTCTCACATTTTAACAACACTCTCTTAAAATATGGACCAAGTTTATACGAGGTTTTTAGTCTATGTGTGAATACAAGACACACATTAAAACATAAAGTCATAATATATTTTTGCCTAAACCCTTTTTTAAATTATTTTGATAATTTGTAAAATCTTGATGTTATTATATGCATAAGTATTCTCTAAAGACAAACATTTTAAAAACATCAAATACTGGCTGAATGCACTAACCAAAACGAAGCCAAAACGAAAACAAGCAAAATCATTAAATAAAAACTAATAACTCGCCTGTGGGGTAAAAACTAAAAAAAAACAAAGAAAAATAATATATCATACTCGTACCCAAAGACTATAAATCCTGTTGACTAATGATACAACTTCCCCTCATGCGAAAACGAACTATTTAAATGCACTTCTCGCCACTGCGAGTACGAGTGCAGACTTATAACATATCGATATTCAATGTATACTTTACAATTAATATATATACTATTATTAATTATTTTGGAAAAATAATAACCTTTCGTTTGGATTTGTTAACCGACTTCGAAAAAAGAGGAGGAGGTTAAATGTTCAACTGTATGTATTTTTTTAAGTATTTTAACTGATTTCTCCGTCAATTGTGGACCGATTTTAAAAATTATTTTTGTTGTTTGAAAGTGTATTATCTCAAGGTGGTCCCATATACATTTTATGGAAGAACATCTAAAGATGAAAAAATGGTACTTGAATTTTCATATATCGCGATATTTTCATCGAAGTAGGTTCCCGGTTTTTTTAAAGTATTTCTGCTTTTTGTTGTTAGATTTCCAGACATCCCAGAAATAAAGGAAAGCGAGTGGATAGAAGCGACTCAAAAAGAGAATTGGTTCCATACATCGCAAGTCATGGAATCCATTCAGTAGCTTCGACGTGATGCGTGGCCAAAATACAGACAGACAGACAAAAATAAAAATACAGCCTTGGCTTCAGCATAGATAGGAGTGCCATCCAAAAAAAATATGACCTGGAGTTTTATTATAAGTAGTATTATAGATTAATTTATAAAGTAAGTATGTATTGTCTAGGTTTTCCATATAATAATTTATTATTAATCGTATATGTCAGGGAATCAAGAATGCGATGCTAACTACCTATTCAATTTTATCGATATTATTCTGTTCAGTAGTAGTCGTACCACATCACTAAATTACGTCATCCAAATGATCGGCCAATTGCAAGCATAGAATATTACCTCGCCCCCTGCCCGCGCCGGTGAGACATGTTTCTATAAGGAATTGTGTTGATGAGCTATCAACAGGCTAAATAATCTATGCTCGTACCCTTTGACGATTATATTGTCAAAGATTTATAAATTACTAGCTGCTGCCCCGCGGTTTCACCCGCGCGGAGATATTGGATTTCATGGTTTTTATTTTTTGCGCGGAACCCTAATTCTTTTTCTAAAATAAAAGTAGCCTAAGTTACTCCTTATAACATCAGCTATCTGACAGTGAAAATCCCGTCAAAATCGGCCTAGCCGTTTCGGAGATTACCCGGAACAAACAGTCAGACAGACAAACATTTAAAAAAATGGTTGTTTTCTTATATGTACCGTATATACTTTCATATGCATTTGGTAAAAAGCTGTTATTTTGCTATTACAAACAGACACTTCAATTTTATTTATTTCTATAGATGTCATTTCCACGGAAAAAAACAACGAAAAAAACCAATCTAATGCCACCTCATGCCTCAAACCGTATAGGCTACATCATATAGCGTGCCAAAGAAATATACATAGAAATAGACATAACAAAAAGCTCGAAAACTATTACCTTGAGTTAGAACATGTGACACGACAAAACGCTTTGTTTCATCGTGTCATGTTAGCGTAAATTAACAAACTTTGCACCTAACAGAACTAACCATTATGAACAGTTCCTAATTCATCCCGACGTACACCTTTGCGGGGGCGCCTTTTGTTCACTTGCTGTAGCAATGTTCGAAGTGTCAAATGGAAAATGTAGAATTAATATTTACTTTGTACAGAAGTGGAAATTTGTGTGATTTCCAGTGAAATTACTGGGCTTATGAGACTTAATACCTAATGCCTCAGGGTAACGAGCGCACTGCAGTGCCGCGCAGGCCTTTGTGTTTCAAAGTTCTGAGTGGCACTGCATTTGTTATGGGCCGGCGTTATGCTTACCATCAGGCAAACGACCAGCTCGTCTCGTTACCAAATAACATTAAAAAAAGATTGAATTGGATTTATAAATATTTTTACGTGGCTAGTTTTTCGATAATTTATCATTTTTCCATCGTGACATTTACCGGAATGGATTCAGAATGCTGTAGATTAGTTATACAAGCAATACCTAATTAATTAATATTAGGGCATTATGCGATTACAAAAGCACACTTTGTTAAATATCCATTGCATAACTGAACTTTCTGCTTCCGCTTTAATAAGTGCTAGTTAGTGAAATTAATGGGCTTATGGTACTTAATACCTTATGTATTCGGGTGACGACCGCTCTTCAGTGCCCAGACCTTGTGTTTTAAAGTTCTGAGTGGCACTGTAATTGTTACTGGCAGGCTTCATGCTTACCATCAGGCAAACGACCGGCTCGTCTCGACAACAAGTAGTATAAAAAAAAGCTAATAATCCAGAAACTCACAAACCAATTTCAATTTAACATCTTAAACACATGATGAAAACCAGTTATCAAACAAAAATCACGCAAAATATAAATATGAAGAAGGCATCAAACTTATTACACGACTGCTCAAAAAGGAGTGTACTGTTTTCAGGGTTCTTGTATCTATAATTCTATATAAAAGTGAAATTACTTGGCATGTCTCAGGGTATCGAGCGCACTGCAGTGCCGCGTGCAGGCCTTTGTGTTTCAAAGTTCTGGGTGGCACTGCAATTGTTATGGGCCGGCGTTATGCTTACTATCAGGCAAACGACCAGCTCGTCTCATTACAAATAACATAAAAAAAATATACCTATGTGACTTTATTCAACCATAATAACAAAACGGCGATAGGCATATCATCAGGCAAACGACCGGCTCGTCTCAACATCAAATAGTATTAAAAAAGTATAAACAGTAAATCATCTAACTTAAGTACAGCTACATCATCAAGGAATTTAACACCTGTGGCCCTTTTCTTAGGATATAAATACTGAAACAAAGGGTTCAGACAGGATAAGAGGCTATACTGCAAATACGATCCATATATTTTTAATCAAGAAACAGCATCTGTACCAGGTGCCTACTCGGTTATTAGGCTATCGTAAAACGAAGTATTTTTAAACGACTTCTAAAAGAGGTGGTACATCATAATCTATAACTGTTTTGAGCAGACTCCCTACAGGTAAAATTGCTTTTAAATAAACGGGAACCAACCTCAATCAAAATTTCACGATTTGTGAAATTTTATGCCCCATTTTTCCACCTCTTGAGGTGGTATTCTTTCGTAAAATGTATATGGGACCACATCTTCTTGAAAACTACAGAACCGTTTCCGTAGACGTAGAATCCGTTTACGTAGGCAATCGACTCGTTTTAACTTCGTCACCAATTCATCTGGCTTACCTACTCTATGCAAATAACTTCTCCAGGGAGTGCAACCAAAATTGCTTTTTCATTTTCCTGTCAGTTGTTTCTCGAACACTTTGAACAGTATTTAACAGAGTGGTTTGGAACTTATTGAACTGGGGCATTTCTATTTATTTAGTGCCGTAATGAGTCAGCGATTGAAAGCCCACGTGGTGTAGTTGATACGTCGTTGGAGTTAGCTTGGTGGGTAAGAGTTAGCAGGTTCGATTTCTGCAAGGTCACTTCATATTTGTATTAGTTATACATTTTTAGGTGGTGTGGCAGTCCACACTGAACCTCTCTGAACCTCACTGAATCTCACACTGAAACAATGATGTAGTCGTTATTGTTTCTAACAGCTTCCTAAACAAAGAGACCAGCAAACACCGGTCTATCAAAAAAATTAGGGGACATTTAGAGTCGTTGTTATCGTTGGGCATTATTATTTTGTTTTAATATCTTTTTGGTGTTTTTCCAATAAAATATTTAGTGAAATGATTAGTCTTCCGACTACACATCATCATAATCATCACATCTATTGCGTTCCTACTGCTAGGATAGGTACAGGCTTTCTCTCAGAGAGAAAATATGGATAATATTCACCAAGCAGGACAAATGCGGTTTGACGAATGTCACATGTTTTCGAATTTCTGTTCTTTCGGGTTGCGGGTTGCGGTTCGGGTTGCGGGTTTTCTCTCGTTTTCCTTCATCGTTTTAGAGCGAGTGTGGTAAACTCATACACAATAATTATCTGAATTGAATAAATCACACAATACTAAAGTACGCACAACTTCATCGCTTCAAAATCGTTCAACCTAAAAGAAAACTTCTCTATTAGTAAACACAAAAATGCATTCACCGTAAGAACTTTTCAAATATATTACTTTCAACACTTAAATATAACTCATGTCCCCAGCTCCGCCCGCGTTCAAGACACACCGAATAATAAATTGTTCTTAAACTTTGGAGCCGTCAGATTTATTTTCTCCATTGCTTGTTTCTCCGGTTTCACATCGTGGACTTTTATTTAAATAGTCTTGGTACAACCCTGTAAATCTTTTGGTGAAAAGTTAGTTTCTTGGATCTTAATAGGACAGAGGTTGGAGGCGAAAGGTCTTTGGAGCTTTGGAATTAGCATTTTGTTCTGCGAGTTTTAAATGCCTTCCAAAATTACGTTCTAAATATCTGTGAAGATTGTCGAGTTATTTAGAATTCCATTAAAATTAAAAATATTTTATAAATCACGTCGAATCGTATCCTACTATCCTTATATTCTACCTTACCTTCTTATATTCTACTAATGTTATAAATGCAAAAGTCTTGTGCATTTTGTGTGAAAGTTAGTGAATTTTGATGAAATTTGGAATGTAGATAGTTTAGGTTCTGGAATAACAAATAAGCTACAAAGATCGCGTGGGCGAAGCTACGGGCAGTTATAAATATTTGTACCTAGGTATGTATAAATTATAAATATATTAGGTATGAATAGACATCAATAATACTGACTTAGAAAAAATGCTGCTTTATTGAGGACCAAAATTAAAATTTTAGCATTCTCGTCCTTCATTGTGTTAGTGGGAGGACTAACTCTTCTGCGAGTGTCCGTCTGGGTTGTTACCACCGCTTTTCTAGTGACGTCTGCCGCCAAGCAGTAGTGTGCAAGCATTACTGTGTTCCGGTTTGATGAGCAGAGTAGCCAGTGAAATTACTGGGCTTATGAGACTTAATACCTAATGTCTCAGGGTGAAGAGCGCACTGCAGTGCCGCGCAGGCCTTTGTGTTTCAAAGTTATGGGTGGCACTGCAATTGTTATGGGCCGGCGTTATGCTTACCATCAGGCAAACGGCCAGCTCGTCTCGTTACCAAGAAACACAAAAAAAAAATTTTTTTTTTTACATTTATAAAAAAGATATAAGTACTATTACGTAATGAGACGAGTTAGTCGGTTACTTCATGGTAAGAATTACGCCAGCCCATAGTAATTTCCTTCATCAAAACCTCAAATTCATTCTAGCATTCGAACTCCGACCTACAACATCACCGACAACCTTACATCCACTGAGTCATTTCTAATTTTACTTTAACCATCTGCGTTAATCACTTTGAAATATTCAACCTCATTACAACGTCTTATATTACGTTACACCGTAAAGTTTTATTAACTACTTAGACTCTCACAATTGTTTATGTCTTTTTCATGGCAACACTCGTAAATTTAATCTCACCTGTCTACGTAACCTGAGTTACAATACATGGCAACCCAGACATTATAAAATTAAGTTCTAACATAAGACGTCTGCTGCAGAACCTAAGCCTCACAACAATATAGAGTTGCCATAAATTTGTCTTTTTTTATTGTAGTAGGTACATTACACTCTAAAACGTGGTCCATACTCATAAAATTAGGTCATATATTACTCGTAATAGAAATTAACGATATTAACTAGATAAAACCCCATTAAAACGGGAACTATGGTCTTAAAACTTAATAAATAAAAGTTAGTTTTAATAATGATTATAAGACTAAATCTAACTTATTATTTTTTATTATTATTTATCATTATATTTGCGCATTGCTGCACATCTAGACGGCTACGGCTAATCCAGTCGGCCATGTGTCATGACACGTTGAATGCCAACATGTATTCAACATGTTGAATACAACATCTTTTAATTACGAACATTATAATTATTTTAACAAACCATATTACCAAATTCAAATTCAAAAGTAATTTATTCGCTTCAGCTATGTAAATATGTGATCTTAGATTTTTTTTAAAAGAACACCATAACTTAACCTATTGGCATGCGAACAATAGTAAATTATTATAACCACCAACAATAACTACTCTATACAAGAAATCAACAGATAATATTTATTTTTTATTTATTTATTTATTTCTTGCATACATACATTTAATACAAGGAGTAGGTACCTACTTTAGGTACTATTGAAGATTAATACAGTATTTTAACATTTAGACACGAGTAAATAAGATATTATAAAGTAAAAAAACAAATAAGTATCATTTATAGACCCACGTATCAATTTATAACGTTTCACATGTGAAATTAACTCAAACGGACGAATGCGCAACTTTTCTCACTCTTATCACGTAGACATAAAACCCAATTTCTCTTGTGGTATTTGTTAGATGGGAAAATAAATCGTGTGGCGCTGGACGGCCGTTTCTAGTTCATTTTCCAAATAAAGTTGGGTGAAGTAATAACAAAGTTTCGGAGTAATATCGGGAGGCTGAGCGAAGAAGGACAGATACGGCAGTTTTATTCACTCAGTCGCCGAGTTTCTTGCCCTTCTCCTCGGTGACAACTTCTGCGAACACCTACAGCGAGCGGTTCTGTGAGACTAGATTCGGGCCTAGTTTTTTTTTTTTTTTTTTTTTTTTTTTTTTTTTTATTATTTTAGTACATTACACTCTATGGACACGTGGTCCATACCCTTATAAGATTAGGTCATATATTAATAGAAATAAACGATATAAAGAAAAAACATCACGACGGGAACTATGGTCTTAAACTAAATTAAAATAGAACTAAATTACAAGACAACAGAAGGATTACAATTGGAGTTGACCAGACACCACAAGCGGCACCCGTTCACGAGTATGACCCATGTGCCAGCCATCGCTCTCCTCAACCATTACCGAGGGAAGAGGGCGACCCGCCACACGATGCCGCCGCGAGCAGAATCCTTTTCGTGAGCATGACAACTCCAGTTGCTTACATAAATGAACATAGTTTTATATACATAGGTACCTATATACTAGGGGATTGCAGGGTGATCGGTGACTGGGGATTATCGGCCGTGGATCCCGCATTTCCTAACCTCATAAGCGCTTCAACCACTTCTTCATTACGGTGTTGTATGGCTTTTCGGAGGTTGTAGTCCACGATCATCTGTGGTGTCGCAATCATAGCCCGCTTCACAAATCTGCCTATCGCGTCATCACTGTCATCGGTGTAATAAACACAGCTGACAGTGTGTCGTGATACTGCTACTACTGCGTGTGGAACGCTATCGTGAAGCTGTAACTTTTTCGATCTTGTTTGAAGGACGATAACCGACTCGTAAGTAAGTCCCTGAGCTTCGTGTATAGTTAGAATGCGTGACCCTTCACCACTTCCGTATCCCTTGCTGGTCAGGGATTCCTTTTCTTCCTGGGTGTTAACCAGAAACAGGGTGTTTGGAAGAGAGATGGGTATTTGGGCATCCTTATACATATTTAGCTTCAGGGAGCGCACCTGAGGTCTTGAGGAGTATATACCGGAGTATATCTCACTAAGGGCGTACGCTACATCCATTGGATTCCGATGTGTGCACAACAACTCCTGGCTGATGGTTGCAACCAGGCTTGGGCGATTGTACCTTAGCTCGAACAGGTTTTCTCTGTCGATATAAGGCAATTGGTTGAGATCTCCGACGAGGACAACTTTATTAGCACCTGACAGTCGAGTCGCCATGACTATGGCCCCAAAGTGGTTCATAAGAGCCTCATCAACCATTAAACGGTTGCATTTGTCCGGCTCCTTAAACCCATTTACTAAAATTGAGGCCATAGTCCGCACCTTGGTTTTTACAGCGTCTCCAATGCGGTGTGCGAGCTTCTCTCTTAGATCTTTAGCTGCCTCAGTTGTAGTGGTGACTATTACATCATTGTCTACGTCGAAGTTCCCAACCAGCCATGTTGTTTTGCCGCATCCAGGAACCCCATTTACCCAATTGATTTCCGGTACTGCCCAGTTTTCCAATGCTGGTGCAGAATCAAGCGTCTTTGAGATGACATCGGCCATCTTCAAGATCTTGTCATCCAGCATTATCTTCGTACACCGGGCTGTAACTACTATTGGATCATTTGAATGGACGTTAAAGCGTAGTCGTCCTGTCCGTTTCAGCTCTACCTCGTCCAGAGCCACAAAGCCACTTGTTGCATTGTATCCAGCCATATACTGTCCTGTCATTGTTCCCATTATGAGCTGGGAAGTGTCATTATTGTATATGGCCGCTTCCGCCTCCTCGAGTCTAGTCTTCAACATGCAGTCCTTCTGCTGGAAGGACTTCATGATGTTCCGGCAGGTGATAAGATTAACCTCCTTGGTTGCTCTTATGATAGCCTGAAACTCAAGAAAAGCGTTGATTGCGTGGTCTAAGGGCGTCGACGCTGGTCTGAGATTGGGTGGACTGACCTCTCCCATGTCAGCTCTCGTCCGGGTGTCTTGGGGCTGTTTAGGACCAGAGGAGGGATTCCTCAAAAACTCAACCAAAGCGGCTGCCTGTCTTTCCAGTGGTTGAATATTTCGTGATCTCGTTCCCTGTGTCGCTATGCTGATTACGTTCAGAAAACCCCTGAATCTCCTTTCCCGGTTCCTCTCTTCATGAATGCCTCTTTGCTGTTCTGAGGCTTTCTCAACTGCTACTTTCTGTTGTAAGCGTTCTGAGCCACTCTGAGTAGTCGAGTTCATCGCCGCTGTGTCGTGTTTCGGTACTTTGAGGAAGCTCAAGTCTTCCCCTCTGTTCTCGTACACGACCACCTCATGATTTGCAGAGGCTTTAATGCAGCAGATGTGGTCAGCGACTTCGCCTTTTTCATACTCGACTATCATTGCGTCTACGCTCAATTTGCGGGGTGTGTTGACCGTACCTGGTTCAGCCTCTCCGAGTTTTGTGAGCACTGAGCTTGCCTGAGCAAAAGGAGTCTTCGGGCCTAGTTCAAACGGACGTAACCGTGTACTCTCCCGACCCCCGTATCTCCACGACGGCCCACTAGAGGTTCATACTTTTTTATACTATTGGATAACGAGACGATAGTCATTTGCCTGACCGTGGCAGTCATGGATTGACCACGCAGTGTTCTTGAGCTAGCCACTGCACGCCACTTTTTATGGCTCAGCATCACCATCTGCTATCTATCAGTGACGCTGTAAAGGACAAAATATAGGGCGGTCATTTAAAAAAGAATTGGCTTAATATTATTTTATTTCCAAAATAAGTTTTACAAGTCGACCCCATTCTTTGACAGTTCTCAAGTTGTACCGTGAAAGGTATTCGATAACAGTTGATGTGGGAAACACAGAAGTGCCTGTAACATATCCAAGTGCTTCCAAACATCTGTGGCATAAAAAAATATATAGTGTTAGTTTGAACCAAAGTAGTTTTTGTTCAGGTAAATGAAAAGTTCCCATAGGATTAAAAATACTGGTGGAGCCGCATTGCAAATTAATTTACCTGCATAAGTCTTAATAGATACACCAAATTATACCATTCACTCAATGTTTGTTAAGTATCCAGTGTTTTATAATAGACAGAAAGATTGTATAACCGTTATTCAAGAGCCGGTTGAGTATAACACTAGGTATAACTTGACAGTTTTCAAGACGAGAGTGAATAGGTTTATTCTAGGCAAGCCTGGTACATCGTCGACCGCAACGCCGCTTAACATCAGGCGAGATCGTGGCCAAATGTAAGCATATTTTAAAAAAAGCAGTTATAAAAAAGTGAGCATCAAAATGACAAAAACCAATCAAGCTACAAAACTAAAATCTGCTCAAATGACTCCATACAATCGGACAAGTCAGTGAATCCAATTCTGACTGCAAGAATCTGCAAGTCAAATTACTTTTTATCCCATTTGAAAACTGCCTCAAGACCGGCGAGCCCGTTTTGACTGCATTTTAAGAGCTGTGGTTTTTATGAATATATAATATAAATAAAAATAAAACGACTTATAATATGCCTTCTCTATAATTTTATGTCTGAATTTGGAACTATAAACCTGGCAAGTAGCGCATCTTTCAGAGCGTCGCCGTCGCAGTTTTATCATGCGCTTTACTTTCAGAGTTATATCCTGTTCGAATGTTATATATGATTTGTAAATAAAAGATAATAGAAGATAATAAAAGTAAATAAGTCACCGGCAACTTTGATGTTGTTATCAAAATATCTTCAGGTTTTTATATAAAATTATATTGAGGAGACACAGTATAAAATCACGTTTCATTTTTATTCTCGACTAGCAACTGCCAACGGTTATACCTGCCTGGACATTCTCACAGTAATTTTGCAGGTCCTAAAAATCACGTTAAACTGTCGGTCGCTCTGTTGCTACGTGAAAGAAGGACGAACTAAAAAACCAACAAACACTCTTTTGCATTTATTCGAATTAGTACTGATAACATGTCATTTTAAAATAACTATAAACTTTTTTAACCTTTTATAATAAAAATGGATCCGATTGAAATGTTTTTATTGTTAGCGAAATTGATGTTAGATATTTTGTAATAGCGCTTCAAACGCGTGCAGAATAAAAACCAACTTTGTAATGAAAAGATCAGGGGAATAACAATTGATTCGGTTTGTCAACATTCCCGCGCCGGGATCCCAAATGGTGGATGTCAAAGGAATCCGCTCATGTGTTAAATTGGGATTGTGACATTCCAATACGGGAGTTATCCTAATTTCGTTACGTTCTATTTCATCTTGTTTTCGTTTGTTTTTTGTATGATTGGCTAGTTTTTTTTACATTATTTTTTTTATTCTTTTACGCTCAATTTTTTTTAATTTTTACTTTTAATGCTAACTCTTCTGCGAATATCCGTCTGGGTTAGTACCACCGCTTTGCTCGTGAAGTCTGCCGCCGAACAGTCATGTGCAAGCATTAGTGTGTTCCGGTTTAATGAGCAACGTAGCCAGTGAAATTACTGGGCTTATGAGGCTTAACACCTTATGTCTCAGGGAAACGCACAATTGCAGTGCCGCGCAGGCCATCAAGTTTCAAAGCTCTGAGTGGCACTGCAATTGTTATGGGCCGGCATTATGATTATCATCAGACAAACGACCAGCTCGTTTCGTCATCTAACAGTATAAAAAACTAGTTAGCTAGCCGGTCTCGGCTAAGAATAGAGATCACGACCCGTCCACTCACTGGTGGGAGGAGTACGACCTCATATCTTCCTGTGGGAGCTGCAAGAGCTACCTAAGGGGATTTCTAGGGAATGGACAGCAGCATTCATCTAGGTCAACATCATAACCTGCAATCCCCAAGACGCCTGCCAAACGTGCTGTACCATGGCAACGTGCCCGCCATGATGCTGGAGACCCAGGTCCTGTAGTGGACGTCTTCCAGCTTATGATGTAAGGGGCATCTTAGGTCCTCAAGCAAACGTAAGTTTGCTGGTCAGAATAACAACGCTTTTGCATCAAGCGCGGATTTCATCATACTCGAAATGCACGCTTGACGCAAAAGCGTTGTTATTCTGACAAGCAAACGTACGTTTGCTTGAGCGTCTAAGGTGCCCCTAAGTCTCGAGCTATCGTCCCAATTCCGCAATCAAGCTCACTTCCACTGAGCCAGTCTCGTAGTGCTCTAGTCAACGACTACACAACGGAGGATGTCAATGTTTACGCAGCACCTTAATGTCGCATCCATAATGGCTGAACATAAAATTTTCACGTGGCATATAAAAATGTAGCATTTTTACGTTATATGTAAAGACGAATGTTTTATTGCATCAACGAGGAATGTCGACATTGGAGTAGACGTTTGTGCTAAATTGTTAAAAGCCAGTACAATGGTTATGACAGTCATCCTATTTCTGGAATACACGGGCAGTGACATGTGGCCACAACCACACCTTGTGATATGTCTGGCCCCCGTGATCGGGTTGCCTTGTGACAAGTATTAAACGAAAATGTATTTTATGATTTATAATTTATCATGTATCTGTGTCATACGGCCACAATATTAATATTCAGTTTGTAAAAACAAATGTCTTACATCCACCCTCGAATGGCAAAGGCGTTTCTTTGCGATTTTTCATTTATCCCCGTTTTCAAGTTATCATTTGGGACCTACTTTTTAATCATATATAATATCTAACTTCATAATAATCCTACGTTATGCAATTCTGTAAATATAAATAAATATTTTTATAAAAAAAAAACAGTTATTTAATTCTGTGACGTTTCTCTGACGCCTCATTATCAGCCACTTACGCTCCCAATGCTGGGATACCGGTCTTCTTTCAGAGAGAGGTATGGGCCATAATCCACCACGCGGGCCCAGTGCGGCTTGTTGGATGACACATGTCCTTGAATTTTGTGGTTCTTGAACACGCCGGTTTCCTCACGATATTTTCCTTCACCGTTTTATAGCGAGTGTGAATAATCCGCACATAGCTTGATATAAGTCATTGGTGCGGGAGGAGTCGAGATTCGAACTATGGTGCGTCGGATTAAAAGTCGGACAAGTTCCCGCTCGGCCAAACTCGCTTCTCTGACGCCTAAACATAGGTATTTATATTTTTGACAGCTGGGTAGTTATACCTCCAGTGAGTTGTGTCCTCAATGACCATGGATAATGTATCCGCGGACTATTACGTTCAGGCACATTGTATATCGTAATGTTTTATATTTATAGCTCACTGCCTTATGGAAGGATGAGCTAGGTTTCAGATGTCTTAAAAGTTTTACTATAAGTAGATTCTGCAAACATATTTATTATGGTTATATTCATCATTCACCGTTTGAAGCTTTCACCTTAAGATACTTATCGATATAGCCTTTCTTTCCTGTCTGATGATATTATAAGTTGAAGTACTTATGAACCAAGCAATGGTTTTTAGGTCCGATTTTCTCAAAGGAAAAATATTTTTGGAAATTCGTGTGGCAATATTGTGTGGGACTATAGACCTCGTTCCTGATTCTTTATTTATAAGGAATCCAAGTTTTAGAGTATATTATTATGTATGATCGTTGGGCGATATACTATATTTATTTACAAAAGATCGCCTCAAACACCCCAGGTACCAAAACACCTCTGCCATATATTGTATCTCTCGCTTCACGATCATCAAACTTTTCATTTAGGTCCTTATTTTTCCCTATTAAAAGCACTCCTAATAATCTTTTATTACACGTCTTTTTTAGGTAATTTTTATAGGTAATTTCAAGCATATTCTTAAAATTTAACGATACTAAAATCAACTTCTTTGTATTCATTGAAACAGTACCTACCTGAGACGGATTTTCGCTCGCTTACTCGATTTCCCCAAATTTCTCCGCAAATCCAACCTTGACAGCGATGTAGACCCAGTCTGAGCTGATTTTCTTCCCAGAAATCGTAGACATCGTTTTCAAGAAACCAATTACTTAGAAATATTGGTAAAAAAAACTTCTCGTTGAATACTAATATAAAAATTGTATTTAGATCTTTTTATACAAATATTTTCCTCAGAGAGTAAACCAAACTTCCAATGAACTGTAAGACTAAAAGCTTTTGACATCATAACAATAACACGAAACTTTTAAACAAAGTTATACCCTAACATTTTATTCTAAGGGAAGGGTAAGGCATAAGGCACACATATCATCCCGGTGATAATGCAAGTTGCTAAACTTTCATAAAACATAAGGCTCGGTATCTCTCCGGCTACCATCTCCCGGTCCCAAAGGTGACTTTGCGGCTGAATTTCGTAAAAGCTTTGCTCGCCAACTCCTGTGCATACTTAGCCTTATATTCTTAGCTTCATAACGACGTTGCTGAAGAATTTTATGCTCTAAACTTTAAAGTTAAGGTTGATTTTGAGTTTGAAGAATTTTTGGTAAATATTTGGAGTGTGATTAAACAAAATTAAACTTAACAGCGTATCCTTGGCAATTCGTTATTCTAGTTCTTAGCACGTCAGAAATGTCTTTATCTTCTTATCTCTCTGAAAAAATATATATAACAATAATATGGCTATCGTTATATTGGATTCCGAGCTTAGGTATATTATACTATATAATAACGTATATTGGCTAATGAGACCGATCTATCAACAAAAAACTGACGATGTTCCTTCATAATTAAGCCAGGCTGCGGGCCCATGCCGCGGCTCCGACGACGCGCTGGTCCAACATATAGAACCCCATCTACGGTGAAAACGTATACTCCATGTATGCCATTGCCATATGCATCCTAAGGCACAAGCCATATAGGATCTGGCACGGGCGTGGACATACCCTGGTTGTCTTACCATTCCATTTAGATTTCGTACAAAACGCACGGATATAAAATCGCAATTTGAATACACTAAATAGTGTGGAACGGACTCCCGTATCCTTTTACTATTAGGTGTCACCGGACCCTTTGTGGCTTGCAACTAAGGAGGCGCGCGGGAACCCTATCAGTTCCACCGTAGGTATGATCAGCCAACCGCCATGCACATAATTGATTATAAATAACATCATACAATTTTTTTAGTTAGCAATTTTTTCACCTCAGACCCCAAGGGTATCCTAATCCAGCTTGATAGATATTCCCACTTAAAAGTAACATAATTGCGCACAAACAATATACCACATCTAAAATGTGGCGAAGCTCAAATTTTCCGAACCCATAAGGTAAAGTTTTAATGAAAGGTGCCTACACGGCGCCGTGAGGTTATTGGGTTCACTCTTGGACACCTAAAATGATATACGGTACCCCACGCCTGACATTTTATAAGGGTAGCGGGTAGATATTAAATCTGGTAACATTTTGATGAATTTGAAATTAAATTTTATTTTGTGATGAGCGTTTGATAGATTCGAGCTGTTGAATTTTAAAGTGATCACGTATCTGTGATCATGCATTAGGATATGAGTGCTATAGGGAGTGTGGTATTCCGAAACATTCCTCCTTAAGAATCGCAGGGAGTCGTTGCAAGCAGCCCTTTCAAAAGGCGAGAGGGTTTCTATGGGAGAGGGATATGTTCACCATTAGTTAGTGGGAGGACTAACTCTTCTGCGAGTGTCCGTCTGTGTTGTCAGTAATGTGCAAGCATTACTGTGTTTCATGTAATTAATAGGCTTACGAGACTTAACCTTACGTCACAGGGTAACGAAAGCACTGCAGTGCCGCCGCAGGCCTTTGTGTTTGTAAGTTCTGGGAGGCACTGCTAAAGGCAGGCAAACGCCCGATCATTATCCAATAGTATAAAAAAATCTTGATGTACAAGTCGCTCTCGTGTGTGTACAGCTTTACCTCAGTACTCAGTAGTACGTATTGAGTACTGGGTAAAGGTACGTATAGATAGCATATCCTGCAGGGACTGGATAAGCGCGCGGTGTTCTCAGCACCACATGAATATGTAGATTTTAATTGCAATTTTTAACTGGTCTTGTTACAAAGGCTCGGCACGGTTACGAGGCAATTTTAGCTTTATTTCAAACGAGATTGTTTTCACTATTACCTTTTTAAACGTTATATTTTCTTCATATATGCTTATATTATCAGTATCACAAATGTTTTTATTACTTGTATATCCACTGTAAGAATATAGGTAGAACATGATGTGGTGCTACGCTATGACGTCAGCAAGTCGTACTATGCTACGTCGTAGTCCCAGCGCTACGCAACGGGAAGACGCGGGGAAGGACAGCAGTCCTCATTGAACTACGAGTGAAAATACACGTGTGTCGATTATTTAAACCGAGTTGTCTCATTTCTGGAATTAACACTACATAGCTTTAGCAGAAGGTAGCATTAGTAAGAAATAGCTAAATAACAGTGATCTCAGTGGGCAATTTCACTGACTGCCAATCCGTAGCAGTTTCAAGTCCTACAAAGAATTTAAGCTTTCGGAAAATAAATATCGTGATTCGAATAGTTCCTGTGGTATGTATTGCTGTTGTTGCTAGCCTAGATAGCTACTCATTATTTTTTTGGGGTGAGGAACTGCTTTTAGGCACACCGCTGCGCCGGGGTTCGCGGTGGTTGAGTCGGACCACAGATAATAGATTTACCGGTCTGTCTGTGAGACTAACCGCTCTCAATTCAGACTACCCACTAAAACCTCCAACGCAGCCTCAGCCACGTCGTCGCGATTATCTCCCCCGGTCTCCTCCAGTGTTTTTATGTGGAGCACACCACACAGCATACACCGATAACCGGGGTCATCGTCCTCCTTGCTAAGTTACAAAGGTACCTCCCGAAGAATCCATGCTGCGAGAGGACCTGCATAAGTCAAGAGGCTCCCGTGTTCGCTTGATCCACGGGATGGACTGCCTCAAGAAACAGGGGGGCTCCGTCTCCCCTCAGTGCGGGCCTCACGAAGGGCCATCCCTCCAGGAGGCTACCGCCACTCTCCTGGTGTCGTGTTGATAGCTACCTACCCTCAAGATGAAAACTTGCACTAAGCACGTATTGGTATGTTTTGGCAGCTGCATTTGCCATCCAGTTCTATTCCAGGTTTGGCATGGCTTCCTTTCGATTATATATAGATCAGTCAATGTCAATTGAAATAGTGTTCAAACGCTAACCTGTCAAAAGTAAAAAAATGAAACAAAAAATGTAGGTGATTGAATAGGTAGAAATTTTCTATGTAAGAGTCGGTAAGAGTTCTTCATTATAGACGTACCACAACTTCACTTAACATCACATAGTTAAAGCAAATGTTTAATAAAGAACGAAAATCACTCGAAATTTGTACCTAAGACTTGTACCTAAGACCTAAGGAAGAAGAAACTAATCAGAAAGAATTTAGGAGATAAGAGACGTCAAATTATCCGTTCCCTTCCTAACCTTGCCAATTTCCCAAAAGATATTATTAGCAGCGCTGTGAAACGCATCAACGCTATATCGAAAAGGTATTTGGCGAGAAAATCCAATAAGATTTGGTCGGGAGCCAGCTCAATGCTATAGACAGAGATATTATACTATATCATGTAGTTGTATAGTCCGGTCTGCTAGCCTGTCAAAGTTACCACGTTATTCCAAGAAATTCATTTTTCAGTTTCATATTTCTTAGTATACAGGGTGAGTTTAAATTCTTATGTTATCCCAAAATGGGGGGGCTTAATTAGGCGTTTAAAAGAGTTTTTTTAAACAAGGATGTTTTCTAGGCTAGACCTTCTAGCTGTGTCTTGTCATTGTTCTTGGTATGTCTTATTTATTTATTTATAAAATAGCCTTCCGTTTGACCACAATCTCACCTTATGGTAAGTGACCATGCGGTCGACGATGCAGCACGCTTACCTAGAAGGTACCTATCTATTCACTCGTGACTTGAAGAAACCCAAGAAACACAGACTCAGGCAACGAGTTCTACTCCTTAGCGGTACGCCAAATGAATGTGGAAGCAAAACGCTTCCTGCGTAAAGGAGGAATATCAACAATATATCGATATCCCCGCGCCGTTTATCATTTCTAAATATCATATTGAAATAGTATAATATTATGATATTAAATTTCACAACCGTAATTTCTATCTCCGAAAATCTGATAACCAAATACATCCCAAGCTTAGGACCAACTCTGCCCTAATTGAATCGCGCAATGTTGCCAACTCTAACTGGCAGTGTAAAGAAGACTTAATCAGCTATGTCTACACGAGTCCGCCTTCGTTAGGTGTTGCATGGGTTAACTTGGGACTTTGTGTTTGGGAAGACACTTGTGGGGAAGGGAGATAACGACGGCGGCTCCGTAGCTAAGTTGGTAGTAACCCTGCTTGCAAAGCGAGGGGTCCCGGGTTCAATTCCCGGTCGGGGCAGATTTTGTGTAAGCATAGCAAGTTTGTTCTCGGGTCTTGGATGTTTGTGATGTGTATCTGGGTATGTCCATGCCACCTGCAACACAGGGAATCCTAGTGCGGGGGTATGAGTGTGTAAGTGTTTGTTATGTTATGTTATAATACACTGTTGGTGTCGGAATTGGATGATCAGGAATACAATGTTTGTGATCAAAGACGCGCTTTGGCAATTGGGATGTTGCGTGACACACATTATGCATAAAGTCTGTCGTTATACAGTTTTAAGATTTTATATTTTTATTTTATTTGGTAACTAGACGAACTGGTCGTTTGCCTGATGGTAAGCATAATGCCGGCCCATAACAATTGCATTGCCACTCAGAACTTTGGAACACAAAGGCTTGCCCGGCACTGCAGTGCGCTCGTTACCCTGAGACATTAGGTATTAAGTCTCATAAGCCCAGTAATTTCATTGGATACTCTGCTCATCAAACCGGTACACAGTAATGCTTGCACATTACTGCTTGGTGGCAGACTTCACTCACAAAGCGGTGGTAACAACCCAGACGGACACTCGCAGAAGAGTTAGTCCTACCACTAACGAACACAAACAGTTAAAAAAAAAAGCAATATTATTTGCCGAGTGTCAACTTTAGGTATTACGACGTCACTGGAGCTTGTTTTGTACAGCATATTTTCCAAAACATCCCTCGTCCCAATAGTTTCATATTTTACTGCAGCAGTAACAACTGGAGTAAAGAAAACACAACTTTGTTTGTTAATATTGTATTTTACACAACTTCAGCGACAATACGGCGCGGAACTTGCGACGTTCTTGCGTTACTGCGAGAGATAGCATTCTGAGCACAATTTGCTATAATATACCGTATTTTTTTATACAATAGTCACCTCACCTGATGGTAAGCGACGATGCGGTCGACGATGTAGCACTTTTCCTAGAAGATACCTTTTCACTCTTGACTTGAAGACTCCCAAATTGTATAGTATTCAAGAAATACAGATGAATTCCATTTTTTCGCTGTCCGCATAATGAATGTGCGGATAGATGGTATGTACCCATAGATTATTCAGGATTTATAGTCTTTGTATGTACCGTTTATCGAGCGTGATTTTGTTTTCTCCGAAATGGCTGGACCGATTTTGACAGGACTTTCACTGGCAGCTGACAGCTAGTATTAAATATATTTTAAAGAGTTTATAGACACTAGCGGGATGTTCACGAAAATACGTACTTATATGAAAAAAAAAACCGAATACGCAAGCTTACCGGGAAAATGCTAAAGCTAAGCCAAATTTAATGCGAAAAGGCAACGAAAACTTATGAGGTTCCATATATAAGATACCTATATACAAAAATAATTAAAAACAAAACATAGACGGACGAAAAGACGTGTATTACCAATAGTGTAAACCATATCGAACTAACCTTGTGTTTCTGCAACTAGTCTTTTTAACGCCCGACGCAAAAAAGAGGGGAGTTATAAGTTTCAAATAATAACGCGTGTATCTGTGTATCTGCCTGTGACATTGTAGCTCCTAAACGGATGGATCGATTTTGATTTGGTTGTTTTTTGTTTGAAGGGTGAATTGATCGAGCGCATTCTTAGCTATGATTTTTATATCAAGTAACATAATAATATTTTGCATAACTTTACTGGAAGTCTAATAACTTCGATGAAAAAGAAGATGGGCGTTTAGCGGGAAAATGAACATTACGCCCTATTGTACAAACAAAACTATAAAAAAGACTTAACATAACGAAGCAATAACACTAAATATGAGACCATCAGGGGCGTAACTCTTTCGGAATAGTATTCAAAGTTGCAAAGAACGTGCGGCACATTCATTACGTGGAACTTTGTATTTCCATTCAGTTTTAACCGTCTCTATTATAAATTATTCTAGTTTAGGAGTAACGCTTTTCAATTCTAAGGTGCGATAGATAGTTCTCTAGTTTCTATACTGTGAATGTATATTGTAATCAGACATTGATAACAGACGGTCAACATAACATTAATAACGACCCAAGCCGAAGTGATGACCTATTCACTCCCATTGGGACATCACTATTATTGGGTAGTGATGTCAGACGCCAATATGTAAGTCGGTGACTTGAATCCTACTAGCTTGAGCTGGCTAGATATCAATCTTAAGTAGCAAATCTCTCGCCAAGTATACCGGTATACTCCAGCAGCTGCAATTCACAACAAGTTTGAATGACGATGCACAGAGCAATTTCTTTTAACGGCTTTTTTTGCCAGACACCATGCTTAGGACCGATCGTCTTTTTATCTATTTGCGGACCTCTATGAACCAGTTTAGGTATTTGTCTACGAATCTGATTAAGGCCTAAGCCATCATCGCTTCAGTTTCAGAGTTTTTTTATTAACAAGCTTCTGTACGTCTGCTGTCATAAGGTATTGTGTCTAAGCCAAAACCGTTGTCTTTTGTTTTAAGGCGCCGCTTCATGACCCGCCTAACGCAAAAATCCTAGAACGCAAAAATAGCCTAAAGTCTTTTTTGATCATCGAAGAAAAACAGCCATTACGGAAAAAGAAAGACAACGCCAGAGCCTTCGGTTGGCATTTTGAAAATTTTGAAATAAATTTCCAAAAAGTTTCCGAAGACAATTAGTGGTTGGTAATTTCCTAAAACGTGTTCCAGGAAATACGTGTTTTTGAAAATGCCTTACAAGTTTGTAATAAAAATGTTTGTTATTTAGAATCTCCATTACATGTCCAAGGATTATGTGGAAGTGTTTTGTTGAATTTTACATTTATGAGGACACTGTGAACGGCCAAAGTCAAGGTAAAATTGGTCCAAAAAAGCCGATTTTTGAAGGCTTGTACTGAGTTGGAATCTCAAAATTTTACATTTTTGCTCCCACGGAATGCTAGCTATAGAGCACATGATACCTATTTGCTCAAAACATCTAAATAAAAAATTATCAGGACACTATAATCGCGTACGAGCGTTTTTATGGAAAGTATGGCGTGAAGCCCCTTAATACTATTGGATAAAGAGATAACCGGATTGCTTGCCTGGTGGTAAGCATAACGCCACCCCATAATTGCAGCGTCACCCAGAAATTTGAAACACAGAGGACTGCGCTGCATTTCAATGCGTTAGTTACCCTAACACATTAATTAAGTCTCATAACCCCAGAAATTTATCTGGGTACTTTGCTCATCAAAATGGAACACAGTAATGCTTGCACATCTACTTGGTGGCAGACTACACGAGCTAAGAATTCGTACCCACCCAGACAGACACTCGTGGAAGAGTAAGTCCTACCACCTGTCTCTTTTATTTCAAACTAGCAGCTGCCCCGCGATTTCACCCGCGTGGAGATTTTGGATTACATGGTTTTTTTTTTTGCGTGTAACCCTAATTATTTTTCTAAAATTAAAGTAGCCTATGTTACTCCTTGTAACATCAGCTATCTGCCAGTGAAAGTCCCGTCAAAATCGGTCCAGCCGTTTCGGAGATTACCCGGAACAGACAGACAGACAACAAGACAAAAATTTTAAAAATGGTTGTTTTGTTATAGGTACCGTATATACTTTCATAAGCATTTAGTAAAAAGCTGTTATTTTGATATTACAAACAGACACTTCAATTTTATTTATCTGTATGGATATATCTTGCAAATCTCACCTAATACAAATAAACCACAACCTCCCAAACTACAACATATATTTGCGATAGTCTGGCAACTTCTTTGGTTCAGTTCCAGTAATATATTCCAGTTTGTAAGTCCGCTTGTAAGTTGGAGCTTGATGAGAAATTGAGTGTCGTGGTTCTCTCGCGGTTTCATTTGTAGGTGATGGAATATAGTATCTTGATTTATTTGTATGTTGTGAGTGAGGCAGAGTCGAGTTTAGTGTGGAGTGCAAGGGCAGTGCACTATGAATTTAAATGTATTTTCTTTCTTTCTTTCTTTCTTTCTTTCGAATTGCTATTATAGACCACATAATGCATTGGTAAGGCTCTAGGCTGCTCACCTGGTTCACTTGCTTGCCAACTTTTTTTTTATATTATTGGTAACGAGACGAGCTGGTCGTTTGCCTGATGGTAAGCATAACGCCGGCCCACAACAATTGCAGTGCCACTCAGAACTTTGAAACACAAAGGCCTGCGCGGCACTGCACTGCGCTCGTTGCCCTGAGACATTAGGTATTAAGTCTCATAAGCCCAGTAATTTCACTGGCTACTTTGCTCATCAAACCGGAACACAGTAATGCTTGCACATTACTGCTTGACGGCAGACTTCACGAACAAAGCGGTGGTACTAACCCAGATGGACACTCGCAGAAGAGCTAGTCCTCCCACTAACGAAAGTCGGTCGGCCAAGCACCAATCGGTGTATTTTGAATCGGTGATTTTTGTCAGAAGGAAGAAGTTACCTACAGCATCGGCATATGAATAAACACACATTATTACGTATTAGGACACCTCATTTTTAAAGGATAGTGTTGTTGGTATCGACTTTTACAGCGTTATTGAACAGTGGATGAGCGCAGAAGATGCATTATAGCTCGGTTGTTAATGGGAGGACTAACTCTTCTGCGAGTGTCCGTCTGGGTTGTTACCACCGCTTTGCTCGTGAAGTCTGCCGCCATTCAGTAGTGTGCAAGCATTACTGTGTTCCGGTTTGATGAGCAGAGTATCCAGTGAAATTACTGGGCTTATGAGACTTAATACCTAATGTCTCAGGGTAACGAGCGATCTGCTGTGCCGCGCAGGCCTTTGTGTTTCAAAGTTCTGGGTGGCACTGCAATTGTTATGGGCCGGCGTTACGCTTACCATCAGGCAAACGACCAGCTCGTCTCGTTACCAAATAAAATTAAAAAAAAAACTGTAGCTTATTCGCCATCTTTGATCATTTATCTTCAAATATAGCCTGGCAATAGAGTGTTCGTATAGAGCACTCAAAGTTGTACGCCGATATCGCGCAAAAACATGTTTGCACAAAACCATTATAATTAAACAACTTTACCATCATCATGTTTTATGCAAATAAATCATTTCAATTTGAATTTGAAAGTATTTCATTCGCTCTGACCTTGAACACACCCAGGTTATATTTAGCCGGAAACAGACGCTGCCTTTAGGGCGTTCCACTCCTTTGCGGTTCTTATGATAAAAGTGAATGCTTCCACCATACAATGGTGGCGCTTCGCCAAACGTCTGTTGAATAGTATACTATATAACTCATAGTTAGTGTTAGAAAAGTATATACGTTTTTCTTTCCATGTTCGGTACAATAAATAGACCGTTTCATGTACCCATACAACCACAAAAGTAAGTTCTTCAACAAGATGGTAACACTATTATTTAGAAAATAGGGTTATTTATTATATTTCAATATGGTTTCCGCCCAGTAAGTTGCCGAACTCAACATTTTGCGTAAAAGCATTGCTTATTTTATGTGAGTCCCTTGAAGGACTAACCAAAACAATGTAACGAATATAGAATGGCTTTAAGCATGTACTATTGAAGATTAGACTTGGCTTTTACAAATACATAGTCTTATCACGTTTTATGCGTTTACAATCTAAATCTAAAAAAATATTAGCAACATGATAAAAGCGACGTTGAATGGAAATGATTTTAATCTATATCTATAAAAATAAATAATATTGAAGTGTCTGTTTGTAATATCAAAATAACAGATTTTTACTAAATGCATATAAAGAAAGAAAGAAAGAAAATACATTTATTTGTAGCCATTGCCCAAAATACAGGTAGGTACGTACATTTTAAAGCTAAAATAAGACATGAAAAGATTGGGCAGTAGACTACAAAATGGACACAGCTCAGCATAAAGCGCCACCGAAGTAGCGCGCTGGTTTTCAGCTGTGGCCCATTTTGCATCGAGTAGCTGCAAAAACATGCAAATGAATAAATTTAAACAAATGAATGAAAGTATATGCAAGCATATGAAAGTATATACGGTAAATATAACAAAACAACCATTTTTGAAATTGTTGTCTGTCTGTCTCTTTGTTTCGGGTAATCTCCGAAACGGCTGGACCGATTTAGACGGGACTTTCACTGGCAGATAGCTTATGTTACAAGGAGTAACGTAGGCTACTTTAATTTTAGAAAAAGAATTAGGGTACCGCGCAAAAAATAAAAACCATGTAATCCAAAATCTCCGCGCGGGTGAAACCGCGGGGCAGCAGCTAGTTTGCTATATAACGTTATTCTACGTTGATCTAAATCCACGATCAAACCCTTAAAACGAGGTGACGGTACAGAGTGGCTACAATATGTGACCTTTGGGACCCGAGAAATGTTTACAGCTTTTGGGTTTGATGATACCCACGGAATATACTTTACGGTGCGCAACTTTTTGTTTTGATATGAATAACATGTTTTTCCTTTTTCCGCATAACAGGATCTCAGTTATTGGCGCCTTTTTATATAAATAAGTGATGATTTGGTAAAAGTTGCCACAAATTTATCCGTGAGAGAGGAAATGCTTGAAGCAGGTCAAGTTTGATCAGAAGTTTGGGTTTCTGCAAGATGTTTGCTACCGGTAATTTGAGGCTTTCTATTTTGGTATTTGTGAGTATTGTGGTCTTATAAAGATTGTTGTAGATTGACTTTCTGATATGCGCCGAATTTTTCCTGTACAACAAACTGAAAACATCTGTAATTTTACATTTGTATTACGTTTTTTTTTTGTGTAAAGTTAAAATCAGCATGAACTACCTGCACTATGATTGGCCGAGTGAGCAAAGCAAACGAAGTCTCTGCATAAGCAAAATTGGCCCAATTGATTGGCCAATTTTGCTTTCACGTGTCTGGTGGATGTCCGGATGTAGGTACGTACTCACGTATAGGAGGCCTAAGCCTCTTAGGCTGAGATTCAGAGACGAATCTAAGCGTGGACTCACGCTTCCATACGTCAAAATTCTATATAGTTTTGACATATGGAAGCCAAATTCTACACTTAGAATCGTCTCTGAATCTTAGGCTTAGAGCAGTATAATTTCAACTTTACTTTGAATATTGTAGTACGAATCTTCTATGTAAGGTTAGAGTAATACGAGTAATAGAGATGGTGGTAGGTCTCCAGGTCGTATTTTTAAACTAATCTTGGTACTTATACAAGTTTTAAAATAACATAGATTTTTTTCGTTGTTGGTGATTGTTGATTGTTGGGGTTTTTCCTCGAAAAAGGGGGGAAATTTGCTGTGGCGACATTTTCTGGCCGATTTTGATGATATGTGGCAGAAACATTCAGCACTCAATACTAAACAAGAAGGTGTGAAAAAAGTTCGAAAGGGGTTAAAAAATAATTTATTTTGATTATTATGGATTGACATATTGAAGTATTGAATAATTATATCCAAACATGTATCACACATCACTTGACACACTATCAGTATTCGCAAGTAGTCACTGCCTCAAGATGGATTTATAAATGATGCATTGCACAGACTGAACCCAACATTGCGCTCGCGAGGTCTACCGTTCACAGAACTATACTAGTGATTTTTTCTTCGAGGAAGGTTCAGGCTTATTGTAAGGTTGAAATCTCAACTAATACATTACTGACTTCCGTAATCTACTCCAAAGATATATACATGAACTTGTATGCATGTGTTTTGTGAACATGTGAACAACATGTAGGTACCTAATCATACGGTGTCGCCCGCACGCAACCACCTGTTACCCCTAATTGAACCTTTTTCTGAGGCGGGTTAAAGGATTACTTTTTTCTTAAAACAGGAACCATAACTAAATAGATTAGGTATCTGAGAAAATCATTTTCTGAAGATATTTTTTCAGCTCTGTGTTTCTCACGCGTGCATTCACCATCCTTCACTTTGGCTCGTCAGCAAAACTTTCACTACGTCGCTGTGTGAAAAGTTCGCCGTTTCAAATTCGTAGCCTGCAACCATTGGCTACGTGAGCAAAATGGACATTCAAAAGACGAATGTTCTAAGTAATTTATATCGTTATCAAGTCTCGTACTACTTGTTCCAAAGACTATATATAGATAAACTATTTATTTGTATACTACAATGAAAAATACAAAAAAAAATAAACTTATTAAAACAACTTGTAAGAAAATTATTTTAGCTTAATCTAGTATAGTACAAAGGGCGGTTTTATCGCTTAAAGCGATGACTAGTGAGGGCCAATCGCTGTCGGTCGTACAAAAGCCAAAATGTAGGGAATTATATCAATATTGTTACCATGCTAACTTATGTCTCAATTTAATAAAAACTTTGTTGGTAAATTAACGACTGTAGACAAAGACATTTTATTTTACAATGTAAATCAATGACTGTGCTTTTAGAATGATTTGAAGAGAATGCCATTTGGCTGATCCATTCATTCCATCTGATCATTTGGATGGCCGTCTGATCACTTCGGTGTGAACCGCTGGTATCCCGACAGATGGAACATTTTTTTTATAAACACTCATACCCTGCACTAGGATTCCCTGTGTCGCAGGTGGCATGGACACACACAGATACACATCATAAACATCCAAGACCCGAGAATAAACTTTATGCTTACACAAAATCTGCCCCGGCCGGGAATCGAACCCGGGACTTCTCGCTTTGCAGGCAGGGTTACTACCAACTTAGCTACTGCAGAGCCGTCGATTTTAACCGATATAAAAGAATACAACTTATATTTAATGCTAACAAATAAATCATATCTCAACAAAACACCGAGTCCTGACACATAGCACCTACGCAAACGTAAAGCCGCAAACTTCAACGGTTACAGGAATATTGCAGTTAGCAACACACAGCAGCGCGCAGGAAAGTGCGATAAATTTTCATGCAAAACCGTTGCATACTTGATAGCAGCGGTAAATACGAAATAGTTCCAAACTCAGCCGCTTAGGGCGTCCGTGTTAACTGACACAATTCTAGTGTGTTCGAGTCGGAGTTGCGGGAAAGTTGTTAGAACTTTTTGGCGTGCCATTAAGCCCGAACTCAATAAACAATCTTTTGGGCAAAATATTTACGGAGGTTGTAACTGTAATCACTGAAGCTTTTGTAACGATATTGACTCGGTAGGAGTGATGGCGCTCACCGGTCTGTATCTTGATATAATTAAGGCTCGCATTAGACGCGATGTTTCCATTTTGCTGTCAAATAATAATGGTTTTACAACAAGCGCGGATTAAGAGATATTTTACACGCTCACGCGCGGCTTGAAGTAAAACCAAGAAACGGAAAAGAACATCAATACGGCCAGGTAGTCACTCACTTTCACTCCCTCCCTGGGTTCGACGACAGCTCCGCTACATAGACTCTACTAGTACTTACGCGCACCACCGCCTATTTACCGCGGCTTCTGCACTGAGCACGCAGTGGTTGTGAAAATATTTTTTTAGTAGTTGCCGTAGATGCGGTGGTGTGAACGCCAAAGATAGAAAACGCCATTGAAACTAAGTAATTAATCATAATCATTCCATATCTACTTTAGAAATATCTAAATTAAAATTACAGCTATACGTTAAGGGGCAGAATTCAGCGCGCCGCTATCTCGCTCGCGCATCTCAACATTTTTGAAGATAAACAATCACTTACTATAATTATGAAAAATCGCATTCGGTGAAATTGCTGACAATAACATTACAAAGGTTATACAAAATTTTCATTTTGATCCATTCAAGTTTTCAAACCTAAAAATGGGATTATATGTTTTGCCCATTTTCATGTATGAAATCTTGATCGGATCAAAATGATACTTTTGCCGTACCTTTGCAATGTCATTGCCAGCAATTTCACCGAATGCGATTTTTCATTATTATATTAAGTGATTATTTATCTTGAAAAATGTTAAGATGCGCGAGCGAGATAGCGGCGCGCCGGGTTCTGCACCTTAAGAAGAGGGGACAACAACGTTACCGAAACCAAGTCGGTAAATTTAGTTTCGACTTCGTACCAACTTCGACGTCGACATACAGTATTTAATGACGAAGTTCCAGCGAATTTGTGTATCTTGTTTTACCCAAAATTATACGAACTCTACGTGCCATGTGGAAATAAACCGAAACATAGATGAATAAACTGGTCTAGCTACCGAGAGATAAGCGAATATGGAGTTTGATTTGTCTTCAGAATGTAATAATTGTATTCTGCTGTTTGGATAAGTTTGCATTTATCTTTATTAGATTCGTGAATCGTGATGATTTACAGGTGTGATGATTTTACTAGGTGATAGGACTCGAATGCAGACCGTATTTCGAGTATCACGAAATCCGCGCTTGACGTAAAAGCGTTGTTATTCTGATAAGTAAACGTACGTTTGCATAAGCATCTACACTGCCCCTTACTCTTCCGTCTGGACGGATACTACCGCTTTGCTCGTGTAGGAAGTATGCCACCAAGCAGTAATATGCAAGCATTACTGTGTTCCGGTTTGATGAGCAAAGTAGTCAGTGAAATTACTGGGCTTATGAGACTTAATACCGAATGTCTTAGGGTGAGCGCAAGTACCTCGCAGGCATTTGTGCTTCAAAGTTCTGAGTAGCACTGCTATTGTTTTAGGCCGGCAATATGCTTACCATTAGGTAAGATCTCGTTATCAAATAGAATAAAAAAACCGCACTAAGCGTTTTGCTTCGACCTTCATCTGGGGACGGCTAAAGAATGGAACTCTTTACCGGCTGTCTGTTTTTCCCGAACACTACAATCTGAAAGTCTTCAAGAGACGAGTGATCAGGATCTTCTTGGAAAGCGTGCTACTTAGTCAACCGCATCGTCAATTAACATCGGGCATGAAATATGCCAATCATATGCCAATCATATGCCAATCGGATCCAACGTTCAGTTCGATGTTCGCTCTTGACATTTTGTCTTTCATAGTAGTAAAAGCCGATCCGTCAGCCGAAGCTTCGACGTTCGTTTAACGGAGTAAGGCCCCTGGTTCGCATACTTTTTCGTGCTCGCCTTGCTAACTACAATTATATAGTTTAAAATAATTTGCCAAAGACCATGTGCCCTGGTATCTGCACTTGAGATCCAGTTCTATTTTAGATTTAACACCTTCAACCATATCGATACAATGATCACGGAAGATAATAGTGTAATGCTAACGTAATATTATGGCGTATAAAAAAGTTGACGGACTATTTATCAACAACTAGCTGCTGCCCGCGGTTTCACCCGCGCGGAGATATTGGATTTCAATGTTTTTATTTTTTGCGCGGAACCCCAATTTTTTTTCTAAAATAGAAGTAACCTAATTTACTCCTTGTAGCATCAGCTATCTGCCAGTGATAGTCCCGTCAGAATCGGCTCAGCCGTTTCGGAGATTACCCGGAACAAACAGACAGACAAAAATTTTAAAAATGGTTGTTTTGTTATAGGTACCGTATATACTTTCATATGCATTTGGTAAAAAGCTGTTATTTTGATATAATAAACAGGCACTTCAAATTTTATTTATTTGTATAGATAAAACAAACAAGAGTTCGCAAGGTACAGTTCTTAATAATGCAATAAACTCCTTTCAAACACCTCTGCAGATCATTTCCATTTTGTGTGCTATAAAACACGCATCGTGCGTACCTACAAGGCAGAATATATAAAAGTACCTACAAGCAATAAAATATTTAAGGATACGCCATAAAGGAAAACACGAGATACCCAAGTTAAGTGCCAACAGTTTACGTAAGTCATAAATTATGTTTAGCGACATCTATTGCCAGAATGAGATAACTACACGACTCGGGTCATGTAATATGAATTGTCTGACGAAATAATTGCAATGTATAACATTGCTTATCGCTCTCTTTTTATCGTCTTTCTCTGAAAACATGGAAGTTTGTGTTGTTTCGATTACTAACATGAATTATAATTAAGTAATGTTCCTTCTCCCGATTAGTTCTTTCTCAAATAGCTTAAAAAATATTTTTCATCTACCAACTTACTCAGTAATTACACATAATATTTGCTTCTCACAAAAGAATAATGAAATTATTATTGTGATAATTCTTTTAGACGAGATCAGTCCAAAACACAATCTTACATCTAGTAAAAGCAATTATTCTGCTAATAAAAAACCATTATTCTCCGAAACGAGTAATTATGGCAAATGATATTGTTTTCTTCGAATAAATAAAATGTATTTCAAATAAAACAAGTATAATCTAAACAATCTATACAAATAAATAAAATTGAAGTGTCTGTTTGTAATATCAAAATAACAGCTTTTTACTAAATGCATATGAAAATATATACGGTACCTATAACAAAACAACCATTTTTAACATTTTTGTCTGTCACTCTATTTGTTCCGGGTAATCTCCGAAACGGCTGAACCGATTTTGACGGGACTTTCACTGGCAGATAGCTAATATCACAAGGAATAACGTAGGTTACTTTAATTTCAGAAAAAGAATTAGGGTTCCCCACAAAAAAATAATACCCGTGAAATCCAATATCTCCACGCGGGTGAAACCGCGGGTAGCAGCTAGGTTATAAATAAAAACAAGTTTGCGCTAGCCAGTGTGGCCCGAGGTGATGTACGGATTCTAAAGATATCTATTGCATCCAAATCTGTTCAGACATTTAAAAGTTCTGGTGGAAAGAAAGTCACATACATACATGAACCCTGAAATCATTCTCCTTTTTGGGTGGTCGTGTAATATAAATATGTAGTGCTGCCAAAGGGCACAAAATTAACACAAAATTTTCCGAAAATCATTCCCTGAAACGGCTATGAACAATTTAAAATCAAGCACAACCAAATTAACAGGCTATTGGCAGTCAAGCAATAAGTATCTAGAATGGCTAGAATCTATCTAGAATGAAGTCATTAGGGCAATGAAAATGTTGCCACAACAACGGCGTTTATTTACTGCGATGTTATGGCTAGCGAAGTTAATGTTCTTCGAGCAATACGACTCTGCTGATTACGTCGTAGTTTATGGATTTTAGCTCAATGAAGAACTTGGGTAAGTACCCAACCAGTTAGACAATTGAGAGTTAATAAGTAGATACTTCCTAATGTCTTAGAGTAACGAGCGCACTGCAGTGCCGTGCAGTGTTTGTGTTTCTGAGTGGGACTGCAATAGGAATGATGACTAATTTTTTTTATGATGTTAATCAATTCGGTTTCTCATGAGAATCAAATGTCTATACCGAAATAACTGGAAATCGAACGCTAGAAACGTCAAAAATGAGAGTCAAATTCGGGCGTTACTACGGAGTGCTAAAACGCCCCATACAAATTGGACAGAGCATCTGACGTCACTTGTTCTACGCGGGTCGTAAAGCTGTACTAAAAACATGCATTTTGTTGTTTCGATCGTGAAAAACTTATGTAGGCACTATTTTATTAATATAATTTAACTTTCTGTTTGAAGAAACCCATTTGTTTTCGTTAAATTTTTAGACAAAGCTTTGAATTTTAATTAAGTCAATTTAGTTATTGTTTCAGCGTTGAGAAACTAGAAACTGACCGCAGATGAAATATTATAACTTTGTAAATAATTTTATTGCTAGAGTAAGAGATAGATGTCAGGGGTGGATTATTAGGTACCTAACTAAACTTTAACATTATATCTTATTTCAAATTAAGAAAGGTGACTCTAATTTAGTAATAACTTTGGTTATTTTATTGAATCTTAATTCTGTATTAAAATAGGTTCTATTTTATTACTGGACTTAGACCTGCTATCTCATCTGCGGCGCAAGTACCTACGGATCTTTTCGATCCATAAAATTCGATAAAATTGACAGTTCAAATCAATAAAGTAGGTTTTATCGACTTTTTATAAGTATAATTTATCAAGCCTCGATACAATCGATAAAAGTTATCAAATAGCTAGGCCGAATCCAAAGAGAATATAGAGTAACTACAATACTTTACGATCAGACTTCGGTACTCGCAAGATTCGATAAATTTATCGAGTTTTTCGATTCGACAAATTTATCGAACCGACTTCCGTACTTGCGCCGCTGATGTTAAGACCCTACCACGCGCCAATGGCCTTGCTCGAATGGGTGGAGTCAATCCCACTTCACCCGCGCGGTCCACACTTCGTCTTTCAAGAACATCGCAAAACCTAACGTCATAGAATACGCGGATGAACGAACGCGCGTGCGAGTAGCGCGCACGGCATCTTCTTTGCCTATAATTCTTTGAATTCATTTAGTGGAAAGTTCTTCATTGAAAGTGAAGTTTGATCATCATTATCCATACTATCCATACTTCCATACTAAATATATCCTATATCCTACTCTATTATAAATGCGAAAGTTTGTTTGTTGGTTTGTTAATTTGTTGGTTTGTCCTTCTTTCACGCAGTAACGGAGCGTCGGATCGACGTGATTTTTGGCATAGTAATAGTTTATGGACCGGAGAGTAACATAGGGTTCTTTGTATCCGGAAAATGCATGTTTCCTGTGGGAACGCGGGTGAAAACCGCGGGCAGAAGCTAGTTATATTATTAATGCGAAAGTGTGTTTGTTGATTTGTTGGTTTGTCCTTCTTTCACGCAGTAACGAATCAACGGATCGACGTGGTTTTTGGCATAGATATAGTTTATGGACCGGAGAATAACATAAGCTACTTTTTGTCCCGGAACAATGCACGGTTCCTATGGGAACGTGGGTGAAAACCGCGGGTAGAAGCTAGTTCGTAAATAAACGGGACGGACGCACATGAGATCATACAACGTTGAGATTTATCTCAAAACATCGCTGTGGACTATAATAAAAGTACAGACAGCCAATTTGCTCCGTAACGTTGAAATTTGTTACACCTTTTGACCCAAAAACGAACGTGTACGTAAATAAATGATTTTCGGGATATTTTTTATTTTTTACTTTTGTAGTCATGTTTTTTATATTGATGTCATTTACGAGGTATCGAGTCATCTGCGAGTGTCCGTCTGGGTTTCCGTTTTGTTCATGAAGTCTGCCGGCAAACAGTAATGTGCAAGCATTATTGTGTTCCGGTTTGTTGAGCAAAGTAGCCAGCGAAATTACTAAGATATGAGACTTAGTTATGAGCACACTGCGGTGCCGCGCAGGCTTTTGTGTTTCAAAGTTCTGAATGGCACTGCAATTTTTATGGGCCGGCATTATGACTCCTATCAGGCAAACGTCCAGCTCGTCTCGTTAACCAATACAATAGAAAAAATAGACAAGTGTGGGTTGGACTCGCAAGCCGAGGATTCCGAAAAGACTTGTAAGCATGTAAATAGTTCGTTCAAGACTGGAATCGTTAGGTCCTTTTACAGCTACATTCAACAAAATAATTAACCCTAAAAAATTGTACACAATACACTCATTGATAATGTGCGTGTGTGTGAGTGCGTGCGTGCGTGCATGCGTGCTTGCTTGCGTGCGTGCTTGCTTGTGTGCGTGCTTGCTTGTGTGCGTGCTTGCTTGTGTGCGTGCTTGCTTGCGTACGTGCGTGCGTGCGTGCTTGCTTGCGTACGTGCGTGCGTTTGCGCGTGTGCACGTGTGCGCGTATGCGAGCGTGTGCGTGAGCATGTGTGTGCATGCGTGCGTGCGTGCGCTTGCGCGAACGTGTGCATGCGCGTGCGCGTGTGTATGTTATACATAATTAGTTTTCGGATTTTTCGCTTTACTTGTGGTATAAGACAATACTTCTTGCCAAATTTAATTATTCTAGTCTCTTGGTCTATTGCTCTAGGTCTCCGTGAACCACCCTATAGGTCTTGAATGGATTTTAAATCGTTATTATTTTCGATATCAGCACCCCGAGAAACCTAGAAAATGGCACCCATATTATCGATTTCCTAAAAAAATTTCCGCCATCTTGGATTTAAAAATGGTTGTCATTTCCGTAATCAGCACCCCTAGAAATCTCGAAAATGACACCCATACCATTTAATTGAAAAAAAACGTGTCCGCCATCTTGGATTTTAAAATCGTTGTCATTTTCATTATCAGTACCCTGAGAAACCTCGAAAAAGACACCCATATCCTTTTACTAAAAAAATTTGTCCGCCATCTTGGATTTGAAAATAGTAGTCATTTTCAAAATCAGCACCCTGAGAAACCTCCAACACGACACCCATATCATTTTACAAAAGAATTGTCCACCATCTTGGATTATAAAAGAATTTTTCATTTTTGTACACAGTACCCCGAGAAATCTCGAAACTTACAACCATAGCATTTTATTGAAAAAAAAATATTGTCCGCTATGTAGGATTTTAAATCGTTGTCATTTTCGATATCAGCACCCCGAGAAACCTAGAAAATGGCACCCATATTATCGATTTGCTAAAAAAATGTCATCTTGAATTTAAAAATGGTTGTCATTTCTGTAATCAGCACCCCGAGAAATCTCGAAAATGATACCCATACCATTTTATTGAAAAATAAAAATGTCCGATATCTTGGATTTTAAAATTGTTATCATTTTCGATATCATTTTTACTGTAGATGGCCCTGATCGTTTGGTGGTCGTTTGCCTGATGATAAAGATAACGCCGGCCCATAACAATTGCAGTGCCAATAAATATTTTTTAGACTTTCACGGTTATTAACTAATTCACACATTATAACGGGATATTTACCGTGATTATTATTGAACGATGAGCACCCGATATTTCGACGCTGTTGCAAGCATCATGTTCACGGGAATACTTCAATAATAATCACGGTAAATATCCCGTTATAATGTGTGAATAAATATTTTGAAACAAAAAGATGCAGTACCGCATTGTGCTCGTTAACCTGAGTAATTTTACTTTTCAATTTCATTTCCAGTCTTTCTTAAACAGTTCTAAACCTCCCGATATTCCTGTAGCTGCCGCTAATAATTTGTTTACCAATACATATATTTTCCACTCGTAAAAATGATGTAAGTACGTAAACAAGAAATTGTAATCAAAAATGTAACCCATTCAATATGTATACGAGGAGCGTCCACGCGCAAATCACGGAATGAATCACATTTCACCGCTCTAGACGCTACTCTTTGAGCAAGCTTCAAACCCACACGAAAACAAATACTTGTATTGTATATCATTCACGCACACAAATATGTAACGTCGGCGGACAGCGTTTGCAGAGCAACGAGCGACACAACCTCCCCGTCTGAATGCCAGTGCATGACTGCCGCGCGCGCCCGCGCAGAGCACCTCTGAGACTTGTACATTTGGAATTCAGTTTTTTGATCATTTCTTTGCGAAATATTGCTCTATGCACAAATGAAACGGCCAGTTTATAGAAAATTTTCTTCCTTATTTTTTGGTGTAAAATTAATCCCAAACGTCTAAGTCATTTAGAAGTTTTAGGGAAAATAGTTTTAAAACAGCATGCTGTTAAATATTTTTTCAAGCCATAAGTAATGGTAACACAAAAAAATCAATCAGTGAAATTAATGCCCTTGAATTGATCATTCAGGTAGTATTTTTTTCAAGTCGTTAAACCAAGCCGTGTGGGAGTTTTAGGAGGAGAAAGTAGTCGTTTTGGCGATCCTAGCCCCTTAAGTGTCGATGCGGTTGACGGTGTAGCACGCTTGCCCAGAAGATACCTATGCACTCGTGTCTTACTTCTAGATTGTAGTATTCAGGAAAAACAGATGCTTGCAAGTATTTCCACTTTTTAGCTGTCCGCATGATGTATGTCGCAGTCAGCTTAGTGCAGACCAGAACAATGTCAACCATAGGGAAATGGATGACGAGAAACCGTTCGTCTGGTCGTCCGATGATGGAATGGGGATAAGGGAACCAAGTTAAGCAGTACCATTGTACACTCTCCAAAATATGATAACTTTTAACCGACGAAAAAACGGAGGAGGTTCTCAAGTGACCCGTACATTTGTTTATCATTATAATAAAAACTATACAAATAAATAAAATTGAAGTGTTTGTTTGTAAGATCAAAATAACAGCTTTTCACTAAATGCATATAAAAGTATATACGGTACTTGTAACAAAACAACCATTTTTTAAATTTTGGTCTGTCTGTCGGTCTGTCTGTCTGTTTGTTCCGGGTAATCTCCGAAACGGCTGGACCGATTTTGATGGGACTTTCACTGGCAGATAGTTGATGTTACAAGGAATAACTTGGCTACTTCAATTTTAGAAAAAACAATTATGGTTCCGAGCAAAAAAATAAAACCCATAAAATCCAAAATCTTCACGCGGGTGGAACCGCGGGCAGCAGTAGTCTTACATAAGTACGATCACGCATTACTTTTTACAGAGTAGTCTGATTTTGATGATTCTTTTTTTATTGGATATGGTTATTGGTTGTGCAAAGTTGGTCATATATAAATATGAAAAAAAAAACACTACCTACTAAGGATAAAAATGGAAAAAGAGGCGTTTCACGCAACGATTTTTCAACATATTTTTCTGTGAACCTTGGCACACATACTTATACAGACACGTTGGAGGTTTATTTTTTGTTAAATATCTTGTTCAGATTTTAAATAAATGTTGTTATGAAATAATGTACTTAAATTTCTTCGTTTCTAAGTTAGTTAAGTAATTAAAAGGTAGCTCGGTTCCTAACGTAATAAAAGCGATCCTTTTTAAGTTAGATCACGTAACCAACTTGAAAGTTTTTCGGTCTTCAGACTTAAAATTTTATTGAAATCGTTAGAAGGCATTGTCTTGCGATCGGTAGCCGTTAATGGATTTCGAATGCTGTGAAGTGAATTGAATTAAAAAAAATAAGCTGACGTAACTGCTTGAATGGACTAGTTAACTTATTTTTAATTAAACCCGTTAATGCCTCACGGGTTTTCATATAAAGTTTCAAGTTCAAAATGAATGAATTGATTTTTAATAAAACTTTAGATGCATAACAATTAATATATCTAAATAGTAAAGAAGGTTTTAAAATATCAAATTTGAAGATTGTAATTTTATGTTGTAGTTTGTATGGAAAAACTGCTTAATATTTTGGCCGATGTATATCTTGCTTTATATGCATTATGCATGTAAGACCGATATAAACTTGCCTTAGTTGCGTGTTTATATACGAACAACTACAAGCCTTGAACCTTGAAATTTCTAACCGTTGTCTAACACAATTCTGTTGTGACATTTCTCAATCATTTAAGACTATCATTCTAGCTAAACAGGAGTTTAAAAGTGATTTTTGTGGTAACAAGGTATACTCCAATATATAGCTATCAGGATCAAAATTCCGATACCGTCGAAGTAAAATCTAAATTTGACGCCGAGAGCTGGCAACCTCAATCTCACGATTGACTTGGCAACATGGTAACTCTATTCGATTATGAATTCCTGGAAAATCAGACCCGATTTGGGGCGCCTGATTACCCCGCATCGCTGATTGTATTTTAAGAACGTGCATATAATACGTAGTTGGAGGAAGTAGACGATTTTACAACGGAGAAGCTATAGTTTCGACATGTTTTTTATGCTATTACATACGAGTCGGGCGAGCAGTTTGCCTAATGGTAACGCCAGCCCACAACAATTGCAGTGCTAATCAGAACTTTAAAACACGCGCGGCAATGCATTTCACTCGTTATCCTCTAGCTATTACGTCTCAATAGCCCAGTAATTTCACCGGCTACTTTTCTCATCTAACCGGAACATGCTGGTAATGCTTGCACATTACTGCTTAGCGGTAGACTACACGAGCAAAGTGGTGTTACCAACCCAGACGGATACTCTTCTGTGAGTTAGTCCTACCACCTAGTAAACACATATTCTTTTTCTGGAATACAAAATCGGAAAACAGAGTTAAAATAGCAAGGTATCAGTTAACGTCACTTACGATTGAGTAGATCAACGAGCGGTTAAGTTTGTAATGTCAGTTTAAATTAGTTCCTAAACCTGCTAAGAGATGGCTCACATAATTGACTAGCAAAAAGCTGAATCACGGTGACAAGATTTGCAGGAAATAATCCATACTAGTCCATATCCATACTCCATACTAATATTATATATGCGAAAGTGTGTTTGTTGATTTGTTGGTTTTTTGGTTTGTTGGTTTGTCCTTCTTTCATTCAATAACGAAGCATCGGCTGGACTTGATTTTTGGCATAAATATTGTTTATGGTCCGAAGAGTAATTACATAGAGGCTACTTTTTATCCTGGAAAAATGCACGGTTCCTGTGGAAACGCGGGTGAAAACCGCGGGCAGAAATTAGTGTGACATAAAATTGACATTGACAGCTGTCAATAAAGTTTTATAATGTTGACAAGTTGATTTAATTTGACAGATCGGTTTGACGGTTCCTGTGGGAATGCGGGTGAAAACCGCGGGCAGAAGCTAGTAGTTTATATTTTTTGAATTAATAAATTGTTGTCTTTGGTCAGTGCTCAGTGGTTTTATTTATAATCCTTCGCGAAGTGTAATCGAGTATCTTTACAATATCAATACCCCAAATAAGGCAGGCTTAAGAACTCCCAGAACAGTAGGTATTATACCTAACTGCCAAACGCTGCGTACGAAAGTTGGCACAACGGCTATAGGCGTAAATCCCGCTCCATGTAAACAACGGCCTAATCTTATAGGCCGTACAAACATACTTAATTTACCGTATTACATATTTCTCCAAGATAAACATGGGAATACTTGGATCGCTTTTATCTTTGACATTGTCTTGCGATATGCTGCTTTAAATATAACGTCGTAGAGTTGATTTTACTATGCAGTTGTGAACATATAGTTTCCTTAGGATGTATCGTTGCAGTACTACATTCTAAATTTTATCAAAATCGGTTTAGGAGTTACGGACATACGTGGTAACAAACTTTCGCATTTATAATATTAGTGGGATAGTAGGATAGAATTTTATACTATTGGATAAAACAACGACAGTCGAGCAGTGCCACTCAAAACTTTAAAACACAATGGCCTGCGCGGCACTGCATTGCGCTGTTACCCGAGACATTATTACCACGAGTAGCCGTCTGGGTTGATACCACCACTTTAAGCGTGAGGTATCCGCCAAGCAGTCATTAAGGCAAACGACTAGTTCATCTCTTTGTAAAATAGCACAAAAAAAATTAAAAAATCTTTTACTGATAGGATGCTACACTATCCCTGAGAGCTGTAGTGGGCTACATATTATTCTGTATCATCTGTATCATGCGTTAATTTCGGGTAAAAGCTATTATAGTCAGTTACGATCTGGGAACTTTTCACTTTTCGTATAACTAAAAGACTAGCTTCTGCCCACGGTTTTCAACCGCGTTCCCACAAGAACTGTGCGTTTTTCCGCAGTAAAAAGAAGCCTTTATCACTCTCCGGTCCATAAACTATATCTATGCCAAAAATGACGTCCACCCGTTGCTCCGTTGCTGCGTGAAATAAGGACAAACCAGCAAACCAACAAATCAACAAACCAACAAACACACTTTCTAATTTATAATATTAGTATGGATATGGACTAGCTTCTACCCACGGGTTTCACCCGCGTTCCCACAGGAACTGTGCATTTTCCGAGATAAAAAGTTCTTATGTCACTCTCCGGTCCATAAACTAACGCCAAAAATCACGACGATCCGTTGCTCCGTTACGGCGTGAAAGAAGGACAAACCGACATACCAACAAACCTACAAACACACTGTCGCATTTATCGTAGTACGGATTCTTGTTTGACATAAAAGAGAATCTTGAAAAGGAAAACTGAGCGTATTTCAATTACCCTTTTGTACGGGGAGAGTAAACCTGTTAAAAAATTTTTTTTTAATACTTGTAATTTTTATCGGTACAATTTTACATTTTATATCCCGAGATCCCTGCCTTTTAGATAGGAATATCCATGATCTACATATCTACCTATATAAAATGCCTATAACATAACGATTTTGTTGATTAGTTACATGCAATTAGCAGTATAGGTTCAGTTCATAAAGGGGTTCTACCTATGAGAAACATCCCTTAGTCTTGTTTACCATTTCCATTCTTTTCCATTAAGTTTCCCCATAAACATAATTTAATTCTACCCTCATTTATATCTATGCCAATTAAGCGTGGTAACGATTATGAGTTACCACGCGCTATTACACAGTAATAAAATAATTTTATGGGAAACAGTAAAACTGCCATCGCGCCCATTACGGAGGCATGGTAATGAGGCGGAACTGTCACCATCAATGAAGATGTTACACTTTAATGTTCATTAATATTAGCATGTTGTAAGTAATTGAGATATTTTAACAGACTTTGTTTTTGTTAGTGGGAGGACTAACTCTTCTGCGAGTGTTCGCCTGGGTTGTTACCATCGCTACGCTCGTGAAATCTGCCGCCAAGCAGTAGTGTGCAAGCATTACTGTGTTCCTGTTTGATAAGCAGAGTAGCCAGTGAAATGACTGGGCTTATGAGACTTAATACCTAATGTTTCAGGGTAACGAGCGCACTGCAGTGCCGCGCAGGCTTTGTGTTTCAAAGTTCTGGGTGGCACTGCAATTGTTATGGGCCTGGCGTTATGCTTACCATCAGGCAAACGACCAGGTCGTCTCGTTACCAAATAATATAAAAAAAAACTGAAAAAAAGGGCGTTTCTCTATCCGATTTTTCACGGTTCCATGTGATAGGTTTTTTTTTTTTTTAGGATTAACTCTTATGCACATGCCCGTTTGAGTGGCTACCACCACATTGCACCAGGCAAGCAGTAATGTGCAAGCATTAATGTTTTCCGGGCTACGCAGATGAGTAAAGTAGTAAGCAAAGTTACTGGGCTTATCAGACTTATGACTTTAGTTTCCTTTAGATTATGTAGATGACAAGGATGCATGAAGGCAAACAGCTCAGGAGCCTCCTGGCGACTACTAAACTTTAAATTGTTAGTGGTTAGCATTAGAATCATTGTAAAAAACTATTTTTTTTTAAAAGAATGCCGTGACTAGTTTCTTGCCCTTCTTCTTGCTCGGCCTATACCAATTTGGAACGGGCACGGTGGGTTTCTGGAAGGTTCGTTGACTTTGAGCACGGATTGGGTCTGTTGGTGTCTTTGTCACTTATTATGTTCTGATAAAGACAGCATTAGTTTTAGTCTGTGATTCGGGTAGATTAATGTTGCAGAGGCCCGCTGTTAGAGTCATTTTAACTTTCATAAGTGCTCCTTTGGGGCCTATTTGAATAAAGACTTTTGAATTTGAATTTGAATTAGACTTTAGTGTAATATATCTTTATACATTTTAGTCTATTGTGTTAATCTGGTGTATAAGCTGTATTACTGTAAAGTTTCATCAAGACTCATTCAGTATCTACGTAAACTTTCTCGTTTATATATATAGGAAGTAGGATTACTGTAGACTTACTTACTTAATTATTACCTACTAGCTTCTGCTCACGGTTACACCCGCTTCACACTGGAACCGTGCATTTTACCGGGATAAAAAGTAGCCTATGTTACTTTCCGGTCCATAAGTTATGTCTATGCCAAATATCATGTCGATACGTTGCTCCGTTGCTGTGTGATAGAAGGACAAGCCATCTGATCAATAAACCGACCAACGTAACAGACACTTTCGCATTTATTATATATAGTTTATTATATATAGTATGTAATTATTATATAGAACGGATTTAAGCGGATATACATTTTTTTGTTGTACCTTTACATACTGAAATATTTACTCGTGTCGTGTACAATAACTAATAAGGTAACTAAAAATGCGCAACACTTAAATGATGGTGTGAAATGCGCTTAACGTAAAACTCTACAAAAAAGTAAAAAAAATTCGAAACTACCAAAAAAGAGTTTTTAATTACTAAAAACTCGCTAACAAGCGTCAAACCGCCCAGGAGCGGCTTAAAAAAATGGTGGAAACAAAAAACATACAAAACTAAACGCAAACCAGCATTTAAAAATAGAAACGGAAAGCAAGCGCGCGAAATTGCACAACTCAGACCAGCGACAACCGCATCCGCTTCCTGTTGGGTACAAGTTGGCGAGAAAAGGAGGGAATTTGGCGGTAACTCTAGTACAAAATGTAAAAAAGGTGTTAGAGTATTTCTATCTCACCAATTTTGTTTGGATTTTGGTGACAATGTGATTAAATGTTACCTGCTACACCTAGTAAACTTAGTATTATTTATTTATTTTAATAAGGCACACGAAACAGGATATAGCAAAATACAATTCAGAAAAGGCTTGACTTACAGGTTACGAACTAGACCATATCCCAAAACATGTGTACATGGTTAAAATTAAAGTTAAAATTATTAAAATTAAATTAATTTAAATTATTAATTAATTATTAATTAGTTTAACAATCAATAATAAAAATATTTACATAGTTATTTATATTTACGTGTTGCCCGTATAGAAAATCTAGACGGCCTCGGCCTATACAGTTAGCCATAACATGTTTTTCCGTTTTTCATGTTGAATTCTTGTAACAAGGCAAATATATTTATTAAACCCTTAAAATCATCTAGTTTACACCACTGTCAGTTTTAAGAGCATAGTGATGATTCTCCGTTTATTATTGACTAGCTTCTGCCCGCGGTTTTCACCCGCGTTCCCAAAGGCACCGTGCAATTTTTCCGTGACAAAATGTAGCCTATGTTACTTTCCGGTCCATAAACTATAATTATACCAAAAATCACGTCGATCAGTTGCTCCGTTCCGGCGTGAAAGAAGGACAAACCAACAATCCCATTTTCGCATTTGTAATATTAATAGAATATTTTTGTATTAGTTAGGACCTAATTTAATAAGTGACCACGTGTCTGTAAATAGTAGACATAATAATGTTTTACAATAATATAATTATATTTAGTTTAAAAAAACATAAAAACGCTTTCCACTTCCTGGCTCCATCATCAGACCATAGACACCAAGTGCAATCTATTTTTTTTTTAATCAGTAAAAAAGGACTTTGTTGCTCATGCGATTATTCCGCCCTGGTTTGGTAGCACAAGAGGTAGGGACTTAAAAGTTTATTCTATACAAAACAACACTAATCCCGAGTCTCTGCTAATTTATACAATTTTCTGGCATCATCCGAGAGTGGATTAGCCAGTATACTATTACAGTAAGTGCAATCTATTGGATTCTCGAAAACGAATCGTATGAGCCTGAACTCGAGGACTTTACTTGTGGCCACAGTTCAGATCAGCTATAGCTCCATAACATCTAAATAATGTATTGTCATCCAAACACATACATAATCTTCTATACTTACAAATAAACAAAATTGAAGTGTCTGTTCGTAATATCAAAATAACAGCTTTTTACTAAATGCATATAAAAGTACTCGTATATACTGTACCTAACAAAACAACCAGTTTTAAAATTGTGGTCTGTCTGTCTGTTTGTTCCGGGTCATCTCCGAAAAGGCTGGACCGATTTTGACGGGACTTTCACTGGCATATAGCTGATGTTACAAGAAGAAACTTAGGCTACGTGAGCGAAGCCGCGGGGCACAGCTAGTAGTATACATACAGTTTCATCTCGATACGACAAGGTTGAACAATTTCACACACAAAAGACTTCCATGAATTTATTACATAGTCAATTACACGTGAAACTAAAAAGAAGGGTCTTAAAAAAATTTAACAACAAACTTAAATTACAAGGATAGCTGTTGCCAACGTATGTTTGGTACTTTCCTTACTAAAAAATGCTTGCACCTCGAACCAACATGCATTTCGATAGAAGCTTTGCAGCTCTGTTTCGTTCAGCAACATACCCAGGGTTGCGGATTTTAACTTGGTTTTGTTCTTATTTTAAAGTGTGTTTTAAAATTCCTCGCATAAATTTAGCCAGACTGGGTTTTACAGCCTCTGCTATGGGTATTCATTTCGTCCGAAATCGAATATCCTTGCAATATGTACGTTGGCTACGGTATAAAAGTTACATATCCTATGCATATCCTGTGGGCTTTATGAAAATGTAAATCACTGCGCTGCGTAAATAAAACCTATACAAACAAAACATATACGGTAAAAACAGTTCAATATTAATAAAGAATTGATTTGGATTATGATTCCAAACTATTTAAATATTCCTAAATATTATTACACTAGCTTCCGCCCGCGGTTTTCACCCGCGTTTTCAACCGTGCATTTTTCCGGGATAAAAAGTACCCTATGTTACTCTCAGGTCCATATATATGCAAAAATCACGTTGATCAAAATCAAATCAAATCATTTATTTAGACACAAGCTCACACACACAAGATCAGTAGCTCCGTTATTGCGTGAAAGAAACCAACAAACCAACGACACACTTTCGCTATGCTTTAGCGTCCTCTTGTTCGCGTATTTTTTGTTTTATAAATCGTCATAATACGTGTTATTAAAAAAAATACGCGAAGAAGAGGACGCTAAAGCGATGTTTTTAACTAAACAATTAAGTACCATGAAACAACAAGAAAGTACTTAATTATATACACATTCTTCCTCGTTGAAATTGAAATGAATTCTATTTTAATCGCAAATTCAGGCAATATTAAGGCAGCATCAAGTGGCATTAAAGCAAACTCTTGAATACCCAAGAGCCACCGAGACTTGAAGCCATTGAAATATTTAAAATCGCACCTTCGGCGTTGTAAGCGATTGTCCTTTATAAGGGAAATAAAAAATCTGCAGTAGATTGAAAGCAACCGACCAAATACCTAGCTGTGTCGGTATTTTTTATGTTATTTGGTAACGAGACGAGCTGGTCGTTTGCCTGATGTTAAGCATAACGCCGGCTCATAACAACTGCAGTGCCACCCAGAACTTTGAAACACAAAGGCCTGCGCGGCACTGCAGTGCGCTTACCCTGAGACATTAGGTATTAAGTCTCATAAGCCCAGTAATTTCACTGGATACTCTGCTCATCAAACCGGAACACAGTAATGCTGGCACACTACTGCTTGGCGGCAGACTTCACGAGCAAAGTGGTGGTAACAACCCAGACGGACACTCGCAGAAGAGTTAGTCCTTCCACTAACGAAACAGAGATTGGTAACAAACAGAGAAATAGCCTGTATTATCATATAAGAGCTACTTGTTTTACTTGACATCACGTACTTCATTACGTAATTCTACTCAATGAAAAATTAGCCATTTTGTTCATCACTCGACATTTTCCCAACCCTATACTGAACCTTTGAAGAGCGATATTAAGGCCGCTCATGAATGGACCAGCGCTGTCGAGATTCAAACCGGCTATACCAGGCAGGGTTTGCATAACCTATATTTCGAGGTCGTACGTACTTTTCTTGGTATCGCAAAATCAGTACCAAAATTTTAGGAAGATCATTTTTTAACAGCACTTTAAATATTACACACGTATGATTATGAGGGTAAAACTGTAAGAATAATAATACAGATGTGAAAAATTTATTAAACGCAAAATTACCGCGCTTAAGATTTTTTTCGGTTCGAAATGTTGCACCTAGACACCTTGTCTTTGAGCACAGATAAAATTTATTAAACGCAAAATTACCGCGCTTAAGATTTTTTTCGGTTCGAAATGTTACACCTAGACACCTTGTCTTTGAGCACAGATAAAATTTATTAAACGCAAAATTACCGCGCTTAAGATTTTTTTCGGTTCGAAATGTTACACCTAGACACCTTGTCTTTGAGCACAGATAAAATTTATTAAACGCAAAATTACCGCGCTTAAGATTTTTTTCGGTTCGAAATGTTGCACCTAGACACCTTGTCTTTGAGCACAGATAAAATTTATTAAACGCAAAATTACCACGCTTAAGATTTTTTTCGGTTCGAAATGTTACACCTAGACACCTTGTCTTTGAGCAGGATTTATAGTTTTTGTCTTTGAGGGATACATGGAAGCGTTTTGATTTGGGACAATGCCCAAACTAGCTGAAAAGCGACAGAAACATAAAAGTTAAAACAACACTAAAGTGCTGAGTTTAGGATACTTTACTTACAATAAACTAACTAACTAACAAAATAACTTTTACTTTACAATAAAAAAAACTTTACTCGTCCGGTAAAGCTTTAAAAACTCTAGACCGGGCAGAAATAAACATTTCTGGAAGATGAAGACTGGACTCGACTAGAATAGATCACTTTTAGTTAAATATCCACCATTGTATTATAGGATCTTTTGCTGTGGTTAATTTGTTAAGACTGGTGTACGATATGATTTTGATTTGAATGCTCTATACCGGTATTTTCTAACCGAAAACCACCCTTCTGAGCTAGCCACTACACCGGAGCTGAACTGATTTATGCTGGACCCACCCGATGTGCTCGACAATATTCAATGAGCAGCTGAAAAGGTACTTCAAGGGTCGAGCTTGATTTTGTTCGGTATACGTGATTTTACAAAGAGCAATGACCAGGCTATATTAGTATGTTATTAAGTCAGTCTTCTTTGATAATCACTGATGCCTAGATAAGAAGCAGTTGTCTCGTGTAGTTAACAAAAAAAAACTAATACAAATAAAATAATAATCTATTAAAACTTTTGCTTTGAATTCAAATGCAATTTCACTGGCCTTATGAGACTTAATATGTAAAGTCTCAGGGTTATGAGCGCACTGCAGTGCAGCGTAGGCCTTGTGTTTCAAAGTTGTGGGTGGCACTGCAATTGTTATGGGCCAGCGTTATGCTTAACATCAGGCAAACGACCAGCTCGTCTAGGCATCAAATAGTCCATAACAAAAAATAATTGCCCTTTTAGATTCATCCAAAAGGAATGACTATTTCAGTACAAATTAATTATAAATGAGTAACAGCCACGGATTAGATATCATCGTCATTGGTAACAACACTGTTCAACTGAATTTTGAGCTTAAGTTTTGGAAACATCGTTGTGGATATGGCATTTTCATGCATGACTAGCTATCAAAATAAAAACCCACGTGGGTAAAACACACGCGAAGTTTCCACAGGAACCGTACATTTTCCGGGATGAAAAGTAGCACATGTCACTTTCCGGCTCATGATATAGTTCATCTCTAACAACAACAAATGCCATCGCTCCGTTGTCGCATGAAAGATGGACTAAACCAACAGACACTCGGATTTGTAACATTAACAGGGATAAATCCAAACTAATATTATAAATGCGAAAGTGTGTTTGTTGGTTTGTTGGTTTGTCCTTCTTTCACGCAGTAACGAAGCAACGGATCGACGTGATTTTTGGCATAGATATAGTTTATGGACCGGAGAGTAACATAGGCTACTTTTAATCCTGGAAAAATGCACGGTTACTATGGGAACGCGGGTGCAAACCGCGGGCAAAAGTTAGTTTGACATAATATCGACATTGACAGCTGTCAACAAATTGACAGTTGTCAATAAAGTTTTATCATGTTGACAAGTTGATTTAATTTGACAGATCGGTTTGATGGTTCCTGTGGGAACGCGGGTGAAAACCGCGGGCAGAAGCTAGTATACGAATAAATGTGTGTTTCTTCCTTCAGCAGTATATAACAGTTCTCTTGAAGAAACTTATTCACTCAAATGTTTTAGTAGAACATAGGTCGGATGGACCGGAAGCAGAAGCTTTCTCACGAAAACGGGCTTTTAATGAAAACTGAGAAGCTGAGTGCCGCTACAGAGAGGGTAGCGTTCAGGAAACGCTTTTTCAAGGCCGTTTTGGGACGCGTAAAGCGATGTGTGTTGTATTTTTTTTTTAATGATAAGTTAGCGATTGGTCGCAATTCATCTTTTTTATAGTATTGGATAACGAGCGGAGCCGGTCGTATGCTTGATGGTAAGCATAGCGCCAGGCCATAACAGTTGCAGTGCCACTCAGAGCTTTGAAACACAAAGGTCTGCGCGGGACTGCATTATGCATTCGTTATATACATTTTTATAATTCATATGTTTTTTTGTTTTGCTCTCCTGTCTGGGTTAAAATCTCGTCGCCAAACACCTTTTGGTGTATTCGGCCACAGACCAGTAAACCTAGACGCCACATAATCCAAGTTTTGCATGAGAACACAATCGTAAAATGTAGGCCGGGGATAAGGGAAAATGGCGTGTTGGGATTGGTCAGTTTAACACTCATACATCATACGCAGGAAAACGGCGTGTTGTGATTGGTCAGTTTAACACTCATACATCATACGAAGGAATCCGGCGTGTTGTGATTGGTCAGTTTAACACTCATACATCATACGAAGGAATCCGGCGTGTTGTGATTGGTTTACCTAAATGGCGGTTGAGTGGCGATACGCAGTAATAATGCATAACCTTGGTCAGCGGGGTGTCCGGCTAAGAGGAGTATATAGGTTTACTGGACCGACAGTCCTCAGGCGAGATTATTCAAGTGAAAAAAAAAACCATTCTATTCATACACTTACATTATTAGAAAACGAAACTGAAATAATAAATATTTAACGACTTACCTTTATTGATTGATTTTAGGTACTTCAACAAGTACGTCACTAAGTAAGTTGTTAAGTCGAAAAACTTAACTGCTAGAACACGCAAGGATTGGGGGATCATTTCGATATATTCGTAAGTGTGCAGGCCTATTATAATAATTATAGAGCTACCCATTACACCACTGGAGCCTCTACACCAGGGCGGCATAATCGCATAAGCGACAAAGCCCTTTTTTCTGAGTAAAAAAAAACCACTGGGGCGGGCTATCGAGCTCATGTATGTTTCTTTGTCCTTCTTTCATGCAGCAACGCAGCAACAACGGATCGACGGTTTTTTAGCATAGAGATAACTTTGAGACCTGAGACAGTAACATTTTATACGTGTAGCGTGACGCACAAGCACAAAACTTAGCTCTGACTGATGTATGGCTACTCGCGGTAAGTGGTCGTACGGAGGTATCTCCTCACAAATTTATAGCCGTTTTATTCCATGTTTTCTGAGCATGTTTTCCATTTACTCGTATCTGTATTCTGTTCTGTATTGTTTTAGTTTCCCGGTGGAGATGTAGGTTAAAAGCTGTATGTTTTACCTACCAAGTTTATAATGCTGTAGCTGTATTTTTATACAAAATAGGCTTGACCGCTATCGCGAATATGAAGCACACTTCCCTATTAGATAACTAGTATTCACTCGTGACTTAAAGAAACTCAGATTATAGGAAACACGCAGACTAATTCAAGGAGTTTCACTCTTTATCGCTATAATTGCCAATCTAGATAAAAGTTTAAAAATCATGGAATATACATAGTGTTGATTTTTTTGTCGAAACCGAAACCCAAACCTTCGTCCGTCACTACTAATTACTGCAAGTGACTGGTACGTAATCACTGAAAAAGACACACATGAAAAACGTGACTGACGTCATGAGGTATCAGGCGTCCATGATAATTTATAGAGGCTGCTACCAGTTAGCAGCGTAAACAACGTCCTGGCGGTATTGCCCCATGACATAATACATTAAATAAAAACAAATTGAAGTATCATTTTAAAAAAATTATCTCTACAACTGAGTGCAAGTAATTTGACGAATGTACCATAAATCAGTGTCCCAGTAGAGTGCAGTAATGCACCAGTAGGGTTGTTGCTTTGAAATTAGTTTTGTTTCACTATTTTTTGGTTGAGCGATTGTGGTCGAGCTGGAACTTGTGCAACTTTCAATCAGACGCACGAAAATTTTATGACTCTCAGAATTCCCAAGTAAGGTTGGTGTCCGGGACGCAGCAAGCAGTATTACAATTGTATAAATATAACAATTGCAGTGCCACTCAGAACTTTGGAACAAACTCTCTCTGTTTGGTGCAAAAAGGCCTGCGGTAAACTGCAATGCATTCGTTATCATAGACATTAGATATAAGGTCCAGTAATTTTACTACTTTGTTCATCCACCCGTAACATAGTAATGCTTGCACATGCTCAGTGGCAGACTACACGAGTAAAGCGATGTTACCCACGGATTTCTCATTAGTTGGTAACCCTACTGGCACCTGCCGCTCGCCACTTAGCGACCACTTCTTTTTACATTTAGAGTTTTTACTGCGCCCTCTTTTTGCACCCGTTTGTAATTGGGTCGCAGTGCTTGTAGTTAGAAGACTACTTACAGCCGTGTCTTTCATGGCACGGTAATTTGTGGGGGTATTTTTAGAGGCTATGTACGGACTAATTGTACGGGCTTGGTATTTTGCGCTGTGTTTCATTACGATGCGGGACCACGAAATGGAACGTATGCATCTGTAGTGAGAGAACCGGAACGCTTTCACGAAGCGTGAGCATAGTTTTCTTTCATAATAACTTTTTTCGAACGATTAGTACTAAAAACTTGCTTATCTACTAGATAAATCTACAAAAACATGCCGATTATTGAACACTGATTTGCTAATGTTATAGTTTGTTTTTTGATTATAGGAAAGTAGTTCAATCGTAATATCAAACCGGCACTAGCTACTACAAAAACACTGCATATAACTTAGTTACAAAAACAGTTTGATAGTCTACAAGCCATCGTTTTGTTAGTGGGAGGACTAACTCTTCTGCGAGTGTCCGTCTGGGTTAGTACCACCGCTTTGCTCGTGACGTCTGCCGCCAAGCAGTAGTGTGCAAGCATTACTGTGTTCCGGTTTGATGAGCAGAGTATCCAGTGAAATTACTGGGCTTATGAGACTTACACTGTACTTGTACTTACACAGTGAGCGCACTGCAGTGCCGCGCAGGCCTTTGTGTTTCAAAGTTCTGAGTGGCACTGCAATTGTTATGGGCCGGCGTTATTCTTACCATCAGGCAAACGACCAACTCGTCTCGTTACCAATAACAATTTAAAAAAAAACCAAGCGATCCAACAAGATTTTTAAAGTACTATGAGCTCTCGGCCTCCACGGACCGAATGTTTCGACCCAAATGACTCAAATATAACCATACCCAAGGTTAGCATATTTGCGCCGCTTGAGTCGCTCCGCCTTTATAATTATATAAATATTTTTGCGTAAAAATACATAATTATAATATTATAAAAATACATGAATGTTCTTGTATTTTTGCATGAAAGTGGGTCGAAATGAAAACCCCATTTTTAGAAGTCTATTAAAATGAGGTTGTATAGACTTCCACCGTATTTTCCAAAGAATTAAATTGACAAAATGAACTGGACTGTTGCGTGATGGTAAGCGTCGCACTTAGTTCTAACAATTGCAACGCTAACTTGAACGCCAAGTTTTTTACTGAAAGAAACAAACTGATTTTAAAATCCAGTCAAGAGTATCAATTTAATAAAGAAAACTTTCTGAAGTAGTTAGCGGCGCTTTCCAGTCTCCTCACTCTTTAGCACTCCTCGCTGAGAGTGCAAAGATATCGCTGCCTTTTAAAATGCACTCGGGTAATTCGAGTCGTTTTACTTAAAGAATGGCATCCACTGTAAAGCTTTTTTATAGCTATAGTGGGGGAGAGAGATGCAGTAATAGAAGGGAATATTATATTTATCTAACCTCCTATCTGAAACATTAGCGAGTGTGGCCGAGTGAGAACTTGTGCGACTTTCAATCCGACGCTTGTTCGAATATCGACTGGGCCCGCACCAATGACTTATAACAAGTTATGTGCGCGTTATTCACACTCGCTTTAAAATGGTGAAGGAAAACATCGTGAGGAAACCAAGATCAAGAACCACAAGATTCGAGGACATGTGACATCCACCAAGCCGCACTGGGCCCGCGTGGTGGATTATGGCCCATACCTATCTCTCTGAGTGAAGGCCGGTATCCCAGCAGTGGGAGCGCAAGAGGCTGATAATGTATCTGAAAAATTACTGAATTTTTTATAATTATATTCATTACTACGTCTACTTACTATCAAAATGGGAATTCCCACTTGGGTAAAGTAGATAGAAAATGACACCGTTTCCTTGCCTATAACTTACACTTCATTTTTTTAGACTATGATGTTGGTATATTAACATCCACAGCGTCCCGGACGGCGGGAGAGCGCAGAAAGCGCTCAACCCTATAAAAGTGGTGTGCGGCGATGAGCTCAAGGGCACCGCGTGGGATGTCTATTTCTTTGGTACGCTCTGTAGCTTAAACGGCTTTACGGATTTGGATAATATTCGGTGTCATTAGATTCGTTTTAATTTGTGTGTTTCAGTTGAATGAGTAAAGATGTCAGTGAAATTACTGGCCTTAATACCGATCAGGGTAATGAGTGCAATGCAATGCCGTGCAGGCCTTTCAAATTCAAATTCAAAAACAAATAGGCCCCAAAGTAGCACTTATGAAAGTTAAAATGACTCTAACAGCGGGCCTCTGCAACATTCATCTACCCGAATCACAGACTAAAACTAATGCTGTCTTTATCAGAACATAATAAATGAGAAAGACACCAACAGACCCAATCCGTGATCAAAGTCAACGAACCTTCCAGAAACCCACCGTGCCCGTTCCAAATTGAAACTTTGTGTTTCAAAGTTCAGAGTGGCACTAAAATTGTTATGCTTACCATTAGGCAAACGACCAGCTCGTCTCGTTATACAATAGTTTAAAAAAACAATTGTGGGAGTGACAGGTATAATTTAATTTTCAATTCAGTTTCTAATACGCTGCCAGGTTTTTTTTCTCTAGCTATCGCATCGCATCCACAGCAACACAATTCTAACCCACCATCAAGTTTTCCAATATACGTCTTTTATTTTCCCAGCACTAAAAAAGCCGCCATCTTCCCCGCATTACCCGAAAGAAAGCTTCCACACGTGGATTCGAAAACGCTTTCAGCTAAATACAGACGAGTGGAATTTTTTGAACCTAATTACTTTGAGTGCGCGCTGAGATCTGAAGCTGGGAGATATCGGTGCGAAGATTAAGGAGAGTTTTGTTAACAAAAAAAATATATAATCTATACAAATAAATAAAATAGAAGTGTCTGTTTGTAATATCAAAATATCAGCTTTTTACTAAATGCATATGAAAGTATATACCGATACCTATAACAAAACAAGCATTATTTTAAATTTTTGTCAGTCTGTCTGATTGTTCCGGGTAATCTCAGAAACGGCTGGACCGATTTTGACGGGACTTTCACTAACAGATAGCTGATGTTCAAGGAGTAACTTAGGCTACTTTTATGGAAAAACAATTAGGGTTCCGCGCAAATAAATAAAAACCATAAATCCAATATCTCCGCGTGGGTGAAACCGCGGTCAGCAGCTAGTTATAATATAAATATTATGAAATTACTAATATTATAAATTCGAAAACGTGTTTGGTGGTCTGTCTTTCTTTCACTCGGCAACGGAGCAACGGATTGACATGAGTTTTTGCATAAAAACAGTATTGCCCAGGAGGTTCCGTTAACTATGTTAAACCAACATAAACATACCCATATTATTTTCTCCATAATATGTCTCCATAATTTTCTGAAGTAGTATAATTCACTCGACTCATTTCAACAATCTACCAAATGGTAAACGGAAAGTTTTCCACTATCCACAATTCCGGGAGCTGCCGCGGGCTTAATATCCGGAAATCTGATAAAAAATATCATTCAGATTGGCACGTGAAAACGGATACGCGTGGCACCTATGGAATCCGGTTATTCAATTCTTAAACTCCGGATTTTGTCGGAAACGGCACAGAGGTTTTGGACTGTGACTGTATAACAATGTATTGAATAGTTACTATTACTATATTACTATAATACTATTACTATATTAGTATTTTAATTCCCGTTTTTAGTCTGTAGTAGTTTAGACAAATGGGAATGTCGTTTCGAAGCGATTTAAATAGAATCCGCCTCGAAGCTATAGTTGTCTCCCTCTGCGGCGCAAGTACGCAAGTCGGTTCGATAAATTTGTCGAACCGAAAAACTCGATAAATTTATCGAATGTTGCGATTCCGAAGTCTGATCGTAAACGATTGTAGTAGCTCTATATTCTCTTTGGATTCGACCTAGCTTTTCGATAACTTTTGTCGATTGTTTCGAGGCTCGATAAAACCCACTTTATCGATTTGAACTGTCAATTTTATCGAATTTTATCGACCTAAAAGATCCGTACTTGCGCCGCTGGTTCGATACTGATAGGAGTCAATTACAATGATGATGCAATTTCCGCCATAAATCAAAATTAAACTAATTTCAGTCGTTTAGAAAAATCGGTTTCAGCATCCATCGTTTCACTGGGTGCAACGAAGATTATCAACGTTACAATAAGCAGAAAGCTAACTCCAGTCTTCAGTCTAAGCTTACCGAAATCGAAGCTTCTAAAAGTGCGTGTTGCTTATACCTACTGTTGTATATACCTACTGTAAGAATAAAGGTAGAGCATGGTATGGTGCTAGGTGCTACGCTATGACGTCATGAAGTCAGTGCTACGCCGTAGTCGTCCCAGCGCTACGCAAGGGGAAGACGCGGCGAAGGACAGCAGTCCTCATTGAACTACGAGTGAAAATACACGGGTGTCGATTATTCAAACCGAGTTGTCTCATTTCTGGACCTAACACTACGTTCTCAGTTCTCCCGTGATCATGGCGTTTGCAACAGCGCCGAAATATCGGAAACTCAAATCAAATAAATAATATACATGGTAAATATCCCGTTTTTAGTGATAATTTTCAAAGTGTTGATGACCATGACAGTTTAAAAACCTATATTTGCTCTTATTTTGAATCCTATCCTACTATGTAATGAAAGTTTGTGTGTGTGTGTGAATGTTTCTTACCACGTATCTCTGTAACAACTAAACCGATTTTGATGAAATTTGAAAAGTAGATAGTTGATGGCGATCTCGACTCTCACAAAAAAGTAAATGAAGCGGCGCAGAAATGCGACTTCACCCGCGTGGATATTGAATTAATTCGTTAGTTTTGAAACAATAATAAAAAAAAAACGTATTTTATTATTTATTTTGAAGTATATTTGTACCGAGTTAGTCGAAGCAAGGAATAAAATTTTCCATAGAAACTATATCACCCTGTTTAATCCTCTTAGGGGTTGTTTTTAAACATTAGCTTAGCCTATTTCTTATTCCAGGATTTAAACATTTTACACTCCAAATATCATCAAAATCGTAGTAACGGAGATACGTGGTAACAAACCTTCACACAAACTTTTGCATTTATAATATTTATATATACTAGGTTCTGCCCGCGGTTTTCACCTGCGATCCCACAGGAACCCTACATTTTTCCGGGATAAAAAGTAGCCTATGTTACTCTCCGATCCATAAACTATGTCTATGCCAAAAATCACGTCGATCCGTTGCTCCGTTATTGCGTGAAAGAAGGACAAACCAACAAACACACTTTTGCATTTATAATATTAGTAGGATAGTAGAAGTAGGATAGTAGAAGTAGGATAGTAGGATAAGAAGTAGGATAGGATAAAACATGAAATAATTCGTGTGCTTCCACCTAAAAAGTTGTCGTGCTGCTATTGACTGTGGCACCGTCTTACGCCAAGCCCGATTCATTGAACGAATCGGAAAAAAACCAATCGGAAGCTGATTGAACAGACCCGCCGCGCGCCGGCAGCTGATAGCTAGTTGACACTTAATTGAAACTGGCTTTCACAATCTGGATGATCACAGCTAAAGAGTCGCTTGTTGTTTGGATCTCGATAATGTTTTAAAACCTGTGAAAGTGACCTTGCTCCCACAAATAACATTCGTAGGCTGATGTCTCGAATATTATATTGTTTACTAGCTGCTGCCCGCGGTTTCAACCGCGCGGAGATATTGGAATTCATGGTTTTTAGTGGTGATTTAGTTTAATTATTGAAAGGTGATTTGATCGACAGTCTTCTTAGACGAACGTTACAGAGACCTACTATTAGAGTCATTTATTTTAACCTTCATAAGTGCTCCGTTGGGTCCTATATGAATAAAGCATCATGAATTTTGAATTTAGTTATGATTAAAAATATCAGCCGTTTGAAGATAATCCGCGCAATAAGGCACACTGCCTTATTAAAAAATTATATTTTTATACTTTTTAAATTTTGTGCGCATTCAGCCTTTCAAATAATACATTAAATATCGTGTACGATGACCTAAATATAATTTATTTATTTTAGTATATGTGCTTATAGGATCACGTTTACATTCCAAGAAAAATTAAAATAATAACACTGTCCAGCAATTTTTCACCATTGCCGTATTAGAAATTGCTGGCATCTTATTTCGTTTTGTACTGAATAGAGCCGATTGACATATAATTTTTTGCGACTTCCAAGTGGGAGAAACTACAATAAAGAAAAACAAATGAAAACCAAGTAGAGTTTTATTATTTTGCGCACAATGAACAATAAAGCAATTGTTACTTAACCGACGTTTAAAACTCCCAGAAGGAAGTAAACACAATTAGCTAACAACTGCGAAATGAAATTGAAAAATATGTTTTTAGCTTTAGCCGTCTTGGATACCAAAAATAAAGAGATAAGTACGAGGAAGAGGAAGTAGGGGTAAAAAGGACGGCCGCTAATTAATCTCGTCGTTCCAATGTCTCCGGGCAGTTACAGGTGGTCGTTTATTACGAGTCCGTTTATTCCCTGTTGTTAATTAAAATTGGGGTGGTTAACACGCAATCTTGGTTTTAGATAAAGGCTTGTTGGTTTAAGTTAATTTTGCAGGAGTTTGAAATTTTACTTGTACAGTGGTTTTACTTTTAAGCGTATAACTTTTGAGACCGAAATAATGTGTTGAAAACTGGTTTGGAATGAATTAAGAAGCAAAATAAGTAAGTAAGCTAGCATGAAAAAATTGCTTTAATAAAGCTACGAACCGACTTCAGTGACAAACTACTGACCCGATTTTGATGAAATTTATATGGGACAAATATGAAAGTATATACTTTAAAAAAAAAACTTTCCAAATCGGTTTATAAATGACAGAGATATGAGGTAACAAATATTTAAAAAAAATACCCACCGAATTGATAACCTTCTCCTTTTTTGGAAGACGGTTAAAAAGATATAATGCGTTTCACGAACGAATTACGTAGACTAAAACCATTTAATCCACCGCTCTGAACGTGAATAGGAAATACACAATCGAACAAATAGAAATAGTTTCCCATATATACCGAACAAGTAATTCGTTGATAAAAGAAAATGGGAGCACGTCGGAGTACGCGGAGTTTTCTATTTCCATTAGTGCTAATAACCGGCGTATTTTCGGATGAGTACAGAACAATTACCGGAGGTCCTAACTTGGCCGAACTTCCCTAATAGGAGCAATTGCCTCTTATCGTCGGAGAAACGAAAGTTAAAATCGCGTTACCACTGCTAACGAGACGGCGGGCGTTAAGTGTCACGGTTCTGGGCGATGGGACAGGTATAGAGTAGCGACACATACTCGTCTTTTGGTGAAACTCGCTACAGCTTATAAATTATGGCTATATACATTTCAGTAATTGGTTTCCATGGGAGATCGGTTTCGATTCATAATCACTTTTTGTGGCATAATAAATTTAGTGGACAGAGAAATTTTGGTTATCTGGTTTTATCCGCTTTATACTTTTTTATGTTATTGGTAAAGAGACGATCTGGTCGTTTGCCTGATGGTAAGCATAACGCCGGCCCATAACAATTGCATTGCCACCCAGAACTTTAAAACACAGGCCTGCGCGGCACTGCGTTGCGCTTGTTACCCTGAGACATTAGGTATTAAGTCTCATAAGCCCAGTAATTTCACTGGCTTCTCTGCTCATCAAACTGTAACACAGTAATGTTTGCACACTACTGCTTGGCGGCAGACTTCACGAGCAAAGCGGTGGTAACAACCCAGACGGACACTCGCAGAAGAGTTAGTTCTCCCACTAACAACATTTATAAAGCCGGTAGCCGGTCCCCTTTTCATTAAAATCGCTTGCTCTCCCACCTTACACCAAACGCCCGCGGAATCATGCGGTCTCCACCATTGTTATTAGGTGGTAATCCTGGACAATAGCACAAACAGTCTGTTTTTATCACCACTCGCTATTGATGGTACTCCGATATCGCCGTAATACAATCGTAACAAGACAAACAAACATATAACCAACTAGATTAGTAGAGGTTTACGAATACAATTACTGTGAGCAATTTTATGTTATAGTCCATTTTAAATAATAGAACGCCGAATGAGACAAAGTCTCTGTCCTTAATTAGGACTAACTGTATTTGGGGAATCAGGTTTTTTTTACATTTATTTGGTTGGGCGTGTTGCAGACCGTAGACGATTATGCAAACGTGCGTTTGCTTGTCAAAATAAGGACGCTTTTGCATAAAGCGCGGATTACTAGACTCGTATTCCGCGCTTGATGCAAAAGCGTTGTTATTTTGACAACAAGCAAACGCACTTTTGCATAAACGTCTACGGTTTGCATATGGTCTCGGCTAGTAAATGTATCATCCCATCTCATCCCGTGGTGGCCGTAAAAGCTGGCTAAAGGAATATCCAGGGATTGAGCATCAACTGCATTCTTCACGGTCAACACCATATTATAATCTTGTGACCAAGAGTGGCAAGCGTGGTGTATAACGTGGTGTAAACATAATACATGTTTTTAGCTTTACAGCCCGCATGGAACTAGTGACGTCAGATGTTCTGTCCAATTATTTTTTTAAACCCTTACACGCATGTATCCCCCGCACTAGGATTCCCTGTGTTGCAGGTGGCATGGACACACACAGATACACATCACAAACATCCAAGACCCGAGAACAAACTTTATGCTCACACAAAATCTGCCCCGGCCGGGAATCGAACCCGGGAACCCTCGCTTTGCAGGCAGGGTTACTACCAACTTAGCTACGGAGCCGTCGTATGGAGCTTTTTAGCGCTCAGTGAATACGCTCGATTTGACTCTCATTTTTGACGTTTCTAGCGTTCGATTTCCAGTTTACTCGATACAGACATTTGATTCTCATGAGAAAACGAATTCTTTGGCATCATGAAGAAAATGTATTCAACATCCCTATTTCAGTGTTTCAAAGACCGCAACTTAAAAGCCGTAGCTTTTCGAATGGCTTGACATTATACAAATAAAGACCTTCAAACACCAAGGGCCGTCGCGAAAATGTCTCAAATTATCAAGAATTTAATTTCAAAGAAAATATAATGGGCACATTAGAGATTCGTAATTAATATAATCCTTTTGCCTTAATTGTGAGAACAAAGGGTGTGTCGGCAGTAATTTATGTGGGGACGCTGTACTGAGTGTGAATTAGAACTGCTATGATTCCGACGTCTCAAAGCGCCGCGAAAGCCGACAAAGAACCGAATGATTCATTATACCTTAGTACACAATATAAACAGGGTTTTCATTGCGTGTATCTCACTCACGATTGGGAAAAATTTACGCGAGTCGTTAGGTCATTTAAAATAGAGAAATATTGAAACACCTAAAAAAGGAAACTTTAAAATTATAACACAAATTAATAAATAAAAAAAATTAAGTGTTATAGTTGGCGGTCTTATCGACTAAAGTGATCTCTTCCAGACAACCGTGCATGGAGAGGAATAACATTTTGTTTGTATATTAGTATCTATGGACTGTGGCTTCCAATTACTTTATGATTTGAGTAGCTGGGTTTCACCCGCGTGGAGATACTGGATTTCATGGGTTTTATTTTTTTGCGCGGAACCCTAATTCTTTTTCTAAAATCAAAGTAGCCTATCATATGTTACTCCTTGTATCATCAGCTATCTGTCAGGGAAAGTCCAATCATAATCGGTCTAGCCGTTTCGGAGATTACTCCGAACAAACAGACAGACAAAAATTTTAAAACTGGTTGATTTGTTGTAGGTACCGTATATACTTTCATATGCATTTAGTAAAAAGCTGTTATTTTGATATTACAAACAGACACTTCAATTTATTTGTATAGATTACGAATAGGTTCATAATTCAAATTTTAAACGTTGTCTTACAATGTCTGTTTCTTCTTTTACTTTAACATTTTAACAGAATAAAAACAAAACTGTATGTTGGCACGCTCGTTCGTTCAGCGCGTGTAGTAGTAACGCAGCCTAACCGCCACATGTAAGCCCGCGATCGCATTTTGCCGCCAGCCGCGCTGTCATTCCAAACAAACGAGCTCCAAGCGCCAAACAAAAGCTGCCTACAGCCGAGCGGTAATAAGCTACGCCTGCCGGGATCTATTGAGCCAGTTACGAATACGAGTAGTAAAGATTTTATTTTGACGGCTCCGTAGCTAAGTTGGTAATAACCCTGCCTGCAAAACGAGGGGTCCCGGGTTCGATTCCCGGCCGGGGCAGATTTTGTGTAAACATAAAGTTTGTTCTCGGGTCTTGGATGTTTGTGATGTGTATCTGTGTGTGTCCATGCCACCTGCGACACAGGGAATCTTAGTGTGGGGGTATGAGTGTAAGCGTTTATTTATTTATTAGTGTACTAGCTGCTACCCACGGTTTCACCCGAGCGGAGATATTGGGCTTCATGGTTTTTATTTTTTGGCGCGGAACCCTAATTCTTTTTCTAAAATAAAAGTAGCCTAAGTTAGTCCTTATAAAATCAGCTATCTGCCAGTGAAAGACCCGTCAAAATCGGTCTAGCCGTTTGGGAGATTGCCCGGAACAAACAAACAGACAGATAGAAGGACAAAAATTTTAAAAATTGTGTTTTTGTTTAAGTATCGTTATATACTTTCACATGCATTTAGTAAAAAGCTGTTATTTTGACATTATAATACAAACAGACACTTCAATTTTATTTACTTGTATAGATTTGTGCTTTCAAATGTAAGTATTTTTTCTTGGTTTCGCAGTACATACCTTTTACTTTTATCTGACGAAACCCTTAACCTTATTGCATCGCCAGCTGTAACTATTGCAGTGCTACCCAGAACATTGAAACCCAAAGGCCTGCGCGGCACTGCCGTCTTTACCCTGAGACATTTTATTTATTTTATTTTTATTGGACACATACTTTCAACTTATACTTAAGAGTAAACATAATATGCACCCTCTTAGGAGGGCGTTGCAAACTTAAATTAGGTACTTAGTTAACAATATAAAATAAGAACTAAAAAGTAATAGAGACTTATCAAGTAGGTAATTCTAAGAATTAGAGCTTGAGATCATATAGAAGTATATTTTTACTCTCTAGATGGCAGAGTTCAACACTATCAATAAAAATTCTAAATTATAATAGGTCGGGGAAAAAGTTCCTTCGCATTTTTTAAGAAAATTCAAAACATTTTTAATATAGTTTATTTACATTTAACTAAAGTATGTAGGTACCATTTTGTTCGATAACTTTTTGCCATCTTGTAGGTAGGGACATGATCCCATTGCTATATAAATTTTGGGACTTCTGATCAAAATACCGCGACAAGTGGTTTTGGCAGTCCTCTCGTGATGTTAACCTGACACTGCCTAAAGAATTCTGAAGAGACCGAAACAGGTGGAAATCTGAAGGTGCAAGGTCAGGACTATACGGCGGATGCATTAACACCTCCCAGCCAAACTCTCTTAATTTTTTCTGAGTGGCTAAAGATGTGTGAGGTCTAGCGTTATCATGAAAACCATGAAAATGAAAACCACACCCCTTCTGTTGATTAATTCCGGCCGCTTTCTCTCAACTTCTTGCTTTAATCTCATCAGTTGTTCGCAGTAGAGTTCAGAATCGATGGTCCTGCCTGGTGGTAACAGCTCATAATGAATAATGCCCTTCCAATCCCACCACACACACAGCATCACCTTGTTGCGAGTTAACCCGGGTTTCGCCACAGTCTGTGAAGCCTGACCGGTCTTTGACCACGACCTTTTTTGCACGTTCTTGTCGTACATGATTCACTTTTCATCACCAGTTATCAGCTTCTTCAAAAATGGTTCGGTTTCATTATGTCGTAGTAAAGAATCACAAATGAGTACACGGTTCATTAGCAATTCATTAGGTTTCTTTCAGTGAGCTCGTGAGGTACCCAAATATCGAGCTTTTTTGTGTACCCAGTTTTTTTCAAATGCGCCAAAACTGTTTTGTGGTCAATTCCCAGTTCTTCAGCTACGTCGTAACTACTGATATGCCGATCTTGTTCCACTTTTTCAAAAATGGCATCCATTTTATCCGTAATAGGGCGACCAGAGCGACGTGCATCTTTGAAATCAAAATTTCCGGATTGAAAACGCTTAAACCAAATTTGTGCTACTCTCAGAGACACTGCACTAGGTCCATAAACATCGCAAATTTTTTTCGCGGCTTGCGTTGCATTTTTACCTTTTTTGTAGTAAAATTTTAAAATGTATCGAATTTCTTCATTAGATTCACTCATTTTGACAGTACGAAAAACAAATGAAAATCACACATTTTCCTAATTTGAATTTGGAATTATGTTCTTTAAAATTTAAACTTTCATATGATACCAAAACCAGCCAGATACAAATAGTATAGCCAAAGAGATTTTATTACAAGTTCATACATACTATAATGCGAAAAGACTAATATCATCTAGAATGGAGGAAGAAAAGGAACACACCTTGGACAACAGAGCCCGTCTCGCTTATTATTTTGTCTCGTATATTAGGGTTGGACCGCTACCTAACCTGGTAGTAAATGACGATGCGGTCGACGATGAAATACGCTTACCTATTAATCATCATCATCAGACGTCCACTGCTGAACAACTGAACATACGCCTCCCCCATAGAACGCCACTTGGATCGACTACTCGCCTCTTGCATCCAACGGTTCCCCGCGGTTTTGACAAGGTCGTCGATCCATCTATGTTAAAGTTAAACAATTTTAGCTCTTGTTAAGTAGGACTTTTTTTTTAAATATTAAGTACATCAAAGTATTTTCTTTATCAGGAAAGTTCTATTAATAGCTATAATGTTGCTCAATTTTTATATAAAAATAGAAATTCATCGAAGTTTTGGGCAAGTTTATTTATCATTTTGGACTTAAGACAACAAGCTTTGAACTGTGTCAGAGGGCTATAGGAGGCTAAAAAAACTGGCCTATAAATAGAAAGGAAAAAAAGCACAACTTTTCATATCAAACTAATGATGAGCATATCGATCGACATCTCCTATATCTTTAATGACGCCATCTCCCAACTTTGAAGAGTTCTTTGTCTTATTATTTCGGAAATAAAACGGCGTCTAAACTTCGTCTACCATAATATTATTTCCACGTTAGAAGTCCATAACGAGCGCTTACGGCGGTCATGAGCGGAAAAAGCGAAAAAGAGCGGGAGCTAAAAAAGCGGACCACGGACGTATTGAAGTGAAGGGGCAGTGCTGAAATTATAATTAAGAGAAACGACATGTTTAGCGCTTTATGCACTTTGCATTGCATTTCGACTACAGATTAAAGTTCTATGTGATGAAATTATTCACCCCAAAAATTCAAAACTGACTAGGTTCTTGAGCTGACGCCAGTTTTAGGATATTCTGACGAGCCGACCGTGGCTAAGTTGGTAGTAACTGGCCTGCAAAGCGAGGTGCCCCGGGTTCGAGCCCCGGCCGGGGAAAAAAAGGAAAAAAAGTTCGATTTGTCCCCCTGTTATCGATGAGGGGACAGAACGAATTAATTCTTTCCAAGTAGTCCCATGCTTTTTTCTTAGGAGGACATATAGGAATAAAAAGTTGGATGTGTCCCCTTGAGCTTTTTTAGGTGCACTAATAGATTCTGCCTGGACGATCACAACATATATCTGGATCTCTGGCAAAGATTCTTATATCTAGGAAAGTAAGAACTCCGAGGACCATGGTCCTATAAGTACCTAGCGTATGAAATGAAATGAAATGATCATTTATTTGCGTGAATATAGGTAATTTCAGGTAAGTACATGTCATTAATTATATAGTTTCACTATATTCGAATACATAGTCGTGCAAATTTTTAAATTATAGTTTTAAGTTACAATTTTATGGCACAAAAAAAAAATTAAATATCATCATAAAAACAAAAATTGAGTCTAATAATCTACACCGATAAGCATTACAATAAAATAGAATACAATTCAGTCAATAACATAATTAAATAAAAAGAAAATTACACATCATTTTATAAATTTAGAATTAAAAAAGTCTCCTATTGTATAAAAACATTTGTCACAAAGCCATTTAAACAGTGTTTTGTATGTCACGTAATTCTCTCAGGTCAATAGGTAATTTACTATAAATTTTATGGCCATATGATAGCAATTCATGTCACACATTTTCAGTCTGTTTTTCGGTACCAAAAGTGGTTTTTGTACTATTTTTCTTTTAAGCGTTGATCTCTCATCGGTTTCAAAAAGTGACTGGTTTTTCCTAACGAACTTGCACATTTCAAATAGGTATAAAGAAGGTAGTGTAAGTATGGGATGAAGATATGGACCAGATGACATGAATAAGACGATGGAATGATAGAATTTTTATTTTCTACTAGCTGCTGCCCCACGGTTTCACCCGCGCGGAGATATTGGATTTCATGGTTTTTATTTTATTTCGCGGAACCCTAATTCTTTTTCCGAAATAAAAGTAGCCTATGTTACTCCTTGTAACATCAGCTATCTGCCAGTGAAAGTCCGGTCAAAATCGGCCCAGCCGTTTCGGAGATTACCCGGAACAAACAGACAGACAGACAGAAATTTAAAAAATGGCTGTTTTGGTGTAGGTCCCGTATGTACTTTCATATTCATTTAGTAAAAAGCTGTTATTTTGATATTACAAACAGACACTTCAATTTTATTTAGTTGTACAGATAATGTTATTCATGATGTCATCAGCCGGAAGACGTCCACAGCTGAACATAGCCTCCCCCATAGTACGTCGATGCATACCTTATTAGCGCTTGATTATTATGGAAATCAATCGAGATTTGAAAAAGAACTGTTTAAAATCACTAAATCTCAAACTTTCTACATACAAATCCTTTTTTGAAACCGCTATAAGTTGAAGATTCTTTCACTCTACTCCTAACTTCCCTGAGTACGTCCATGGAGCGTGAAAAAGCTAATGAAAGTTCCACGAAAATTGCCTATTATTTCCAGTATAAAGCCAAGAAGAATTTCATACTTCGGACTTAAGTACTTAATAATTCCTTTAAGGGAATGTTTTCGAACCAAGTACCTTTTAGTTAAATAGTTTTCAGGAAGTTCCGTTGGTGCCGTGGTACGGCTGCTTGCGGGGTGTCGCTTGACGATTTGGTTTAAGTTGTAAACTTATAGCGATTTATTAGGTAACTGACGTAAAGTTCTGCACTAAATTTGTAAAACAAGAATTTAAGCAGACAGATTTTAAAGTAATTTAAAAGTAAAGGTGTTTTATTACTTTGAAATAAAAACATAGCGTTTTTTACCGACAAATACTACATGAATAAATACTACAGGGCCCCGATCGCGCTAATTTGAAATGACAGCGTACAGTTATTGTTTGGTTGTGGTTTGATACCAACTGTTGTTTAGTTTCGGTTCAGGCGTGTGGAATTCGATATTGCCGTTCATTTGACAGCGTTAACTGTCAGTTGTTGTCGAGAAACTCAACTTTTGGTAAAACTATTAGCGCGATACGAAACGGTCAAAAAGCTGTGATGCGGTTATGGTTTAGCAGCAGTTTGGTTGATAATTTTTAACGCGATTGCCCTCCTGGTAAAGCACATCAATCACTTCTAGACCACTACTAGTTGGCAGCGTATTCAGCAGGCTAGCGGCATTGAAATTTCCTTATTGATTCGTTGAGATAAATACCAGCATTACCGTACCACATTTAATAATAATTAATTACATTAAAAAACTAGCTTAATATTATATTCAGTTATCAATTAAATGTCCTTTGAAACCGTAATACTTATATCACTAGGTAACGAACGCGATCAAACTCAAGTCTATGTAAGTCTACTCTTACAATAAAAAAAAATAGTAACAAAACTTGCCCGTATCGGTCCACAGTGAACGTGTCAAGTGCTAAACGCTCTCAACTGTACTTTACACCCAAGGCTCCAGTCAAGAAGTTTGTAATGTCATTACCTACTTGAAACTCCGCTTTGTGAACCGAGCTGCGAACTTACCCACGATACGATGTTTAGGTATTTTGAGAGACTGACAGAAATGGGAGCCAATTTATTTGATGCATGCGGTGGAGACAAGAGATTTGCTCGGCTGGAGCGTGATCTTTTGTTTTAGACTGGAGATTGGAGGTGAAGTTTACAAGTTGGTTCGATTCGGAGGGATCAGCATGCGAGAATTGTAGTAGGTAAAGTTTTGCAGTGTGGCTACGTATCTAATTAGGACGCTTGCTTGACGAGAATATCTTATTTTTAGGGAGTTTCACGAGACAAATGAATAATTGCATTTCCAGTTTCTTCCAGTTCATAAATATTTGTTTTATCGCGGAGATAGAATTGCCATCACCTCAACGAAATCTGTCAACGTCATTTTTTAATCTGAAAGTAAAAATAACTTTAGGAAATTTTTAAGAGTTCCACAAGTTCTTTCTTCAACGCTGTTCTGTGTTTTAACGATATACCTACACAAAGCATATTGGGATATGCAGGTTTAGCAATGCAAAGTTCTGCGTTCAATTGTTATACGCTGGCGTTATCCTCAACATCAGGCAGACGATCAGCTCGTTCTAAAACTCTGTCCTGAATTATTAACAAAGCCACGAAGGTCGAAGGTGGTATATTTCTTCATTCATTATTCAGCTTACCAAAATTGTCTTCCATTCTTACATCGTCTCTAATTACGTAAGCGACACCGATCCTTTGTCATTATCTTCATATAAGTGGTTGCGTTTCTATTTCCGACTCATTTGAAAACAATACGTTCGGTGCTGTCTTTTAGATCTCTATTACAGTAGCCATAAAGTTCTAATTAGTGATCATCGAATGTACAATTGAATGTGGTCGCGCATAGCTTTGTTCATGTGAGTATTCTATTTGTATGACACAGTACAGTAATAAAGAGTTATGAATCTCAAGCGTTTTTGTCACGATGTGTGAATTTGCGCCGCCATCTTGCTTGTCTGGAACTCTACCAGTAGATACAATAATTTGCACCTAATTTAAAGAAATGTTACAAAATATTACATTATGCGCGTGGTAACAACAGACCTAAATTTCTTCGCTTCGCTAGTGAAAATATTATACTAATTATTTATTGGACTAGCGGATCATTTGCATGATTGTATAAGCATAACACAAGCCCATAAACAGTTGCAGTGCCATTCAGAAATTAGAACTTTGAAACACAAAGGCCTGCACGGCACTGCATTGCGATCCTGACAGTTCAGACATAAGATCTAGTAAGCCTAGTAATCTCACTAACAAGTCTAGTCTCCTAGTCCTAAAAATCTTTATAATCCTCACAACACCAATTCGTATAAAACTTGAATGCTGCCTATAGAATTTAAGTTGTGCATTGCGGGACCTACCTTTTTTGAACAGATTCGTTTAGTTTACCTTTTCTAAACACTCTCGGGAATCATACAATGCTTTGGATTTGATTAGTTGGATGTAATTAGTTGTAATATTTGCGTAGTTGTCATTCAGCGCTCTCCGAAACACACAAATAGCATCACGATGTTTTCTTTAAGCAAAAGTTTCCCGAATTCGAAGTTATATTTTTATCATCCAATAGTAAGTTAAATGATACCATAACATTATTTACATGTCAATGAAAAAAAAAATATGACAACTATGTACTTGAAAGCAGTTATTCACGACCAAATCAACAAAATGCATGTTTTTATCACAGCTGAACCGCGTTGAACAAGTGACGTCAGATGTTCTGTCCAATTGTATGGCGCGTTTTAGCGGTCAGTAGATACGCCTGACTTTGACTCTCACTGCTAACCTTTATAGCGTCGGAATTCCAGGTTTTTCGATATACATACATTATTGATTCTCACGAGAAAACTAATTGATTAAACCTCATAAAAAATGGAGTCAACACGGAGCTCCAATACTGTCTTCAATTCTTCTGTTGTAATTAGAAGAGAAGCCTGAAATAAGTTAATGGTGCAGATAGGTTACCAACGTTTTGCATTGTCATTGGCACAATTAACTTGAAATGAAGTGCTTAGAACACTTGAAATATAGTATCTTGTAAGACTCTACGTTTATGTAAGAGTAATTATTAATTAACTCAACGGATCAGCATGGCGGTTCAACGTGGCAATGCCGCCAGCATGCTGGGTACGCTTCCTACTGGTAGTGGGCTAGAACATATGGATTATCTATAGGCCTACTAGGGCTTGTAGATTATCCAACTGTTTTTGTAGCTAGCTAGGTTAGATGTAGTGTTTATTTATGTATTAGCGAACGTTGCCTACTGGTAGCGGATTATTAGATTAAGATTGTAAATAAATTAGTGTGTATTTTATTTAGTTATTTTAGTTTATGTTGTTTACTTTTTCTGTTATTGTATTAGCTAGTTTAAAGGCATTTAGCCAATTATTAATTGCTGTTCTGTAAAAAAACTCTTGTCAAACGCAGACATTAACGTCTCCGGGTCTGCTGCGCAAGTACGGATCTATTCGGGTCGATAAAATTCGATAATATTCGATAAAATTGACAGTTCAAATCAATAAAGTGGGTTTCATCGATTTGAACGGTCAATTTTATCGAATTTTATCGACCGAAAAGATCCGTAGGTACTTGCGCCGCTGATTCGGTACTGGGTATACCACCGCTTCGTAGCAGTAATGTGCAAGCATTACTGTGTTCTGTTAATGTCTCAGGGTAACGAGCGCACTGCAATACAGCGCAGGCCATGTGTTACAAAGTTTTGGTGGCACTGCAATTGTTATGGGCTGGCGTTATGCTTGCCATCTCGCAAACGACTGGTTATTCAATCATTTCTTTATTCAATAGTATAAAAATAGGAAAGAAAGATGTAAGTTGGTGTAAAGAATAGTTATCGTAATTGATTTTATGCGCACTGAAATTATACGAAGTGAAATTATATTCAATGTTGTTAACAACGACAATCACCCTATCGAATATCTAACTTTATCAAGATGGCTATAGGAAATGCCATCCAATGTTTTCTCCGGGGCATAATTATTAATCTTGAGAAAACAACTTGCTTCGCTTCCTACTCTAAACTTTAGAGCGTCAGCATCTTACTTTTCCCAAAAACAAAAACCAAGTCTCAGTCTTATAACAATAGCAGTATGGTTCTCATTCCTACATAAAATGCTTCTAAAGTTTTACTCCTTGAAGACAATTCTATTGAGTTGCGGTCTTTCTAGGGTCACTTCAGGGAATTTGGGATATAAACCGGAAATGGATGTGAAAATATGACACCGTATTGTGAACGGTGAATGATGCTGTATTTAAACTCAACAACACAAAAACTCTCAAAGTTTATCTAATGAGTCGAGCTGTACTTGCGCCGCTGGTATTTTTTTTTAATGATCTTGCTTTTTATCTGACAACGTATACATCGAATAATGGGATACCGCAGATAGTGCTGATGATGAAAAAATGGTGTGTGGGGACTAGTCCCCAAGACCAAGGGCACCGCGTAGGTATACCAAGCGCAGTTGGGCCATGTCGCCAGGGGACTATTTCATAAAAAATATTAGTCTAATATTATGAGTATTAATCTCATATTTTGTATGGAAAAAAGAAAAAAAAAGCTCATAATATTAGACTAATATTTTTTATGAAATAGGCCCCTAGATTCGGGGTCGTGAAAGTATACCCAGCTACTGTACTATTACTTGTTCTGTGTCCCGGCGCCGGCGCACGAATGCATCCGTTTGAAGTGGGCCTAATTTCTAGCAACTTCTCGCGGGCCCGAGGTGGGCAACTCGCGGATTTGACTCTAGTTACCTCATTCCAAAACCTATTATATCATCGAAGAGGAGCACAAAACTCGACGGCGGAGTGGCCGATGGTAACTCTGCTACCAACAGTACCAATCTGCTACCAATAGTAACAACTCAGCTTAATATTAGACTAAGTTAAAATAAGTTTTGTATGATTATTTTTTTGTCTTTTTCATTGTAGTGTGCAAATAAAGAGTTTATCTATCTCAAGGTGACGAGCGCGCTGCAGTGCCACGCAGATCTTTGTGTTTTAAAGTTTTGAGTGACACTGCAATTGTTATGGGCTAGAGTTATGCTTACCATCAGACTAACAACCCGCTTTTTCATAGTATTTGATATCTGGTTATATAATACTATAAAAAAATAAAAAGTTTATCTCTCTAATATCACAGTAAAAATATAGCAGAAAACCTTTTCTATAGAAACCTGTACAACGTAAACCTTCAACGGTAATCTGATAATACAAACGCAGACGTTATCTTACGGTGAGCCACAGTAAACTGACAGTAGGTAAGGACGTTACGAAGAACAGACTCTCGTAACCGGAGCTTAATGTCACAGTGCAATTTAACAATGAAGGTTGTACAAAATCATATTTTTAGTAGGAGACATTAGTGTCTTTACCAGGGAAATGATTTACCAACCCACACATAGATACAAATACTGTGTGTAAGTCGCATTGTTATGTAGAGTAGAAAAGAAATAAAGGGTTTTGTGTTGGCGTCTGTGGGCCTAAGTGTAAAAAATAAAGATAAAAATGTAAATAGACACGCTTCCTGTAATATCGAAGGTGTACTGTACTCGACGAGTTAACGGTCACAGGTTTTGAATCCTCCTCCCCTTCTTTCTCATCCTAGAATTCCTAGACCATACGCCATACACCGATTTAGTAAACAAAAAGTAGTTTATTAATTCAACTCAGTTTATTGCCGGCGAACATATTTTTTTCGTCCAGGGAAAATTTACGTATCCTGTGGGCTACACGCGTCTATAACCACAGGCAACAGTTATTTATAAATAACGCTCTAATATCCCTATAATCAGATATAATGTACATAGACCTCTAATTCTAGAGTTTTCTAATTAGAATTTCGTGTGTCTAGGAAATTTATGATGAGGATTATCAATTTATGATCCTATAAATAATACCAAAACACGTATCAAATACTGAACCCACAACCCTTAAATGTTACAAAAGCTAAGTTCATTGACCTATAGATTAGACCAAGGTATAGCTGTCGTATTTGTTTTTACTATTACTGTATTTTTGTGTGATATCCTGAAATAAAAATATTTTCTTTCTGTTTTTTTCTTTTTTTTAGTTTCCCTACTGTTTTAACTATGCCTGGGCTTCACCCAAAGCTGACCATCCGCCAACAAATCATACCCTACTCACGCAACACACACAACCCTTGCTGCGATCACAATAAGGTTAAATTTAAGCTGACACAGGTGAAAGACGTGTTGTTTATTTAAGCTGCTTGGTATCTGCCCGCTGTCGTATACGTATAAATGACACTTTTTCACGTGGTTTAACTTCTGCGTTGATTGTGGACGCTGTGGGTGTTTACACACGCTTACAGTATTTAACGGATTAAAGCGAGATAAATACTTTCTAAGGTCCGAATACGAGTACGAATACGGATATTTTCAAGAATACTAAGGCCAGGATACTCCGCGCCCGCTTTCTCGCTCGCGCATCTCAACGTTTTTGAAAATAATCAATATTTTACTATAATTATGAAAAATCGCATTCGGTGAATTTGCTGGCAATAACATTACAAAGGTACGGCAAAAGTATCATTTTGATCGGATCAGGTTTTCATGCATGAAATTGGCCAAACATAAAATACCATTTTTAGGTTTGAAAACTTAAGTAGATAGAGAGAGAGTAAAAAATGATATTTTTTGTTAAACTTTTGTAATGTTATTGTCAGCAAATTCACCGAATGTGATTTTTCATAATTATATTTAGTGATATTTTATCTTCAAGAATGTTGAGATGCGCGAGCGAGAAAGCGGGCGCGGAGTATCCTGGCCTTATGTATTCTTTCTTGCAAATAAATGTTTCATTTGATTTGATAATAAACAAAAGAATAACAGTCATAGCGCTCATAGTTCTCGACACGCCGCCGCCGTTCTGATTGGGGTTTAGACAAGACGACTTTCAACAAGACAATTTATTAAGATGCCATGGTAACCATGGTAATTTAACGATAGCTTAATTATGTCAATTTTATACATTTTTAACTTTTTTTTTACACTATTGGATAACGAGATGCGCTCGTCGTTTGCCTGATAGTAAGCATCACGCTGGCCCATAACAATTGCAGTGCCACACGATCGTCTCGTTTCTTATTCGTCAAAGAAAGTCGTCTGGTCTCAACCCCAGTCAGAAGTATTCTTTAATTTTTACTTCATTAATATCTTCCTTCTACCTTTATTTCTAATTTACAAAGAATGCTAAAACTAATTACGATTTAAATTTATGTAAAAAGGTAATTATTGCTGTATTGTAGTTTAGTGAATTACTGCGTGGCGGAGTACGCCTACCAGTCGTAGCATGGCTTGGTGTCCAGTACACGCTTATTCCCATGATTGATAGAAATCACCATCAGTCAAAGCTTGTGCAAACAAATTATCTAGATTTTCGTCATTCAACCACCAGTCATTAGACACATTAGACGGTAGGTTATACCAAAGAGATTCCAATGTAATCATTGGGTTATACGCACCATTTCCTACATCCATGGTTATACGTCAATCATAGCCGTTACTGTGTCAAAACTGACAGTTAAACCATCGTGCCCCTGAAAGCAAAAACTCTTCCCAATGGAGCGACAAAAAACTCTCGTCTGTGTTGTTTAAAAAAGGCAATATTCGATTCAAGAAAGTAAAATAAGGCTCTAAAAGATTTAACAAATGTTTTCGACACACCCAAGCATTTATTTTTAATCCTGCCGACCGTACTTCGTGTTAAGGTCAGTCTAATGTATATTATTAGCTCTCATGTAACCCTTCATAAAACCAGCGGGGCGTAGACTGGGGTGGTTACAGGGTACCCAATACCCCTACACCCTTTAGGGTTAAGGGTAAACGGCCCGATAAACAACTTATGGCCCATGCGATATTTTGGGTCATTTACACCCCGAAGCTCTGTATGTTTATTTTTGTTGTCTTTTAAATGCATAAGCTTTTTAAGGTTTTGGGTTATTTTTGTTTTCCTACGGCTCAAAGAGCCAGTTTTTTTGTTAAAAATCTTCTTTTTTATACTATTTAATAACGAGACGGGCTGGTCGTTTGCTTGATGTTGAGCAGAATGCCGGCCCATAACAATTGCAGTGCCACTCAGAACTTTGAAACACCACCTATCCACCAAGCCGCACTGGGCCCGCGTGGTGGATTATGGCCCATACTTCTCTCTGAGAGAAGGCCGGTATCCCAGCAGTGGGAGCGTAAGAGGCTGACAATGATCCTATACTAATAGAAATGTGAAGATTTGTGACGCGGACGAAGCCACGGGCAGAAGTTAGTATTAACAAACAAAAACATTGAAGAGTCTACAAGGAAATGCCTAAAGTTTTCAAAGAAAAAGAAAACTTCAAACAGTTTCACTCAGCACGCGTTAATGCGTATAAACACAAAGAATACCTTAATTCTTGTAATAATTCACGTTATATAAAACGTCTGATCCAATTAAAGTGAGATTCTATGCCCCCAACTGGGATTAGAGCAAAGAACAGGAAACAACTTAAGCGGCTTCCGAATTGTGTCTTATATCTCGTGGACTTAGTAGCGGTAATTATGATTCTGTGTAGTTATAACGTTGCTTCCATCTTCTTTATTTGATAAGTTATCTAATAAAATGTATCTTGTAGGAAGATAATTTATTTATTATAGGTTTTGTACGCAATTTCTAGTAGGAAGGAATGCTGAATATGCTTATGGAAGTATAGGAATTGTTTATAACTAGCTGCTGCCCGCGGTTTCACCCGCGCGGAGATCTTGGATTTAATTGGTTTTATTTTTTCGCGTGGAACCGTAATTATTTATCTAATTAAAGTAGCTTAAGATACTCCTTGTATCACCAGCTATCTGCCAGTGAAAGTCCCGTCAAAATCGGTCCAGCCGTTGCGGAGATTACCCGGAACAAACAGACAGACAAAAAATTTAATAATGGTTGATTTGTTGTAGGTACCGTATATACTTTCATAAGCATTTATTAAAAAGCTGTTATTTTGATATTTCAAACAGACACTTAAATTTTATTTATTTGTATAGATATAGATTTTATTTATTTACATTAGAATAATTGGTGTCCCATTTTATTGAATCTGTGAGAAATACTAAACGCATAACACATACAAAACTCTATCCGTATCTTTTGTTAGTGGTAGGACTAATTACTCTTCTGCGAGTGTCCGTCTGGGTTGTTACCACCGCTTTGCTCGTGAAGACTGCCGCCAAGCATTAGTGTGCAAGCATTACTGTGTTCCGGTTTGATGAGCAGAGCATCCAGTGAAACTACTGGGCTTATGAGACTTAATACCTAATGTCTCAGGGTAACGAGCGCACTGCAGTGCCGCGCAGGCCTTTGTGTTTCAAAGTTCTGGGTGGCACTGCAAATGTTATGGGCCGGTGTTATGCTTACCATCAGGCAAACGACCAGCTCGTCTCGTTACCAAATAAAATAAAAAAATATCTTCTTTATATATGAATAGGACTTTGTTCCGGGATTAAAGTTACAATTCCAGGAGGAAGCTTACCCGGCTACCATCTTTATATTACGTTTAATCCAAGTATAATAACCATTGTACTCCTAAGCCTGCTTTGTACGGTATTTTGATAGATAAACATTGCATTCAATAGAATACAAAAACATTTATATATCAACTAGCTTCTGCCCGCGGTTTTCACCCGCGTTCCCACAGGAACCGTGCATTTTATCGGGATAAGAAGTAGCCTATGTTACTCTCCGGTTCATAAACTATACCTATGCCAAAAATCACGTCGATCCGTTGCTTCGTTACTGCTTGAAAGAAGGACAAACCAACAAACACACTTGTGCATTTATAATATTAGTAGGATTATAAAATTAGTAGGATGTATTCCTTCTACCAAGAACAATTTTTTTTTCATCTGTTATAAAAACAATAATTATTATTTTCATGTTATGTTATGTTATGTTATGTTATGTTATGTTATGTTATGTTATGTTATGTTATGTTATGTTATGTTATGTTATGTTATGTTATGTTATTTAGATTGTTTTTGTTACCACTAATCTTTGGAACCACCTGCTCCATTCCAAAAATTGTTTCTCTTGTAACATTATTCCTGAGATTATGTATCCTGATACCACGCAAGCGAATTCGGAGGCAAAAGTTACTCAAAATATGTTTGGAATGCTGATTTGATTTGTGATTTCAATTAATATCAAATAGTTACCCCTTTATAAGTTTTTAAACTGTCCTGTTCATCAACACTTTAAAAATTATCACTAGAAACGGCGTTTGCAACAGCGTTGAAATAACGCAAACTCAAATCAAATAATATACATGGTCAATATCCCGTTTCAAGTGATAATTTTTAAAGTTAACTCTTTGTTTCTCAAACTTTTCAGTGTCGTAGTTATTATTATCTCGTAATGTTAAATTTTGTTTCACTTATTTTTATTTCATTAATAAATGTTCTGCAGATAGAGGCATTTTAAAACATAATTATTACGGCCCGCAAGGGCGTAGCGACCCTCAGTTTAAGAAACGGTGATCTCTTGTAGCTAGTTCAGTAGTAACCTATGATTCTACGACGTATTATTCCTGTTGAAACAAATGTGTATTATAAAAAATCTCACGTGAAAATAACTGTTTTTACATAAAAACCTTAAGCCTGAATACCCACAGGGGACGCTAACGAGTTCCACAGACCAATGTGCATTTCAGCATAACCTAATAGGTTTTTAGAACTGTAGCCAAAAGGACTGAAAAAAGTATATGGATGCGCCCGCATATGGAAAATCCTCATTTATTGTAAGGCTGGTCTACTTGGTTTACTCCAGTTGCCAAAATTGTACACATTTTAAAAGCTGAAAGCTTTTTCTTGTAAAGTTAATGAATAGAAATTCGGTTAAAAGACAGCTGCAGTGTGCGGCAATTCTATACTCTAATATAACTGCCAAGTGTAAATAATATAACCTTAAAAAATAAAAACATGCACATGTCAACGATTGGATAGCCAATAATATCTACAACAGACACTACTAAGACAAGCAGACAAAAATTTTCAAAAATGGTTGTTTTGTTATAGGTGTCGTATATACTTTCATATGCATTTGGTAAAAAGCTGTTATTTGATATAAAAAACAGACACTTCAATTTTTTTTTTTTTTTTTTTTTTTTTTTTTTTTTTTTTTTTTTTTTTATATTATTTGGTAACGAGACGAGCTGGTCGTTTGCCTGATGGTAAGCATAACGCCGGCCCATAACGATTGCAGTGCCACCCAGAACTTTGAAACACAAAGGCCTGCGCGGCACTGCAATGCGCTCGTTACCCTGAGACATTAGGTATTAAGTCTCATAAGCCCAGTAATTTCACTGGATACTCTGCTCATCAAACCGGAACACAGTAATGCTTGCACACTACTGCTTGGCGGCAGACTTCACGAGCAAAGCGGTGGTAACAACCCAGACGGACACTCGCAGAAGAGTTAGTCCTCCCACTAACAAGATTTATTTGTATAGAAGATTATGCCCACCTGGCAAGTGGCAACATTCAATCATTCATCATATTCACCAGTCACGCAACGATCGGTAAACACCCGCACCTGGGTTGAACATGAACAGCCATTTGTTACTGAAATTAGTTGGCTAATAGAACCGCTACTAGCCGCTAGTACGTCGGTGTGGTCAACCTAATTGATATAAATGAGGTGCGACCGCGCGCGGGCGCTAGCGTAGCTTTTAAACGGCATTATTGATGATGTACAGAATATTGAACTGTGTTTATTGGGGGTACTGATTTATGGGTTGTTTGGCTTGGTTTTTTGTAGTGGATAGTGGTCACGAGAAGACGACAAGGAAGATCAAGGAAGAGGAAGGCGTTATTAATTCTCGATAGGTGCATATTTAAGTACATGTTGAACAATTGTATTATTTCTTTTAACTCTTGATAATTTAGTGTTTGACCACTATCTCACTTGATCTTTAGTGACGGTGTGGTTGAATAGTGAATAAGTGAAACCTAAAACATGTTCGTTTTCAATACCAGACTGATTAAAACCAGCGGTCAGTAGTCTTCGTGTGGAAGGAATAGTCTAGAATTTTCGCTGGTTAAAAGAAATAAGCTCTTACAAAACGAAAAGAAGCGAAAACTATTGACAACTCCTTCCACACGAAGACTAGTGACCGCTGGTTTTAATCGGTCTGGTATTGAAAACGAACACGAGATTGTTAGCTGATAAGGCAGCAGGTATGGTCTAGATTTGTCTATGTTTTACCAAAAGGATTCGCAGACAGTTTTGATCAAGTCGCTTAGATTCGTGTTCTCCTTAAACTTTATGCCTTTCATTGGATACTTTCCTCTCCCTCTTGTTTACAACCACGACGTTAGATTAGCATACTGAACCTATTCTCGCTACTTAACGAGGTCTCCCGTATACGGAACCTTGTAATTAAATAGGGCGCTGGAAAGATGGACGGTGGAGCAGATAGGAACGAAAATAAATCTTTTTGAGATATAAATGGTGAAGCTCTCGATAACGTTTACTCGTATAATACTCGTAGACCTATAAACACGTATTTAGGGACTAAATATGCCCCCTTATTTATAAACGGTCCGTAACTTACTTAATTAAAATATTTCAAAGAAACGTTTATGTAAATGCCATTAAAATATACAATAAAATACCTAATGATTTCAAAGATTTACCAACGACATTATTTAAAAAAAAATTGACACACTGGCTAGCAGAACATTGTTTTTATGACCTTAAAGAATTTATGACAGTACATACATAACATTGCAAAATTTTGACGTTGATAGTTGACTTGTTTTTAATGGCTTTATTATTGAATTTGAAATGACATTAAATTGAAATCTCATTATTATGTTAAATATAAGAAACTGACATTATAAGGCAACGTTTAAAATCTGAATTTTGCATGTTCGTAATTGAAAATATAATTGACTTTAATCGATACATATTGTTTAGAATGATTATTATTATTTGTTATTGCAAACATTTGCACACCATTTGTAGTGGTAGAATGTATTTGGGTCTTTTTATATTTTACCATCATACTATGTATACCTGCATTCTGGCAAATAAAGAACTTTGACTTTGACTAATTACTACAACGTGTTTTGTCTCGTTTTCACGCGTAACAGCTTCCGTCAACGAGAAGTTGACAGAGCAGTTTAAAGCATAGATTATCTTATTGAACTTTTATGAATAAGGGCGATGCATTGGTTTCTTATTTTTTTCTTTTTTTTTTATTTGGTAAGGAGACGAGCTGGTCGTTTGCCTGTTGGTAAGCATAACGCCGGCCCGTAACAATTGCAGTGTCACCCAGAACTTTGAAACACAAAGGCCTGCGCGGCACTGTAGTGCGGTCGTTACCCCGAGACATTAGGTATTAAGTCTCATAAGCCCAGTAATTTCACTGGTATTGGTATTTTGATTAGAAGTTAATTGCTGTTGAAAACATTGATTAAAATTATTCATTTAATTACAAGCAGCAATGTGCAAGCTTTAATGTGTCCCGGTTTGATGAGCAAAGTATAGTCAGTTAAATTACTGGGCTGATCTCTCAAGGTGACGATCGCAAAGCAGTGCCGCGCAAGCCTTTGTGTTTTAAAGTTCTGAGTGGCATTGCAATTGTTATAGGCAAACGACCAGCTGCCTTATCAGCTAACAATCTCGTGTTCGTTTTCAATACCAGACCGATTAAAACCAGCGGTCACTAGTCTTCGTGTGGAAGGAGTGGTCAATAGTTTTCGCTTCTTTTCGTTTTGTAAGAGCTTATTTCTTTAATAACCAGCGAAAATTCTAGACTATTCCTTCCACACGAAGACTAGTGACCGTTGGTTTTAATCGGTCTGGTATTGAAAACGAACACGAGATTGTTAGCTGATAAGGCAACAGCTCGTCTCGCTATCTAATAGTATAAGAAAAACCTAGGTAGTTTGACAGCGACGCGCATGCAGTGACAATGTTTCGGCTGTTTTCAGCATCTTAACTCAAACCAGAATCTTTTTTTTTAATTTATTTCTTGACCTGGATACATAGTCCTTAAGTCGCAATATTAGAAACAATTTTCGAGTCGAAGTGACGCTTCAGTAAAGCAGTGGATACTTTACAGAAGCTTCTATGGAGTTTTGGATAGAATACGAAAATACACTTAATAATCCACCATTATTACACATTAACACTCGCAGAAACATAGGTTTTAGTAAATAACACAAAATCAACAACAGCACATTTTCGCATTACCGCCAAAAAAAGAAAACCAAATCAGAAGCTTTCGGTCAGATCTTGCCACATACAAAAACGAATTTAAAAGTTAAACTTTGAACTACCTTCAAACATTTTTCAATTTATTGTTTCCCCGTTTGACAATGCATTCATTACAATTATTATGACATCGCGATGTCGAGCTGATGTTTTCAAAGCGAGTCAATTTGGCTGAACAAACGTTCCGTGAGCTCAGAGCCTCGCATGTTTGCGTTCAAAATTGAAATGGTGCATGTTTGTAATCTCTGATTTATATGAACATAGTCAGGGCAGAGCTACATTTATGTACCTCTATTTTAGCTTAGTGGTTTTTTGTTGTGGTTACCTAGCTAGCTAACACAATCAAGTTAAATTTCATGGAAATATAAAATAGCCTACAATTGTTTTACTATCACTTGTGAACAACTTTTTTAAACTTAAGTTACAACTCATATATATTATGTAACTCTTTATAGTGTAGTCGAAGATTCAAGTTACTGCATGTCGCTGGTACCCGTTATACTGGCCAATAGAGCAAATTACTACATTTTGAACCGTCTTCCCAAAAAGAAGAAGGTTATCAATTCGGTGGGTTTTTTTTATGTTTGTTACCTCAGATCTCTGTCATTTATTAACCGATTTGTAAAATTCTTTTTTTATTTTAAAGCATATACTTTCAGATTAGTCCCATAGAAATTTAATCAAAATCGGTTCAGTAGTTTGCCACTGAAGTCAGTTCGTCGCTTTTTTAAAGCAATTTTTATGGTAAAAAGTCAACAATGACTGAAAGCTTGCTTACATGCATGCTGAAACCAGAAAAAAACAAGCAGCTTTTGTAAAGGTTTTCAAATATTCCCTCGATTGTTCTGCTGTATCAAAAATCATCTATACAGTAACTTATCGTGTTCAATATCAGTGAATTACTCATACGGCAAAACTTCGTCGAGTAATTTTCCGCGTAATTTTAATACTTTGAAGCGGTAAATTAACTGGCAGCGATATATTTACGTCATTGGGCGCTGGTGTTGACGAAATTACGCGCAAAATTATAAATTGCTGTTTGTTTTGGTCGGGGAATCGAAGATTAATGGTGAAAATATTATAATTATGGAACTTTATAGTGAGGTTTAATGATAATATAAGAAATAATGACAGGCACTGAAAGGGTTGGTCTAAAGGGGCAAGTATGGTGTTTAACTTTCAATTTGGGGCGTCGATTTGGCACGTTGTTTCCTCTCGTCACGTTGTCACATTTTAAAGTTAGAGATAATAAAGTCTACCAAATTGTCAAATTGTCGTTTGCATGCATTATTGTATCCCGGCTTGATGATGTGAGTGTCAGTAAAGAGCTGGGTGGATGCCACTTAATACCTGTTGTCTCAAGGTAACAGTGCATCTGCAGTACCGAGCAAGCCTTTGACCTTCTAAGGTCGCCATTATACAGTCATGCATATTTTCATTTTGCTGTTAAAATAAACTATTATTTGGAACAAGCTCGGTTTACGAACGATTAAATGCATACGCGCGGTTTAATATAAATCACTTTGCTTACCATCAGGCAAACGACCAGCTCGTCTCGTTATCAAATAAAATTAAAAAAAGACTATTGGGTTTTGGTGGTTTCGTACAATTTCGAGTAAAGGGGTATAATACTGAAAATCAGTCCTGCGTTTAGTTACGACCATACTACCCCTATTATTATAAAGCAAATATTATATTTAACTTAATTAAACTTGTAAACTTATATTTTACTTTTGGAAAAATGATCCCTTTGGTTTAAATAATAAATAATTTCATAATTTATTTCTATTCTACGTGGAATAATTATTTTTAGGCATAATGACAGGGAAAATAATAGGAGATCAAAAATAGAATAAAAGGGACACGTCCCTTTTATTCTGTTTGCAGGCAATTTTTATATCGGGATAATGAAAACTCAAAAATGTAACATTATTTTACTTTTTTATAATTATTAAATAAATAAATTGCTAAAATATTGCTATAAATAAATTATCTTACACTAGCAGGCTACACCGGCTTTTCGTGGCTTCATCCCTCTATCCTTTTTTGTAAAATCCTTTCTTAGTGACCCAAGAAAAACGCGCATATACAGAAACTTTAAAACTTAAACAATTTAACAATTTGTTATGATAAGCTTACCTAGATCTCTCCCAGACAACCGTTCATGACGAGGAATAAGAATACGTGACCGCCACCGTCCATGCGGTTATTTTTATTCTGTAGGATCAAGTGTAACCACCATCTCACCTGATGGTAAGCAACGATGCGGTCGACGATGTAAGTCGTTTATCTAGAAGGTACCTATTCAGGGGTATTTCAATTATTTTGTATAATGATTATAAAATACCTAAATACAAATAGATAAACTTACATAAACCAGATAAGTTCTTAAAATAAACACAATAATATTACATTAGTGTTATTATACGAAGAAAAATTTGTGGTTGCTTTTTTTTAATTTGACATTTATATGTCAAATTTCAGCTTCAGGCAAATTTCGTTTCGATATGAGCGATTTTCAATACATCCTACTTTCTACTACCTATCGTACTAATATTATAAACGCGAATGTTTGTGAGGAGTGATAGATGGATGTATGGGTATTTGTTACTCCTTCACGCAAAAAGTACTGAACGGATTTTGATAAAACTTCACAATAATACATCTTACACATCAGAATAACACATAAACTACGTTTATAAAGATATATACCACGTGGGCGAAGCCGCATGCGAAAGCTAGTAATATTATAAACGCGAAAGTTTTTGAGGATGGATGTATGGATGTTTGTAATTCTTTCACGCAAAAACTACTGAACGGATTTTAATTAAACTTTACGCAGTAATATTAGCTAATACCTCAGAATAACACATAGACTACCTACACATTATAAAGCTATTATATTACATTGGCGATGCCGCCGGCGGAAGCTAGTTATATTATACTTAATTTTTTTAAATTAAATTATTAAGATTAATAAGAAAGGAGTACTTAATGTTAAAGCATTTTCTACCAGTCATCCCTTGTACAGCAGAGAAGAACGTAGGCGTGTATCAAAATTATTATTATATGTAACCGAAAAACCCAAAATGAACAACAATAAGCCATTTGGTAGCTAGCTCGCTAAATAATTGATAGTTTGATTAAATAAACATTACGTTGAGATTCAGTAAAACCCTTACTCGGATTTCCTCTTCCCGGACACGTGTCCAACTACCCTGCCGTCAAATTTTCACCCCCGTAGCCGTCCGATTAATTAGTTGCGGTTAGAGTAACCACACGTAAATGGCTCCTATTTTGTGATGAAGTGTCCTTAATAATACAACTGGTTGCTATTATTGTACGCAAAATCAATATATTCAATAGTTCACTCCTTTAAACTATCACCAAGTAGTGCGTAGTATTGAAGTATTGAAGGTTCAGTAGGTGGACCGACGCTTCGTCAAAACCACGGGGAACCATTGGTTGCAAGAGGTGAGTAGCCAATCAAAGTGGCGTTCTTTGTGTGAGGCTTATGTTGTGACGGTAGTTGGTGGTAAAAATGTACTAAGCTTGTACTTGTGCGCTCCACGCTGTAGCGGTTCATTTGCAAGCTCAAAGCGGTTTTTTTGCAGCACCGTGTTGTTTGTCTAGCGGCCTTTACAGCGTAACCGCACGCTATAAGAAAATAGGCCATGGGTCACGAATGAGTCCGCTTGAAATCCTAAGCTAATGATATTTCTCTAGCTAAGCTACTTCTTCTTGCTAAAGTTACTTTTCTAGCTAAAACTACATCTCTAGCTAAAGCTACTTCTTCTAGCTAAAGCTACTTCTCTAACTCAAGCTCTGCGAACATAAAGCGAAGCGTATTTCTTATATACCAGTGCGTGTACCGTCTCCACAGGAGCAATGCAGATGTGCGAGCAGCACAGGTAGAGTGCGACCACGGTGTCTACACAACTTTATATTCGACCTCTCGAGCTACGAGGGCCACTTATTATACTGAACTATAAATATCAGCCGAAAAACGTCAATTGCAGAACATCATCAGCTTCCTCAATAAAGGAGGGATTTTGTCACAATACACTACGCTTGGCATGCGTCTTGGTGATCACCATATTGACCGAGGAAAATGGTGCCAATTCCCTGGATTTATGAGCCAGGTCTTGCGGCAGGCATGGTAAGAGATGTGTGGTACCATTCTTAGCCGGAACCTCTACGACGAACCATAATCGCTTTACGATTATTTTGTGCTATATATTCTTGAAACACATTGTCCTAGTTTTAGAGTCACAGGGGGTTACTCTAGTTGCGGCCAGCGACCCCTGCCATCGGTCACCGGGCGCTCTCCATACATCTACCACTATAGTATCGCCTTTATTAAATTTTCAGCGCGCTGGTTAGACGTTTACCTATCTAATTCTAACAAGGGAGATTGTACAATTTGTTATGCGTTCGTGCTTTCACGAACATGACGAATCATCAGCACTGACTTAGTATAGCAACAAAATTAGGTAACTTTAAGAACTGGAGAATCGTAGTCAATAGTCAGCTATATCGAAAAAGAAAACCTTTTTTAAGAAAAATCCAATCTAACTTGATCTTTTCCAGCGTCGCATCAATTTATCTCCGTGAAAAATCTTTTAATTTCACCGTCGAGACACTAAGCCACATAAATCAAGCCAAACTACAATATACTGGCCTCTTGTCCACGTCCTAAGCCGGAAAATATATTATGGTGAAAAAATCTCAACCTATTCGAGGTAAAATTACGAGAGTCCTTTTCAACCTTCGTCTAAGAAAGACGAGTTCCTCATTTCGATAGGAAGTTTTATCTATCTTAAAGATTCCTTCATATATAAGAGACTTAATACCTTATGTCTCAGGGTAACGAGAGCACTGCAATGGCACGTAGACCTTTATGTTTCAAAGTTCTTGGTGGCACTGCAATTGTTGTGGGCCGGCGTTATGCTTACCATTAGACAAACAACCAGCTCAACTTGTTACCCAATAGTATAAAGAAATGTAAACTGTGTGACAGGTGTAGGTAATTGGTATTTTACCGTTCATGTTGCTATAAATAACGAATTTTAATTTGAAGATTTTAATACCATCCAGTTACGCAAAAATACTCATGAAAACGTTCATCGAGTACTAAATAATAGTATTATATATTAAAATAAATGCTCTAAAATGCCAGATCATCGATCTTCTCGGTCGACGCCGAAAGTATTAGTATTCGGAGATCGTATCCTCGAGTTCGGATGCTGTAACTGCCGTGCTCTCTTTACTAGATTGACAGCAGAATAAAATATGATGGGAAGATCTATTTTCTCCAACATATTCTAGAGATATTTTAATAGAACAAGAATGAGGAAATATGCGCTGTTTTACTGGAGTGGAGCTATTGGTTAGAATGCTGTTGTTTTAATTTTCAAACTTAACTAATTTTTGTATTAAAACAATTACTTACGTTTACATTTTAGTATAATAATTATGTAAGAATACGTACCTACGTCATTCCTTACATTTTTGATAGGAATATCAAACGATAAAATTACTGGGCCTATGAGACCTTAATACCTAATGTCTCAGGGTAGCGAGCGCACTGCAGTGCCGCGCAGGATTTTGTGTTTCAAAGTTCTGAGTGGCATTGCAATTGTTATGGGCCGACGTTATGTTTACCATCAGGCAAACGACCAGGTCGTCTCGCTATAAAATAAAATAAAAAAGTTAACGCTACTCCGCCGTCGAGTTCCTTGCCCTTCATCTCGATGGTGTAGATTGGAACGAGGCAACGTTAGAATTACTACAGCTTCTGCGAGCGCCCACCTCGGGCCCACCGCGAGAGCTTTAGCTAGGATTAGGACTCAAAGAGACCCATTAATGCGCTGGCGACATTGTCTCCTGACGCCAGTATCCATCAGGTGACGGCCCAAAACGGAATTTGTATTGCGTAGTGTGTAAAAAGTGGTGTATACCACTTTTTAGAGCTGAGTGCCCTCTACGCTCTCCTACCGTTAGGCGATGCTATAGCTAAGAGAAAGCAAGCAAGACGAAGAGAAGATCCTTAAAAAAGAATTCAAACGCTAACCTTCTTCTTTCAAGTTATCATCTTAACCACCCTCTGCTGAATAAATGCCTCCTTTTTGCCACGCCTTTTTGATCTTTTGCGAGCCTCATTTATTGCTTTACTGTCATTTACGACATCATCTGCCCAAAAGACTGCTGGTCGACGTGAAACGCTCCTACTACCACACAAACAACTCCCCACCAATCAAAAACAAAAAAAAAAACAGTTCACATAATATAAGCCTTTTTCACTGTATCACTATTCCCAGAAGCGATTCGAGAACAAAATTCGCACGTTGTATCATCATCATCAGTCGGAATACGTCCACTGCTGAACATAGGCCTCCCTCATAGAACACCACTTGGATCGGCTACTCGCCTCTTGCATCCAACGGTTCCCCGCGGTTTTGACAAAGTCATCCGTCCACCTAGTAGGGGGCCGTCCTACATTACGTCTTCCGGTTCGTGGTCGCCACTCGAGAACGTTGTATATTATGTTGCTAAAGTGCCCTGCCTCGTCACCCGAAATTTGCTAGAAACCTGGTCAGTTTAAGGCTTGTTTTACCAGCTGTAATCCCGAAATCAAGTCCATATATCTTTAGTACAGTGCAGTTGCTAATCCCAAGTGTAAAATCCAGTGTGCTAAGCGCAGTCCAATCACCAGAGTATCATGTGCGATTCGTGCTTCATGCCGTCGCAATAAAGCCAACGTTGAGCCAAATAGTACGGGACGTGACGTTATGAGTTAATTACGAGTGCAGATCAATTATTTTTTAAATTTATATTTTACTAGCTGTTGCCCGTGGTTTCACCCGCGTGGAGATATTGGATTTCATGGTTTTTATTTTTTTGCGCGGAACCCTAATTCTTTTTCTAAAATACAAGTAGCCTAAGTTATTCCTTGTTACATCAGCTATCTGCCAGTGAAAGTCCCGTCAAAATCGGTCCAGCCGTTTCGGAGATTACCCGGAACAAACAGACAGACAGACAAACATTTTAAAAATGGTTGTATTGTTATAGGTATCCTATATACTTTCATATGCATTTAGTAAAAAGCTGTTATTTTGATATTACAAACAGACCCTTAAATTTTATTTATTTGTAAAGATGGTTTATTTTTGTTATGATTTTACTTCAACAAAGATGTAATAATTTTAACGAATTAAGTACCTATACATACTGCAGTATTTTTATGGCAAGTATTGATTGAGCCGGCAAGACGCAAAAGACGTCGCCTAACATTAAAAGAAAGAAGATTCCTTCCTTTTTATAAATCTGACTTAATGTGGGCTGGTAGTGATGGCTTTAAAGTGACAGGGCCAATCATTACAGCACCCAATATATTTTTACCGTGTGCACTATTTGTAAAACCTTTATCTATCTCCCAATCTTCTATACATGTAAAATTAAATAATTACATTTACAATTAATTGTAGAAGCTGCAACTAACTGGACCAGTGTCTCTTCCACTGCGTCGCCATTTTGGATTATTCCAGTCCGTGCCGGTTTAAAGCGGTTTATACAGGTTGGAACGTGTCAACCACATTAATCCGATATCGTTAATGGGATACACGATTGCAATTGATATCGATATGGTCATTGTTTTCATTTATATCAATTGATTTGATTGAAAATTAATTTCAGTGTGTTTTAGATATTAAAAATGTACACTCGGATGTAATGTAAAATTGACTTTATTTTTACAATAGTATCGATTCTGCCATCTCATACCTAAACCTAATTTTATTTTTACTCTCTCACTTTCTAAATAAGAACCTGAGAAAGGGATGGAACATATTTTAGACATGTCAAATTAATTCACTTGCTTCTATCTATCAATATAACGGCCATAAATTTAGTGATGCCTAATTTGCCAAAAATGACGAGATTGACAGGTGTTAAACTATAATAACTATAAAGTGATCCAAAACGATTAGAAATGTCACAACAGAATGAAGTTAGCCAACGGTTAGACAATACTTAAATCAAGATTTGTGTTTACTCATATTCAAACACGCGTCTAAGGCATGTTTAGGAGTCAAACCCTATTTAACACAGATTTAAAGTGTGTTTCATTTTTTTGTGGTAAGACCGTTATTATCTAGTCATTTTTAGTGGGAATAGCTCCAGATGAAACGTTGCAGTATGATAATATTCAGAATGCTCAGACACAAAACGAATAATGACAGTATGTGGCTTCAACTTTTGATCGCGTCGATCACTCAATCTTACTTTTAAAGCTTAACCACTTAGGTATTCACGGAAATTTGCTCAGATGGCTATCCTCTTATCTTCTAAACAGATCTCAGCTGGTTTCTCTGCGTGGCTATGATTCTGTACCGTTTTTGGCTACATCTGGAGTGCCTCAGGGTTCAAACCTTGGCCCTCTCCTATTTTTAGCATTTATAAATGATCTCCTAGATATAATAAAGAGTAATTGTTTAGCTTATGCAGATGACATAAAGATATTTCGGCGAATTAACGGTAGTAATGATTGCGAGATGCTACAAGAGGACCTTGATCTTATACACAATTGGTGTGTAGAAAATAATATGTCGCTCAATGTTAAAAAATGTCAGACCATCACTTTCACAAAGAAAAAGTCCTATATTCAGTATAACTATAACATCGCTGGAGACCACCTCTCGCGCGTAGAGGTAGTCCGTGATCTGGGTGTCATGTTTGACCGTGAACTCTCGTTTAGACCACATTTCGACTACACAGTCAATAAAGCCAGCAAAATGTTGGGTTTTATAACTCGAATTTCAAAATCGTTTAGGAAGTCAACCTCGTTTATCACACTCTACAGCAGTTTGGTCAGAACCATACTCGAATACTGTTCACCAGTGTGGTCTCCGATATACCACGTCCATATTGACAGGATTGAGTCCGTGCAGCGGCGTTTTCTACGATCTCTATGTTGTAGACTCGGGCTTCGACGTAAATGCAAAGAATATTCTGATCGATTAAATAAGTTTCATCTTAAGAGCCTTGAAAAACGCAGAACCATAACTGATTTATGCACTTTATACAGAATTACTAACGGCACACTAGGAAGTGACCTCTTGCAAAAACTCAACTTTAAAGTGCCGAATCGCTCGATGCGTAACCCTCAACTGTTTAGCATACCACATGCCAACAATAACGTATCTCGTAACAGTCCGCTCAACAGAATGTGTCTCATCTACAACTCCACGGATGTTCCCAAAGACATATTTTGTTGTAATTTCACCACATACAAAAGATCTGTGTATCGTGTTATAACATAATCAAAAACTATTTTCTTTTTTTTAAATAATTATCAATATTATTATTGTGTCAATGTTTATCGCTAAGCTGTGTACGGTTGTCATTGGCTTTTAGGTTTATATTGATGCATTAGTTATACAATGTTAAAATTAGTGTAACCTAATTGCTGTTACTGTACCTACTGAATAAAATAAAAAATAAAATAAAAATAAACTATACGGTGGTAGCTAGCTATCTCTAAAAAGTGACCTGCCACCGTGTTACGATTCCATTACAACGTTTTCTTTCTCCGAAATTTTAGTTTTAGTCTGTGATTCGGGTAGACGAGCGTTACAGAGACCCGCAAGTTTAGTTCTAGTCTGTGATTCGGGTAGACGAGCGTTACAGAGACCCGCAAGTTTAGTTCTAGTCTGTGATTCGGGTAGACGAGCGTTACAGAGACCCGCAAGTTTAGTTCTAGTCTGTGATTCGGGTAGACGAGCGTTACAGAGACCCGCAAGTTTAGTTCTAGTCTGTGATTCGGGTAGACGAGCGTTACAGAGACCCGCAAGTTTAGTTCTAGTCTGTGATTCGGGTAGACGAGCGTTACAGATACCCGCTGTTAGAGTCATTTATTTTAACCTTCATAAGTGCGCTCTTGGGACCTATATGAATAAAGCATTATGAATTTGAATTTGAAAGCTGAAGCAATGTTTTTTACACTTAACACCTAAATTAGCGTTTGACCGCTATCTTGCTTGGTCGTAAGCGACGATCTGGTCGAAGTCGAATACGATATACTAAGAGTAGGCCGTAACACACCGAAGGAGCTTGGGATCGATTTTCAACTAGACGCTGGTAGCTCGCTAGTTGAACGTTAGAACATTTTCTACCACCATGTTCTTGTATCACGTTAACATGTTTTCCTTTATCGAAGGTTCAAGCTCGTTGTAGGATTCAAACCGGCAACCTACGGATGGGCAGTCGACCTTACTACAACTAAGCTACCATCGCTTCCATGATAGGAACCGTCCATTGATTAAGAGATGCAAAAGAGGATCAGATCCACTCTACATAATTATTAGATAAGATAAGATAAGATAAGATAAATTTTATTTGTATAAAACATGAGTATTATACCAACTTTAAATTATATAAGTGGGTACATCGATGTTATAGTCATTACAGGTTCATCATGTTTTGCCTCATATGTAGGCGTACAAATTGAGAGGCGGACTGTCATTTTTAAGTTACATATTCTATATATAAATGAAACAAACTTCAATAATTTCAAATACAATAATAAAAAAAAAACATTCTTTTTAATTAAATTAATGATTTAACTTTTTTTTTTTACAAGTATAAAAATGTCAAAAAAGAAGTTTTAATGTCAAAACAAAGACCCAAATTAGTAATACAAAATACTGCATACAATAATAACTAAAGTCATTATTAAAATTTATCCTTGAGGAAGTCATTAATACTATAATAACATTTGTCAATTAAAAGCTTTCTAAATCTTTTTTTAAATAAATTGGTACCTAACTCTTTGTAGCTATTGGGAATTTTGTTATATATAATTGGTGCCATACACACTACACTATAGCGCATAAGTGCAGTTTTAGACTGATGTAAACAAAGTCTATTACCATCACGTCGGTTTCTTGTAACAATGTCAGATAATTTTGGAAAAAGTTGAGGATAGTTTTTGACAAATAAAGAAATTTCCATGATATATAGGGACGGAAGTGTAAGAATACTATGTTTTGTAAAATACGATACACAAGAATCAGTCATCTGAAGGCCAAACATGGCCCTAATACAGCGTTTTTGCATTTTAAAAACTATTTGTTTATCGGTAGAATTACCCCAAACCACGGGGTGGACCACGAAATTGTTTGCTAAATCAATAAAAACAATTATCATCAGATTCAATTAAGTTACTTTCAAACTTGGAACTCAAATAACCGTGTAATGACCGCTACTGGTTCCTAAATGGGAAACTGGTTATTTTCTGTTAATCCCTAACTACGTCAAAGAGCTGCTAATTGCTAATTAACAGAGTGTGGGGTAGGATTACCCGAGCTGTGACCGACAGTTTGTGATGTAAAATGTAGATGTTTTTATTTCGTTCATTAACCAATTTGAGTGACCGAACCAATGATTAAAGAAAAGTAGAGTATATTAACCAAAGGTACCTACGTATTGCGCGCCGAAACAGAAACAAAGATGGCGTCAAATGTCGAGCCACAGCTCTTCACACACCACTTTGGCATGGTAGCCTGTATCACATGCAACTTCTCACTTGCATTAATAGTTCTTCGAACAATTTTTTATATAATTTAGTCGCACGATTGAATTCAATAACACTTCAAATACTCGGTCTGGACTAGAAAACAAAATGTCAGCCTTGAAAAATCTGCCGATTGGCGGGACTTATGTGACGTCATTAATTGTATGGATATCTAGAACACAATATTTCCATAGATAATTATAACCACTCTATCTATATATTGGAATCTCTTTGGACTGAACTGACCGATGTAATAATATTATTTTTATATTCAAAACTATCTCGCGATATTTCAGTCAAAGATGGTGGATACATTACACCTTGTCTTGCTCCAATTTCATTTCCAATTGAATATACTGTGGGTTTATTTCGACGCCCGATCTCAAGTCTTCGGTAGTATAGTGGTCAGTATCCCCGCCTGTCACGCGGGAGACCGGGGTTCGATTCCCCGCCGGAGAGAATTTTTTTTGCATATTTTTCCACCACTAACAAGCCTACGGTTTGTGATTACTACTACAAAAGTGGTGCTCGCTAAACTTTTATGCACCTCGAGTTAAATAAGCTTCTGTGTGAACGAATTATTGTTCCTTTAGGTTTTGCTTCTACATTTATTTGGCGTATCGCAAGGTGGCAATAGGAACTCTGTAACGAAATGACGTACCCCATCGAGTTTGGGGTCGTTGGATTTGTCTTTATGCAAGTACTCTGATATTTGATGATGTCCAGGGTCCTTATGATGGAGTTGGAAAATGGCAAGATGACAGTACCAATTACGTAGGTATTTTATAAAAGCCTGTCTGGAAAAATATATTTTACCACAAAAACTTCTTCTAACTATACTTTTGATTAACGTTTAAACCAATTTGTAAACGCTATAAGAGAGTAATAAAGTACTAATATTGCGAAACTGTGTTTGTTGGTTTGTCCATCTTTCACGCAGCAACAGAGCAACGGATCGACGTGATTTTCATAGGTTAGTTTTTATCCCTGAAATATCCAGGTCGGTTCCTGTGGGAATTTTCATGCGGGAGAAACCACGGGGTCGCTAGTTTATAACTAAGTATAAGTCAATCAATCAATCAATGCTTTATTTACTAAAAATGTTACAATTTAATTTAAAGAAAGATGGTTATTCTAATTATGATAAAGAGGCTTATATCATCATCAATGTCGAATACAAACTCATTTTCAAGAACCCACAAACTCGTACCACATTTCCTTCAGCGATCTCCGACTCCGAACTAAGTCAGGGAGTCTTTATTTATTTATTTATTTTATTTAACAAAATCCACAGATCTTAAAGAAAAAGAACTTAATTAAACACAGCTTATGAAACTAACACCCAATTACGGATTTACTTTATATAGAAAGGAATATTAAGAGCAGGTGTGTGTGTGTGTGTGTGTGTGTGTGTGCGCGTGTGTGTGTGTGCGCGTGTGTGTATGTAATGTATAGGAATGTGTAAGTGTAGTGTATGTACCTATGTGTAGTAGCAATATTAAGAGTCTTTTATAATAATGTTCGGAAATGAGTCGTAATTTACATATGAATTGTTTCTTCAATAGTAAAGATTTCAAATTAAAACCTGTTCGAGCAGAAAAGCTCCCGAGGCCAATGAATCCTGTATTCCCTTTCGGATGTATAAAAGTCGTTGTACAAAGAGCGCGTATTGCACGTCCCCACTGTTGAGAATATTGCGAATGTCCCATGCAGACCCGATTCGTTGCATTCTGTACGGATTTCAGCTGTAAATAAAAATCTTTCACAGTTTGAAAACATCTTTTGTATCTGTAGGTATCTGTATAGGTAATATGTGTGATGTTTTCACAAACAGTATCTTCAGTATTCAGTATTTGAGATATCATAATAAGTATTTCAAAGCAAGTGTTTGATATATTTAAGGCGATTCTTGCACAATATCGATTCATTGAAGTCACGATGACTTCATGATGATTTTATTATATTGTTTGAATTATTATTTTTTATGTTATTTGGTAACGAGACGAGCTGGTCGTTTGCCTGATGGTAAGCATAACGCCGGCCCATAACAATTGCAGTGCCACCCAGAACTTTGAAACACAAAGGCCTGCGCGGCACTGCAGTGCGCTCGTTACCCTGAGACATTAGGTATTAAGTCTCATAAGCCCAGTAATTTCACTGGATACTCTGCTCATCAAACCGGAACACAGTAATGCTTGCACACTACTGCTTGGCGGCAGACTTCACGAGCAAAGCGGTGGTAACAACCCAGATGGACACTCGCAAAAGAGTTAGTCCTCCCACTAACGACAATATTATAAAACAGTAAAGTTTGTGAGTTTTTTTGTTTATTTGTCACCGCTAATCTCTCTAATTATTTTTTTTGCTATCTGGTAACGAGATGAGCTGGTCGTTTGCCTGATGGTAAGCATAGCGCCGGCCCATAACAATTGCTTATCCGCTTCAAAAAAATATTTCACTAATAGAAAGCTACTTTATTGCTTATAGTCCTATAGGTGCTATATACATTTTATTCTGATTCTATACGCGTGCGAGCCGGCAAAGGATAGCGAGAAATAAATTCTTTAGATTGCTATTTTCCTAAAAGGTACATTGGAGTAACTCCTTCAAACTTTTCTAATCACATCACATTATATAACAAGGCTTTTGTTTCTTCATCAAGAGCAGCCATTTCATCGCGTCACGAGCAATTTCAGTAATTAACGTCCTGTGGGCCCGGCGTCGGCGACTAATATAGCCAATATATGAAGATGTTGGCGCAAGTCAGAAGCTGAGAGCGTAGCGGGAGAAAAGCAGGGTCTTGTCCTTCTTGCACACGGGTCTTTGCTACAGCTACAAAATGCCACCACACTTTTTTTATTTGGTAACGAGACGAGCTTGTCGTTTGCCTGATGGTAAGCATCGCTGGCCCATAACAATTGCAGTGCCACCCAGAACTTTGAAACACAAAGGCCTGCGAGGCACTGCAGTGCGCTCGTTACCCTGAGACATTAGATATTAAGTCTCATGAGCCCAGTAATTTCACTGGCTACTCTGCTCATCAAACCGGAACACAGTAATGCTTGCACACTACTGCTTGGCGGCTGACTTCACGAGCAAAGCGGTGGAAACAACCCAGACGGATACTCGCAGAAGAGTTAATCCTAACACTAACAAAACATGCAGCTTTTGAAGCGACAAGCGGCGTTTTGTGATGTGTAACGACTAACGACCATGCGCAGCCATTACCGAGTACGGCGGGCTCAAAAAATTTAAGAAAACTGCAGTCCGCAGCTCTGTGTTGGCGTTTTGTGGCTGCAGCGCGAGACCCGTGTGCGAGTGGGATAAAACACGTACTTGTCACGTGGTATCAAAATATCAATAAATCTACTTTAATTGCTTGAAGTGGAATTTTAGGAGCATTGGGCTTATAGTCGCTATAGTAGTATGGCTAAAAAGGCTGTTAATCTAAATATAAGTTGTTAATCAGTTTTAATTTTTTTAATAATTGCAACTCTAAAAGTACTCTCCTAAAAGCTATATTTGTAGGTTGTGGACATTTACATTAATTTTATAGTAATAATAGCGATAAAAAAAATAACAAATAACTGCTCAGTTAATATGAGATTATAATTTTTATGAGATGAAATAATGAGATTATTGTTTTTGTCAAATGGTCCGATTAATATTTATTTTTTAGAATTGGCGAACTCGGGCTTAAATGTGTTTATCCAATTAGCAAATTGAGAACTAAATCAAGATAGCTTTTCTAAAGTATAATGAATCGCTATCGCTACCGCTCGTGGCTTGGGTTGGAACCTAAGAAAATCACCGCTTGCATGTGCGACACACCGGCACTGATTGGAAGGCCGTGTTTGCGACCTGCTAAGTGTGTGGTCGCCCTAAGGATCCCGGTTCCGGTTCCTGCCACCCATAACCATACTCCACACATACCTACACTGAGTACAGTAGCAGTATTGAATGCCAATAGGTATTTTGGGACCCGACGTGTAGGAAGCCTCTATATGAAATAATTTGCGGTTAAACTAGGGTGAATCCTATAACCATTTTGAATAAGGTTTTCCTATCACATCGCGAAATGTCCTTCAGAGTAAATCTTTGGAATGACAGGAATCATTTCTATGGGCTGTTTGCTCTCAGGTCTTGGATGATTGTGTTGTGTATCTGTCTTTATCACCTGTGAGTGCTGCGACACAATGAATCGTAGTGCAGGGGTATGAGTGTGTATGTGATCTTTTTAGGGTTCCGAAGTGCGGGTGAAACCGCAGGCAGCAGCTAGTGTACAATAATATAGTAAAATTTAGGTACCTACTATTACGAGTAGCATCTTACGTGAAAATAAAATATGTGTAATCTCAAAGCCTAAGTAAAATGCGTTCATATCCGTCAATAGTACATTATAATAATTTAGTCTAGCCTTAGAAAACGCCTTACCACTATGTAAAATGTAACGTAACGTAGGTACAGGAACTGTATTTGCCTAGCATTCGTTTGGAACGTCTGTCAGTCTTTTAGGTAGGTATTTGACATGGCCCTATTTAATAAAGCTGACAATCCGACAAGTCCGACATATGTCAATAAGTGACAATTCGACAGTTTTTTCTGTTTAATAAAACTTACAGGCGACAAAATTGTCATGGTGGAAAATTGACAAATTTGTCACGACAATTTTCTTATTGTCAGATTAAAGACTGTGGTTTTTTGACATATGTCGAGTTTTATTAAACGCATTTTTAGATGACAAATATGTCAAGATTTCACCGGTCGATTTTTGACATTTTTGTCACTTTTATTAAACAGCCTAAGCGCGACAATTCTACAATTAGGTATGTCATTTTTGACATATATGTCGAATTGTTAGCTTTATTAAATAGGGCCCAAGGTTCAACATTACCGCTTTTAGGATAATGTCTACTAAAACACTTTATCATACGCTCCCTAAAATCAAAAGTTCAGCTCCTCATCAAATTGCAACCTTGTCCGAAAAGTAGACATCTATCTATTCAGTGTACCGTTGGGCATTATGCAGTTTACAGGGGCGTAATAAGGATTGGAGTTTCAACTTTAGAATGTAAGGATTTGGATTAGGTGGTAGAACTAACTTTCCTGCGAGTGTCGGTTTGGGTACGTTCGCACAAGTGCGAAAGGTAATCTATCAACTCTACTATGTATCCAGGCTTACTTTCAGAGAGGTTAAAAGTATGCGATAGCTGTTATGATACAAAAACATACAGTGAATGTGTGAATTATCAAAGGTGCAACATCAACCACATTTTCACTTTCAATCAAGTGATCATATCCACCATCAACAGTCATGTTTGCAATGTTACGAGAACCATAACCTAACATTGCCTTTCAAACCAATTAGAAATCAACCATCTACAGAAAATTTATCCCCATGATTCTGGCGTCTTGAAAAAATAATTCAGTCCACAGACCTCGTAGTTTCATTAAAAACTGAAATCCCAATCCAGGCGGCTATTGTTACGGAAGGCTGCGACAAGAATTGATGCTTTTTGGCCTTGAACTGACTACGTCCACATCATGCAGTCTGTAACACGCCGATTGTTATGTAAATTCTTAATGGGCAACAGTTGGCTCGGAGGTCGGCCGTCGGCAATGCCGATGCGATTAGACATCGCCCGATTTAACCGATAATCGGTCAAATTCGGCCCTTTCTCGTACGAATACTAATGGCGCAACTAGACCAAAGGCCACCGGGATACATATTTCAACGTAACCTTTGACTTGTTCCTCATCGGCCTACTTCATTCGATGCTAGGCCTTCTTTAAGAGAGAAAGAGGAGATTGGAGAATCGCAATCGATCACGCTGACCCAGTACGGGTTAATGTATAGTATAAATCGAAACAAACGGGTGCGTAAACGTAAACTCCGTAAATTCCAGCATGATGCTAAGAGTTTTGAACATGGTGACACGGCATGTGATATATTTAAGGCGTTTCTTGCACAATAATGATTGATTGAAGTCACGATGACTTCATGATGATCTTCTTGATGATTTTATTATATTGTTTGAATATTATATTGCTCGTGAAGTCTGCCACCAAGCAGTAGTGTGCAAGCATTACTGTGTTTCGGTTTGATGAGCAGAGTATCCAGTGAAATTACTGGGCTTATGAGACTTAATACCTAATGTCTCAGGGTAACGAGCGCACTGCAGTGTCGCGCAGGCCTTTGTGTTACAAAGTTCTGGGTGGCACTGCAATTGTTATGGGCCGGCGTTATGCTTCCATCAGGCAAACGACCAGTTCATCTCGTTACCAGAACACATAACAAACAAAAAACCTTTTAGAGAAGAAAAAACATCTATAAATAACAAATTTCTTATTACAGTTCTAAATTAAATTAAATATAATATCTACTATCATATTATTTCATCCTATAAAAACGTATCGTTTATATCTAAGAAAGTTATTCTTAAATATTTTTCTAGTCTCGGGTACATTTTCTTGTCTTTAGTATCGGTACATATTGAACCTCAGCTGGCTTGCCGTAGAATAAATGGCTAGTTGGCAATCGGACAGAATTTTCGAATATTGCGGTTGTTTGTTCGGCTCCGAATGGATAATTTTCAGTGAACCGCGTAACTGGACCGTTTGTATCTACTACGCTTGGAAAGTTATGAACTTTTCAGGGGGCAGATATCGATTTTGATAATCTGTAGACTATCTATAGATGAAAAGAATGAGAGGGTCTAGAGCGGAAGTCGCTTCTAAGCGATTTTCGCTATCGATAGTACAACAGTTAATAATGTAGGGAATTTACTTATGTCACCATTTTATACGGGAATACTTACCCGATATTCCCGTGACCATGATGCTTGCAAAAGCCTCTAAATATCGAGAGCTCATCATAGTAATCACGGTAAATATACCCGTTATCTATTCATTATGCATATATAAACCATCTAATAATAATCACGGTAAATATCAGTTATCTATAATATAGGATGTATAATATGTAATCGGGCTCAATATTCTAACACAATGTCGTACTGGGTTTTTAAAAAATATAGGAAGTAATTATAAATCGTTTCTTAATTAATATATCAAATATTTAATGTGGATAAAGTACTGTGCATTTAATTGTCTAGGACTATTTGATGGAATCAGGCGTTACTTTGCGGAAATCAATTTTAAATAAGATTATATAAAGTGAGTAATTTATAGTTTCAATTCCGCGATAAAGAATGTCTAATGGCCTAAGTTCGATCTATACTGAATTTACTTACTGATGGCTTTGCCATGTACTTATTTACTTACTGATGGCTTTGCCATATACTCTTACTAAATTAGTCCCAATTACTGATGGTTTTGCTATATACTCTTACTGGTTAGTCCCAATTACTGATGGATTTGCCATATACTACCAGTTAAACCTAGATATTATTGACACTTCATAATGTAATCGCACAGTAACCATCGACCGCCAACAGATTTATTTACCACACGCGCCATGTGTCACAATAATCCAAACAGCTGGTGATAAACAATGGAAATCGTTCTCCAGAGCACCGGTGGCCGACCCAATGACACGGAAAGCCGAATGGCCCGAAAGCCGGATGAGCCATGCTCCCATTGCAATTGGAGAAATGTGGGGGCGTTAAAATTGGGGATTAATTTGTGACGTAATGTTCTCTGACTACGTGATTTAAATTAAATTACCAAACCCGTTATATTACAACCATTTATCTTTAGCTACATTTTATTTTTATTTTTGCGTTCGTTTGCTAATTGTTAATGACTACCATCTTTGTGAACATAACTCGCTTTATTTTTTGTACTACTAGGAAACGGTCGAGTGTTTGTACGAGTGGTAAGCATAATTACTGCCTATACTTATAGAGCGAGTGTGGCCGAGCGGGAACTTGTGCGACTTTCAATCCGACGCACCATGGTTCGAATCTCGACTCGGCTGCACCAATGACTTACATCAAGTTATGTGCGGGTTATTCACACTCGCTCTAAAACGGTGAAAACATCGTGAGGAAACCGGCATGTTCAAGAACCACAATATTTGAGGACATGTGACATCCACCCAGCTGCACTGTGCCCGCTTGGTGGACCATAACTCTCTCTCTGAGAGAAGGCCGGTATCCCAGCAGTGGGAGCGTAAGAGGCTGATATGATACTTAATGCAGTGCCACCCAAAGCTTTGAAACGCAAAGGCATGCTTTTTCAAACCGGAAATACATAGGTACTTAAACTCAAGCATCGGCCTAAATGTGTCACTTTTTGACTGAAGCCTTAAACACATGTAAAACCACTGTGCAAAATGAATTGCTTCAATAACATAAAAAAAATACATTCTAATCTAATCCGCCTAGTTTGAAACAACCAAAGAAAAGACGAGTGAAACAAAATATATGTTCCGGGCTTTCGAAGTAAGCAATGCAAGCATTCGCAAAAAGGATTATTACCAAGTTTGCTACTGAGCCGACATAGCAGCACTATCTATTTTAAATAGTACATCTTGTTCGCAACACACGCTTTGTGGTACAGATAAATTAATCTATATTAATACGTTAACAACGTAGATATAATATAACTCAATTGATAAAATCTAATTGGAAATGGCAACGTAGTTTGGAAACATAATCACAATTAGCTTTTGAATATATTTAGCAAGAATAGCTGTGATAACGAATTTGCACAGACTCGCGGATAGTGAGGTTCTTGTATGGTCTAAGTTATAAGCTTTCACGGAATCAGCAAAATGTATTCGCGCAGTCACGAACCATCGTGGTTACGATCAATGCAACAATGCAGCCGGAAGACATCCACTACTGAACATAGGCCTCCCCCATAGAACGCCACTTGGATCGACTACTCGCCTTTTGCATCCAACGGTTCCCCGCGGTTTTGACAAGGTCGTCAGTTGTCCTACACTAAGTCTTCCGGTTCGTGGTCGCCACTCGAGGACCTTTCTTCCCCATCGGTTATCGGTTCTGCGAGCGATGTGGCATGCCCAGTGCCCACTGCCATTTCAACTTGCTAACTTTGAGAGCTATGTCGGTAACTTTCGTTCTCCTGCCGATCTCCTCGTTCCGGATTTTATCACGCAGGGAAACCCCGAGCATAGCCCTCTCCATAGCTCGTTGTGCAACTTTGAGGCCAACCGTAAGCCAATAGTAGTTTAAGTGAGTATGTCCATCTAACTATACATTATTGTTATTAAAAGTAACCCGCGAAATCTCCTGCGTCAGACTGCGGCCCAATATCTAGTCGTCGACTATTTAGCAAGTCGGGGAGTTCGTTACTCAATTAGCTGCCGGTTAATCAGTGCCTGGCGGCAAACAGGACGTATTCAGAATGGGTAATTCGTCTGCATCCGACTGCCGTTGAATTAGAATCTTCTTCGGGATTGTGTGATTACCTGGGCGGACGTTTTACGTGAGGGTTTTGGGGGAAACGGAGCAATAGTTTTTCTGAACGAGTTTGGTATTTTTTTTATGCTATATCATTTCTTTTTAGTTTGTTGTAACGAGACGAGCTGGTCGTTTGCCTGAGGGTAAGCATAACGCTGGCCCAAAACAATTGCAGTGCCACCCAGAACTTTGAAACCTGGCCTGCGCGGCACTGCAGTGCGCTCGTTACCCTGCGACATTACGTATTAAGTCTCATAAGCCCAGTAATTTCACTGGATACTCTGCTCATCAAACCGGAACACAGTAATGCTTGTACATTACTGCTTGGCGGCAGACTTCACGAGCAAAGCGGTGGTAACAACCCAGATGGACACTCGTAGAAGAATTAGTCCTACTACTAACAAAATGATGAATTAACTAAATTGTTCGCCTGATTCGAAAACATCGACCTACAGATTTGCGGCAGACATCACTACCATGTCATTATCACTACAAATTCCAATAGAAAATAGTGAACCTCAAAAATGTTCCACCTTCAGTTACTAAAATCATCTAGTCGTAACGATCGACTTGTCCTAACGACCGACGGTATTATAGATAATAACAGGACTATGCCAGACTAACCGATTTACCGACCATTCCCAACTTGAGATAACTTGGACTCGATAGAGTAACTTCAGCTGGAATAATAATAGTTCAACTATTTGATATGATTTGGAAATTATGCGTTGAAGGTGGCTTGATTTGATTAAACCTTTGTACCAAAATCTTATTGAAGAAACTAACTGTTGCCCCGCGGTTTCACCCGCGTGGAGATTTTGGATTACCTGGTTTTTATTTTTTGCGCGGAACCCTAATTATTTTTCTAAAATTAAAGTAGCCTATGCTACTCCTTGTAACATCAGCTATCTGCCAGTGGAAGTCCCATCAAAATCGGTCCAGCCGTTTCGGAGATTACCCGGAACAAACAGACAGACAGACAAAAATTTTAAAAATTGTTGTTTTGTTATAGCTACTAAATGCATATGAAAGTATATATACTTTCATATGCATTTAGTAAAAAGCTGTTATTTTGATATTACAAACAGACACTTCAATTTTATTTATCTGTATGGATAAGTAATAAGTGCGGACCAATCCGCACCCGGTGAATAGTGACGGCATGATCTCTTTTGGATATTCTTTTAAACGTAAATATGTACGTACCTGGTTAATAATAGAGTGAATTTATTTTACTACACCTTCTATTTACACACACATACATCACATAGACACACATACATCACATACACGCACATATATCACATACACACACATACATCACATTCACACTCACTCTCACATTCACGGATACACACATGCATGTTTTTATTTTATTTTATTTTTCTTTTTATTTTGTCTCTTTCAAAAAAACACTATTATCGAGACCTATTATTGGCTGTATTTCGAAACTTTATGTACTTACTTACTTTATCTGTATTTATCATTTGTGCTGTTGGTATTTTAATAAATAAATAAATAATTATCTTGAAGAACTTTTCTCCCACTGATAATTCAAAAACCATGCTACAAGTCTGCTTCACAACATTACCCCTAACACTTTTGGGAGTTTGCAGGGCCAATAAAAACATTAAGGTTAAAAGCTTCAGCCCGTACCGTGAACGAAGCTGAAAGTATCAAACTCACTTGGGCGTTTTAAAACTTTGCGCAACTGTGAGCCTTATGGCTTTTGTTTTAAGAATGTTAGGGATGGGCTGTGTTTGTAACAATATGCAGTTGAGCGAAGTTGGTGTTTTAAATATTTAATTTTTATGATGTAGTGTTTATTTATGTATTAGCTAGTCAAAAAGGCATTTAGCCCGTTTAAAAAAATTGTTTGGATGGATGTGTAGAAAACTTTAGATCTTAATTAGCTGCTTCCCGCGGTTTCTCCCGCGTATAGATTTTGGATTTCATGGGCTTTATTTTTTTGCACGGAACCCTAATTCTTTTTCTAAAATTAAAGTAGCCTAAGTTACTCATTGTAACATCAGCTATCTGCCGTCCCGTCAAAATCGGTCCAGCCGTTTGGGAGATTACCTGGAATAAACAGACAGACAGACAAAAATTATAAAATGGTGGTTTTGTTATAAGTACCGTATATACTTTCATATGCATTTAGTAAAAAGCTGTTATTTTGATATTACAAACAGACACTTCAATTTTTTTTTTTAAATTTAAATAAATAACAGAGATGTTTTCATTTCAACTTATTTTGTCATTTTTATTATTTAAATAATTTGTTAGAAACTTGTTTTGATTACAACATCAGTAATATGATGAATAACATATTTTTCCAATGCCAGAATCTCATCTGATTTTACTAAAAAAAACCTTTAAGTGAAGCTATTTAGCTGCTATATACGCCTTAACATACTTTTAAAATTAATTAATCAAGCTGTAAGCAACCTTCTAACGTAAATAAATATATGTTTTCTGACTTAAAATACTAATTACCATAGAAAGACGGTTAATTAACGCTCGAAAAAATTAGCATTATTACCAAATTTCTATTTAATTATAGCAATCTTTAGAATCATAACCTCAAAATAGATTCCACGAAAAAGACTCAAGAAAACCAGTAAAGCTAATTTAATACCGAACAAAATGACCTTCTAAGTAGCGTTAACTTTCTTTTCAAAGAGTTCTGGATGGTTTAATTAGAAAATTATCCTGTCGGGAAGCCTCTGTTGCCGCTGGTTGAACTATTTTTTATAGCCTTTTCACCTTTTGAAATGGACGATCCCTAATTATAAAAGGGGATTTTTATTGGTCAATTTAGATAAAGTTCGGAATGGGGATTGGGGGAAGGAGGTTGAAAGGGTTAGAGACATCTTTTTTGTAAAATTAAATGTTTTAATATAATGCTGCGAAATGAAAAGGTTTTATTACTAAAATTGTTGTTCAGGTTCAATAAGAGAACCTCGGATATTTTTAATCGATATTATTTTACTACTTTATCGACAAACTGTGGTATTCCTGAGTAGTTTGTATTAGAGTCTCTGGCCCAGAGACTCTAATACCGTGTTGCCAGCACAAATATTACAAAAATTACTAACTAATTATAACTAATTACAATGACCAGCCTTAATGCTAAACAATAATTTATTCCAGTACAGGCAACCTTTGGATTGATTGGATTTGCATGTTAAAGAAAAAAGTTACATTAAGACCGGTATGGTTATTTATTATGGTTAACTTACATTGTAAAATTGTCTTCCAGGTCATTTCCCTTATAGAGGAAAGAAGTTACCTATTGATATGCCGGGTTCGCTTAGTCTACTTATAGCTAATTAAAAACCAAAACTACGAACACACACACTTCTAGTAGAACAGCATAAATTTAAATTCTTTATTTCATATGTAAATCTGTAATGGTAAAACATCTAAATTTGAATTTTCTTTTTATAAGAAGTTGTTTTTTAACACATATTATATAGTTCTTTTTTTAATGTTATTTGGTAACGAGACAAGCTGGTCGTTTGCCTGATGGTAAGCATAACGCCGGCCCATAACAATTGCAGTGCCACCCAGAACTTTGAAACACAAAGGCCTGCGCCGCACTGCAGTGCGCTCGTTACCCTGAGACATTAGGTATTAAGTCTCATAAGCCCAGTAATTTCACTGGTCATCAAACAGGAACACAGTAATGCTTGCACACTACTGCTTGGCGGCAGACTTCACGAGCAAAGCGGTGGTAACAACCCAGACGGACACTCGCAGAAGAGTTAGTCCTCCCATTAACAAAAAAAAAAGTAAAATTATCGTAGTGTTACATAATGGGAGAAGCCACTGGCTTCTGAAACACAGTTGCAACTATTTCGGGAGCCTATGTATTCATTAGTTGTTGTAATATTTATTTATGTCAATAAATAACTGTTTACTTTTTTTTACGATGGTGCACGTGCTAACGCTCCTCTCAATGTATTTCCCCAAGAAAAACTACCCAGTAACAATTCGAACATAATCTTCTTAGAAGTTCGCCAACTAAGTAGCCACACACAGACACCAAGTTGGCCGTGGAGATATAATTTAAGTTTAAAATTGCCACGAGTTACAGGCGCCGAGTTTAAACTATTGTTATGTGCAGATGTTTGGACCAACTTGGCCGGGCGGTATCTAGTTAGTTCATTTTGTATAACTAGTAGATTTTATTACAGCGTAGTTGAGCCTGGCAAACTATATTTTTCCCGCATTATAAAGTCTTACGAAAAATAACTTCTCTATATTACAATTAGTTTTATCTAGGTAATATAGGTTATATAGGACTAACTGTTACGCGAGTGTGAGTGCCGGTCTGGGTGCGTCAGCTTTGCTCGTATAGCCTGCCAAGCAGTAATTTGCAAGCATTACTGTGCTTCAGTTTGATAAGCAAAGTAATCAATGAAAACACTGGGCTTATTACCTAATATATATGGGTAATGAGCGCACTGCAATACAGCGCAGGCCTTTGTGTTTCTAAGTTCTGGGTGGCACTGCAATTGTTATGGGCCGGCGTTATGCTTACCATCAGGCAAACGACCAGCTCGTATCGTTAACAAAATACATAAAAAAATCCAAAAGGGGATAAATCAGGCTTCCCTGAAATCAAATCCTAACGTTAGCCGCGAACTAGTCCAGTAATCTGAACCACTGTGTACAGATTGATAGCGTAGCTTGCAATTACGTCGACGTGCAGACGAGCTTCTATTCCAGACTGAGAAATGCAGCGTACTATAAGCTACCAGTAATACTACCAGTGGCGTATTTTAGGATTCAGCGCCCTGGGCCTACAGGTCAAGCCGCCCTTTTTTCGGCAATTTTAAACCGAATCGAAGGCGCAAAACACAGTTTAACACTGTTCATTAATAAGAGCCTTAGTTAGATAGTCTTTTTTAAATATCTTCTGCTTGCACCGCCCCTAGCCGCCTGCCGCCCCGGGCCATGGCCCTTTTGGCCCTAGGGTAAATACGCCCCTGGCTACTACTGTACCGCTGCCGCGCTATCCCGGCAGCATCAGCGGTAGGTATGGTGGATAGCGGCTGCGGTGACACGATGTATGGTACTTGATGTCAAACACAGTAGTAGTTGATGAATAAAATATAATCTCGTACGGTTTCCTTGTTGTTACACAAAACAATTTAAAATTTCTTTGTAGGTCTTCACAATATTATGTTTTATAATAGCACTTCTTCTCCAAACATTTAAGCTATGTAAAAATTTATAATATACTATTTTCTATTGTTAAAAGGTAACCAAAGAGTATATAAAAGGTAACTAGCTCTATTTCTTGTAAGGTCTGAGTCAGAATATGGCAATGAGAGGACCGAGAGAGGACTGATGGAAGTATGGGAACCGAAAGAAAAGTAAGACGTTTTTAAAATTTGAATTTAGATTTGTGAATGGACAGTGTGAATGAGAAAAGAGGTGAAATAATGACGAAGAAGGATGACATCGTTACACTACTAGAACTAGAAGCTAGCAGACTATCTACTAGCTTCTGTCGACAGTTTACCCGCGGGAAAATTGGCACAGGTTAACTGTGCCTTTGGGATAAAAAGTAGCATAATATAACTCTCCAGTCCATATACTATGTCTATGCAAAAAAATCGCGTCGATCCATTGTTCCGTTGTTGCGTGAAAGAAGGACAAACTCTATAGTGGTAGGTGATCCTCCTGCGAGTGCCAATCACACGATAACGACCCGTCGCGCTCTAGTCTGATCTCGTCTGAGATCACTCAAAATATATACGCTTACACACTCATACCCCTGCATTAGGATTCTGCGTCGCAAGTAGCATAGACACACCCAGATACACAACACAAAATCCAAGACCAGAGGAAATCTTCATGCTCACCACACAAAGTTTGCTCCAGCCGGGAATCGAACCTGGCTCCCCATGCTTTGTTGACAGGGTTACTACCAATCAGCCACGGAGCCACCTATGATGGAGCGAGCTATCTATTTATACTTCCAATGTAGATATATTCAAGTTTGAGATAGCCTTCTTTGGTTCTTGCATTGAATGCCATGAGAAGGAGCACAGGGTCTTATATAATACTAGCTGCTGCCCCGCGGTTTCACCCGCGTGGAGATTTTGGATTACAAGGTTTTTATTTTTTTGCGCGGAACTGTAATAGAATTTGTAATAAAATAATATTGCGGCTATAAATTGAGATGTAAGCTATCCTATCTTTTAAGTTAGATCAAACTGCACACGGTGTGCAAATTTGATTAAAATCGGTTAAGTAGTTTAGGAGTCCATCGCGGACAAACAACGTGACGCGTAATTTATATATATTAAGAATGTATTGTAGTAAAATCTCCGTCACACATGACAAATGGTCATCCTAAACAGAATGCGTTACTCTGGGCGTTTAGCCAACTGACATGGCATGTGAGTTTAGTAACAGACTATACAGTAATCCTGATTCCTGAGAGAACAGATTGGTCAACTCGCATTACGTCAGCGAGCGGGTATTAGGCACTAAGCTATGCTTTGCCGTATCCAGCTCAACGCTAATAAGTTATTTAAGGAATTATTTGGAACTACGAGAACTATAGCATCTGCTATAACACATATATGTGAAATATATGTGCTTTATTAATATTGACTCCAATTTATCATGGAAACCACATATTGAAAATGTATGTAAAAAACTTAACAAATTTTCGTACGCCCTGTATAAATTAACGAAAGTAGCTAATGAGGATGCGCTGTTAAGTGCTTACCATGCATATGTGGGTTCCACACTTAAGTTTGGAGTTCTTTTTTGGGCAAATTCTACAGAGAAGGAAACAGCCTTCAAAGCACAAAAAAAATGTATTCGATCCATGTGCCAAATAAAAGTAACAGATTCCTGCAAGCCATACTTCCAAAAACTTAGAATATTAACACTCCCTTCGATATATATTTGCGAATCGGCTATACTTGTCAAAAAGAACTTGCATAAATATAGAACGCTTAACAGCAACCGGTTAAAAAATAGACTCCAACTACCCAACTGCAGAACTACAACTTTTAGTAAAAGTATTTTTAGCATGGGTATTAAAATCTATAATAAAATTCCTGAGGCTTTGAAAGAAGTTGACTCCATGACTCTCTTCAAATGCAAGTTAAAATACTTTTTAACCGACAAAGCCTACTATACTATTTCCGAGTTTCTAAATGATAATTGAATAACTATTACGTGACTACTGCTATAATAATAATAATATAAAGTTAATGTTGTTGTTTTTTGAATTTGTTTGAATTGAGTTATGATGGATTTGGGTTTTCGGTGATTATGGATATGACTACTTTTATAATTTTAATGATGACACCGATCTGAACAACTACCTACGTAAATTTAATTTAGATTTGACTGGTTAATCCTACCTATGTTATTAATAAGATGAAATAATATTTGCACACCTAACGGTATAAGTATGGCGCTCTGAAATTTATGTACCTACCTTACATCAATGTTATTATCATCACCCATATTTATGCAAATAAATACATTTGATTTGATTTGATTTGGTTTTTGTGTAATGCTAGCGGCGCCCCACAGTTTCACCCGCGTGTAGATTCCGAGAAGCGTGTATTTTACGGTATAAAAGGTACCCCTATAAGTATATAATAGTGGAGTATCAAAAAATGCAATAGAATACAAACTTTGCTTGTATATTTGTAGTTTTTTTATGGTATTTGGTAACGAGACGAGCTGGTCCTTGGCCTGATGGTACGCATAACGCCGGCCCATAACAATTGCAATGCCACCCAGAACTTTGAAACACAAAGGCCTGCGCGGCACTGCAGTGCGCTCGTTACCCTGAGACATTAGATATTAAGTCTCACAAGTCTAGTAATTTCACGGGCTACTCTGCTCATCAACCGGAACAAAGTAATGCTTGCACACTACTGCTTGGCGGCAGACTTCACGAACGACTCATGGATCGTTACAGCCATTGCCAGCACTACTATTTCTTAGCTCTTCTCCATCCAAAGGTTGTCTGGAAGAGATTGCTAATTAAAAGAGATTGCTGCTAGTGATAAGACGTGTTCTTTACTTTTGTATCACGCTGTTGTATATACAATAAAGAGAACTATCTATCTACCAAAGCTACTGCTTTGGTATATAGGCCATGACTTACTAGTCATGGCCTTTGATAATTTGGAGAGTAGATAGTGAAAGGTTATGGCTTAATTTCAATTATTTACCGCTAGTTTAAACTGAGCGAACTAATTGAAAACAGATTTTATAATTAGCTCGTTTCGTGTTCTTGTAAATGCGAGAACCTTTGTCTAAGTTCAGTTTCATTCAGCTATTTGCATACAAGATGCTTAATTATCATCTTGGAACTTTCAACTCAGATTGCGAGCGTTCGTGCCATGAGTAAGAATTGCGGCTCACCAATTGAATATTTCAGGTCTTTTTGTACAATTGCCTGTTCATAATTACATTTAAAAAATAATTTCCACGAAGGCAAATATCTGCATGATAATTTTTGTGCTTCTTCTTTCATTATAAGAACTGCAAAATATTGGAAAGCCCTACCGTCGTTTGTGTTTCCACCTAAATACAATCTGGGTGTATTCAAGTTCAGAGGAAATAGGTATTTACTGAGTGATCTTCGATCACACCTTCCCCCATGTCGTACGTCCCTACCAGCAGCGCAAGTACGGATCTTTTCGATCGATAAAATTGACAGTTCAAATCGATAAAGTGGGTTTTAACGATTTTTTATATAATTTATCGAGCCTTGATGCAACCTACAAAAGTTATCGAATAGCTAGGTAGAATCCAAAGAGAATATAAAGCTACTATAATACTTTACGATCAGACTTAGCTGCTGCCCGCGGGTTCCCCCTCGCAGAGACATTGGATTTCATGGTTTTTATTTTTTTGCGTGAAACCGTAATTCTTTTTTTAAATTAAAAGTAGCCTTAGTTACACCTTGTAACATCAGCTATCTGCCAGTGAAAATCCCGTCAAAATCGGCCCAGCTGTTTTGGAGATTACCCGGAATAAATAGACAGACAGACAAACATTTTAAAAATGGTTTTTGCGTTATAGGTGCCGTATATACTTACATATGCATTTAGTAAAAAGCTGTTATTTTGATATTACAAACAGACACTTCAATTTTATTTATTTGTATAGATAGTTTTATAGCTAATAGTTCTTACATATTAACCACCTACGACCGACTGCCATATAATCACAGATGAATTTAAGAACTCAATCAGACCTAGCCTACAAAAAAAACGAAGTTATCTAAAGAAACCTGTGATTCCCACAATCATGTCCATTTGTCTCAATATTCCAATCCTGCGGGAGATACGCATCTTTCACAAACTTTTTACGCTACGTCAAAATGAATCTCTTGGGTATGAACTATGAAGTTATGTCGACACATTCATACATCAGGGGACGTATAGTGTTGTGCTTGCGTCTCGCTGTCTGACAGGGACATATTACGGCAGTATGTTTGCAAGATGGCGTCACATCCGTAAGTTTCGGGTATCTAAGAGAGCGATGCGAGTGATTTTGCAAGCATCCGATGCAGCGTTTTCGTTGGATCGATTTTGTTAAGTGTAAGTGAAAGAAAAAAGTATACGACTTTTTCCATAATAACCGTAGTTTTGCAACAACCGCGGATTACACGCTCAAACGCGGCTTCAAGTAAAACCATCAAAATTCGATGAAACAGTCAAGAACAGCAATACGGCCAGATAGTGCTTTCCTTTTCACTCTCTCGAAGCCTTGCTTGGATTCAAAGCGACACTACAAATATCACTGCGCACCACAGCGTATTATCGCAGTGGTTGTGAAACATTTTTTTTGAGTAGAGTTTATAGAAGCAGTGGTGTTTTTCCATGGTTTGCGCGTGATCCGTGATTGGTGCAAATCAATCATGTATTACCGTCTAAAGGCAGCATAAGCTGACTCGGTCTGCAGTCGAGCGTGATAGTCGCGCGACTATCACGCTCGACTGCAGACCCCTGTCGCTCATGCTTCAAGAATGACTATATCACTTGCGCGCAAACTATTATAGGAAGCTATACTATCCCGGATAGCTACAATAGGCTACATTTTCTTCTGATTCCACGCTTGCGTAACTGCGAGCAAATCCCAATGATAAATGCTTGTCGACCGTCATGAAAACTTTTCTACCAAACATAATATCCTCTTCTGATGACGTTCTAAGTCTGATGGCTATCAAGCGCTAACCTAGGTAACCAAAAGTAAATAAAATATTAGTACCTAAATTCTAAAACATATCAACTTGATGTAGGTATGATAAGTTATTGCGTAAGCACAACAATGACATGCCTCTTTGTTATGACAAGGATTATAGAGTAAATTTGAATAATCCATTCAAAACTGATGAATTTTGTAGCAGAGATTTAAGGCTGTAAATAATCCCAGGCATCATAGTCATACATAGACATACATAGTGATTTTGACCTTGATTGTACGGGTTAAAAAGGTCAAAGTTAAAAGTTCGTAGCCTCAAAGAACAGCATGCTCCACAACATAACACTGACACAGGAAACCAATGCTTAGTATATTAAAGGATATTTATACTACAGGATAAAGACAGCATTAGTTTTAGTCTGTGATTCGGGTAGACGAATGTTGCAGAGGCCCGCTGTTAGAGTCATTTATTTTAACTTTCATAAGTGCTACTTTGGGGCCTATTTGAATTATGCATTTTGAATTTGAATTTGCCAAGATTATTGTTAGCTGGTGATCTCTATTGCAGACCGTAGACGCTTATGCAAACGTGCGTTTGCTTGTCAAAATAACAACGCTTTTGCATCAAGCATCGATTACGAGATACTCGAAATCCGCGCTTGATGCAAAAGCGTTGTTATTTTGACAAGCAAACGCACGTTTGCATAGGCGTCTATGGTCTGCATATGATATCATGGGTGGTAGGTATAGAACCGTGAAAGTTTAAAATGAAATGAAACCAGTTTTTGACTCGTTTAGTGGCTCGAACCCGCAGTCCTTATGCGCTAAAGGAGTACAGCCCATTGACTCAATTACAGCACGTAGGACATCGAATGGGCCGTTTTGTGTCACCTACATTTTTCTCGGAATGAATCCCGGAATCCCGGCTATTAAACGATAAAGCGATATTAAGCCGGCGCTCAATCACAGTTTAACTGCGCAGTTTTATGGCTGCTACCGCAAATCTGCGCTGGCACCAAGAGGACAATAGAGGTGGATAGTTCTTAGCAAATTATGTGTAAGTACCGCGCGTGTTGAAAAGAGGCACTAGTTATATCACTCGCCAAAATGAATCACAAAAGATCTTCGCGTTTTGAAAGAGGGATTACATTATAAGCCTTTTACGATGGCATACCGGCCTTCTCTCAGAGAGAGAGGTATGGGCCATAATCCACCACGCCGGCCCAGTGCGGCTTGGTGGATGTCACATGTCCTCGAATGTTGTGGTTCTTGAACATGCCGGTTTCCTCACGATGTTTTCCTTCGCCGTTTTAGAGCGAGTGTGAAAAATCCGCATATAACTTGATGCGGGCCGAGTCGAGTTTCGAACACTGGTGCGTCGGATTGAAAGTCGCACAAGTTTCCGCTCGGCCACACTCGCTTTGAAAGAGGGAGTGCTGATACTGAATAGATTATAGTTGCGTGAAGCACAAAATACATAATTACTATGGTTATACAGATTTAAGAACATCAAAATACAATAAAAATGAAAGTCACAACAAATATATAACGTAATTGGTATATACTATTTACGTCATTTATCATTCAACTCATTTCAATACTTTCATAGAACAGATATTCAATTTCAAAGCTAGCTACATTCGAAGTTCAAGTAAGATAATATTGGGGCTGGCAGCCACCCTATTAATGTTTTGACACTTCATGTACCCTATGTCACCCTCAGGATCAAGGCGAGTCTCAGGACGTCTCATTCATCAAAACCCATTAAGCTCTTTTGGTACTGCGAAGCAATAAAGAACCCCATTTACATAAATACGCTCGATAAGTATAACACCCGCTTTAGCTTACGGCTTTGCGCTGAGGTAGTAAGAACAATGAATATTTGAAGCATATGTATATTCCTGAACGTAAAAACAATTGGGTTGTTGCATGAAGCGCAAAAGACATAATTTCTGTGGTTGTACATGTTTAAAACAATAAAAATGAAATTCACAAAAAAAATATAATTTCTACAAAGATACTGGATCTAAAATTTTCCAGAATTCAACTATTTTTTTATCAGCCTATAGTAGTTTATTGATTTATTGCTACCATGCATTTACAAAAATGCCTTAAACCTAAGAAACGGGTTCTTAAATCTAAGCAGGTCTCAAATGGTTAACAAGTCAAGGTTGATCATGTTTTTTAAAATACATTCTGAAGCACTATCTCTGCCGTTCTATCTGGACTTACGCTCTGCGAAGCGATGTCGTATGTTTATAGGAATGAATTTGGATAGCAGCCAGTGGAGTGTAGCCTTTAATAGCTTCGGGACGGCGACGAAGATTGATAGTCAGATGAAAGAAATAAGGATGTAGCTGAGAATTAAAAATAGCTGTTTGATTAAAAACAGAGATTGGAAACCTTTTTAAGAATCTTTTTGTGTAATTGTTTACTTAACAATATTGGCTTTAAGACGAGTTTCCCTTATACTCGAATTTTCGTGGAGTTAAAAATGGCACTTGAGTCATTTGACTCTAATGAGGGCGGGGGGGCTTCTTGGGGTCAAATTAAATGGTTGCCAAGACCCTATCGGTGGAACATAAAAATCGCTGTTTAGAGCAAAGGCTCTAAACAGCGATTTTTATGTTACCTAGGGCGTAAAGACGCCCTAGATTTTTTTACATACCTACTGTCAAGTCCTTAATATATGGAATGAATGAACCGATTTCAATGAAACTTATATGAATAAGCAGCTTTATATGTCGAAATAATCAGTGAAGAAAATTGACAAAAAGGCATTAAAACTAAATTATAGCAATTTTAAGTTTTCCATACAAACAGAAAATTACGATTATCTTTTTTAGATTATACATTTTTAAAACGTACTATTTATCTTGCTGACGTGTACAAAGATTCATTACAATCGGTTCATTAATTTCGGAGATTAAGGGCTTGGAATTTTATGAAATGCCGTAAAGTGTAAACGCTCTTAAAATTAGGTAGGATAGTAACCGTGGTTAAAAAAAAAGTAAAAGCTCTTAGCATTACCTGTAACTTTTTGCAATATCCTATCAAAACAAAATACGTCCTATCTGTAATTACGTCTCCCACTAATCCCGTCCCGGGACGCGGTTTAACGTTAATCCTTCCTTACATCCGGGACTGTATCTCATATTCTATTAAACGGCCGTTGATCGGGCCAATAACGGGTGGGGTCTGCCGGTAATACATCACGTTTGCCAGTATCGGCTTCGACTTGAATAGTTTTAATGAAAATAGATATGCGCGTACCGTGTTGGAGCTGGAAAGGCGTTTCTTTGTTGAAATCGTTAGTGGGAGGACTAACTCTTTGGTGGGAATTAATAGCTGGTTCAGTTCTCCTTCACCACCACAATGGGATGTGAAATCAGAGTTTCACTTGGAGTTTAATGATCGACCAACGAGGGTTGGTTTTTAAGGGTTGAAAGTGGACTGTATGTTTTGCGAATTAGAGGCCCTTACTAGTTGACTAGGTAGCAGATATAACTACAATTATCAATAGCACTTGTAACGTGCGAGTGTCCGTCTGGGTTGTTACCACCGCTTTGTTCGTGTAGTCTGCCGCCAATCAATAGTGTGCTAGTATTACTGTGTTCTGGTTTGATGAGCAGAGTATCCAGTGAAATTACTGGGCTTATGAGACTTAATACCTAATGTCTCAGGGTAACGAGCGCACTGCAGTGCCGCGCAGGCTTTTGTGTTTCAAAGTTCTGGGTGGCACTGCAATTGTTATGGGCCGGCGTTATGCTTACCATCAGGCAAATGACCAGCTCGTCTCGCTACCAAACAGCAAAAAATATTTTTAGAGAGAATAAGCATGCTATTGTTTAAAATACGCTTTTTACACTCTATTTTATAAAGTAGGCAATATTTTACAAAATATTTTAAATGGTGTCAAATACCCTATTTCGTAACGGTTAACTTTTTGAATTTGTATTCACGTTCTATTATTCTAGTTACTCTTGAAACAATGTCTCACTTTTCATTGAAAGCGGCTGCGGTAATCGGACCAATAACCACAGAATTGAATACGATCCCCCTTCATATGTGAGGGGTCCCTTTGAAAGCCGACACGACGTTGTAACCCCGACATGTCTTGACTCAAGGATTATATAGGTACTAGCTTCTGCCCGCGGTTTTCACCCGCATTCCCACAGGAACCGTGCATTTTTTCGGGATAAAAAGGAGCCTATGTTACTCTCCGGTCCATAAACTATATCTATGCCAAATAATCACGTCGATCCCTTGCTCCGTTACTGCGTGAAAGAAAGACTAACCAACAAACCAACAAACACACTTTCGCATTTATAATATTAGTAGGGAAGTAGGGATTAGGGGTTTAGAGTTGAAGTTGGGGAAGAGCAGAGAACTTTATAACGCTGACATTTTTCTTGCTGCCAAACTTAATTTTCCCAATTGCCACCATGAATGGAAACTGAAACAGGAAACTTTTTTTTTTATGTTATTTGATAACGAGACGAGCTGGTCGTTTGCCTGATGGTAAGCATAACGCCGGCCCATAACAATTACAGTGCCACCCAGAACTTTGAAACACAAAGGCCTGCGCGGCACTGCAGTGCGCTCGTTACCCTGAGACATTAGGTATTAAGTCTCATAAGCCCAGTAATTTCACTGGATACTCTGCTCATCAAACCGGAACACAGTAATGCTTGCACAGTACTGCTTCGCGGCAGACTTCACTCACAAAGCGGTGGTAACAACCCAGACGGACACTCGCAGAAGAGTTAGTCCTCCCATTAACAACTTTATCAGGTAGTTGGAATTACTCTACAACCAGTGTCCACTTGGGTCACATATCACATCCACTCTTTACACCACAACCTGTACACGTATACTATAAAGTTTTAATAATTAAGACAAGGCTGATTGCTTTGGTGGCTTCACTAAGGAGTTCCAAACGCCTATCATTTATATTTTTTGTTATTCGTCCGAAATGAGGTAATCCCAAATTGATCTCATTAATTAGGTCAAGATCCGATTGGCTCTCATGATAACGCGTCTGAAGTATCTAAACGAAGGAAATGTCCATTTCAGAAAGTGATTAGTAGCAGTAATGACTCAGTGGTATCAAGTTCAAGTAAATCCTACTAATATTATAAATTCCAAAGTGTTTGTTGGTTTGTTGATTTGTTGGTTTGTCCTTCTTTCACGCAGTAACGGAACAACGGATCGACGTGATTTTTGGCATAGATATAGTTTATGGACCGAAGAGTAACATAGACTAATTTTTATCCCGAAAAAATGCACGGTTCCTGTGGGAACGCGGGTGAAATCCGCGGACGGAAGCTAGTATATTATACATCTCAAAATGTTCGCTGCCAACGGGATTCGAACCAGCGCCTTCTGGGTTATCTAGACCAGAAGCTTTTAGGGATTATACAATGTTAGATGTACATCCTGAAATTCTTGAGATGACGACTTGTTTCGGCATTAAAGGCGTAGCTCCAATAATAGTAATCGCTTTGCAGCGATTGCATGCTACCTTTGTGGTAGCTGGTCTTTACTGCTCATCGGGTTGACCACCCTTAAGTTTAAAATCTCTCACCATGTACCTATTTGGTGTGATGTGACAGCCTCTTTCGAGCCAGCTCTGTTCTAAATGTCTCTACCATTTTCGACCACTCGTCACTTTATCACCTGGGATAGTGGTTAAAAATAAACCTATCTACATCATCACCAGCTTATTTAGACGTGGACATCTCATACTGTGCGATTCTCGTGATCTTTTCTGCCGAGGACATGCAAGCTGCAACGGTCTTTCCGACATGCTTCAACATGGGGCTCTTCAAAAGAAGGGTGAACAGAGTCTTTAAAGGTCGGCAACGTATCCGTAATACCCCGAGTGTTGCAGATATCCATAGGCGACGGTAACTGCTTACCATCAGGCGGGCCGTATGCTTGTTTGCCACCTATGGCATAAAAAAGCCGCAAAATGTCTACTAATGAACATCCGCCTCTTTACCATCGGGGAGATTTTGCCATTATACACTAATCTTGACAAGCGTGTTGGTGATCGTAGTCGTTAATGTTGACCAATGTAGAGAACCTATACTTAGTAAAAAACTGGAACGGAAAATTACCTAACAAATCCTAGGCATACATTTCGCCTCTGTCTAAAAGGCATTCTATTTTCGAAAGGCTGGAACAGATATAGCTAAGGCTCCGTTTAAGCTCTGGGATATTGGAAACGAGGCTATTGCCTCGGATATGAGTCCCTCAGGTTTAATCTAACAAACTCTTGGTTAAAGATCTTAATTGACTCAAGAGTCGTGTGGAAGCGAGTTAATAAGCTTAGGAATTTAGGGTAAATCCGATTAGGTACGCCTTAAAGTGAAGGTTAGAGTTTTCGTTGGTGAAACTCGAATTACCTACTTGGGTGAAATCTATAGACAGGCTTAGCTTCGTATCTTTAAACATTGTCTCGAAACTATCTCAGCTCGGCTCTACCTCACTCTGTGACCGTCGCTACTGTCTGTAAAAATTGAATTTTCGTTTATTCCGTTTGAGAGCACATATCGCACAATAGTCGTCTGTCGCGAATCATCCAGCTGTACATGCAAAGTAATATGTCCCGTGATCCACTTTAAGTAGCTTTTTAACTCGTAAAATTTTAAGTACATTTGAAATATGATTGCGATGATATATGTAAATACCTGTACTTTTACCCTAGAGGTTATTATCTTCTTTATGTTTTTTTTTAAATGAAGAATGACATAGGCCGATCCCTACTATATGGACTGACGACGACCAGATCGAAGCTCGAAGGGAGCTGTTGGATACAAAAGGGATGTAGGCAAAGAACTGACGAAAATGACGAGTTAGCAAAACAGGCGACTAAGGAAACTGACAAAAAAGAAAACTGACAAAGTAAAAAACAAACAAATTAGGAAACCGTCAACTTAGTAAACTGACGAATCAGCGAGACTGACGTACAAAAAACTGACCAGTTACACGAGAATTTATCGGAATGGAGACTCAAGAACGCCGCATTGGTCGGCAGAATGTAAGTTCAGTAGTCGGATGTCTTTCAGCTGACAATAATGAATGATGCTATGCTCAACCTAGATTAAGACAGCCTCTCAGTGCAACTGCCAGAACACACCGAGTGGTGTCTGGCCACAGATTTTCAACATCAGGGCGGTAGCTAGCCACGGGAGCACTACAAAATATCCTACTACTTATAAAAGGGCACATCTATAATTTTTTTAAACATCATTATTTAGTTTATCATTATTTTAGAGGTGAAGGAAAATATCGCAGTGCGTTATAATAACGCACTGCGATATTTTCCTTCACCTCTTAACTAGATTCTAACCCTCTATCGGCAGACGACCACTCTAGTACGGAGCCATCGTCAGTTACTGGGAGGACTAGCTCTTCTGCGAGTGTCCGTCTGGGTTATTACCACCGTTTTGCTCATGAAGTCTGCCGCCAAGCAGTAATGTGCAAGCATTATTGTGTTCCGGTTTAATGAGCAAAGTAGCCAGTGAAATTACTGGGCTTATGAGACTTAATACCTAATGTCTCAGGGTAACTGCACTGCATTGCAGCGCAGGCCTTTGTGTTTCAAAGTTCTAAGTGTCACTGCAATTGTTATGAGCCGGCGTTATGCTTACCATCAGGCAAACGACCAGCTCGTCTCGTTACCAATAACATAAAAAACATGAAATTCTTTTAGCATATTAAATTTAGCGGTTACAAAATAAATTGTCGTGAAATATTATGTAACTTTTCACAACTAACTCGTTAACACTGATATTTGATGGAATCAGGCGTTACTTTGCGGAAATCCATTTTAAATAAGATTATATAAAATGAGTAATTTATAGTTTCAATTCCGCGATAAAGAATGTCTAATGGCCTAAGTTCGTTAACACTGAGAAAAGACCACAATTCGTCCTATTCACACGCTAAGTAAGTCCATCTCTCTCGGGCTCACAAAAATTACATTTGATTTATGAAACACTAGATTCTCCTGTATTACAGTTTGCCGTGTTTTTCTCCACGGATCCGTCCCTTGGTGTGAATAAATTTTAGCGAATCAAGTGTGTTTTATTCGAGCCTTTGCGTTACAATGTACTGGTTAACAGTTATCAGGTTTGGGACAGTTTCAATTTAAATTATTTTTTGACGGCTCCGTAGCTAAGTTGGTAGTAACCCTGCCTGCAAAGCGAGGGGTCCCGGGTTCAATTCCCGGCCGGGGCAGATTTTGTGTAAGCATAAAGTTTGTTCTCGGGTCTTGGATGTTTGTGATGTGTATCTGTGTGTGTCCATGCCACCTGCGACACAGAGAATCCTAGTGCGGGGGTATGAGTGTAAGCGTTTATTATTATTTATTATTATTAAATCACGCACACATTCAGCCGCGGCTTACAGGTAAGGTACAGGCATAACACAATGTGATCGATGACAAAAAAAAATTACCTGCGATGATTTTATGTACATTTGTGAATAATTTGTAGTACCTATGTTGTTTTAATTTTTGTTTATGCTTCAATGTTTTCGTAACAAATACAATGGATGATGAATGAACCTTGGTTGAAGTAAAGTACTTTTTCAGAAGACTTAGGCAATTATATATACGAGTATAGAGTGGAGTCCTGGTGACCTGTACTACAGGTTTTTATACCTATTTCAGGCACCAGTCTCACACAAAACAGGTTTCACTATGTGTTTTGCACCATATTCTGTGTTTTCTTTTGTGTTGAGATAATAAATACTTATTATTAATATTTTTTTAAAAAATTGCCATAGGCATCCAATACATCTAAGTATCTAAAAATTACTAAGTACAATGTTTTGAATTTACTCCGTCACAAGATACTAGGTACATTGTATTTAAATTTTTATTAATAATTAATCTAAATAACATAAAAATTTATAAAAATAACACTAATAGTTCAATATAAATAATAGGCCAAAAAATCTATACAAAGATGTAGGTTAAATTCAAGAAGTAGAGCCTTTAATTTATACGTTTTAGGTGTCTTGCGTTTGACTACAATACAATGTGACGAGACCACACTTACTTAGAAAATAACTGTAAACTAATTGAGACATTGTAACGGGATATTTACCGTGATTATTTATTGAACGATGAGCACCCGATATTTCGACGCGGTGTTCCGGTGGTGCGCGTAATAAACGGCTGAGAAAGCGGGTAGACAGATTTGTCTGCTCGTAATTTTCGTCTACAAACCACCCGCAGTCTCGCCAGTATTCCCGTGAACATGATGCTTGCAACAGCGTCGAAATATCGGGTGCTCATCGTTCAATAATAATCACGGTAAATATCCCGTTACAATGTCTCAATTAGTAAATAACCGTGAAAGTTTAAAACAGTGTTTAAATGTAAACTGTATAACTAATAAAATGTCAAGACTAATGAAAAAGATGTAGCTTTGATACTGTAAGTTAATTCCACTGCGTCTTATTGTGTTGATTCGGGTATCCCGCGGGAGGGCCAACTCAGGTAAAATAACTTAATTAAGTAAGAATTAAGAGTCCGTCGGTGGTTATGAAATTGTAGCTACCCCGGGATTTGTTTCTAGAACTGCGTAACGGCCAGACAAACGCAGGGGTGGGAAGGTTATAACCTAAAATGAAGGTTAAAACCTAAAATCTAATCATTATAACATAAAATCCTCTATGCGTGCAAAAACCAGCTATGATAATATCCAGGGTATTCTCCTCGGCTAACATCATAATATACTGCAAAATCAAGACGCCAGTCAAGCGTGGTGTATTGGGAAGACCAATTTATTTATCTATTTATTTAATTTAATTACTCAAAAACTTACAGTTAAAACCAAAACGCTTTTGAGGCAGGACACAGGTACATGATAATAGGTATTTAAATATTAAATGCAAACAAGTACACAATTGCCATTATTAAAAACATTGATGATTAAAAAAGCTTAAATAATTATCGTTAATTAACTAACATAAAAACTCAGAACTTATTGTACTAAACACCTTATGACAATGCTTAGCAGTGGACGTTTTTAGATGATGATGACGATTTAAAACCCCTTTTTTTGCTTAGTACCAGAGTACTTACGTATAGGGTGACGGCCCAAGCCGAAGTTCGTACTTTGTACTGCGTGGTCCACCCCACGCGGTTAACTCTAGAAGTATTCGCTACTCATCGTTTTTTTAGGCCTAAGCGAGTTCTGCGCTATGCCACCGTTCTGTGACACTAAAGGCAGAAAGGCCGACAGCACGGTCTTAAAACAAGCTAACGTTTGATTACCTGCTGCCTTATCAGCTAACAATCTCGTGTTCGTTTTCAATACCAGACCGATTAAAACCAGCGGTCACTAGTCGTGTGGATGGAGTTGTCAATAGTTTTCGCTTCTTTTCGTTTTGTAAGAGCTTATTTCTTTAACAACCAGCGAAAATTCTAGACTATTCCTTCCACTCGAAGACTAGTGACCGCTGGTTTTAATTGGTCTGGTATTGAAAACGAACACGAGATTGTTAGCTGATAAGGCAGCTGATCTTAAGCCTGATCTTAGTTAGTGGTAGGACTAACTCTTCTGCGAGTGTCCATCTGGGTTGTTACCACCGCTTTGCTCGTGAAGTCTGCCGCCAAGCAGTAATGTGCAAGCATTACTGTGTTCCGGTTTGATGAGCAAAGTAGTCAGTGTAATTACTGGAGCTTATGTCTCAGGGTAACGAGCGCATTGCAGAGCTAGGTAGGCTTTTCTGTTTCACAGTTTCTGAGTGGTACTACAATTGTTATGGCCTGGCGTAGTGCTTACCATCTGGCAAACGACCATCTGGGGTGCAATTTTTGCAATTTTTAAATATCAGCGATATGACCGATAGTCATAGATTTACAAAAAGTCTTATTTTTCAATCTCAGTGGGTGACTAAACTTCTCATACCTACGATAGATTCTCATAGATACGAGTATTTAGTGCCAATTTTAACTTGAAAACAATTTCCAACTTAAAAAATAAAAATAAATAGAACACAATCATAAGTTTATCTGTGATCAAAGCTGAGAAATAGTTGCATGGTTGGTATAAAGGGTATGACTTCATCGCTGAGAATTTTGTCATCGGTGATTTCGAAATCACTCCTGACTTTCAAAAATCGGTCCCCTGGTCTCGCTATCCAATAGTATAAAAAACCGTACACTGCGCTCGTCACCCTGACATCTAGCTCTCAAATCTCATACACCTAAAAATATCACGACTACTTCGTATTTTTGTTGTAATCTAATAAAAACACAGTGCAGAACAATACCTTACCCCGAAGGCATCTTGTAAGTACAAATTCAATAAATATTTGAAATAGAACTTCGTCTCTGAGCCCGGGCAATAAAGCCGAATACAATATGCCGCGAGCCATCACGGACCGCAGTAGTGGGCCGTAACTATAGCTGACAGGGACCGGGTGCCGACATGCATGGGGGTTGGGTGGGGGTAGACACCCTCGAAATGGATAGTGGCTTGAACAAACTTTTTTAGAAACCAAATTTGCCTTTTATCTTCTTTTTTATGTAATTTGGTAACGAGACGAACTAGTCGTTTGCCTGATGGTAAGCATTACGCCGGCCTATAACAATTGCAGTGCCACCCAGAACTTTGAAACATAAAGGCCTGCGCGGTACTGCAGTGCGCTCGTTACCCTGAGACATTAGGTATTAAGTCTCATATGTTATGTTCTTATTTTCTTTTATTCATTAAATTGAACTCTGTATGTCTTCCGTGATATCACCAAGGCGGCCCCAACGGAAGACCAGCGCCGGTCGAATGGCTAGCATTTATGCTGAGTTGTGACCGGTTTGTGGCAAACTATAAGTAGGATATCTATTAGATAACGCTCACGCATACCCAAGCTATTGGGATAGCGTGTGCCTATGTTATATTTGTTAATTGTCTTTTGCAATGTACCTATTTGCCACAAATAAACATTTTTCTTTCTTTCTTTCTTTTTATAAGCCCAGTAATTTCACTGGCTACTTTGCTCATCAAACCGGAACACAGTAACGCTTGCACATTACTGCTTGGCAGCAGACATCACTCACAAAGCGGTGGTAACAACCCAGACGGACACTCGCAGAAGAGTAGTCCTACCATTACCATCTTATTAAATTCTTCTTATTGCATCAAAAAACTACTAAGTAGGTACTAAAGCTACTAAATTCATGATTGTTTTTACCGCCGGCGTTTGTGGTCGAGTGTGCGCGGAAAGCGAGCCACCGCCTCAACTTGTGGCTCAATCGCGGCTAACAAACGCTCAGTTCTCGCCGAAGCCATGCAGAATGTACGGAAAGTCTTGTCTGTGCCCCAATATGTGTCAGCACAAAAACTAGTACAATATATTATACGTTCGAAAATAACTCCTCCTCCATTGAGGTACCATGAAATTAAACCTCACATTATTATTTGTGAACGAACCTCAGCCGGTATATACAGCATGATTCATTTTCTTACCACAAAAATTATAAACAAATTATATTAGGTACTTGGCGGTAAGTTGTGTCTAGATCGATCGGTTAAAATTTTGTTCCACTATTATTATCTATCATAGTAAAATTTTCTCCATCACTACAAATTCCTAATCAAGGAAAAGGTACGCCATTTCACTTTTGTCAAAGTTTCATCTTCAAAACACTTGTGAGGAAAATCCACCTAATGTCTCAGGGTTACGATTAACGATCGTAATGCAGTACTCCACGGCTCCTGTGTAGTTCTGAGTGACACTGTAATTGTTACATTTGCAGTGCCACTCAGAACTCTGAAACGCAAAGCCGGTGCGGCGCTGCAGTGCGCTTGTTACACTGAGACATTTGGTATTAAGTCTCATAAGCCCAGTAATGTCACTTATTACTTTACTCATCAAACCGGAACACAGTAATGCTTGCACATTATTACTTGGCGGTACACTTCGCAGACGGACACTCGCAGAAGAGTTAGTCCTACCTAGTACTTCCAACTAGAATTCCGGCATTTAAAAGTTATTGTGGAATAAAGAAACTCACATACATCCACATAAACATGTATGCTTCTCAGAATAACAACGCTTTTGCGTCAAGCGCGCATTTCGAGTATCACAAAATCCACGCTTGACGCAAAAGCGTTGTTATTCTGACAAGCAAACGTACGTTTGCATAAGCGTCTACGCTGCCCCTTACATGAACACTAAAAGCATTACGCTCCTTTTTTGGCAGTCGTGTAAAAACTCGCTCACACAGGTAACTAATAATGTAAGTACAGTTAGGTGAACCAATAAAACATGCTGTATACAGTGGAAGTATTGAATTATTCACGGAATTCCTCTTGCTTGACAACTTTACCACCGGTATTAATTTCGAAGCTTAATATAATAACTTTTTTCCTGTTACATTATATTATACCATAAAGGAACGGGTTTAATAAATTTTGAATGAAAAAGGCAAACACTATTTTTAGGATCTGTCACAAAACCGCCTTATTAATATTGTACAAAAACCTTTTTTTTTCCGTCTATGTTATAGAAAAAAATGCGTAGGTATTCATAAATTAAAGGTATTTAAAGGTTTATCAGCCAAAATTGTATCTTTTTTTCCGTCTATATTATAGAAAAAAATGCGTAGTTATTCATAAAAAGGCATTTAAATGTTTTGTAAAAAATTGTATCTTTATTACAATATTTTATTTAGGTGCTCTTTTTGGCGATTGGTTGACAAACCTGAAAATAATACAGCTTTCAAACCCACATTAGATTATACATATTATGTAAGATTTAAATTACTATTTAGGTATTGTTTTGTTTCAGTTTAGTTTTTGTATAATGTTCAATTTAGAAATTTTGGACATCTACATACGAGTACAGTGTTCGACATACGCGTTTACTGATAGAAGAACGTCCGACCGCAAATTTTATTTTTTATCGCGTGGCATTGATTTACTTTCCCTTATATTTTCTTTTCTTTCTTTTTAATGTTTCTTTTATCCTTTCGTACGAAATATATATAAAGAGTTACGTCAGTTAGTGTTTTAACTTCACGTTACGTACTTATTACAATAATACCACACTACACACTCTTCTGCGATGTCCGTCTGGGTTGTTACCACCGCTTTGCTCGTGAAGTCTGCCGCCAAGCAGTAGTGTGCAAGCATTACTGTGTTCCGGTTTGATGAGCAGAGTAGCCAGTGAAATTACTGGGCTTATGAGACTTAATACCTAATGTCTCAGGGTAACGAGCGCAGTGCAGTGCCGCGCAGGCCTTTGTGTTTCAAAGTTCTGGGTGGCACTGCAATTGTTATGGGCCGGCGTTATGCTTACCATCAGGCAAACGACCAGCTCGTCTCGTTACCAAATAACATTAAAAAAAATTAAAAAAAACCACAGCCACTGAGATCTGCTCACGATTTTACAATGCCCTAGAATCCGGCACTTAAAATCATGTAATACTCTTAATAATGTAGGTACAATAAAGAGCTATCCATCTATCATTCAATTCGTGATTTCATTGAAAGCGTTTGCTATTTTCTAGAAACCAATTAAACATGAAATTAACGAGGAATGCTTGTTTAATAGTTATAAATGATTTGAAACATTTATATGAAACCTATATGGAGCTAGTGGCCGAGCGGGAACTTGAGCGACTTTTTAATCCGATGCATCATAGTTCGAATCTCGACTCGACCCGCACCAATGACTTATATCAAGTTATTATGTGCGGATTATTCACACTCGCTCTAAAATGGTGGTGGTGGTGGTGGTGGTGGAAACCGGCAGGTTCAAGAACCACAAAATTCGAGGACATATGTCATCCACCAAGCCGCACTGGGCCCGCGTGGTGGATTATGGCCCATACCATACCTCTCTCTCTAAGGGGCAGCTTAGACGCTCCAGCAAACGTACGTTTGCTTGAGCGTCTGAGCTGCCCCTAAGAGAAGGCCGGTATCCCAGCAGTGGCAGCGTAAGAGGCTGATAATGATGATGTGGAATTAAAATTAACGAGGAATGCTTGTTTAATAGTATAAATTATTTGAAACATTTATATAAAACCTATATAGATTTCAGGTTTCGAAAATGTACTATCCTATTACTGTTACTATTGAAGCTAGTAATAACCATACTCAACTAGTGACACAGCCATCGATTGTGACTTTCATTAGTTGCTACATTTCATCACCGTTTGTGAGCCGTAAACCGGCGCAGCTGGGACGAACGACTCGGCTCGGCCGGCGGGTCGGCTCAATCGACTCGTCGCTCGATTTGAAGCAGAGATTGTTAGTGTGGGTTTTTTGTGGCCCGCAGCTTAGGATTGGGACCTTTATCGTAGCTATTGAAATGCTTTGTTTTTGTGCGGCCGCACGAAGCGATATAAGTTTTCGAAAATGTTGAAAGTTCAAAATTTTAAAAAAATACATACATATATCAATTAAAATAAAATCGTATTTATAAATATATCCGTATTTTTTAAACGACATTTGATTACTTTTCCGTAATCCAAGCAAGAAAATAAAATCGGATTCTAAGTTTAAAATTCAGTATCTAGTTTTAGGAAACTAGTGAAAACACGTGAAATTAGCTTCACTAATTTTCACGAAGTACCCGAAGAGCTTAATGTTTTTCGTACCGTTTCTGCTCGCCTCTTTTGTTTAGGTTAATCGTTGACGATCGCGCCCACGCCAGCGGCCCGCATTTCTGATTTACCTAACACATAGCCCAAGTAACAAAAACGTTTGATCATGCTTGACTTAGACAATCTACAACTATCCAACATGATATCCATAGGCTCATCAACCCCTACCTTTGCGTATGCCTTATTGAGCTGTAAAAGGGATGTGCGAACGGCTCTTTTTCAAAGTCCCTAAACTTGAATTGATGAACTGCCACACGTTCGGGATGGTTTCCTCTTTTACTACACAATAGTTATTTTCTATAGGAGAGAGCATTCTTCTAATTGTTAGTGGGAGGACTAACTCTTCTGCGAGTGTCCGTCTGGGTTGTTACCACCGCTTTGCTCGTGGAGTCTGCCGCCAAGCAGTAGTGTGCAAGCATTACGGTGTTCCGGTTTGATGAGCAGAGTATCCAGTGAAATTACTGGGCTTATGAGACTTAATACCTAATGTCTCAGGGTAACGAGCGCACTGCAGTGCCGCGCAGGCCTTTGTGTTTCAAAGTTCTGGGTGGCACTGCAATCGTTATGGGCCAGCGTTATGCTTACCATCAGGCAAACGACCAGCTCGTCTCGTTACCTAATAACATAAAAAATATATATTTATATTATCTTGTAAGAATTAGAGCACACTCGATTCTTAGAACTAGTATATTAGGGCTTATAAACATGTTGGCTAAAGTGTATTAAAGTGGCTGAATCAACGTCAACACATCTTTCGAATGTCCAGAGAATTTTAAAACAAAGCCAATTTTTTTACAGTGTCTGTAGCGCCATCACCCAATCTTACTTTTTAATGTTATTTGGTAACGAGACGAGCTGGTCGTTTGCCTGATGGTAAGCATAACGCCGGCCCATAACAATTGCAGTGCCATTCAGAACTTTGAAACACAAAGGCCTGTGCGGCACTGCAGTGCGCTCGTTACCCTGAGACATTAGGTATTAAGACCCTTCTACGCCCCAATGGCCTTGCTCGAATGGGTGGAGTCAATCCCACTTCACCCGCGCGGTCCACACTTCGTCTTTCAAGAATATCGCAAAACGTAACGTCATAGAATACGCGGATGCACGAACGCGCGTGCGAGTAGCGCGCACGGCATCTTCTTTGCCTATAATTCTTTGAATTCATTTAGTGAAAAGTTCTTCATTGAAAGTGAAGTTTGATCATCATTATCCATACTATCCATACTTCCATACTAAATATATCCTATATTCTACTCTATTATAAATGCTAAACTGTGTTTGTTATTGGTTTGTTGATTTGTTGGTTTGTTGGTTTGTCCTTCTTTCACGCAGTAACGGAGCGACGGATCGACGTGATTTTTGCCCGTAATTTCACTGGCTACTCTGCTCATCAAACCGGAACACAGTAATGCTCGCACATTACTGCTTGGCGGCAGACTTCACTAGCAAAGCGGTGGTAACAACCCAGACGGACACTCGCAGAAGAGTTAGTCCTACCACTAACAAACTGTAATGGTGTACTTTAAGCACATGCCTATGCGTCCGTTTAGTTGACTACAAGCATTCTTAACGGGAACCATGCATATTTGAACACGCACGCGGAGCCACGGATATCTTGTAGCATCATAGTTTAGGAGCTACCTACATTAAATTCTGTATCTTTTTAACCGACTTCCAAAAAAGAAGTAGATTCTCAATTCGGTTGGTTTTTTTTTGTATGTTCCTCAGATCTCCGTCATTTATAAACTAATTTGAAAAAATATATTTTTTTTTTGACAGGATATTCTTTCAGATTGGTCGCATAGAAATTTCATCAAAATTGGTTCAGTAGTTGGCCACAGTAGTTGGCCACTGAAGTCAGATCTTTGTTAAAGCAATTGTAAAAAAATTGCTTTGTTAACGCAATTGTAAAAAATTGCTTTGTTAAAGCAATTTTTGTAATGTCAAAACAGTTTCAAAGATGAAAAAATGTTTCAGTTTAAAAGATGATATTAAAAGCTTAAGCTAAATTTGTTAATTTAGTTGTTAAGCTTAATTTGTTCAAAATATATATTTTTTGACCATTATCTGGTCTTACATATAATTTGTGGTCAATTGTGGCTCCTAAACCAAGAATGCTTAATGACAGATGTGGACCTATAGATTGGCTGCTAGTGAAGGCTGAAAGCGTTCCTACCAATATACAAAGACTATATCGCCTTTAATATACGTGTGGGATGCGGGAGTGAAAACGCAACACTGGCTTTATAAAAATACACTATATTTCTTTAAACTTCTTAATAATTAATTAACTTCGTCCTCCATCCACCATCGTATATGCAACAAGAATCTAGAGTAATAGTAATAGAGTAAAGTAAAAAAAACATCCATCCTTCCGGAATCTCACCATTCAGGCGTTCTATCTCTTTCATTCATCAACGCTCGGATACATACAGTCATACACGCTCGGATACTTGCATACAAATCATCTTACGTTCCATCGCTCATTTATAAATCCCACACTCGGCCGTCCTGCATTCAAGTCTGTCCTCAGGCTTCATCTTAACCACTCATACGGCATACATCATCTTTACATAATAAATTTAATACAGAAAACCGAGGCTAATTGGTACATGTTCATCTTAACAATAATACAATCAAGTAAAGCAATCTTGCACTTAAATATTATACATAGGGTTTACACAAGTTATATAACAGAGGCTTATCAATGTATTAATGCTTCTAACTTAGCTAGTACTCACTATAGGGTACATTATACATACATTTAAGGTTTACTTATTCAGCTTAATCAAAATATTCAAACTTAGGCAATGGTAAGGAGCACTAAAGTTTTGTTATCCTACAGATAAATTAAAACATGTTATTTGTTATTACATAATTAAATCTAACACAATATAATAGTTTGTAATGAAATGTACTAACAATAAGTACACTTACACACTCTTTCATGCTAAATCTTTCATACATTCTCTATCAAACATAACATTCTTACTATTCTGAACTGTCTTCATAGTCTGGCATAGGTTTCATGTAATCAGAAGATGTGCTTGTTTTATTAGGTCCTTCAGCTTGGGTGTCAGCTTTCTCTACATCATACCTGTTATTTCTTTTTACTTTTGTTACCTTATAGGGTCCCAAAAATTTTGGTTTAAGCTTCATACCAACTCCGTACTGTGTCCTCTTGATACACACTAGATCACCTTCTTTGTAAACCTTGCTTTCTTTCCTTTTCTTATTGTAATTTTTCCTATTTTCTTCTTGAATATCCAAAATTTGTTTCTTCGCTCTTATTCTAAGCTCTTCTCTTTCATCTATGTAACTTTCTCTTTCTTCTTGTTTTAATAGCTCCAAAAGTTTAATATCCTCCTTCCTTTTCATTTTCATGCCAATCAGTAGTTCAAATGGTGTAGTATTTATACTGCGCTGGTAGGTACTATTGAGTGCTCTTTGTACTCTACTTACTAATCGGTACCACAAACATGGTTCTTGTATTGACAGCTTAGTTAATACTGATATTATTGTCCTGTGGACCCTTTCCACTTGCCCATTTCCTCTGGGGACACCAGTAGTGATTTTTATGTGTTCTATGCTTTCTTGCTTACAATATTCTGCGAAATCATTGCTTGTAAATGCTGTTCCACGATCGGAGATTATTCTGGATGGATTTCCAAACATCTGTTGATGAAATCGGAGCTTGTCTAACACTTCTTGTGTTGATGTACTCTTTGTAGGGAACAACCAGACAAACTTGGTAAAAGCATCTACAACGGTGAGTATGTAGTTATACTGTTTACGTGTCTCTATGAGAGGTCCAATATGATCAATATGAAGTGTATGCAGTGGTGTATCACCTTTTTCTATAGGGTTCAGATATCCTTCTTGTTTTCCTTCCTTTCTGGATGCCAGTAGACATGGTATGCAATTAGCAATAAATTCATCAACTTTTTGTCCTAGTTTTGAAATATAATAGTCTTTACTAATCAATTCTATAGTTTTTTTCTTCGAGAAGTGGCCATTGTCATGAGCTCTTTTTATTATTTCATTTTCCATCTTTTTAGGTACAACCAGACATCTCTCTGGTCCCTTGCAGAGTATATTATCGTGCAAATAAAAGTCATTATATGGCTTTTCTTCCTTTAAAATCTTCATAATTGCATTTAGCCCATCATCACATTCTTGTGCACGCTGTAAGTCGCTGTGTAGGTCTGAAAATATAGCTGCCACATACGGATTTCGGCTTAAAGCATCTGTATGTTTCATTTTTGAACCAGCTCGATGTTCAACAGTAAATTGATAATCTTGCAATAATAATATCCATCTTGCAACTCGTGTGGACATAGCTAAATCTTTCTTGTTTAGAGTCATCTGGAATGCTTTGCAGTCGGTTACTATCTTGAAGAACTTACCATAAAGGTAGTGTCTAAACTTTTTGACCCCTTCAATAATAGCTAGAGCCTCCAACTCATAACTAGTATACTTGCTTTCTGCATCTGTTGTTCGTCTACTCATGAAGTGTACTGGGTGTAGTTCACCTTTGCTATCTCTCTGCATTAAAATAGCAGCATAGGCCACTTTAGATGCATCTGTATGCAGTTCAGTTTCAGCGTGAGCATCATAAATTTTTAAAACAGGTTTACTTGCAAGTTTCATTTTAAGTGTATTAAAGACTGATCGGTGTTCATCATTAAACATAAAAGTCTTATCTTTTCGAAGCATGTCTGTCAAAGGTTGTGCTATCTGTGCATAATTCTCAATGAATTTCCTGAAGTAAGAACAAAGTCCTAAAAAACTATGCAGTTGCTTCTCATTTCTGGGCTCAGGAAATTTAATGACAGCATCTGTCTTCCCTGGCGATGGCATTACTGCACCTCCTTCTATTACATATCCTAGGTACTCTACTTTCCTCACTAGAAGTTGTGACTTTTCCCAATTAATATTCAGTCCATATTCTGATGCGGTTTGTAATACTTCTTTTAGTCTTTCAACAGCTTGGATCTCGTCCAAAGCTGGAATTAAAACATCGTCTATAAATACTAGAACTATACCTCGTGTTATCAAATCCCTGAAAATGGTTGATATAAATCTTGTAAAAACTTTAGGACAAGTTGCTAAACCAAAAGGTGCTCTTAAAAATTCATATTGTCCCTTCGTAGTAACAAAAGATGTATACTTAATTGAGTCTTCATGTACTTTTAAATGGAAAAATCCATTTTTTAAATCAATTGCACTGAATATCCTAGCATCTGCAAGCTTATCTATGTGATCATCAATTATGGGTAACGGGTACTCATCTCTCATAATTTTCTTGTTAACTAACCTATAATCAACACATATTCTTAATGCACCGTCTTTTTTCCTAACGAGAACAAGTGGGCTGGCATATTCAGAAAAACTCACCTGAATGATACCTTCTTTGAGCCACTCTTCAATCTGGTGGTCCACTTCTTCCTGTTCCTTAGGTGAAACGCGTCGTGGTCGCTGAGCAACTGGGATGTCATCGTTTAGAGTTATTTTTAACTCTATTGGAGCCTCCTTCGTTTGTAGTGGCTGGTAGCTGTCAACCAACATACTTACCTCTTCTTTTATAGCTTCATTCATTACATGGCCTAGAACATCTGCAGAACAAGGAAAACAGTTCACCTTTCGTAACCAATCATTCGGCTTCATCCAAACTTCGCTGCCGTTCATAACAGTTATCACACTGCACAAGAAATCATTTCCTAGTATAATCTTATAAGGTATACAGTCTTTAGGAACCACGTAGAACTTCACGTTATCGTATTTGTAGCCGTCGATCTCAATATTAGTGCAAAATAGTCCTACTGATAACACTTTCGTGAAACCTAAGCCGGTAAGGGTAATATTATTGTTTACGTCGCACAGGGGTGAACCTATTTCTTGAAAATATTCGGATGTCAACAAATTTACTTCACTGCCACTATCTACGAGAGCTTTAGCACTGTTTCCGCACGATAATTTTACGATTTTAACTGGTTTTACGCGTTTTTCTATAGAATTCTTTTCATTGTTTACATCTAGTACGTAGTTTTCACAGTGTACGCCGCCTGCGTCGCCATGATGCTTTTGTTCCGCCATTTTGCATTCGTCTCCAATCAGAGCCTTGCTCAAGTTTACGTCATGTTCGTTGATTGCAGCGCCCTCTATCGCCGATGCGATGAAAGTTCTCTTCGCTCTATGGCTATCGTTTTGAAATTGCGCGGCAATTTTGTTACTAACTCTGTTAATGTTATCATCTTGAGATTTCTTCATGGTTATGGCTTTGAAATTTGAAGTGGTGCTCGGTTTCATTGGGCAATCTCGTGAAATATGTCCAAAGTCGTTGCAATGAAAACATTTTTTTCCTAGCTTCTGGTGCGGACAATCTCCATTCTTATGATCTTTTTCCCCGCAGCTAAAACATCTGGTTTCTCTCATTTCTAGATTATTTTGAGGACGTCTGTTAAAATACTGGTTTCTGCTCCGTGTCTCATTGCTGTTATTCATGCCCTTTTTTACCTCTTCATAAATTTTCAATTTCTCTTTTAGATCAGTGTAAGTTGTGACTCCGTATAACATAATTTTGTTTATTTCATAATCCTGAATGCCTTCTACGATGTATTTTATGGCTACATAGTCGGGCATTTTCCCTCTTCTTCCCAATTCTTTCATTGTAAGCATATAGTCTAAACAGGATTCGTTTTTGTTCATTTTTCTGGCACTCATCATTTCATGTATCGTCTTTATGTCAATAGTGTCTGGGAACTCCTTGACAATTGCTGTTTTTAAATCTTCCCAATTCTTGTAGGTTCTTTCAGCGCGAAGCCAAAGTGCTGCTGTTCCAGTCAGTGAGCGTCGTGCCACCAAAAGTCTCTGGGTTTGTGACAACTCAAAAATGTCAGCATTGTCTTCTATATCCTGCACCCATTTCCAAACTGGATATGATTTGTCTTGGCCGCTGAACCTTCTTACGAGGTTTTCCATTGGTGGTAATATACCTGCTGCGTGTGTGAACTTATGGCTGCCGGTGCGTTCGCCATCGTCATCGTCGAATGATTGACCTTTGCTTGCTCTTCGTTTGTTAGGCATCGTAAAATCGTCGTAGTCTTCGTATTTCGTAAATCGTCAACAGAACTAGACAAGCAAATCGTACAGCGCCGCCGATGAAGAAAAAATAACCTTACTTTTTCCAGCCTCGTGCTCGCGTGGATGGCGTATCTCCGTAATTGCGTTTTTCTCTCGATCCCGGACGAGCCCCCAATTTTGTGGGATGCGGGAGTGAAAACGCAACACTGGCTTTATAAAAATACACTATATTTCTTTAAACTTCTTAATAATTAATTAACTTCGTCCTCCATCCACCATCGTATATGCAACAAGAATCTAGAGTAATAGTAATAGAGTAAAGTAAAAAAAACATCCATCCTTCCGGAATCTCACCATTCAGGCGTTCTATCTCTTTCATTCATCAACGCTCGGATACATACAGTCATACACGCTCGGATACTTGCATACAAATCATCTTACGTTCCATCGCTCATTTATAAATCCCACATACGTTTCTTTTTTAAAGAAAAAAGAACTCCACTGCCAATTAATTCAGCCAGCAATAATAGAGCCGCAAGTTGTGACAGAAAAATCTGATATTTTCCATCGAGAATTTTTAAATTGATGGCGAATATTGCGCCATTTTCTACTGTATGAAACCATTTTGTAAGATACGCAATTAGTTTGCGGGGACAAGCCACAGCGGCGTACTCGAACAAGTTCTTTATTTGTTGAGTTGCAGAGTATGGAACTTTGAAAGTTCCACTAAAATGAGCGGTTTAGATAGAAACTAATGTATAAGTTATGTATTTGACTTTCATTTATATATTAAAACTTATTTTAATTTTAGTATAGATAAGTAATACACAAATATCTACGTTACATTTCAGCCTAGGCTAGCGCACTGTAGTGCCGCGTAAGCCTTTATGTTTCAAAGTTCTGAGTGGTACTGCGAACGACAGGCTCGTCTCGTAATCAAAGTGAATAAAAAAAGGTATCAAGTCTCATGAAGGGCAGCGTAGACGCTTATGTTTGAGCATTTCGAGTATCACGAAATACGCGCTTGAAGCAAAAGCGTTGTTATTCTGACAAGCAAAAGTTCGTTTGCATAAGCGTCTACGCTACCCCTAAGCCCAGTAATTTCACTGCATCCTTAAGAATTCGAGAGAAGACGAGCCATCAGCTACATAATACTTTGTCTTTGTTGTTCTTAGAAAATTTTAAACTGAATCGAAAGAGACGGACAATAAATACTGTATAACGGCATTATACAGTCTTTATTAGTAAGCCCATAAGTATTAGAGTAGTCTAAACACTATGTTGGCGGAAAAGACACTAAACATTTTCAATAACTTAAAATTTGATATTGATTGGACTGATGTTTTAAATGAAACAAGCGTCGATTCAGCTGTTGATCTGTTTTATTTAAAACTGAATTCAATTTTAAGGGAATACGTACCTACTAGGAAATGTTTCAATGCATCGACACAGAAATACATCTATCCTCCGTGGTATACACCTGAGATCATTTATTATATAAAAACTAAATATTTCCATTTGGTACGATTTAAAACTAATAATCTTGAATTTAATCACGAAATGTTCAAATACTATAGAGCTATAGTGAAGACACTAACTGATACTGCTTATTCTGAATATACACAGTCTATTGAGCGCGATATTCGCCGTAATCCTGCTATTTTTTGGAATTACGTCAAGAATAAACGGAGTAGCATGGCACAACAACGCGAATATGTTTACAATGATGGGAAAGTCGCCGGACAGGATGCAGCAGACGCCTTTGCAGACTATTTTAGTTCAATTTTCTTGAATACTGCCCCACAGCTTGATGCTCGAGCTGCTGAGCAAACTGCTCATGCATATCCAGGCGTGTCAAGTGTGACGTTAGACTACGTCACTGGTTCTGATTTGCGTCTTGCTGTTAAAAAACTCAAGGCTTTTTCAGCTGTTGGTCCGGATGGTATACCTGGTTTCCTTGTTAAGGACTGTCTTCGTGCGCTGGAGGTACCTCTTCTATACCTTTACAACCTGTCTTTGCAGACCAGCTTGTATCCTACGAGGTGGAAAGTTACTAGAGTGTCTCCGGTGCCGAAAGGTGGAACTTCCACCAATATTAATTCTCATAGACCTATTGCAGTACTCCCTGTCTTTGGGAAGATATTTGAGACTATAATTAACCGAAGTATCACGGCTCAGATCTGTCATGTCGTTGACGATTCACAGCATGGTTTCCGCCGTGCGCGGTCTACGACTACTAATCACATCGTATTCGTAGATTATGTTTCAACTCAGATGGACTATGGTATTCAAGTTGACACCGCCTACTTTGATCTGAAGAAGGCGTTTGACGTTGTTGACAACGACATCCTATTATCTAAGCTTGCTTGTCTTGGCTTTAATCCAAATCTCTTAATTTTTCTGGCTGATTACTTAAGAAACCGTAGGCAATATGTCCAACTCGGCAGATACCTTTCTGATGATTACTTTACAAGGTCAGGCGTCAGTCAGGGTTCCACACTGGGGCCAACGCTGTTTGTAATTATGATCAATGACCTTCCCAGGGTATTGAGTGTGGCTCATTGTCTAATGTTTGCTGATGATATGAAACTATTTCACGGTATTGCCACGGCCTCGGATTGTGTCAATCTACAACGGGATATAGATGCAGTTGCTGAATGGGCTAGGACAAATAACTTGCAATTTAACATCTCCAAATGCAAAACAGTCACTTACACTAGATCTTCTATGCCTGTTAGCTTTCAGTATATTCTGGAAGGAAATATTCTGGAGAGAGTGGACACAATTCGAGATTTAGGCATTATCATGGATAGTGAGCTAAATTTTAATGAACATATTACGAGCATGTGCAAGAAAGCTAATAGAACTCTTGGTTTTATTACACGAACCGCCTCACAGTTCATACATAACGATATTCCCATTATGCTTTATAATGCATATGTTCGTAGTATGCTTGAATTCGGCTCAATAGTGTGGGACCCAAGAACTAAAAAATGTACTCTTATGATAGAGAGAGTACAGAAAAAGTTTGCCAGGTACCTCTACAAAAGAACTTATGGGTACTATCCGTTTCTTTTTCCTTCACGATTTGTTTCTGGCATGGTCAATCTCAACACTCTGGAATTTAGGCGTAAGCTATCACTTTTGATCCACTATTGCATGTTGATGCGAAACCAGGTGGATAATCCTTCTGTGCTGAGCAGATTATACTACTTTGTGCCGCAGAATTATGTGCGTGCAGGTCAGCGACGTTGCCATCAATTACTGGCGCTCCCACCCAGTCTGCGCACACTATACGCGTATAATGCACCTACGGCAAGGGCTATCGCTCTCATCAACCGTCTTCTGAGCGAGGTCCAGGATGCTGACATACATACTGACCCTATTAGGCTTATTTCTTTTTATCTGTCATTTTATGTCTCATTTGATTAGTTTAACTGTGTCTTCTTATCTATTTTGTGTGACAATTGCGAGCGCTTTGGGGCTACCTGTTAGTTTGCAATTGGATTGTGTATTAAATAAATAAATAAATAAATAAATAAATAACAAGCATCACACATTATCTGAATAGGTCCAATGTCTTCAGCGTCCAAGCAGAATCCCAATGCATATTTTATTTAAGAGCGATAACACACATTCCAGTCACGCTCGGCCCGAACAGGAGACAAATCCGAGAATGCAAAATTACGAATCGAGAAAGAAGAACGGCTACTATCTCTTAACCTACCCGAGGATCATACATTAACGATTCAGCAGCTTTAAATAGAATCGAAAACGTGCCAAGTCCTTCTCAATGTCGGCCGGTGCTAGGTGTCATATTATATTAATGTGGAACCTCTACTAAGGATATTCTCGATCTAAAAGCGTTATCAAGTTGCTGTCAAGATGCTCAAGCCACTGGCTTCGCAAAGTCGGCCTAAAAGGTTTTACCGCCTGTCGTTGATATTAAATTTAGGTTGGACCAATAATTGGGGTGGAGTTTCGTGGAATAGCTTGTTTTGCCTAACATACATGAAACGGCTTTTATTAATTGGGATACAAAATTCGTTGAACAGATTTGTTTTGAATTTTAAAAAATTGGCTGTGTTCTAGTTTTAATCTATACAAATAAATAAAATTGAAGTGTCTGTTTGTTATCAAAAAATAACAGATTTTTGCGAAATGCATATGAAAGTATATACGGTACCTGTAACAAAACAACCTTTTTTTAAATTTTAGTCTGTCTGTCTGTTTGTTCAACAAACAATTTCCCAAAAGGAATAAGTTGTACTGTCGTTTGAATGGGGTTTTTTTCATTCTTTATGTGTGTGAATTTAAGTTCGTTTTCAGCAATTAGTGACCTGTGTGATATGTCCTTTTCACTATAATGATAGAGTCTAAGCTGGAGTCATATTTTTAAGCAAAAATATGAGTACTACTAAATTAATAAATAAATATACAAAATTTACTACTTATATAAGTATATGAGTTATAGTAAATTTATACAAAATCTTGAAGAAAGCTATAAGTATTTCTGTTTTATTTATACGACTCCTAAGTAGTTTACACCAGATTTTAAGTCTCAAGGCCAATAAGGCAAAGTAATTTTCCGTAGTTTCTCTCCATTTCCATTCGATCTTGGTTCTACACAACCAAAGACATACAGAATACGCCCCTACATTACGTAGGTGCCGCGGTTTGTTAGCAATAAATTTAAAAATGTATACCGGTTCCGTACACCCGCTTTGCGTGGGCAAACTCCAGTGATGCATTGCTTGGATTTTCATGTATAGTATATAGGACTTACAGGTACAGTTTGCACTTACTTTTTTGTACTATTTGGTAACGAGGTGAGCGTGTCGTTCGCCTGATGGTTACAGTACTACTCTGGACTTTCAAACACAAAGTCCTACGCGACAATGCAGTGCCCTCTTACCCCGAGACATTAGGTATTACGTCCCATAAGCCCATTCCCATAAGCCCATTTCACTGACTACTTCTCCTAAAACCGGAATCCATGAAGTAAGACTATACGAGCAAAGTAGTGGTACCACCCAGACGGACACTCTCAGAAGATCTAGTCCTACGACTTAGTAAAAATACGGTCCATTCAAACGAAGCGATTGGGCTCCTTATCTATTGCGTACTACAAAGGAGTGGAACCTTTTGCCATTTTTCTTGTTAACTGATAGCTTCAACCTGGCTGGTATTGTATTATATACTAGCTGCTGCCCGCGGTTTCACCCGCGCGGACATATTAAATTTTATGGTTTTTATTTTTTTTGCGTGGAACCCTAGTTCTTTTTCTAAAATTAAAGTAGCCTAAGTTACTCCTTGTAACATCAGATATCTGCCAGTGAAAGTTCCGTCAAAATCAGTCCAGCCGTTTCGGAGATTACCCCGAACAAACAGACAGACAAAACCAATTTTTAAAATTGTGTTTTTATTATAGCTACCGTATATACTTTCATATGCTTTTAGTGAAAGCTGTTATTTTGATATTACAAACAAACACTTCAATTTTATTTATTTGTACAGATTCCTGGCTGGAAGCATAGTCTCGTGCAAGGAGACCCACTCCTTAGCGGTACGTATAATAAATGTGGAAGTAGGTACAACGCAATGTGCGGAACCCCACACTTTTGTCTTTGCTCACTCTCGTTCGCTATTTGTATTGTACCCTGTAAGAGAGCTATTTTGCAACCAATGACCTATGAAGCAGCTTCGACAAGACAAGTATTCCCTATGTATGCGCGGGATCTAATTAGGTATTTATTGTACAGTTTCGAATATTAATTTGCAAGTGGCGAAATGCTAGGAGGCAAGGAGTGAACAGGAAGGTACTCACGGTGCTCCTGGAATTGCCGATGCCGGGGGCGCCCCACAGGTTCCAAATTTTCAGGTTCAGGATTCTCCCACACTCACAGTTTCAGCGACGGAGATATTTTTATTGCTTTACACGAAAGATGGCCAAATAATAATTATTTGGAAAGCGCACGCGCAGCCTGCACTCGCAACGAAGGTGAAGGTCACACTGGCCGTTCTCACGGTAATTTGTAGATTTTTAAATATTTCGCACCGTTAGACAAGGACGGGGAGCGGATTATAAGAAAGTGGGAAAGAGATAAAGGATAACATTTCGCCACTTGTCGTTATTACCCATATTATTACGATTGGCGTAAACATCCCCCCCGGCTTGACAGGGCGAAAGGCCTTCAATAATACAAGGCATATTTAGAAAAGGTCACTTCAGCGTACCTAACCGTATTGAAAACGTACCATTAATATTTATTTTAAATATTTTAGTTATTTAGTGCGGCAAATAGTTATTGGTTATTAATTATTATTGAATTACTAGTTATTGAATATTGAATTAGCTAAATTAGAAAAGTGGACTGTATAAAAGGTATTTAAATTTAAAGTTATTGATTTGGCAGTGGGTAAATTTTTACCACTGGTCTACGATAAAGACCGGATTTCGTCCGGACATCCACAACCCGTACAACATTATCCTTGCCCGGAAAAACGCGTTCGATAACCCCAAGCGGCCAATTAAGAGGCGCACTGTTATCCGATTCAAGCAATACAACAGTGCCAGTTTGGATAGAAGTATTAGACTTCGTCCATTTATTCCGCACTTGCAGAGTGGTAAGGTATTCGACCTTCCATCTTTTCCAAAATGATTGGACTAGGTGATCGACCGCACGTTTCCGATGCATAAGGTTAACGTTTCCGCGCGATACATCTTCCGCAGGAAGAGATTTAAGTGGCGTTAATACAAGAAAATGGGCAGGCGTTAAAGCTAAAGGTTCGGCAGGGTCACTACTCAGAACTGAAAGGGGACGCGAGTTCAAGAGAGCTTCTATTTGAGTAAGCACTGTCAACATCTCCTCATAAGTTAGCAACTGGTTCCCTACCACCTTAGCCAGGTGCATCTTTACGCTACGCACGTTACTTTCCCAAATTCCTCCAAAGTGAGGAGCCGCGGCAGGATTAAACCGAAACTCAATGCGGTTCTCACGAAGTTCGTTTGCAAAATTGTCTAGATATTTTTCCGAGTCTAGTAATTGGTACATATTATCTAGATAGGACTTAGCACCTATAAAATTAGTACCTCGATCCGCGTAGATGACGCTTACTGGTCCGCGCCTAGCCAAGAAGCGTTTAAAGGAGTTCAGGAAGGATTCAGTACTCAAGTCTGAAGATAACTCTAGGTGGACAGCTTTTGTGACTAGGCAGACAAAGAGACATATGTACGCCTTAATGCTGCGTACGCCTCGACCGCGGTGCAAAGTAATAGCCAAAGGGCCGGCGTAATCGACGCCCGTGTGACAAAAGGCCTTGGCTTCAGTAACCCGGCACGCTGGCAAGCTTGCCATCATGGGAAACTGGTTAACTGGTCGCGTCTTAAAGCAAATATTGCATTGTTGCACTCGACGCCGCACAATACCACGAGCCGACACAATCCAATACCTCTGTCGCAGCAGTGACATTAAAAGTTGCGGTCCAGTGTGTAAGTTTTTACGGTGATAATGGTCAATAATAAGATTGACAATATGGTCACGACGCGGCAGAAGTATGGGATGTTGACTGTCGTATTCAATTTCGGCGTTAGTCAAACGACCTCCGACACGCAAAATGTCGTTTGTATCAACGAATGCGTTGAGTTTAAGAAAGGCTGGAGGTAATGGTTTTCCTGCTTTAGCCTTGGCAATTTCATCGGCGTAATAAACGCTTTGAAGACTCCTAATTATCAATAGTTCCGCATATTCAAGATGGGAAATATTGAATTTTGTCGGCAATTTTTTGACGAAGCGGAGGACATAAATTACTATTCGGAGCAATTTATTCCAGGATGAAACTCGATTGGCGAGTTCATAGAAGAGGGGTAGTGGTGGTGTAGACAACTCAGTTGTCGCCATCACGTTAACTTTAGCTTCAGGAATTTCATCTGTAATGCTAATGTCGGAGTTAAGTGGCCACTCGGAGCGAGGTTGATAAGCAAAACTCGGCCCATTGAACCAGAGGGGATGCGCTAAGAGTTGTGCGGGCGACAAACCACGGCTCAGACAATCACAGGGATTGTTTTTACCAGGTATGTGATAAAAGTGTTTAGGATCGATTTTAGCTTGAATCTGGGAAACTCTATTTGCGACAAACGTCTGCCAGCGACTCGGCGCTGCACGGATCCAAGCGAGAGCTACCATGCTATCTGTGAACGCATAAATCGAACACGCTGGTAAAGAGTAGGTATCAATAACTACTCTCAACAGTTGAGCAAGAATTAAGTTCGCGCAGAGTTCCAGTCGAGCGACAGTAATGAGCGTTTTCGATGGTGCGACCCGCGATTTCGCGCACACTAAATTTACCACGGTATGTCTAAGTTTCGGAAAATATACATGAATATATACTACTCCCCCGTAGGCAACTTCAGACGCATCCGCGAACCCCAAAAATGAGATGACACAATCATCAGTAACACCGAGATGTCGTGGTAGTTTAATATTTTCTAATAAGGGCAGTTCAGATACAAAGCTTTGCCACAGATTAATAATATGCTGTGGCGGCGTTTCATCCCAATCGATTTGCGCGTCCCAAAGTGATTTTACAATTAGTTTGGCCTGCAGTGTAACTGGGGCGATAAATCCTAACAAGTCCCAAAGTCGGGCAATAACTGAAAGAATATTTCGCTTAGTACATGTGCCAGGCGTAAGGCTGACACTAAACGCAAACACGTCCTCGGCCGGCAACCAATGCAACCCTAATATTTTTAATTGGTCGACTGGACTGAACTCCACGGCCTCGGAGACACGGTGGTCAGCAGGAATGCTTGCCATCACCTCAGGCGAGTTACTTGAGAATTTTACGAGGTCGAATCCACCGGCCGCGAACATTTGGATCAGCTGGTCGGACAATTCGACGCCGTCTCTAACCGATACGCAACTTGTAGCTAGATCGTCCATATAAATATCGCTTTCGGCGACGCGAGCGGCAGTCGGGAAGCGGATACTTTCCTCGTTAGCCAATTGTCGAACTGACCTAACAGCTAAGTAAGGGCTGCAACATAATCCGAAAGGAACACGAGTCATCTCAAATACTTGGATTGAATCATTAGGATCAAATCTGTACAGTAATCTTTGAAAACGTAAGTCATCCTCGTTCATTAAAATGCGCAAATACATTTGACGTATATCGGCACTAATAGCAATGGGCAATAATCGAAAGCGCAATAAAATCTGGAACAAACTATTTTGTAAATTTGGACCAGTATGTAATATGTCATTTAAAGACATTGAATTAGTTGTCAAACTACTTCCATCCAGTACCACGCGCAAGCGGGTGGATGCTTTATCAGTACGCACGACGCCATGATGAGGTATTACATAATGAGGTTTATTTAAATCTTCGGCAACATTATCAATCGCTCTCAAATAACCTTTATCTAGATACTCGATGAATACATTGTCGTATTCTTTCTTAACGGACGGATTACCTAATAGTTTACGCTCTAATGACAAATATCTACGTTCCGCGGAACACATCGAATCGCCCAGACAAGAAGGATCCGTTTTGAACGGCAATGATACTACAAAACGGCCTTTATCGTCGCGGCGAGTAGTGCTAATATAATGTGTTTCGCACTCTTGCTCATCGGGAGACAGTGAGCTCGACATATTTGGTACTTCTTCTAACTCAAAGAATCGACTCACACGATCAGGAAGCGATTCGTTAATTGCACAATAGGCGCGCACAACATTGCAGGCGGTACTGAGAACCGGCGCGTGACCCACCACAATATAGCCTAATAAGGTTTTTATAGCTACGGGCTCGCCGGCAGAACGCGAGACGGTTGCAGAACGCAATATGCGAGCGAAAAAGTCCGATCCTAATATAAGGTCGACGGTGGCTGGACTACTAAAACGGCTATCAGCTAAAGGTAGATTTTGTAAATAATCGAGCTGCGCGGTATCAATTACTGAAACCGGCAGGGCATCCGTTATCCGATTTACTACTAGCGGTTGAATCGTAAATTTAATGTTATCATCATGTCGCGATCTGAGGGTTAAGCAGGTGACTCCATCAATCGGGTTTGTGACGTCACCCACGCCCGATACGTATTTACTCTCAGTTGAGTGTAACGGTAAATTTAATCGTTGACAACATTCAGTTGTAATAAAATCGCGTTGCGACGCGCTGTCTATTATGGCACGAACTATAGACACATTACCCTTATCGTCAATTACGTGACATTGCGCGGTACCTAATAAAACGGTCATCGCGGGTTTAATATCAGCGGCACTGGCAGCGGCGCATCTTGAGCCTACAGCACACAGCGAGACAGGACGATCGGCACTGCAATGTCCATTTTGACCGTCCCCGTGTGTACCGTCCAGACGAGCGGTATTGACGCGCTCGTTTGGTGACGACCGTACGCATTGTTTGTTTACGTTATCGCTAAGCGCGGTAGCATTCTGATTTAGTGCAGAAGTACCACTGCTATGCGTGGTGGTGACGTTCCTATTCTGGGAGGAAGCCCCGTTATTAAAATGTAATAAGCTGTGATGACTACGGGAACAAGTATTGCACCTGCCCGTCACTTTGCAATCTAACAGCGAATGTTTATCACTAAAACAGTTTACGCACAATTTATTGCGTTTAATTAAAGTAAAACGATTATGTGGAGACATTGACAGGAATGTAGGACATTGAGCCAATTTAGTGTGGTCCGTTTTCCCACAACAAACACATTTAACGTGCTCCTGTACGTTCACAAACGTTTTGACGTTATTATTATTGTATGAGCGTGACCCTGATTTACCTGACTGTGTAACTGATTTCGTATTTGTCACATTATGTGCGCGTTGTAAAATATGAGCGTGTTGTCGAATGAAATTTACAAACTCGGAGCAAGTAGGCATTTGATTAGTTTCTGTGTCATTTAGCGACATTTCAAAAGCCTTGACTGTATCAAGATTAATTTTCTTACATCCGATGTGAATAAATAAGAAATCTTCTAAGCTTGTAATTTTCAATTGACGTAATGCAGAAATTATCGAAGAAAATGTATCGACGAAATCTTCGAGGCTGGAAGGCGAATTGGAATCAACTACCGCCAGATTCATTAATTTGTCGAAATACGAAGCGGCTAACAAACGTTTATCATTGTATTTATTCAATAACGCTGACCAAATAACCTGGTAATTCTCGGCAGAAGGTAATATACCCTGACAAACAGTGAGCGCTTTGCCATTTAATCTACCTACCAGATATTGTATTTTTTCGCCATCCGTTAATTCCGGGTTTTCGTGGATTACCGTACGAAAAGTCTCGTAAAAAAGCGGCCAACCCTCACAGTCGCCATTAAATGATAACAATTCTAATTTAGGCAATTTAATATTCCTATTATGAGATTTGTTATTCGAAATATCTGCAGTTTTTTCATTAGTTAATTGTGTAACTTTGTATTTAATTTTTGTATAAAGCTGTTCGAAAGCAATTAGAGATTTGTACGAAGGCACAGCGACTTCACTTAGCGAAATTTCGTAATTGCACTTTTCCTCTAAGGTCTCAACATATCTCTTATGAATCGAGTCTAAAGTGAAGCTACTTGCGAGAAACGATTCAACGTTTAAAGGGTTATTAAAATCAAGTGTTCGCATAGAATCATATATAGATTGTACGTGCTCGAAATACACCGATAATTTGCCCTGTATTCTCTGGATTGTCCTATCACTCCTATCAGAAATATCCTGTGATTTAGCCATTATATAATAATAAATAAGTAGCTACCAAATTCCGTTACGACCGGCAATTATTGGCGCTAAAATATGGCGGACGTAATATGCAATAATGACTGTCCAATTTTTACCTATCCGGGCCGAAGTGACCAAAACATGTATGCGCGGGATCTAATTAGGTATTTATTGTACAGTTTCGAATATTAATTTGCAAGTGGCGAAATGCTAGGAGGCAAGGAGTGAACAGGAAGGTACTCACGGTGCTCCTGGAATTGCCGATGCCGGGGGCGCCCCACAGGTTCCAAATTTTCAGGTTCAGGATTCTCCCACACTCACAGTTTCAGCGACGGAGATATTTTTATTGCTTTACACGAAAGATGGCCAAATAATAATTATTTGGAAAGCGCACGCGCAGCCTGCACTCGCAACGAAGGTGAAGGTCACACTGGCCGTTCTCACGGTAATTTGTAGATTTTTAAATATTTCGCACCGTTAGACAAGGACGGGGAGCGGATTATAAGAAAGTGGGAAAGAGATAAAGGATAACATTTCGCCACTTGTCGTTATTACCCATATTATTACGATTGGCGTAAACACCCTATAAAGAGACGGGTATTGTGTGTCATATAGATGTATTGATTCCTATTGTTACTGCTGTCATATTTCATTTTTATTGATATTACTTGCTGTTGCCTTCACTATGTGTAACAGTGTAACAGTAAGGATCTTATAGCAGCAAATGGGTGCTTACTATAAGAGTCGATTTCTTTCGAGGAAGCTCTCGCTGCTTTATTCAGGCGGTGCGGCGCTCAGAGATTAGCGCGAGCGGTACCAAATTACCTCTTTATAATCTATACAAATAAGTAAAATTGAAGTTTCTGTTTGTAATATCAAAATAACAGCTTTTTACTAAATGCATATGAAAGTATATATATACGGTACCTATAACAAAACAACCATTTTTAAAATTTTTGTCTGACTGTCTGTTTGTTCCGGGTAATCTCCGAAACGACTGGACCTTGAGGGGACTTTCACTGGCAGATAGCTGATGTTACAAGGAGTAACTTAGGCTACTTTAATTTTATAAAAATAATTAGGGTTCCGCGCAAAAAAATAAAAACCATGAAATCTGAAAACTTTTTCTTTCTTTCTTCTTTAAATCCAATATCACCTAGTGGGTGAAACCGCGGGCAGCAACTAGTCATATTAATACAGACAGACTGCGGAACGCGTTCCTATTCATGTGGAGATTCCCATAGAATTTGTTAATTTTTCCGTCACAAAAAGCGCCCTAAATCACTCTTCAGCTCATAATATTATGTCTATGCATATAGTTAAGTCGATCCGTTGCTCCGTTGCTGGATAAAAAGTAGTATAGAAGTACCTACATAACTAACACATTTTCACATTTTATATTATAATAGGTAGAAAGAAGTAAGAATTAGTATGATGTACGTCGTATTTCCTCGTAGTAACTAAGTACACTTTATCAAAGGCAATATGCTCCTGACAGAAATAATTGCTGTGGCAAAGGTTTGTGTAGGTGTACATTGTGTTTGTGTGGGATTTGTAAATGTAACAAGGACCTGGGGCCTTATGAGTTTCAGTGTTTTTAGTAGTTTACCTGTTTAGTAGTAAATGTTTATTTTCAAAACCTCCAGATGGTTTGTGTTAAGTTTAAAAGTCACCATTCAAAATTAAAATAAAAGCAAAAATTATTGTTTGTATTTTTTTGTTTTGCATCGCCCGTATATATACGTTTTTGATAATATCTATCCAAAGGCTGTCTGGAAGAAAGTCACTTTTGGCGATTTTAAGACCGCTCATTGTACTACTGCATCAGTAACGTATCATTATTACTGTGTTCTGGTTTGGTAAGCAAAGTAGTCAGTGTAATATCTCAGGGTAACGAGCGCACTGCAGTACCGCGCAGACCTTTGTGTTTCAAAGTGCTGAGTGGCACTGCAATTGTTATGGGCTAGCGTTACTTAATAATAAATAAATTAAAAATAAAAAGCCTTTTATTTCTCATAACCAAAAATACATTCCATTTTGTGTTCTATTATAAAACTTATATTATTATTTAGGTATTAATTAATATTTTGCTAAACACCTATGTACTTATTAAGAACATAGTAATATACAAGACTACTATGTTCATAAGACAATAGTAAGACATAGTAGTATACTTACCATTAGACAAATAACCCCGCCGTCTCTTTATATAATAGTATATAAAAAATCTCAATCATTACAGACTTGTTTCATTCTTGCTAATTGTAGAAAAAGCTTCTATAGCAAAAATCCTTTTCTCCAAGCCTGTATAAAAAGGAATGTAATTGATAACAGCTCTTTGGTTTTATTGCAGCGTCCGGCGAAGGCTACTTGAACGTAATAAACTCCTTAGGAAATACCTTCTTTTTTTGTTTTGGAAATAGTTCTCGTTCTTTGCTTTATAAACTGTATTTTAGTTTTTGTATCAAATAAAAAAGGAACGTCAGTTCCACCCTCTAGCCGTCCACATGATGTAGGTCGAAGTAAAACGCTTAGTGCGAATAGGAGGAATGTCAACAATAAACGGATTAGTTCAACAAAGTCTGATATTTTTTCTCGGTGTTATATGTTTAACGTGTGTAAATGTTTGTTTATTTATCTGTCTGTGGTATATATAGCCAATGATTAAAGAATAGTAGAGGATATGAACTAAAGGTACGTATTGCGCGCCGAAACAGAAACAAAAATGGCGTCAATTGTCGAGTCACAGCTCTTCACACAGCACTTTGGCATGGTAGCCTGTATCACATGCAACTTCTCACTTGCATTAATAGTTCTAAGAACTATTTTTTATATAATTTAGTCGCACGATTGATTTCAATGACACTTCAAAAACTCGCTCTGGACTAGAAAACAAAATGTCAGCCTTGAAAAATCTGCCGATAGGGTTATATGTGACGTCTTAAATTGTATGGATATCTAGAACACAATATTTCCATAGATAATTATACCCACTCTATCTACATATTGGAATCTCTTTGAGTATAGCAGCTCCGAAAAGATAAACCGATGTTTTTTAAATAATCATTTTTTCGGGTGTTTTTTTTTTGTTTTTTTTTTATTACCTACTTGACATTGGCGAAATTGTGGTTAACATTCCACAGAAGCCAGGAAATAAAGAAAGAAGAAGATTAAATTTTTTACAATCGACGTCGATAGTACCTAGTACCAAAAAATTTTAAATTATATTGAATTTATAAAGGAATTCTTGAAGGCACACGTTACTTTGCCTGGACTCCCTTGAGTTCCACTAAATTTTTTATTCGATCATGTCTGAGACTCCTTAAGTCTGAAGATCGTAAACTCCGTCTGACCACATACAGCAGAACAGCGAAGTGAACATTTAAATGTTCAGCATGCAGACTTCTTTCGTTTGGTCCGTTTTATAACGTTTGCGTGTCAGCTGTAAAACAAAGTTTTCTCCCTTTATTACAAGACGATGTAAACTTTGAAGCTATTCTTAGAGAATGGACTATGAGATAGAGAAAAATGTATTGTCTAGGAAAAAATAATAATAAAAAATTGAGCTTGTGCTCTGAACGCTTCAGCGGGTGCGGATACTGTCCACATGCAGTTATCCGCGATCCTTTTTTGTTCAGTACATTTTTATGTCAGACTAGCTGCTGCCCGCGGTTTCACCCGCGTGGAACAAACAGACAGAAAGACAGACGAAAATTTTTAAAACGGTTGATTTGTTATAGGTACCGTATATACTTTTATATGCTTTTAGTAAACCGCTGTTATTTTGATATTACAAACAGACACTTCAATTTTATTTATTTGTATAGATGCGGCGTCCGGATGCGGAGCGCCTGTCGATACCACTCCGCATGCAGATGTAATCTGTACCCGCTGCTGTATCCGCATAAGACAGCATTAGATACTATTGCGTTGTACCTATTGACATTGTTCGACAACCACAGCGGTACAAAATTGCGCAGTGTGGTGCTGGTGGCATCGCTCAGCCGCCCCAGCGCAACAATATTGCGCAGTGTGATGCTGGTGACATCGCTCAGCCACCCCAGCGCAACAATATTGCGCAGTGTGGTGCTGGTGCCATCGCTCAACCACCCCAGCGCAACAATATTGTGCAGCAGTGTGATGCTGGTGACATCGCTCAACCACCCCAGCGCAATAATATTGCGACACCAATAATTTGAACGTGAAGCATTAATTACTCCCCAAGTTGAAAATCAGGTATAAACATATCTAAAAACATAATTACCTGTTCAAAACGAACGCAAAACATACAAAGCTGTGTTACTAACTAAATATCTCGCCACAGCTGGCTGTCGTCATCCAGTAGTAGGGTGCCAAATGGTATTTGAGACGTCAAAGTACTATAGGAGGTGATAAAAATAAAGGCTAGACTGCGGCGCGTGGGTTGAAGAAATGTTTGTTCACAAAGGTCAGTCCGGCATTTCAGATTGGACCTGTCATACCTCAGTGCTGTAAACCCAAGAAGTTTAGTAGGTAGAAGCGACGGTGAGAGTGGAAAAGGTTGTCACATATATTTTCCTTTTGTATTCGAGTCTCGGTAAAGGTATTTGATGAATTGCGTAGTTTTAAAAATTGTTTTTACTGTTCCTAAAAATTCCGCCTGTGCGAAATTAATACAGTTGCCAGAATATTTAAGAGAAATAGATGATATTGTTCTAGATTGTAGCACGCTATCGCTAGGTGCGCATTTTTTAGGCCGGCTAGCCCAGAGCACGAGTAGCGGGTTCTTTTCGCTAGGGGATGTTACTCACTGGAACCTGCACTGAAGGATGGTGTCCTTTCTACAAGGGCGCCACCAGTCTAGGGACTGGAAAATTCTAGGACAAAAATAACAACGACAATAATGAGTCTACATCAATATATTGCCCTGGATTCTTATTCTAATTACTTATCTATGTTAGTGACTTACTTTCTAAGCTGTTACATTAATTCTTTTCTTATTCTAAACAAAGCTTCTAATGTTCTTAGTTTAATTCTTTTCTTACTCTTGTTAAAGGTTCTATTTTACATTCTTGCTACAAATAGCTTCTTTCTACATCCATTTGATGTTACGGACATGAGACGGGCCCATCAACATGCCGCATTGAAATATTCTTAATATTCTAAAAATTATTTAAGACACTGGTCAGGAATGTTGCTATTCATGATTCCTACGCAAAAAGAAATAAAGGTTCTAAAAAAGGAATTGATATCACCGCGTCATCCTGGGATGTGCTTTCCTGGAAGTGTTGCCGGTGAACACCGAAGACGGACGAAGAATTAGGGCATACTTGTAGACTAGACGACGATAGGTGACACCGTAGTTGTCACGAAAAATTAAGGAGCGACAATCTGTGAACGGACAAAACTTCGTTACAGACTGTCAACGTTCTATATGTTTTCTTTTTATACGACTTCTTCTCTAGTTAGACTGAAATAAGGAACTAACCTGTCGCTCCTTCTAAAACTGATTCAGCGCCCGCGCGCCATGTTGGGCTCGCCGCGTGGTCTCGCCAAAGTCGGGCACGCCATCGCGTCCCCTACTTTTTCGGTGGTGCAACGAGGTGATCAAACGCGTCGGGAGCACCGCCCGCTTTCTTTTTCTTTATAAATTCTCTTAAAATTATTAATTTTTACCACTGACGCCGGACACCTCTCTCGGGGCCTCGCCAAAAGAAAAAAGAAAGGCGTGAACTTTTTTTATCGTTCACAGCAAAAAAAAAATGGCAACGGTAATCCAAAACTGTGTCATACTTCCGATTCGATGAAATTTGTTATTCCTAGTTAAATTCATGAACTAAGGAAGAAAAATACTTTAAATTGTCTACCAGACGAATTCACTGAAAAAACTGAAGTAGTTTCAGGAACAAGGACATCACCTATCAAAAACGCTAAATCGATCGATCTTACAAGGCAATCGATCGAATTCTTTATGGTCCGGACTGGGCAAATCGCCTATATCCACAATAAAAAAAAATGACATATTATCTGCAACAACTTTGTCAAACGTCAAACGTCAGTGTCACCCACAATTACCAAACTGTAGATGTCAACCCGTTTACGTGAAGTAAAACAATTAATTGTTATCATATCACATGAAAAGTATGATGTTTTCGGCTAAAAAGGCAGGAAAACATCGTTATATTATGAGTGGCTAGTGTTGGTGCATGAGTGTATGCAGTACTAGGGTATAAAATACAGGAGAACAAAGCGAGATATTATGCAAACATCCCCCGGAATTTGGTGTGTGATGGAAGCAGTTCTGGGCGTTCTCGGTGATGATGAACTGTTGTCACAACCACTACACATTACCCTTCGATCTACGTTCACGACACACCACTCTCAGGGTAATTGTTTACAGAAAAAACTCGAGTGTGAAATAACATGCAACAACACCCCCCTGATAAGAGCGAAATTAGCGTGAAAACATGAATATAATTTCGCGCACAACAAGAAACAATGAAAAATATTCTGCGAAGACAGCGATGACACGACCTCCATCTTCTTCTGAAACATAGGGGTACCAAGATGAAACCCTATAGTTCCTACAGAGTGGGCTGTAGAGTACCAAAGACCCATTGTATATAACTTAGCTCATAACTCTACTTTCTAATTCTAATTCTTTTATTTTTATGTAAGTTATTAATAACTACACCAGCAAAATAAATTTCTTTCTAAATATGAAACATTTTGTTCTTATTTTTATCACACCGCAGGTGTACTTAACTGTCTTGCAGTATAGAATAAGTATGGGTAATACCACTGGAAATACACTACTACTATCGTACCTAAACTGTCTAAAGTTAATGCTATTTAAGCTAGTTATTACCTAATGCTAACAAACCTAAACCGTTTACTTAAATATTACATAATCCTAATAACCACCATATGCTGAGGTTTATTTGCACTGTAAATACTACAACTATTTTATGCTGGTACCAGTTTAAAAGATTATACACTAGGTAAAAAAAAAAAGAAAAGTTGAAGCTCTACCCATCCACTCCCCTCTATCATAGTCATCCATTTCTTTCTAAATTCTTGAAACACCATTTTCTACTTATCATACTCGCCTTCCAGACAACCTCTCTAACATAACATCTCAAGCATTCTATCTCTTCCATTCATACATTCTCCCCTTTCCCTTGCATACCTATCATGCCTTAGCCTCTACCTTTCTCTCACCCTTAAACTAACACTCCACCCACTACTCTAACACTACTCTAACTTACTATTAGTAAATTTTTTTTTTTTTTTTTTTTTTATCTAAGAACAATCTTATTTTTTTACTTATAATAATCTTATCTTATTTACTAATTTTACATTAATCTAATTTAGTATTATTTACATTCTTTTCTTTCTGTTCTATAGGGCTATACCCATTATTTCTTTCTAATTATATCTAGTATTCTTTTCATATTCTAACTGGTATCAATATGAATTATATCCTTAATATGAGTTAAACCTAACTTCTTACCATTTATCGCCCTGAGACGGTAAATTAAGGGGCTAACCCTCTCTTCTACTATACACTTGATGTTCCTAGGTGCCAATTTACTTGCAAAATTATCACTAGCTTTAGATAGGTTGTAATCTTTCTTCCACACCACCTGACCAACATTCAAACTAATTTCTCTCTTTCTCCTATCATACATACGTTTTCCCCTTTCATATGCAGAGTTCAATTTTTCCTTTACTTTAAGAAATATGGTTTTAAGTTCTCCCAAAGACCCTACATAATCTTTTCTTTCTGGGAAATTTAAGTCTGACTGATCAAAGGTGTTGAATTTATAATGATCCGTATCTAAAACTATTTCCCTACCGTGTACTATGAAAAATGGGGTGAAGCCTGTGGCCTCATGCACACTATTATTAATGGCGGACTGGATAGACGGCAAATGGAGGTCCCAATCCCTATGATCATTCTTAAGAAATGATGATATTGCATCACCTAGCACTCGGTTCACTCTCTCTACCGGATTTACCTGAGGAGTATACACCGCCGTGTAGAATAAGTTGGGTATTTTATATCTATTTATTAATTCTTTGAATTCCTTGGAAGTGAACACACTTCCATTGTCGCATATGACAGTCTTAGGCACACCGTGTACCAGGAAAACAAATTCTTCTAACTTCTGACTTATGGTGGAGGTGACAGCTTTTCTTATGGGAAATAGGAACACATATTTAGAAAAATAGTCTGCTACCACTAGCACAAAAGTATTACCCTTCTTTGATCTCGGCAATGGACCATGAAGATCAACCGAGATGGTTTCAAAAGGTCTGCTCACCCTCTTAGGTTGTCCCATAAGTCCAGGCCTGGCCTTGTTTGTAGACTTATTAGCCAAACAAACTTCACATTTTCTAACGTATTCTTTGACATCCCTCAGCAATTTTGGCCAGTAAAAACGTAGAGCTATACGTTTTACCGTTTTATTAATTCCAAAATGTCCCGCTGTAGGTTGGTCATGATTTTCCTTCAAAATTCTATTTCTATTTTGAAAGGGTACTACCAGTTTCCAAGTAGTATCACTTTCCAAAGCATACTTACTTTTTATCAATTTGAACAACCTCCCTTCTATGACACTAAATTTAGGATAGCGTTGAGGAAACTTCTGGCAGTTGTCATACAAGGTATCATACCAAGTATCGCCTGAAGGAAAGCTAATTTCTGCCAAAGACTCTACTTCTAAACGACTAAGTGCGTCAGGTACCACATGTAGGTGTCCCTTTCTATGTCTAATTTCGAACTTGAATTGCATGAGTCGCATAGCCCATCTTGCCAACCTACCGCTAGGCGACTTAATGGTGAGTAACCACTGTAGAGATGCGTGATCGGTTATCACGGTGAAGGGGTGGCCCTCCACATAACACCGAAATTTCTCTACACTGAATAACGCGGCTAAGCATTCTTTCTCGGTAACCGAGTAGTTTCTTTCTGCTGTGGTGAGGCTACGAGAAGCGTAGGCTATCACCTTCTCTACTCCGTCAATATTCTGTGTAAGGACACTTCCTACACCCTTATCACTTGCATCACATTGTATGATGAATTCCTTAGTAAAGTCGGGACATGACAATACGGGTGATGTCACCAAGCATGTTTTGAGTTTGTCAAAAGCCTCTTGAGCATCCTCGTTCCATTCCCACGTCTTCAGCTTCTTACTAGTCAACCGGTTCAAGGGAGCCGCTACCGTCGAGTAGTTGGGAATGAACCGACGATACCAACCTACCATTCCTAAGAAGCTCTTGACTTCTTTCGGCGTTTTAGGCGTGGCTAACTTAAGAATGGCCCGGGTTTTATCCGGGTTAGTTCTGAGCCCTGCCCTATCCACTTTATATCCTAGATAATCTAATTCTTCCCTACAAAATTGGGATTTCTCCATGTTGACTGTCAATTTTGCAATTCTTAATTTCTCATATACTCTATCCAAAAGCTCTAGGTGTTCTGAAAAATCGCCTCGACTCACCAGGACCACGTCGTCCAAATACGTGAACACGGATAGAGTCAGGTCTTGATTCTGAAACTCGGCCGTTAGCAACCGGTCCATGAGTCTCTGTAAGGTTTGCGCGGCTGTGCTCAGCCCGAAACACATACGACGAAATTGAAACAGTCCACGTCCGGGGACACTAAAAGCTGTTTTTTCTCTAGATTCTGGGGATAACTCTACCTGCCAGTACGCAGATTTTAGGTCAATCGAAGTCATGTACCTAGCGCCTCTGAGACTGTTTAAGATAAAGTCAATGTTTGGCAAAGGATAACTATCAAATTTAGTGATAGAGTTCAATTTTCTACTGTCTAGACAGACTCTTGGTTCTCCGTTTGCCTTCTTAACTACCACCAATGGACTATTCCACGGGGAACTGGAGGGTTCTATAACGCCTAGTTCAAGCATCCGGTCAACTTCGCTATGTATGAGTGTCAGTATTGCAGGTGAAAACTGATGAGGCTTCTGCCGTACAGGTGGATGATCGCCTGTGTTAATTGTGTGTTGAACCAGATCCGTTTTACTAAGACTACATTCTAAAGTTAATTTCTTAAATTTTTCTATTCGTTCATTGAGCTGTGCTAATTGTTCTGGCGACAAGTCGCTGGCAGCTTGTAGTGGACCAGGTTTCAAAAAACAATTATCATTTGTTAAGCTATCTACTTCTATAAATTTTAAAATGTCTTGGCCAATATTAAATGTTTTCCAAAAATCTATTCCAAATATAATAGGCGTTTTAATTTCTTCCACTACAACAAATTTTATTCTGTGCACTAAGTTTTTGCATGCTACATCTAGGTCCGCGCAACCAGCGGCGACGCTCTCCGATCCATCAGCAGTCATGATGTGTATGCGTTGTGATATGTTCAGCGTAGCACCATGATGCTCGAGAAATCGAAAGGCCGCACCACTGAGGACACTGACCATCGCCCCTGAGTCTAACAATCCTTTGCAAGGTTTCCCTAATATGGATACTTCCAGAAAGGGTCTGGTTTCTCCTGGCCTAGGATTAAAATAAACTTCCTCAATTTTCTGATGTTCTGTTGAAATGTTTCTTTCTTTAATTTTCTGATTTTTCTTGACCCTACAATTTGACTCTACATTGCGGCCCACTGTACCACTGTTCCGGTCTAGGTTAGGCGAGTTCACCCGACTCCGCTGGGAGAGGCTCCTTCCGAGTTTAAATTATTCTTATGTTGTGGTTTGCACTTCTCACAGCGTGGTCGCGTGACTCCTTCCTTACCGCAACCATAGCAGTATATGGTTTTATTAAATTTACATTGGATTTCAGTGTGACCCGGCCTTTTACAATTGCTACACAAAATGTGCTGGGCTTCTGAAATCTGTCCTACAGTTTCTGTTTTCTTTCTTTGTTGTCCACTATTATGAAATGTTTTGCTACTGAAACATAAATCCGAGTGAAGTGAGTTAGTGTTAGCAATTGAAGGGTTGACATGTGTGGAACACTCCAACTTCATGTCCTCTATACGCTTACACCTTCTACGTAATTCGTTCACATTCATGAAAGTTTCACAAAATATTTTAGTTTTATAATAGGGGGCTAAATTATCTTTTATAATTTCTACCTGTTCCTTCTCAGACATGGGTGTGTCTAACCTATCAAAATAGATTTTCATTGTGTAAATGTATGACATTACACTTTCTGAGGTATGTTGTGTCCGGTTATAAATTTCTTTAAGGGTTTTCCTATTGTAGGAAAAAGGTAAAAACTCTTCTTTTAAAGCATTAACAAAATCGTACCAAGTCTCATGGTGTTTACCATAGAATCTATACCATTCTGATGCACTACCTTCTAAAAGGTCATTTATGCTTCTCAATAGTTCTGTTTGACTGACATTCTTTGAAATACTCAGTTCTTCCACTTTCTCTAAAAACGAATGCAAACTGATTTTGCTATCCCTACCTGAGTATCTAATATTCCAGTTGGCTACTGTACGAGATGGGTCAATGGTAATCCGCAGCTCACCTGTACCAACCGAAGAATCCTGTGTTGTCACTGTCCTCGCAGAAGATGTGCTCAGCCCGTTGTGCAACGGAGACGTACCTGCTGCCGCTGGCTCGTCTACGTAGCACAAACCCACCTTATCTGTAACGTTTACATTTAAGAGGTTAAGAAGGCTCTCACAACCTTTCTGAAGAACGGCGATTCTTCCTAACAATTCTTTCTCTTCAGTTGTAAGTCGGTTCAACCGAAGTTGAGTATGTATTACCCTAGAGACAAATCTTTCTTTTTGTGAGGGGGTTAATTCTCCTGAAGAAACCAACTGTGTGATATCATTCAGCTTGTCCTCACAGACTTCTACTTCTGAATCCACATCAAGTTCTGTAGAATCAAGTAAGACCTCTAACCTAGTAGCTTTAGCCAGAGCCGATAATTTGGCTCGCATATCAGCTACCGTTCTTATATTGAGATGGCCTCTGATTCTCAATTCATACTTCAGCTCATCGCTCAGAAGATGTCTAAAGTTCATCTTTAGCTCAGACATGTTGTCAGCTAGATTAAATTCTATGTTTCTTGCAGTAAAGTAAACCAAACCAAAATTATTGGTAGAAAGTACAAACAAATGAGACACCAACCTTAATGATATTCCAGTAAAACCAAGGCCTCACGTTGCAAGGCGCCAATTTATGTAGCACGCTATCGCTAGGTGCGCATTTTTTAGGCCGGCTAGCCCAGAGCACGAGTAGCGGGTTCTTTTCGCTAGGGGATGTTACTCACTGGAACCTGCACTGAAGGATGGTGTCCTTTCTACAAGGGCGCCACCAGTCTAGGGACTGGAAAATTCTAGGACAAAAATAACAACGACAATAATGAGTCTACATCAATATATTGCCCTGGATTCTTATTCTAATTACTTATCTATGTTAGTGACTTACTTTCTAAGCTGTTACATTAATTCTTTTCTTATTCTAAACAAAGCTTCTAATGTTCTTAGTTTAATTCTTTTCTTACTCTTGTTAAAGGTTCTATTTTACATTCTTGCTACAAATAGCTTCTTTCTACATCCATTTGATGTTACGGACATGAGACGGGCCCATCAACATGCCGCATTGAAATATTCTTAATATTCTAAAAATTATTTAAGACACTGGTCAGGAATGTTGCTATTCATGATTCCTACGCAAAAAGAAATAAAGGTTCTAAAAAAGGAATTGATATCACCGCGTCATCCTGGGATGTGCTTTCCTGGAAGTGTTGCCGGTGAACACCGAAGACGGACGAAGAATTAGGGCATACTTGTAGACTAGACGACGATAGGTGACACCGTAGTTGTCACGAAAAATTAAGGAGCGACAATCTGTGAACGGACAAAACTTCGTTACAGACTGTCAACGTTCTATATGTTTTCTTTTTATACGACTTCTTCTCTAGTTAGACTGAAATAAGGAACTAACCTGTCGCTCCTTCTAAAACTGATTCAGCGCCCGCGCGCCATGTTGGGCTCGCCGCGTGGTCTCGCCAAAGTCGGGCACGCCATCGCGTCCCCTACTTTTTCGGTGGTGCAACGAGGTGATCAAACGCGTCGGGAGCACCGCCCGCTTTCTTTTTCTTTATAAATTCTCTTAAAATTATTAATTTTTACCACTGACGCCGGACACCTCTCTCGGGGCCTCGCCAAAAGAAAAAAGAAAGGCGTGAACTTTTTTTATCGTTCACAGCAAAAAAAAAATGGCAACGGTAATCCAAAACTGTGTCATACTTCCGATTCGATGAAATTTGTTATTCCTAGTTAAATTCATGAACTAAGGAAGAAAAATACTTTAAATTGTCTACCAGACGAATTCACTGAAAAAACTGAAGTAGTTTCAGGAACAAGGACATCACCTATCAAAAACGCTAAATCGATCGATCTTACAAGGCAATCGATCGAATTCTTTATGGTCCGGACTGGGCAAATCGCCTATATCCACAATAAAAAAAAATGACATATTATCTGCAACAACTTTGTCAAACGTCAAACGTCAGTGTCACCCACAATTACCAAACTGTAGATGTCAACCCGTTTACGTGAAGTAAAACAATTAATTGTTATCATATCACATGAAAAGTATGATGTTTTCGGCTAAAAAGGCAGGAAAACATCGTTATATTATGAGTGGCTAGTGTTGGTGCATGAGTGTATGCAGTACTAGGGTATAAAATACAGGAGAACAAAGCGAGATATTATGCAAACATCCCCCGGAATTTGGTGTGTGATGGAAGCAGTTCTGGGCGTTCTCGGTGATGATGAACTGTTGTCACAACCACTACACATTACCCTTCGATCTACGTTCACGACACACCACTCTCAGGGTAATTGTTTACAGAAAAAACTCGAGTGTGAAATAACATGCAACAAGATATTAGAACTGTTTCAAAACCAGAGCTAAGCTTAGTAGCCACAGTCATATCCCAGTAAAATATATGACTGTGGTTACTAACCTTAGGTCTGGTTTTCAAACAGTTCTAATATTTAGAACAAATATCATCTGTTTCTCTTAAATAATAAACAATAGTCCTCTATGTGTTTAAAGTATACTTATATTATGGTGTACTTACCTATAATGTATCTTAGTTTTGCAAACTGGGTGGTTTTGTTAGTGGGAGGACTAACTCTTCTGCTAGTGTCCGTCTGGGTTGTTACCACCGCTTTGCTCGTGAAGTCTGCCGCCAAGCAGTAGTGTGCAAGCATTACTGAGTTCCGGTTTGATGAGCAGAGTATCCAGTGAAATTACTGGGCTTATTGTCTCAGGGTAACGAGCGCACTGCAGTGCCGCGCAGGCCTTTGTGTTTCAATGTTCTGGGTGGCACTGCAATTGTTATGGGCCGGCGTTATGCTTACCATCAGGCAAACGACCAGCTCGTCTCGTTACCAAATAACATAAAAAAGGCTAAGCTCATTGTATGATTGCAATCACCATCTTCAGTACAGAACCATCATCATCACCAGCCAAGATATCAGCATTTTTTTCTTTCCAACTCCTCCTAACACGCGTTACTAAATTAGATAATGTAAAATTGTACTTATCATCTGAATCGCAGCACCGCATTAACGGTTGGCAGAATTCACGTTCGCAATATACATTGCGTCTAAAGCAATTTAATTATATGTTTCACATGATTTCGACACGGTCTCGGCTGGCTATGTGAATCGACGTCTTTTGTGCTGTCGCGAAATTGTAGCTTTGATATAATAATAACGAGGTATTCTGAAGCGTACGAGACTGCCATTAAAGGACATGAAACGATTAGAGGTGGAGAATATTTCCGGCAGCTTACTTTCCGGCTTTTATTCGGCATTTTTTACGGCAAAGAAACTGGTCAGAGTAGCATATTTCCTGCTGCACTTATATATTATGAAACATATAAGAAATGTAATGATTTTTTTATGCAAATGAAAACGATAAAGTTTTATTCGCTTAATTTATTTTATTTATCTAATTTGGGGGCTTGCATCTAACTACAAAATATGTATGAAAATATTATACGAAAAACTATTGAAAAACTTCCCGCAGTTCGTTTGACAATACAGTTAGATCAATAAAAATGATATATGTACTTATTACACTACTATTTATGTGTATTTATTTATATTGGATGCTTTATTTAAAATATGTTACATACGTTATATACTACCGTCATTATGTTCAGGAAAGCCAGTCCCATTGATTTAGCATGTTACTATTCTCGGTGATATTGTCACTTAACAATAGTTGATGTTTTTTTATACTATTTCAAACTGAGCCGAGCTGTTCGTTTGCCTGATGGTAGGTAAGCTTAACGCTGGCCCATAACAGTTGCAGTGTCACTCAGAACTTTCAAATGCAAAGGCTAGAACGACACTGCAGCGCGCTCCCTTACCCTGAGACATCAGGTAGTCTCATAAGCCCAGTCAATTCACTGACTACCTTGCTCTTCAAACCGGACCACAGTTTGCACATTACTGAGAACTGCTGCAAATGATACTCAATAAGTCGAAAAATGATTTTATCCTCTTTGTTGTGAGTTGCTCAAGCTGTGTGCATCTAGTTCTGAAATAAATAATTTCTTTTTTTCTTTCTTTCTTTCTTTCTTTCAAAAATACATTTTCCGCCATCCGGCCAAACCACTATGACTACACCTCTAAGTAACGCATTTCTACCACAGAATAACTAGTAATTCCAACGTGTACGACAATAAACCTTGCCATTCGAATCTTGCGACCCGTGAATTGGTTCAGCCCCTTTCTTCGTAGAACGCGGTTGGTTTGCGTCTACGTTATTGTGCTAAAATGCTTGCAAATAAAAAACATTTTTTTAGCATTTTATGGTAAATCGGAATGTATAAAACTGGTAAAAAAGGATTTTAATAGGAGTAACAATGGGACTTGTGGTTTTTGCGGCCTGGTCGGAGCTTTTGTCGCCGCAGCTGTAGGATTAAATTTAACTCGCTAGGGAAATTTAAAGAAAACGTAGATAGAAAGATTATTTTAACACAGAAATAATATGATTACAAAGAAAATTCAAAATTCAATTCAAAATTCTTTCCTTATACGTACTGTCAATGTGTATAACTCAGAGTTCTCTGAAAATGTGGACCTATTTACGATGAAGCAGAATAAATTTAAAGCTATGTTTAATGATCACTTCTTTACCAATTAAAATTTTACTTATAATATTATCCATTTCTTTACTCTAGCATTTATATTTCTTGGTTTTATGTGGCATTTGTTTTGTTTACCTTTTATTTACTCTTTACTTTTTATTCTCATTGTACCTACTACTATCTGTTGTATAATTATAATAACGATAGTTTTATAGTTTTGTAGCATGTTACAGCAGGATTCACATTTACACATACATATTGTTTCATAAGCGGAAACTATTTAGGCTTTTAAGTATCCATTACCTTGTAACTATTGTATTTATTGACAGCTGTTTGTTTTCCATGTAGAATAAAATAAAATAAAATAAATAAAATAAAATATAAAATGGGAGCTGTGAGAGACAGGGGATTAAGAACATCGATGACCATGGCACGCCGTGGTCCCTCAGAACCCAGCAACTGGACTAATCAATAAACACCATTCAAATTCAAAATTCTTTTTACACATGAACCCCTGTAGAGCGCTCATGAAAGTTAAACGACTGTTAGAGCCTATTAATTTATATCTAGTAAACCGATGACTAAAACAGGAAAATTATACCGAAGACATAATGACTGTGTGCCAAGTATAAATAAATAAATAAATAAAATAAATAAATAAACGCTTACACTCATACCCCCGCACTAGGATGCCCTGTGTCGCAGGTGGCATGGACACACACAGATACACATCACAAACATCCAAGACCCGAGAACAAATTTTATGTTTACACAAAATCTGCCCCGGCCGGGAATCGAACCCGGGACCCCTCGCTTTGCAGGCAGGGTTACTACCAACTTAGCTACGGAGCCGTCAAGTATTACAGAATCGGTTCACATCGTTTCGGGGAAAATTCAGTAGGTAAACAACCAGTCATTCCGTTTTTTTCTACCCTCAGCAGTGTTTTTTTCTAATTTAGATGAAACTAACTTCAAAATACCCCTCAAGTAAGTCATCCAACGACGACTGGAATAAAAATTTCATGCCATCGGATTAGTCGGACAAAGCAGTCGGACTACGTGGCCAAATCCAAAAAACGAATCATCAAATTCGAACTACTTTGTAAAAAGTAATGTGTGATCAATGGAGATAAACACCGCGCATTTCTCACGCTAGGTGGCGCATTATAGCTGGTGTTGTTTTTCTGTCAAACTTCATTATAGAATTTTAATAAGTAAACTTGCAATAAGTGGCGAACATACCACAAAAGCCAGGAAATAAAGAAAGAAAGAAAACTTGCAATAAAGAATGCCTCTGTGTAGTACATTTCTTTCTTTCAGTGTCGTTAGTTTTCGTCAGTGGTACTGCCTGAAGGCCGTAGGTATATTATAATATCATATACCTACTTTACTTGATCGGTAAACAAAAACAAACAAATTATTCATATACACGTTTATTTATCGCCATTTAGAATCTGACACCCAATGACATTATAATTTAAATTACATACTAAATGCAATAAACTAACAAACATATTAAATTTATCACAGAAAATTTTGATAGTACTCAAAATTGACCATATTTTTTACACTGTGGACGTAAAATAGTCACTTAAATACAAAATAGAAATAAAACTAAACCACATTTTATAGTTACAGAATATTTAGTTTTATTCTAATTTAATATTAAACAAATTTGGCGGTAAGGGAATTAAGGTGAAAAGTCTGCATAACATAAAGACGATAAACCTCATATCTTTCAGCTTCGATAACAAACAAATGACATTCGCCTCAAAGCGTTAATCGCTATCGATGGTACAAAAGGCAAAACCCAGGTACTTACAATGCAAACATACAGTTGACCTTATCGTAGAAGCAACAGAAACGACACCGTTTTGCGCTTAAAATAAGAATAGGACGGACTCTCGGCTAACTTAACTTCAAAGTCAGTTCAAAGTTCAATAATATTGTACAGTAAACAGAAAAACATTAAACTTTGAAACAACTTTGAAGTGGATTTAGCTGAGAGCCCTATTCTTATTTTAAGCGCAAGACGGTGTCGTTTCTGTTGCTTCTACGATAAGGTCAACTGTATGACACGCATGTATTTAAGATACGAATTCTCTCTTGTTTTATAGAGCTGAGCTGATCCACTTCTTGGAAATGGGAACGCGTATGGCAAAGGCCGTAGCATCGCTAAGTGCGGATAGAAGGGATAACAACTATTAATGCACAGACCCATCAGAAAATGAATGTATGACGTAATGAAATAATCATTTGTTACCTGGGGACCGATTTTTGAATGTCACGAGTGATTTCGATATCAGCGGTGACAAAATTCTCAGCGATAACTTTGAAATCACTAATTTGCAAAAGTCGTATTTTTGAAAGTCATACCCTGTTTACCAACATGCAACTATTTCTCAGCTTTTATCATAGACAAACTTATGATTGTGTTCCATTCAATTTTATTTTTTATGTTGGACATTGTTTTCAAGTCAAAATGGTCACTAAATACTCATACCTATGATATCGTTTACGAATGGGTACCCCCACTCGTAAACGATATCATAGGTATGATAATTTTAGTCACCCGCTGAGATTCAAAAATACGACTTTGTAAATCGGTGACTATCGGTCATATCGCTGATATTTAGTCACTCGGTGACATTCAAAAATTGCACCCCAGAACGGAAATAACCAGTGTGTGGTTGATCTTATTTACCTATAGAAGTAATATATGCCAGTCCAATCTGTAATTTTTGTAAGAAAATACGATTTCCAAAGTTACAAGTTTTGGTAACAATCAAAGATTTTGTTGTTATAACTTTTAAGGGTCACTCGTAGCTTTTTAGTTGATGTTGCTTTGGGGGAACAGTATGGTTCGAATATTAAACTTCGTCAACTTCATTCATGATTGGGTCCGAGGAGGTTTTTTTTTATGTTGTTTGGTAACGAGATGATCTGGTCGTTTGCCTGATGGTAAGCATAACGCCGGCCCATAACAATTGCAGTGCCACCCAGAACTTTGAAACACAAAGGCCTGCGCGGCACTGCGGTGCGCTCGTTACCCTGAGCCATTAGGTATTAAGTCTTATAAGCCCAGTAATTTCACTGGATACTCTGCTCATCAAATCGGAACACAGTAATGCTTGCACACTACTGCTAGGTAGTGAGGAACGAGGGATTTTTATCTCTCACTAAATCTGCTACAAGTAAAACTTCATTACAAAATCAAATACAGTTTTCTGATGCTGTACCGCTCCCGTTTGTTACGTACTAAGGCGTATCCATAACATATTTGACGGGTCGTTGTAGTATCACATTAAGGGCCAATCTTTCAATTGCAGCGTTAGTGGACTGATTGCTAGTGAACCGATAAATTTTATTGATCCGTTACCTGCTTGTCATTTTTTTTCGGGTCTTTCAATACGAATTTAACGGACCGTTAGCTACCTAAGGTTTATTTCTTTACAATGGCAACAATTTATTTACGTCTGCCTTCAGCACAAAGTTACTATAGCTCTGATGATTCAGAGAATTTACGAAAAGTTTTTTTCTTGGCATTACATTGTTGGCATCCTTTTCTTATTTGCAATAAATACATATAGCCATCCTGTAGTCAAGCGAGCGAGGCAGCCCGGAACATATCTGGTTAAACGTCGTTTTTATGTGTTGTTATTTGCATAGCGACCGCTTCTCCTTGGTTACTTGTTGTTTTTTTGAGTTTTTTCATTGGATTTAAAATATCGCTTTTTCTGTGGCGAACATACCACATAAGCCAGGAAATAAAGAAAGAAGAATATCGCTTTTACCGTGAGATTCAAAATGAGTGAAAAACTGAACGCAAAATTACCAAAACGAAAAGAAAAGGGCTGTAAATTTCCTCAATGAACAAAATAAGTTTCGTCCCATTTGCATTCTTCCCAATGATCAGTGCGATTCCGAACAATATATTATGGGGGCATGCGTTGCTGGTTGATATTTTGCAAGCGAGGCAAAACGTGCACTTGGCGCCAGTCACATCACTTCAGCTTCCACATATTATTTATAATGTTAGATTTTTATAAGTTTACAGTGTTTTGTATATAATTATATTTATACTTTTTTACAATTGTGTTTCTGTAAAACTTTTTTTCAAAATGAGGAGTGTTGATGTGGGGTCAGGCGTTGCAGGTTGATATTTAGCAAGCGAGGCAAAACGCGCTCTTGGCGCCAGTCGCACCACCACCCTGCAACCGCGTGCCCGGCAGCCCTCGCTTTTATGTTTACGTGTGTCGTTATAAATGAGCATTAATTAATGTGACTTCGGGCTTATGATTTCCTATCTAATAGAGTGAGCACATACCTATAGGGACACATACCACCTAGCACCTACAACTAAAATATTCTAATCAGTGATCATCCTATTCCTCAATTATTATCCATTTAACTTCTATAGAAATTGTTATAACCTTACTAGCTTCTGCCAGCGGTTTTCACCCGTGTTCCCACAGGAACCGAGTATTATCCGGGATAAAAAATAGCCTATGTTACTCTCCGGTCCATAAACTATATATAAGTTTGTCAAAAATCACCTCGATCTGTTGCTTCGTTGCTGCATGAAAGAAGGACAAACAAACAAGCCAACAAATTAACAAACAGACAAACACACTAGGATAAGGTAGTTTGGCTTTGACATGACGAGTTAGCGAGAGAATAACAACCTTATCTGGCCATAAAACAGTCCGATAAAGTTATACCTCCGCTACGTGTTTTATTCCTCCGTTAACTCGTAACTGTCACTTGAAAGATTCAAATTTCTTCTATCAGAGCAATAAGTCTTAGTTGATTCTTTAACGCTAGACTAAGGACGTTATCTCACTCTTGAAAGATCCGCCCTTACTCATCTTTCCCGTTTGCTCATTTTTATTTGACCATTAAATCTATTTTCATGTTACAAAAGGACTGGACTAAAATTTTATAAAAGCTCAACAAAAACAACGAATTTGCAATATTTTTGTCTGTATCTTTCAATTACTGTGTATGAAAAAACTGTAGGTATTATAGAAGTTGATGGTATTTTTTTAATTGTATTATTTATATTTCAATTTATGGATTGAAGTTCAAATTGAATCAGATCGAGAGCACAAGTTAATAATGCCTTTTGAAATTTAAAATTGTGTTGAAATCTGGTATAATTTGATCATATTATAAATGTAACAACATAAAAAAACACATTCGCAAAAATATTAATCCAAAATAACACGCGTTATCATACAAATTATGGTTTCTTACTGCTAAATTATATATGTTTATTTAGCCTAGCTTCTCTTACGTATTTACAATTTACACACAATTTTGATTTAGAATAATTAATTTAGTAATTTGGCACATTAAAGTTTTACCTTAAAAGTCAATTACTTCAATAACAATGTACAACAAAGTAATTATTATTATATTATGTTATACAATTGATATAAAATAATAAAAAAAACATACTCGTATGTATACATCGTCGTCTTATAATAATAACAAATTCTTAAATGGTATTAGGTATTGAAAACTGAATAACTTTTGTTTGTTGAATTTTTAATATTGTTAAAAGCTATCCATAAAATTGGTAACGTTTTGTAACAGAAAAACGTCTACCAGCTGGAATACATAATTGAAATAAATATATGTTACAAATAAATATTTCTTCTTTTCTTTTTCCCTTAAAAATGAATAGTAAATAATATAGGCATCATCGTGTAGAACAATATGCTCTGGTTTTCTATACTTGTCCAATAATGTAAACAAATTCGGCGGGTGCCAACCAATGACAGTAATAGTAATCCGATCGCTAACCATTGACGTGATTCGAATTTCTTGGTCATTGGTTGGTGAGTCGTCAAGTTTGCTTACATTATTGGACAACTAAGAAAATCTCCGCATTGAATGTAATAAAACTCAGTAACAAACAAAACAATAGCTGCCGACTTATATACGAGTATACACATAGGTATAACCAAACTTTTTGGCCGGTGTGAATATAGGTGCATGACCTGCGCAGTACCACAAAGTAATGGAGTAGCCGCATATTGGGCCACCGAAAGCGGCCGCTATAATCAGCCACTAGACGCGGCCACTGTAGTCATAACATGTAGAGTACAGAACGGGTGCCCTTTTATCTCTCTCCATTCTGTGCGGCCGGGGAGAAGCCAGCTGGTACGCCTCCCGTAAACCTCAACCACAAACGCCGGCTTTTCTCCGCCCGCACAGAATAGAGAGGGCGCTTGGGCCGTCAAAACGCGCCCGTTCTGTACTCTTTATTTTGTGGCAACCAGTAGCTGCGATTGAATGCCACACCCAGCCACTGGCGGACGCGACTAGTGGCTGCATAAGGTGGCTCAATGTGCGACTATTCTAAGGCTGAGATTCAGAGACGAATCTAAGCGTGGACTCACGCTTTCATACGTCAAAATTCTATACAGTTTTGACATATGGAAGCCAAAGTCTACGCTCAGAATCGTCTCTGAATCTTAGGCTAAGAGTGAGAGGGGAGAACCATGCGCATAATCATCCCGGCAATAAAATTTGGTAATATCTCTTACACTTCAATAAAATATTATGCATTGTTTTTAAACGAGCCTGTATAATATTTTTTAATTAAATACTTAACTATTAATTTACATTAATTTCAACAGCGTGAGCTTTCTCCAACGACGTGTAAATATATAATTTAATTTTATATTTATATTTAGTGACATAAAACATCGAAATTCAGTGCTTGCTATAGAATAATTGATTCATTATATCTAGAGTTAAGTTATTTATTATGAGTCGCCCTCATATTGCTAGAACCTAAAATATGTAACGAATATTGAATACTTAAGAGATTTTAGTAAAAAAAATACAAAGAAATAAAGAAAAGAAAAGGTATTAAAATACATAGTAAGTATAAAACAAGGTACGTGGGTATATAACTTTTTTATATTAAAATGAAACAAAAGATTTTTGTCGAGTGTTACGTACTAGTAGTATAGAATTAAATGAAGAAGAAAATCCTCTAGCTTAATGTGAAGCAAACACAGAATATAGAATTTCCATGTGTACATACTTTTGCAGCTGCGTACATTTTTATTTATTTTATTTATTTAAAAAGTTCACCAACAATTGTAAGAACAATGCCTGCCAAACAATTAACAAATAATGCTTCATGCTACGCGCCCGCTACGAACTCCGCCTACGCTACGCCAATCAAATAAATGACATATTGCGCTCTGCAGGTTGATGAAAATTTAATTATCACGCTAAATTTCATACGAGTTGAGCGATATCATAAATTTTAACCATTTCCGGGTCTGATGAATTGACGTATGTACGTCAAATTTTTTGGCTGGTGTGAAGTTTTTTTAGTGTATGACCTTTATTTCGCCTGATCTTAGGCGGCGATGTGGTTGCATTGAAGATAGCGATAAACCTAGATAGGACCAGCTCTCAAGTGCATCTACCACAACACTCTTATAGGTGTTTAGCGATCGATGTTTAATATGAGGGTGGTCGCTAGCCAGGCGACCAATAGAAAAACCCGTACTACTTTCAAAAATATTGGTGTGAGTCCTATACGCAATAGCTAATTTTATGTCCAGTAAGTGATCTCAATCCTGCGTACAACAAACAATCACTTACACCACCAGCACCAATGACTTATATCAAGTTATGTGCGGATTATTCACACTCGCTATAAAAAGTTGAAGGAAAACATCGTGAGAAACTGGCATGTTCAAGAACAACAAAATTTGAGGACATGTAACATCCACCAAGGCGCACTGGGCCCGCGTGGTGGATTATGGCCCATTAACTCTCTCTCTCTCTCTCTCTGAGAGAAGGCCGGTGTCCCAGCAGTGGCAGTGGCAGAGCGTAAGAGGCTGATAATGACGCACTAAGCGTTTTGCTTCGTCTTTTATAATACGCACTGCTAAGGAGTGGAATTCAATTCCAATGTCTATACTTTCAGTTAAAAATAATCTGGGAGTCTTCAAAGGACAGTGAACAGGTACTTTCAAGGCAAGCGTGCTATACCTCCGAATGCATCGTCACTTACCATCACGTGAGATTGCGGTCAAACGTGAGCCTATTGAAAATATATAAAAGAAACCTTATGTCTTGCACAAAAGAGTGTTTTTCAAAGAAATAACTGCGCTTTCATAATAAGTAAGAACCTGCATGAGTACTACTAATAAATAAGGTCTAAACTCGCCATCTCCGTTTTTTGTTGCCCTTTACAATGGTTTCCATCTCCACAACGCAGAGTATAATGTACGCTACCTATCGGCTTGTGGTCAAAGGATGCTCATGTTACGTACTCAAAGGACTAAACCCCGTAACCAGCATCAAAAGACCCTAATAATGTTACACAACACTCTCGTATTACGTCAATTCAGGGAGGGCCTGGGGCCCTACTCCGAAAATCGAACGTCGAAGCTTCGGCTGGCGGATCGCAGTTTTCTATTACACTGACTAATACTTTACTCATCAAACCGGAACACAGTAATGCTTGCTACACGAGCAAAACGGTGGTAAAATATTATAAAGTAAAACATAGCATTAGAATCATTGTAACTAACTAACTATTTTTTGAAAAAGAATGCCGTGACGAGTTTCTTGCCCTTCTTCTTGCTCGGCCTATACCAATTAGGAACGGACACGGTGGGTTTCTGGAAGGTTCGCTGACTTTGAGCGTGGATTGGGTCTGTTGGTGTCTTTGTCATTTATTATGTTCTGATGAAGACAGAATTAGTTTTAGTCTGTGATTCGGGTAGACGAATGTTGCAGAGGCCCGCTGTTAGAGTCATTTATTTTAACTTTCATAAGTGCTCCTATTTGAATAAAGCATTTTGAATTTGAATTTGAATAATACTTACCGCCTAGCACTCTAGAAAGACAAGACAGTGCACGTTTTGTTTTATTTTTGCGTAATTTAATTAGGTACCTACACAGGTCATTAAACCACAATTTAGCATATTTTTTTGTTAAAAATATTTTATTACTACAAACATAATTGTTTTCAGCAAAACATAGGAACGGTTTTTGTGCGAGTGTAAATAACAAAGAGTGGAATTAAAAATGAAAATTAAATGTCGCATGCAGATGTTCACAATAAAATTCCGACCCTTTATCTCTTTTGTTTATTGACACCAATACATATCATATTCTACAAAAAATACGTCCTGCATTTATTTTAATTGGTTGAATCTATTTGTGGTTAAAGTTGCCTAAAAATCTAACAAAGAACTGTAGTGTTACCACAAAAAAAACATTTTTAGTGGCCTGTTTAGCTAGACAGCGTCTAAAGATAAACGTCAAAAATAATTAAAAATGTCTTAACAGAATTGTGTTAGACAAACGGTTAGACACTACTTAAATCAGGATTTGTGGTTGCTCATATTTAATCGCGCGACTAAGGCATGTTTAGGCGTTAAACAGTGTTTTACGCAGGTTTAACGTGTGTTTACTTTTTTTGTGGTAAGACCCTTGAAGTCTTACAATACGTATCGTAAGACTTCAAAATTATATGAGGCATTATTCGAAATTAGATGTGGCAAACAAGCTTTTCGAAAATCACGAGGTACGGAACGACACATGGGCCATTTCATTTGAATTAGCAGTCCTCTCTGCTCATGATTTTACTTTATACACACTACTATTACGTCGTTTGCCTGATGATAAGCATAAAGCCAGTTCAAAACAGTCGGTGCCAACTGCACTGCAGGTGTTGCCTGAGACATCATGTACCTATTATAAGTCTCGTAAAAATTATAATAGGGACAATAAATGCATAATGAGTTGGGTTCAATCAGATACTATGAAAGTCTTTGATTTCAAGTATAAAATTTTGCTACCCCAAAAGCAATATCAACCTACGTTAGATTTGCCGTTTCACCTATATCTCTATGGTTTCACCATATTCGTCGTTCGGGAAATCTATATCTATACAAATAAATAAAATTGAAGTGTCTGTTTGTAATATCAAAATCAGCTTTTTACTAAATGCATTATGAAAGCATATACGGTAACTATAACAATACAACCATTTTTAAAATTTTTGTCTGTCTGTCTGTTTGTTCCGGGTAATCTCCGACACGGCTGGACCTATTTCATTTACGGGACTTTCACTGGCAGATAGCTGATGTTACAAGGAGTAACTTAGGCTACTTTAATATTAGAAAAAGAATTAGGGTTCCGCGTAAAGAAATAAAACCCATGAAATCCAATATCTCCACGCGGGTGAAACCGCTGGCGGCCGCTAGTTTTTAAATAAAACGAATCTTAAAATAGAATAACCATTATAATCATAACTGTTGATTGTAGCAATGAAGGCGAATTCTTAGTTTCATACCAAAAATTATATCCCTTCGTCATGACATATTATATAATCATATTTTGCCCTGTCAAGATTATTACATTCCTACCTATTCTTTTACAGTTGCAATAAAATTCTTGGTTTGAAACGTACCGGCTTTACCACCAAAAGATAAACATATAAAGCATAATTAAGCTTATAATATTTACAATAGCTTTAATTTATGATGAAGATATGATCATAGTTTTATTCACTTCCTCTGGGCACCAGTGGAAATCATACAATCGTAATTGCTTCTCGTTTTGATAAAGAACCGAAGAAGACTGTTCAAGCGATTACAATCACGAATGTTCCATTAGGTATTAAGTTTTACCTTCGGAACTACTAACCTTGAGAAACAAGAAGAAATGAAAAAAATCCATACAGATAAATAAAATTGAAGTGTCTGTTTGTAATATCAAAATAACAGCTTTTTACGAAATGCATATGAAAGTACATACGGTACCTATAACAAAACAACCATTTTTAAAATTTATGCCTGTCAGTCTGTCTGTCTGTTTGTTCCGGGTAACGTCCGAAACGGCTGGACCGATTTTGATGGGACTTTCACTGGCAGATAACTGATGTTACAAGGAGTAACATAGGCTACTTTAATTTTAGAAAAATAGTTAGGGTCCCGCGCAAAAAAACAAAAACCATGTAACCCAAAATCTCCACGCGGGTGAAACCGCGGGGCAGAAGCTAATAAATAAAACTGCAAACAAATACTTCGGGTGCCTAAAATAGGTACATTCATGGAAATAATAATTACTAACTGGTTAAAATATTCAGTTAATATTCCCTTGAAGTTCTTAATTCAGTGATCTTAGCATTTAGGAGTGAAGTAGTTCCCAAAAACATGATGACACACAATTTTCTTAACACAATCTATAATATATACCTATTTATATTTCATTTGTGCTTACGGCGTGTAACACAATTTTTTATTGTGGTCTATCTTTAAGGGTAAAGCCGTGGATGACAAAATTGATAGTAATAATATATACCTATCTAAATATTGGGACAAATCAGGGAGGATTTTCGTAAACTTAAATAATTGCACAAATTGTGGCTGTTTTTCGAATTATATTTTACTTTTCATCTCTGATTCTAAAATTTTTGTACAAACAGAATCTAAAAAAACTCGACATAAACACATCACATTATAAATTTAAAAAGTGATTAGTTACTGAAAGCATTAGTATTTGCAATTTTTTTGTATCTTTTTAGTTTTATTTGTGATGAAAAACTAAGTTCGAAATTGAAACGAATCCAGCATTAAAAAATGATACCACTTTCTGAAGGCTTCGAAAATAAATCCTCCATGTGACGTCCGATGTTGAACACTAACTTAGCGTAACTTACTTGCTACTTCACTCAAGGCACTGTACTTAGAAAATATGTGTACCACCAGGCAGATAACTGTTACCAGTCCATTCCTTTCCATCATTGAGCTCGATCCTGAGGACAAAGAATCTAAGTCATTAACACTGACAAAGAACAGCATTCTAAAGAGTAGTTGTTAGTAGGAGGACTAACTCATCTGCGAGTGTCAGTCTGGGCTGTTACCACCGCTTAGCTCGTGAAGTCTGCAGTGCAAGCATTACTGTGTTTCGGTTTGATGAGCAGAGTAGCCAGTGAAATTACTGGGCTTATGAGACTTAATACCTAATGTCTCAGGGTAACGAGCGCACTGCAGTGCCGCGCAGGCCTTTGTGTTTCAAAGTTCTGGGTGACACTGCAATTGTTATGGGCCGGCGTTTCACTGGGTATACATGTTAAAGCAAACAAAACACTTCCATAGGATCCTTGGACATGTTAAGGAGATTATTAATTAGAATAACTTTTTCGCAAACTTGTAAAGCATTTTCAAAAACACGTATTTCCTGGAACAAGTTTTAGGAAAGTACCACGCACTGATTGTCTTCGGAAAGTTTCTTTGGAAATTTATTTCAATATTTTCAGAATGCCAACCGAAGGCTCTGCCGTTGTCTCTCTTTTTCCGTAGTGCCTGTTTTTTTTCGATGAACCAACACGCCTTTAGGCCATTTTTGCGTTCTACTTAGGCGGGCCGGGAAGGGGCACCTTAAATCTATCGCTCAGCAGTTATGATGTATTTTCGCAACCAATTAGAAATAACAAACAAAAGATTTTCATCAGCCATAAGACCAAGTAGAGACCCACATATATTTCACCCTGGTATGCTATCCTTTCGTATCCCGAGCTGTGAGCCAGTTTTTCCGCTAACCGTATCGAGGCTCTGGATGACAAAGGCATTCCAAAGGTTCAAAGACACGGCGGCGCAATATTGAATAATATATTGCATTTATGTCGAGTATTTTTCATCATGTTAAGTTACGCAGACATCACGTTTGTTGCGCTAGCTATAGTGAAGCTGAGATCTTACACTGTAATTGTTTCTGTCTCTTTTGTTAGCATTTCAAAATCAATGGCAAGTAATGGGTAAAAGTATGTGCCAACAAAATTTGATCCCTTGAAGATACTTGTTTTTATTTTTCAATTTCTATGAATTACAGAGGTCGCCGCGTTCAATTAATATACTATTAAAGTTTATTATTTTATAAAATTTGTTGCGGACAGCAAGCCTGCCCGCCGCGAGATAAGATGCGAGCCGACGTATCATAGGTCGCCTAGAAATAGTTAGTGCGTCGTACGGTACCCGCTAGTTGCGGGACTTAATTTTTGTACATTAGGGCTTTTTGGAAAATAAAGAGTTGTGTTTCACGAATGATCAACTACGAGTTTTAATGATACAGTCCACTAGAATAATCCCAAAAGTTAGCAGCTAGACCTAGGCTCACTAACAAAATTATATACTTACAAATGGTATTCATGCTGTTTTTTTAGCCCTATTTCAGAGTTGTTAAACCCCTACCATTTCACTTGTATAGTTGCCACCTTCCAGTGGAAAATTCTAAGCATGCATCAGTAGATTCCAGCTGTCTCGGCTGCTCTCTCTGGGCCAGTTCTCTAGGTCAGGCGAGATGGTCATGGTCAAAAGTCTATGTAATTCACGATAAAAAACAATCATATTACATCAATCGCATTACATATGCAAATTCTTGCTTCGTGGACTCAAAGAGGATTCAACTTGCAATTGAACTAAAACCAGGGTTCAACGGAGCTGAACTGTAAGCCGTTAACCCCTTATATACCAGTTATTCGTCTAATTCGCCAAGGAACCCTCGCGTCTCAATCTTCTCAATCTCGAGCGCGTCTCCGTCTTCAAACTATTTGAGTTCGACCAATTAAACCGCTTGGCGATAGGGCTGTCAGACGACGGAAAATCGAAGAAAGTTTTAAAGTTTCAAGAGACTTATCTGGAAGTTCAACGTTGGCTAAAGACTTTAATAAACTGGTTTTTGGGATCTAGATTTTATTTTGTGAAATAAATGTTTGGCCTGATTTATGCCAAATTTTATTTATTTGCAAGAAAATACATGCAATAAATATGTAAAAAAAATAATGTTCTCAGTTTGTAAGCAGACGTGCAAATGTTTATAGAAGCCATTTTGGTTAACTATTCGTACTATAATGATTACATAATTACTATAAATTTTGCCAAAACAACAGCCAGACGTTATTTGTTTATTAGTCTTTTTTTATTATAGTACATTACACTCGAGTGTCGTCCATACTCTTATAAGATTAGGTCCCATATTAAAATAAATTAGCGATATAAACAAGATAAAAAACATCAAGACGAGAACTATGGGCTTAATACTAAATAAAAAAAAGGTTAGAATTAAATTTACAAGAAGACAGAAGGATTACAAGTCAACATTTATTAGTAATTTACAATTGCTTAGTATTAAAACTCTTACTTGGATCAATACTTAGACAAGTTCCTGTATTTTTTCTGTAAGTATAAGTATATCTTTTATTTTTAAGTACAATTTAGTTTTGATTTGTTGTACAACCTATTAAAAAATCAACAGACCCGACAACCCTATAAATCGAATGAAGCTTGCAGACACGTGACTTTCAGCCTAGTTCTACGGGAGACTAATTACTGTGGAAAGCGCGTACTATTTATTCAAAAGCACTCAAGTATCGTTGATTTTAATATTTTAATCCGACTACGGCGAAGCAAAAAGGAGGGTTATGTAGATAACAAAACTGCAAACAGTATATTCCGCGCTAAAACTACAAAAGCACTCGAGTCAATTTAAATTTAAAATTCAAATGAGCCCAAGAGAGCGCTCATGATTGTTAAATGACTTTAAGCAGAAGGCGCGCCTAAAGTCATTTAAACACACACAACCTTTCGAGAAGGATAAAAAAAAGAACTGTATGTATAAGTAAATACTGTATAAATTTGACAAATTGGCAACCCTATAATAGTGTTTCCAGTAAATCTTGTAGTGATGTGACTTGCGTACTAGTTCCGAAACTCGGGAGTAAATAATACGATGAGTGTCCGTCCGATCCAAGTAATTGACTCAAAGTTTAGAAGCACCAACAGTGCTTATAGAATGTCATGTAAGTTGCGCGCTGAAAGGACCCGTGGAGTAGAGTTCTTTGTAATAAAAACTGCAAAAGAATAGAACACTTTGCCATCGTCTGAACGTTACAATCTGGGTGTGTTTAAAAAAAGAGTGAATACTGAATTAATATTGTTTATCTGCTGAGAAAGTGTGTGGCATGCTTTCTTCTACCACATCGTCACTTGATATCAGATGAGATTATCATCCCAGTCTCAACCATATGCCGTAAAAAAAATTAAAAATGAAAATTTAAAATGTAAAATGAAAATGAAAAAAAAATATTTGGTGAAAGGCTTAATAGTAGTTACATTTTGAGGGTGGAGGAGCACCTGGTTCCAACACTAGGCTCAAGACCCGTATTATGGAACCCAGGACTCTTTCGTCGTAGTAGCACCGATGAATTGCCGTCTTGAGGTAGGTAAACACAAATATCAAAATATAAATACAAATTTGTGAGTGTGAAAGAGTATTATGTGGGAGTATGTTTTGTATTGTGTGCGAGTGTGTGTAAGTGTTTATTATATATCGTTAATCTAAATTTAATATAAATGTAAGTAATAAGTTGTTACTTAATGCATTATATATAATCACATAGTGTCACATAATGGGAGAAGTCACTGTCTCCTGAAACACAGTTGCTACTAGTTCGGGAGCCTACGGATTCATTATGTAGTTCTATAGATACTTAGGCCTATAGATAATCCAAATGTTCTAGCCCACTACCAGTTGGAAGCGTACCCGTAATGACATTATTAATGTTATATCATTAAATATTGTCAACGTATAGTCAAGAAAGTAATAAATTTTTTTTTTATCTTGTTTACTAACAAGACGAGCTGATCGTTTGTCTGATGGTAAGCAAAACACCAGCCCATAACAATTGCAGGGCCACTCAATAATTTGAAACACAAAGACCTGCGCGACACGGCAGTGCGCTTTATACCCTGAGAATTTAGGTACAATAGCCCAGTAATTTCACTGGCTTTTCTGCTCATCAAACCGGAACACAGTAATGCTTGCACGTTACGGCTTGGCGGCAGACTTCACGAGCAAAGCGGTGGTAACAACCCAGACGCACACTCGCATAAGAGTTCGTCCTACCACTAACTGTAAATAAATTAGGGTCACTTAACATTCATAAAAGTCGACTTTGACCGACCCTTTGCAATATTACGTAGTACGATTACGTAGTCTACCTTTGGCAATGTCACGAACATTAATAACGATAAAAGCTGTTTTATTCAGAAATAAAAATTTGTTTATGAATAAAGTTAATTTGAATTTTAAATTTGCTCGTCTCGCCACATATCTGCATCAAAAAATATTTAAAAATGTTTTATTTGTCATTTCAATGTCTTTATTTCTCAGGACGTTGGAGCAGGATGTTAGTTTGGTTGCCATAATTATACAAAACAGAAATCGCCTAAATTTTTTGTTCTTGTGACCATTAATCACGAGACTAAAGCAGGAAACTTTTTCAATACTTTTAATCGCGTAAATATATTATCTACCTTTAAAAGCCCGCTGGCATAAAAGTGGATGTAACTCACTTTTACTAACGAGAGAATAAAAACATTTTGAATTTGAAACAAGCACGAATTAATCTAAAAATGTACAAAAAAATGTACTGAATGTACCTACTGGCTGGCTGGATGGAACTAGGTATTACATTGAGCTATAATTTGATATATTTTGTTAGCCGTATGACTAACTCTTCTGCGAGTGTCCGCCTTGTGCTTCATTCACGCAGCAACGGAGCAACGGGTCGACGTCATTTTTGGCATAGATATAGTTTATGGACCGCAGAGTAACATAGGCTATTTTTTATCCCGGAAAAATGCACGGTCCCTATGGGAATGCGGGTAAAACCGCGGCCAGAAGCTAGTGTCATAATATTTGTAGGTACCTGTTACGCGTTTCAATACAAGCTCAACAGGTAACCTTTCTATGTGATTTTGACTCTACGACTTACAAGTCTCTGACCAAGTAATAACTAAGTTTCACTGCAGTTAAAACCTAAACTAAATCTCCAAATTAGTCAGTAGCGCAGTCAACGACTAGATTGATATATAAATCCGCACATTAGAACCTAAATTCGCTTTAATGCGTTCTAAACTGAATAATCCATCAGTTCGACGGCAACGTTTCACCCTCGTGACTCCATAATTGGTTGCACAGGGACGAAATATAATGCAATGGGTTTAAATTTGAAACTAGTCTGCGAGTTGAAATTGGATGTTTTATTGAATGAGGTATTACGGGCAATTGGGAGAGATTTGTGTCTCCTAGCGGAATGATTTCTACGAACATCACGATGACCAGAATATTCACCGTCCAATGTGTATTTTTTTTTCAAAGGCTGATATTTCGACGCTGTTGCAATGCAAGCGCCGTAATCATGTTTTTCATTAGTGATTTAAGTATGTGGTATCAAATTGTAGGACTAACTCTTCTATGAGTGTCCGTCTCGGGTGGGTACTTTACTAGTGTAGTTTGCCACCAAGCAGAAATGTGCAAGCATTACAGATATTCCACCCTTGCAGTAAATAAACTCTGCCTCATACAGTCGTTCACAGTTGGGTAATTCGAATGCTATCAACAGCGCAAGTTTGAGTAAACATCAGAAACAAACGGACCGCAGGCTCTCAGATAACAAGTTTGTCAGCTGCTAGCGTGCGGTTCTTGTGCTGCAAACATGCGGTCGAAGAGAATGATGTTGCAAATTGCTCTTTGAACTTTGAAAATGGGTTTCTGTTTTTTTATACTATTTGATAACGAGACGAGCTAGACGTTTGCCTGATAGTAAGCATTACGCCGGTTTTTAATAATTATATGTTATTCATAAATTAGCTAAACGACCTTTAGAGTCATCGGTTTACTCAAACGCGTACTTATATATAGGGTAGGTACGATGTGAACTGGTAGTGAGCTAGAACATTTGGATTATAACAAATAAATAATATTGAAGTGCCTGTTTGTAATTTCAAAATAACAGCTTTTTATCAAATTCATATGAAAGTAGATACGCTACCTATAACAAAAACACAATTTTTAAAATTTTTGTCTGTCTGTTTGTTCCGGGTAATCTCCGAAATGGCTGAACCAATTTTAACAAGACTTTCACTGGCGGATATCTGATGTTATAAGGAGAAACTTTGGCTACTTTTGTTTTAGAAAAAGGGTTAGGGTTCCGCGCAAAAAAATAAAACTCATGAAATACAATATCTCCGCGCGAGTGAAACCTCGGGCAGCAGCTAGTTTATAAATAATAGGCCTACAATAGACTGTCGGGTACAGTTGGATAGTCACAAAGAGTTATACTACGATAGTCAACTGTTCTTTTAGCTAAGTTAGATGTAGTGTTTATGTTGTAACTAATTAATAATTTTAATAAATCTGATTAAATATCGTCACTTCCAAATCATATTTCATGATTCTAGGTCAACGATAAGTACCCTATTGGTTTTGAGTCCCGTTCTTGACAGACAGACATACGAACAACGAAGTGATCCTTTAAGAGTTTTTTCTTTTGCGGTATGGAACCCTAAAAATAATAGTAACTTACTAAACAACGTTGCCTACTAGCAGTGGTTTGGTTAGGTTGTGTGTTTATAGGTAGGTACGTAATTTATTTATTTATCAAACAGAGTGTATATTTGTTTGTTGTTATTTACATCAACATACACTGATAAACAAAAATGTTTTACTTACTAAAATAGTAGTACACTTAAGTTTGTTCTTGTGGTTTAACAACAACTTCATTCTGGTTGAGTAAAGCGGGCAACTTAGTCCCAACCAGGGGTGTATTTACTCTTGGGCCAAAAGGGCCATGGCCCGGGGCGGCAGACTGCTAGGGGCGGTGCATGCAGAAGAAATTTATAAAAGACTACGTAACTAAGGCTCTTATTAATGAACAGTGCTAAACTGTGTTTAGTCTCTTTCGATTCAGTTTAAAATTGTCAAAAAAGGGCGGCGGGGCCTGCAGGCCCAGGGCGCTGAATCTTAAAATACGCCACTGGTCCTAACCGAGGATACTTAAGCAAAAAGATAGGGACCAAGTTCAGAAACTAAGCTGTAAAGGGCAACTGTTTATCTGTACCCGAAGAACTAATATTGGAAGGAAGTTTCAGTATCAAAGTAGTGCTCTCTTTGGTAATCTGTTTAAACTGGATAAGACGAAAGAAAATGACTAGCGTAATTGTTGAAATTGAGACTTAATACCGAAAACTTCAAGCGATACTTATGTAAGAGAGATTGCTGGCTGCAAATTTTACTATTTTTCGAATAGGTGAGTAAAATGCCCTCGGGGTGAATTTTTTTCTTTTTTTTTGTTTTGTTTTCGGCTCCACGCGATTTGCTTATTTAGCCAGTGTCAAGTTATATAAATAATAATATATAATAAATCTCTAGTTTTGGTGCTTACAAGTCGTCAGTGATGGTAAAATTTTAGTCTAGGTGCGGTCGAGTCGAAGTAATGCTTCAGTAAAGCGGTGGATACTTTACTGAAGCTTCTATGGAGTTTTGGATAGAATACGAAAGAAAATACACGTTTTTCGTCTTTGTACTATTTGCCTTTTACTCATGCACGTTTACGAACACTTAATGGTTAATAATCCACCATTATTACACATTAACACTCGATAAAATATAGGTTTTAGTAAATAACACAAAATCAACAACAGCACATTTTCGCATTCCCGCCACAAAACTCCCTCGGGGTGTTAAATCTAATTATTCAAGTCGGCCAGACCTACAGACAAAAAATACAAACCAAAGAGAACCTCCTCAATAACCTCCTATATACCTGCCCCTCCTCCTTTCGTTTTGAAGTCTAAAATTCCTTTAAACACTAACCGAACGATTAGTGTTCAATTTTAAACCGATAAAATATGCACTCCTTTCATTTAGCAAGCAAACTGTTTCGCTTTGTATTCTATTCGCCAAATGAACTCCTTTGCAAAACTTTGAAATGGCTTTCCATTGATGCGTACTTCGATAAAGCTACTCGAGCGATGTCAAAGGCTGGCTCAAAGTAATACAAGAATAAACGCAAATGAACCATGTGATTTTGATATGGGCATGTTTGAGCATGAGTTATTAAGTTATTAGGCGAGTTAAATTCAGGGTAACCTGGGTATCTATGTCTGTGTGTAATGCCTAATTCTTATAAGTTTATGAAAACGGATTTTTTTGCTCTTTACAGATTATCGTTTATCTGTTCTTAAGTGCCGGTGTGGTTGACGGTGGTGAATACTGTACTAAATCTAGAGAAGGATTGGCTCACAAGTGCATTTACCGGAACACAGAAATATGATCTTGGTAACAGATTTTACATCTTAGGGGCAGTGTAGACGCTTATGTAAACGTACGTTTGCTTGTCAGAGTAACAACGCTTTTGCTTCAAGCGCGGATTTCGTCATACGTTTGCATAAGCGTCTACGGTCTGCATTAAGGCAGCTCGTACACCTAATGCAGGATTGATGGATAAATATCAATCACTACGCTAAAACCATGGAAAAACCACGATCACCGCATTTTTTTTATGTTATTTGGTAACGAGACGAGCTAGACGTTTGCCTGATGATATAAAGCATAACGCCGGCCCATAACAATTGCAGTGCCACTCAGCACTTTGAAATACAAAGGTCTGCGCGGCACTGCAATGCGCACATTACCTTAAGACATTAGGTACCTATTAAGTCTCATAAGCCCAGTAATTTCACTGGCTGCTCTGCTCATCAAACCCGGAACACAGTAATGCTTGCACAATACTGCTTGGCGGCAGACTTCACTCACAAAGCGGTGGTAACAACCCAGACGGACACTCGCAGAAGAGTTAGTCCTACCACTAACTAAATTGCTTGTATTATTTTGGTGGATGTAGCTAATTATACATAACGCTTTCCGGGATCACGAACTATTTACATATCTAAAAGTTTATACGGAACCCTCGGTGCACGATTCCGATTCGCATTTGGCTGCTAATATTTTCAAATTTTTTTCATAAAAAAAAACTTAACTAAAAATAATTTATATTCAATATTTTTTCCCTATCCACCCTAGATTAGCAAAAATCGGGATCAGAGTCTGCTACGTTTATTATTTTAATACTTCTCTTTATTTTCTGTTAGGCAACAGGATATTACGCAGATTTCCCGGATATTAATAGAAATCAGTTTATTGATAAAAAAAATGTACATAAGAGTTATTAGTAAAAGACGAAAAAAAAACAGACGAAGCTTTAATAAAACAAAGAACTTGTCTGTTTTGTATGTGTTCTTTATGATAGGTCGGGGCGTGCTTTGCAGTTTTGCGTGTACCATTGTATCCTCTCAGCACTTTTCTGTACCATTGAAGGCTAGATCGCTAGAAGTAGTGTCCAGTAGAGTACGATTATTTCTCATCTTTTCCCGTTCGATCTCGCTTGCCTGATCTTAAGATATTATACAAACTCTACCACAAAGCTATAGTAGCATCACGATGTTTACCTTCACGGAAAGCTCAAGTTCCTTCTATGATTCAAACCCTCGATCTAAATTTCTACGATCACGGTGGATTTTACCACCTCTAAGTAAGCTAATGGTGTCGATTCTGTAATTTCATACCCAAATTTAATTTTAGTTCAAATCTCTCTTTCTAAATGAGAACGTAAGAAAGAGATGGAAAATATTTTAGATATGTCAAATTAATCCACTTGCTTAATAATTATGTTTATTCATAATCATTATGATTATATCTCCTAGTGCATCATACGTAAACATCACAATACTTGCTAGCTAAAGCATAATTATAATTTGTAATTTATTATAACTAGAATTAAAGTGCACGAAAGCCGTGCTAGGTCGTACTTGCGTTACAGCTGCCGACGTCTATGTGTAAATTTAACGGCAATGTTAATGGCGTCTAATCTACTAAGGGCCAATCTTTCAATTGCAGCGTTAGTGGACTGATTGCTAGTGAACCGATAAATTTTATTGATCCGTTATGTGCTTGTCATTTTTTTTCGGGTCTTTCAATACGAATTTAACAGACCGTTAGCTACCTAAGGTTTATTTCTTTAGAATGGCAACAATTTATTTACGTCTGCCTTCACCAAAAAGTTACTATAGCTCTGATGATTCAGAGAATTTACGAAAAGTTTTTTTCTTGGCATTATATTGTTGGAATCCTTTTCTTATTTGCAATAAATACATATAGCCATCCTGTAGTCAAGCGAGCGAGGCAGCCCGGAACATATCTGGTTAAACGTCGTTTTTATGTCACTTCTACGTGTTGTTATTTGCATAGCGACCGCTTCTCCTTGGTTACTGTTGGTTACTTGTTGTTTTTTTTTTGAGTTTTTTCATTGGATTTAAAATATCGCTTTTTCTGTGGCGAACATACCACAGAAGCCAGGAAATAAAGAAAGAAGAATATCGCTTTTACCGTGAGATTCAAAATGAGTGAAAAACTGAACGCAAAATTACCAAAACGAAAAGAAAAGGGCTGTAAATTTCCTCAATGAACAAAATAAGTTTCGTCCCATTTGCATTCTTCCCAATGATCAGTGCGATTCCGAACAATATATTATGGGGGCATGCGTTGCTGGTTGATATTTTGCAAGCGAAGCAAAACGCGCACTTGGCGCCAGTCACATCACTTCAGCTTCCACATATTATTTATAATGTTAGATTTTTATAAGTTTACAGTGTTTTGTATATAATTATATTTATACTTTTTTACAATTGTAAACAATTTGTTTTTCTGTAAAACTTTTTTTCAAAATGAGGAGTATTGATGTGGGGTCATGCGTTGCAGGTTGATATTTAGCAAGCGAGGCAAAACGCGCTCTTGGCGCCAGTCGCACCACCACCCTGCAACTGCGTGCCCGGCAGCCCTCGCTTTTATGTTTACGTGTGTCGTAATAAATGAGCATTAATTAATGTGACTTCGGGCTTATGATTTCCTATCTAGTAGAGTGAGCACATACCTATAGGGACACATACCACCTAGCACCTACAACTAAAATATTCTAATCAGTGATCATCCTATTCCTCAATTATTATCCATTTAACTTCTATAGAAACTGTTATAACCTTACTAGCTTCTGCCAGCGGTTTTCACCCGCGTTCCCACAGGAACCGAGTATTATCCGGGATAAAAAATTGCCTATGTTACTCTCCGGTCCATAAACTATATATAAGTATGTCAAAAATCACCTCGATCCGTTGATTCGTTGCTGCATGAAAGAAGGACAAACAAACAAGCCAACAAATTAACAAACAGACAAACACACTAGAATAAGGTAGTTTGGCTTTGACATGACGAGTTAACGAGAGACTAACAACCTTATCTGGCCATAAAACAGTCCGCTAAAGTTATACCTCCGATACGTGTTTTATTCCTCCGTTAACTCGTAACTGTCACTTGAAAGATTCAAATTTCTTCTATCAGAGCAATAAGTCTTAGTTGATTCTTTAACGCTAGACTAAGGACGTTATCTCACTCTTGAAAGATCCGCCCTTAGGGTGAAAGATATTTGACAGCTCTAAAACTAAATTGAGATCTGTTAACATCTTCCATATCTTTCTTATGATATGTATTGGAACGAGAGAGAGCATAACTAAAATTAGGTTTAAATATGAAACGACAGAATCGACACTAATGTCATTCTATAAGGGGACGACGGACATCTAACGATGATAAGATAGTAGTCAGCTTAGTTGATCTCACCTGAAGCAGTGAACATGGATAAATGTGGCGACCTGGCGATCATGATGCTTGCATTGGCCGACCGCAAGTACGGTGGCCACGTCGGCTGCGTGGCCTCGCAGCGGAGCCCTATGGACCCCACGGACGTGGCCACTCTGATGCGGAGCGCCCGCCAGCTGCTGCGGAGCCCCTTCTCGTTCGCTGATGACACTTGCGTGTTGTTCACCAGCCAAGGCTCCGTCTGGTTGAAAGTGTTGAAGAGTTGTCAAACTATTGCGATTTGTGGCAAGCGTAACGCTCAATATTTCTTACGCATGTAATATTTTATGACTTGCTCAAAAAGGACTTGTACCAAATTTGTCGAGAGCTTGGTGCTTTATTCCCAGAAAAAATTATCTAGCCTCAAGTTTTTTTTATATATGTGCCTGAAATAAAGAACCTAGATGAATAATAAAAAAAAATTGAGGCCTGCGTCGTCTTTTAAACTAGTTTTAAAAAAAGCGTAGCAGAAATGCAAAATTAATTAACAGCAACACTGCGTTCCTAAAAATATCCAAAAAGCAGCAACATTATAAAAGTATGGCGTCATCGACACGTCATTTTAAGAATTTTTTTTTAAGAACGTGTAATTGGTCATTGTCGAGCAGTTGGTGTGAAAAGTAATTTTGCGTCTTGTATCTTTGACACCCGAGGAAGCGAAAAATAATAAGATCTCAACCAGTCTCGCTTCCTCGGGTTTTAGCTCGCACCAAATAACAACTTTGCAGCCTTGCGTGAAAAATAACTATTTCCAGCTTACTCTCTCCGGTTTCCCGTCGATGAACCACATGATGTTGGCAGGCGGCATGGCCGGCGCCGTCGTGCAGTTGATCAGGATATCTTCCCCGAACTGGACGCTGCCTGGCACTCCTGATATGACCGGGTCTTCTTTAAGGACCACTGTGAGAAATACATTATTTTGTTTTTTCTTAACGGTCTTTATTAATTAGCTAATACATAAATAACTACATCTAACCTAGCTACAAAACAGTTGGATAATCAGTTTTTATATTTTTGAAATGTGTTCCTAATGATATTCGAATGACATTGTGGATTGCATACTAAGTCATTTTTATATTTTTGTGAAATTGGAATTAAGGATTATTCTGGTTCATCCCCCTGATCTTTCTCCAGGGGGATAAACAGGCAAAAAAAGTTCGATTTGTCTCCCTGTTACCGATGAGGGAACAAATAACGTACATAATTATTATTTTAGTCATGACAACTATGTTTTATGTCAAAAGCTTTTTGCTTATTTACTCTGAATATGTATAACTGATATAAATTGAATATGAAATAATTTAATTATTAGCTTTTTCCCGAAGCTTTTCAGGCGTGGTATGTAACAGAAGCGTTACTCCGACGTCTAATAAATAATAAATAAATAAATAAACGCTTACACACTCATACCCCCGCACTAGGATTCCATGTGTCGCAGGTGGCATGGACACACACAGATACACATCACAAACATCCATTATGCTTACACAAAATCTGCCCCGGCCGGGAACGAACCCGGGACCCCTCGCTTTGCAGGCAGGGTTACTACCAGCTTAGCTACGGAGCCGTCGAATAATAATCTATTAACATACCTAATATCAACAAAATTTGAGTGTAAAAGTTGAGTGGTACCAAACATAACGTGTGTTCGCGGGGAAAGCTGTTATCAAAGCACCTCATACGAGTACATGAACAATTCTACCTTCAGTTCTGTCTGACCGGATAAAAATTTGTACCTATCGTGTGTGTTTATTTTATTGACTGAAGAGAAAGTTGTCAAGACTCGTGACCAATACTTGCAACAAATCAAATTGAACTGATGAAAATATTGTTTCATATATGTGCACACATCCGATAAGGCTGAACTGACGCAGTTTGACCTCTCCATGTATCCAAAAGTCCTACCAATCTCACTCAAGGAATAGAGCCTTCAATCAGCGGAAAAAATAAGAATCGGATCAGTAATTCCAGAGGTTACAAATAAACAACTTTACCCCTTTACGCCCATAAGTATCGAAGTATAAATATCTAGAGTATTAACGATAATAGGATTATCAATAAAACGGAAATAACTTTCTTAATGATCAGAGAATGCTGACACGGTCAGGAAACGTTGGGGGCGACGTAATTGGGTCACACAGTACGAGGGTTCAAATCCTTATTCTATTCCGTCCTTTTCCTAACCGAATGCAACTTGAGCATTCGGTTAGGGAAAGGACGGAAGATTATTGTATAATTTGAACCTTCGACATTCAGATTAACGGAGCATTTCAAAAATCACTCATTTCCATTTATAGTTCATCATCGGCAGGAAGAGGGGCCGATGTTCAGCAGTGGATGTTTTCCAGCTGATGATGATAAACATTGCGAGTCTTGCACAGTAGCTGATTGTGGCTCCAGCAGGTGTGTACATAGTGTACAAGGATGAGAGGGGTGGAGCATGCGTATACTCAGAGACGGATATAGAAATTGGTAAGGCCAATACAAGCCTATACCTCGCCTACAGGCGAATTAAATTTCCCACTTGATTGATTTATTCTTTCACATTTTTACAAACTTGAATTCACAACATGAATGTTTTTAAGCCTCCTACAGAAATTCACGGAAAAGAAAATACTTTTCAATGCTGTTATTTTGTATCAGCTTATAACCCACTTTGTTGGTGATAGCACAAAATGAAGAGCAATTATTAAAGATTATTCTGTAGGTACTTATGGATGTTTTTTGGTTTCTCGGAAACGATTCTTAATGGAAATTAAGATTTGAAGTTTTATACTCATAAAATTGACGATTGCCTCCATTGTGTTGTGTACCTACTAATTTAATCAGTTTTAGTTATGCTATGTCTCTTTCTTAGGACATAAGAAAATGATGGAATATACTTGTATTTTATAATAGTCATTGTGAATTTAGCCGCAGAAATTTAAGTAGCGACTATTTTCTCGTTGGAGAAAAAGGGATAGAAGATATTGGACAGAATTTAAATTTAATCCCTCCTTTTCTCATTTCTTATTTCTTTTTTATAAATATAGCGATACCTACTTAAGTTAGTTACCGTTTTGAACAATACAATCGGAGACAATGTCTCGAGTTCGGGGAAATTTGGTGAACTCGAAATAAGCTAAAGTCGGTCTCCCACGTTAGTATTGCTACAAAAAGTACCTAGTTCTGAGAAGCAATATTAAAATATTGGTACCTACTTTATACTTGAGAATCAAATTCAAATACCTATTTGTCGTTCTTCACCTCTTCGGAAAAGTTTGGGAAAATTAGCAAAGCGTTCGAGAAACGCTAACTGAGCTAGCTAGCCTAGTTTCTTACCAGCGACAGTCAGATTCTTCGTCTGCTTCACAACCGCGAACCTGGGCCCTTCAGTGGAGACCTCGCACGTGAACGAGACCCTGGTGTTGTAGATCTGCGGCAGCTTTACCGTGATGGAACAGCTGTGCTGGCTGCAGGCACCCGTCACTCCTCCGCTCGTGGAGGTGTTGAATGTCCGGGTTGTAGGCTGTTGGAAATAATATGTGTATTATTTCACGAAAGAAACAGCACTATCTACACGTATTGCTGCAGTTCATGCGTCAGTTTCATGCATTTTTGATTAATTACTTTTAGCCGCGCATGAGCGTGTAATACCTCGTAATCCACGCTTGTTGCAAACCATGGTTATTTTGACAGCCAAACGCAATGCATTAGCGTCTAATGTGCTCCTAAGAGCTAACGGAATATCCACTCAATGCGTAGCAGCGCCTCGGTCAATATCATAATCTACTCCAAATAGCATTCTATGCGGAGATCTATGATCAGCAGTCGACGTCTTCCGGCTGATGGTGATGATGATGAGAATCGCTAAAACCTAAGAAAAGGTGTATGCTCTGGTACAATTAAAAATTCTCCGATACCATTTCTTACGGTTTTTATTCAATTCAAGTAACATAAGAGCACTTTCCAAATAGCTACGCGATAAATCTTAGTCCTTGCGTCACCAGTTTTTGAAACTCTGAACGGGTGGAAACTGAACTTTCTTTTAGAACGACTATTTTCTTTAAAAGTTTTCGAACGAGGTGACACACATCGATTAGACACTTAAGACATTAACTTTGTTGGTTAATATATTATTTACTAGTTAATAGTAATTTATCTAGTTAAAGAAAATTTCATCGTGGGTCAACGTCTACCTAAACGTTTTTCTAGGTGAAGCAAAATTTGTTGTCGCTGAAATCTTATTCAATTCCAGACTGCAAACTCCAACTTAACTCGTCTGTCTGTGTGTGTCAAAATGAAGCTCCTGAACGGAGCTAAATTTTGATATGGATTTTGATTTTGTTTTTTTTTTTTTGTTTGTAAGGTGACTTGATCCAGAGTGTTCTGAGCTATAATTCAAAAAATCTGTTCAGCCGTTTCATGTTTGGAGATTTTTATTTTTTTAAATTGTATCTTACCGTTAGGGCAATCAGAACTTTATTTTATTTTTACTTGCAACTTGCAAAATTGGCGGCTGAACTAGCCTGCGTAGACTGGAAATTTCATTGTTGCAGTTAACAATAATTAACGATACGAAGTTAAGCGTAGACTCGTGCTTCTATACTCATGTCAAAGTTATACACTGTTTTGACGCAAAATTTAAAGCAAAATTCCACGCCTAAACTCGTCTCCGAATCATACAGACTAAGGACCAGAAGATAAAAAGCAGTTAAACTATTGATTTCGTAATTTACGGTTAACTTTATCGATGGTGTAATCTACTACATCTGACATACATGTCAATATTCTCCTGTTCACAAGGAATTGGGTAGAAGTTCCTTGCCTGTTCATTATTTATACGCTCAAATAATGACAGTAACTTGACAACATTGACATTGACAGGACTTAAAGTTTTTTTAACGGGCTAAATGCTATTATGAACTAGCTAATACATAAATAAACACTACATCTAACCTAGCTAGCTACAAAAACAGTTGGATAATCTACAAGCACAAGTGGGCCTATAGATAATCCAAATGTTCTAGCCCACTACCAGTTGGAAGCGTACCCACCATACTTGAGGTTATCTTTTTTCATGGTATTTTACCTACAATCTATAGTCTCATCTGATTTATAATGTCACTGTTTAACCACAACATTTTGTTAGTGGTAGGACTAACTCTTCTGCGAGTGTCCGTCTGGGTTGTTACTACCACTTTGCTTGTGAAGTCTGCCGCCAAGCAGTAACGTGTATGTTATGTTAATGATCTTTTGAAATAATATGTATTTTTGCTGTTTTTATTCTTATCTGTGTGTTTATCTTTAATTATTGTAATTGGTGCATGCCGTTTTAATTAAAGTAAATAAATAAACGTACAAGCATTACTGTGTTTCGGTTTGATGAGCAGAGTACCCAGTGAAATTACTGGGCTTATGACACTTAATACCTAATGTAAAGTGATAGAAAATCTGGCATTTGCAAAATGTAGGCGTAACACAAAGTCGGTTCGTGCCGCGCACTACCGTGGGCGGCTAAAATGTTTAAGCCTATGAAAACTATTTCCCGCCGCTGAGCCAAGCAACACGTGGTGATAAAGAGCTTATGCTAATGTAGATTAAAATAATCACGGCAGTTTTCATCAATGTTCCACAGTGTGCCTTTGCATATTTAATCCATAGTTTGAATATAATCGGTGCAAAAAACACAACTATGAACTTTATTTTGACAGTAGTGGTGTATTAGATAGATCGATAGAATGAACTGTCAACCGTTAGGATACGTTCAATTCCAGCCGTGCTATTCTCTAAAGTACGTTTCACCGTTGCGATCGTCGACGAGCTCACGGATGTAACATCGTCCATATCGTCCTTGCAAACAAAGTAACTTTTTTAGAATTCACTAAGTTTTATTAGCTCGTCGACGTAATTTCACAGAACTAATGTCAAACATTAGTTCCATTAAGCGCCGTCAACATCGTAGAAGCGCTAGTTGCGGTTTTTTTAGCTTAGTGAATACCAAATTATAAACTCGTCGTTGTTACAACGATGTAGTCGAGGTTGCAAGGATGTAGTCGAGGTTGCAAGGATGTTTGTACTTAGAGAATAGCACGGCTGCTTGGGTGTGGTCCGATAAGTGAGACCACCGTCGCCAGGGCCGCGATTGTAGCCCGAGAAACACTTCCGGTTTTTAGTTGGTTGCAGTGCCATTACTGTACAGCCTTTTTTGCGCCCGCTGCGAGCTTCTACGACTGCGCCGCGCCCCAATGTTCTAATCTAACCCGGGTTTGGTCATTTCTTCGCCCCTCCAGAGTCTACGGCCTAGGACTGGGCTTCACTGGCACCTCCCTATTTAAGGCACCAGTTGGTCGGTCGGCCTCATTAGCCAGAGTCCAATAACCACACGCTACCCTCGCGGCGCGGCGGGTAGTATCCATGAGGATTATTTTTAGCAACGTAAAAAAAGGTTGACTAGAACTGGCAACGGGAAATATATTTATCCACACAAAAATGCAATGTTTTTCTATTTCTGGATGCTATAAGACCATGGTCCCCATGTGTCCAAATTCCCTAAATAAGGGACATCCAAATTCATCCATTTAAATCAAAATCTATTCTTGCGGAACAAATAAATACTCGTAATATTTATTATTATTTGTTTACAATTATAATATTATCAAGAGTTCTTTAAATCTCGTTAGCAACGAAAATTTGTGGACGTGTTTTACACAATATAATATTATGAGAACAGAAGAAAAGGTATGATATTCAAATTCATGTTATGTAACATAATCACGATGCAGAGAATGAGATTCGTGTGTAGGTTGAAAATGGGAAGCAGGGGTGGAACCGTCAGGACGTCCTTTGTACCTCTTTGTCTCTTCACTGTTCCACCCGCCCACTTCGACTCGCATATCGTAGGTGTGTTCGCAACGAAATAAACTAATATCTTGTTACAACAAAAACCATCTTTAAAGGCCTGTTTAGCGAGACAGTATGTAAAGATAAACGTCTAAAATTACTAGAATGTCACAATAGAATTGAGGTAGACAACGGTTAGGCAAACTTGTATAAGATTGGTGGTCAAAAACGCGACTAACGCATGTTTAACCCTAACCACGAATTCAACACACGTTTAGGATGTGTTTAATTTTTTTGTGGTAAGACCGAAAGAAAGTTTATTTAGGCACACGGGAGACTACGGCATCTAAAATCTTTTATTTTCCGTAGTTAGACCACGAAAGCACAAGTAGTCCAGATCTCAATTTTATAATTCGCCTTGACTTCTGACTTACCTCTGGCAAGTCGAACTTCTTTTTACCTGTTCTATTCCCCCTGGGGGAACAGATCAGGGGGACAAATCGGAATAATCTTTAGCGACGGTAGTCTGCAACCGTCCGATTCTGGAGCCTTACTTCGAAAATCGAACGTCAAAGCTTCGGCTAACGGACCTTTTTGCTACCTCGAAACTCGAAATTCATGAAAGTGTTTCGAATCCGACGACGTTCGGTTTGATGTTCCTAACTTGACTTTATGTTTTTCACTTTTTTTTTTAAATAGGCTTACGTTTGGCGAAGGTCTCATCTGATGGCGTTCGACGATGTAGCAAGCTTACCTAACACAAACTATTTTTATAGAATAGTTAGAAAATGTAGTAAGGGCATTCGACTCGCCTACAAACATTAACATTTGAGCGAGTTTCCTTAAGTCCATATTGAGCACAACTTAAGACAAAAGGTACATGTATAACCTTTCACAACCAAAGTAAATCTTGACTAAGAAACAGCTTCCTCAGAAGCACACGACCGCAACCCTGACCGCCACCTAACACCGTATCTAAAAGGCGGCGATGAATAGAGCTTAGTTTGTATGCAGCCGGGAAATGGTTCCCTTTCATCAGCTGAATAGAGGGTCAACCGGTGGTATTAAGATTTTCTCCCGGACATTTATGCCCGAGGCCTCGAGTATTAGATATGCTCTTGTGTGACCTTGGCTTATTTTGCTTGTGTAGCAACTGTTATAAGACCTTGGCTTGAATAGACATGTAAGCGCCCATTACCCGCTCAAGTATGTTTGCGTTTTGCTTATCTATTTGAGTAGATGTCGTTGAAGCTACCGTGCGTCCAGCCTGTATATACTAACTAACTAATAAAAATTCCAGAAAAACCTATGTTTTGTCTCTATTTCATCCGTGATGTTTCTCATCGGCAAGAAAAGAATAAAAAACATATTAGCTTCCACAATAGCGGAGAAAGTTTGAAAGATGTTTCATTGAATTACAAAAGACGCCTTAGCTTTCCTCACCTGCTGACCAGGAGTATATCTGAATATCTCGTCGTTCCCCCGGTACCACTTGACGGAGTGGAGGGGTGGGTCCCCCTTCTCGCTTACGTAATGGCAGACGAGTGCCGCAGGGCCCCGCGGGTCTCCGTACCGGGGGACCTCGAGGAACGTGATGTTGTGGGCCGAAGCTATCACTGAAAAGAAATGGACGAATTAGAGAATTTTATGGTAATCTATATCTATTCAAATAAATAAAATTGAAGTGTCTGTTTGTAATATCAAAATAACAACTTTTTATCAAATGCATATGAAAGTATATACATGCTACCTATAACAAAACAACCATTTTTTAAATTTTTGTCTGTCTGTATGTCTGTTTGTTCCAGGTAAACTCCAAAACGGCTGGGCCAATTTTATGGGGACTTTCACTGGCAGACAGCTGATGTTATAAGGAGTAACTTAGGCTAATTTTATTTTAGAAAATGAATTATGGTTCCGCGCAATAAAAACCATGAAATCCAATTTCTCCGCGCGGGGGAAACCGCGGGCAGCAGCTAGTTACTTCTAAAATCATGGTTTTGCGCAGCATTTGATATTATAGGGGCGTTTCACCATAATACACCACGCTTACCATGCATCTTGAGAAACGCAATAGAAAGCTACCTCTTCTTATCTGGGACCACACGGCCAATAAACATAGCTTACCTAAAAGCCACCTAAATATAGTTCACCTAAAATAAATAAAAACATCATTCTGAGCATAAAATTGAGCAAACTTTAAAGCATAATATTTAGTTTGTTGATTAACACTGCACCGGACACAGTTTAAATTAGTTTCGCAGTTCATTCAAACTATTATGAATTCACCAAACAACGAGCATAACTGTTTTAGGCTTCATTTGTGTGCTTTCAGTTTTTATACTGAGGTAAATCCTTTTCAGCGCCACACGAACGTTTTTTTTTTATAGCAAATTGGCTTGTGTTTGACCGCTTTCTCGTCTGATGTTACACGACGTTGCAGTAGACGATGTAGCACGCTTGCGCAGAAGATACCTGTTCACTCTTCTCCTGAAGACTCCCAGATTGTAGCGTTCAGGAAAAACAGATGCCGGCAATGAGTTCCACTCTAAGTGTCAGCAAGATGAAAGTCGAAGCAAAACGCTGAGTATGGATAGGAGGAATATCAACCATAAGCGGATGGTGAATTGCCGTACGTCTGGTCGTCCGATGATGGACACGTAAAGAGGGAACCAAGTTATACAGTACCGTTGTATATCTCTCCAAAATGTATCCTGTAGAAGACAGAAATACTAGCAACCTTGCGTCGTTAGATTTTGTTTAAAACGTTATGTCTTATTAAAAGTTGTCTTGTTGTTAAAAATACGTCAGAGTAAAAAGAAAAATAGTTTTTTTATTTAAAAAACTGAGTTAAATTCTCCAAGTTCTAAGTAAAAGGTTTTTTGGGGCTAATTAACATCAAAGAGAAGGCTCTGTTCATGCTAATTTAATTAAGCGTGTTTTTAAAAATAAATAAAATAGCCAAATGCAAGTTCTTTCGATAAGTGTTCCGTACATTATTTACTTTGTTTAGGTGCGGTATGTCAGTGATGGGATCTTTTATAATAATAATAATAATAATTGTAAGTAGCTCTAATTTGTTTTTTATTCTACGTAACGAGATGAGCAGGTTGCTTGCCTGATGGTAAGCATAACCCCAGCCCATAACAATTGCAGTGCCAATCAGAACTTTGAAACACAATGCGCAGCACTGCAGTGCGCTCGTTACCCTGAGACATTACATATAGTCTCATAAGCCCAGTAATTTCACTGGCTGCTCTGCTCATCAAACCGGAACACAGTAATGCTTGCTTGCACATTACTGCTTTGCGGCTGACTTGACGAGCAAAGTGGTGGTACCAACCCAGACGGACACTCGCAGAGTTACTCCTACCACTAACAAATTCATTCATGACATAACAAATTCATGATTGATGCATGTCCATCAGTCATGAATGTGATCCTAATATAATGAAGGCCGAATTCTTGAACTTAAATCGGTGCGCGGTGTTTCATGCGGAACTCTAATAACGGAGTACAGACTAACAAAAAATTGTTTACTATCTCCATCTTCAACTAAAGAATAAAGGAACTTTGCTGTAAAGGACACAGGCTAATTTAGTTTGACGTTAATTAAATTAGCTTCTGTGAATGATGAATGAGCTGGAAAGGAGCGCTCCCTATTTTCATTAAAAATATCCCTCCGTGAGTACATTCTTTGTCTGTGTGTTTCCAGTAAGCTTGTAAACATAGGGTGGAGATTTGTATGTGTGAGCTCGTTAAGATTACACAAAATGTTTGTAATTTTTTTTTCATCACGTTGTATACAATGAAATTTCTTGGCATTTGCGAATAAAGTAACCCTCTCTTACCACAAAAATCAATGTTTAGACTGCTTTTAGACGCCTCTTTAGCCAGAAGTGAAGTCTGCCGCCAAGCAGTAGTGTGTAAGCATTACAGCTGTGTTCCGGTTTGATGAGCAGAGTATCCAGTGAAATTACTGGGCTTATGAGACTTAATACCTAATGTCTCAGGGTAACGAGCGCACTGCAGTGCCGCGCAGGCCTTTGTGTTTCAAAGTTCTGGGTGGCACTGCAATTGTTATGGGCCGGCGTTATGCTTACCATCAGGCAAACGACCAGCTCGTCTCGTTACCAAATAACATTAAAAAAAAGACTTCAAAGTTAAACTTGAAGACATTTGAAGTTTGAACTGAAGTCAAGGAATATGAGCAGTGCATGTAAGAAGTTCTCCAATAGTAAGAATGGCACATTTTAGATCGTCACTTTTGCTGCCGTTATGATCAACTACAAACAGGAAAGAAGTTGGCAAGAACATTAATTATTACTATGTATTTATCTTTTATCCAAACAAATACATACCGGAAAGTATACGTGACCCAGCGGAGCACGCCATTGCTGCATAACGAGCTTGTTGTTTCTGTTAACTGTTTATTTGAGCTTTGATTAAAACTGGTAGCTCTGGAACTAATTAACTGGTTTTCACTGCGAACATTGGCTGCGAAGTTGAAGATACAATGGGGAGGCACAGGCAAAGCTAATCTCAGATGGCGCCACCATCGCTGGTGCTTGTCATCGATGTTTAATTTGAGGGTTGACGAATTAAACAATAACCACTAAACATGCTCGCGGCTTAAAAACCATTAGATTTGAAATGGTGACTATATAACGTCGGAGAATAATTGGTTTCCAATTATTTTGGATGAGCAAATGCTTTGATCCACAGCTTCCGTTTTTTTCTCGTCGGAAGGGAAACGTGTGTACCTTAATTTTACATTGAATTGCATTTTACAGAAGCATACTTCATAGCAAAGACGATTTTTTTCTACCTACTACAATTTTATAATGAAGTTTCATAGTGAAACAACACTAGCGATAATGCGCCACCTAGCGGGATAAGTTAGCAGTGTGGTTCCCCATAGGTGAGGACATTTTTTTTTTTTTTAATTGTTTGGTAACGAGACGAGCTTGTCGTTTGCCTGATGGTAAGCATAACGCCGGCCCATTACAATTGCAGTGCCACCCAGAACTTTGAAACACAAAGGCCTGCGCGGCACTGCAGTGCGCTCGTTACCCTGAGACATTAGGTATTAAGTCTCGTAAGCCCAGTAATTTCACTGGATACTCTGCTCATCAAACCGGAACATAGTAATGCTTGCATACTTCTGGTTGGCGGCAGACTTCACGAGCAAAGCGGTGGTACCAGCCCAGACGGACACTCGCAGAAGAGTTAGTCCTCCCACTAACAGATTTTTACAATGAAGTAGCGAAGCCAGCACGTTTGCTTGATGGTTTTTTGCTATGGAGTGAATGAGTGTCCATTTGGACACGCTCTGCCCACCACATATCTACTTCACTGTAGGCAAATTATTTCCCCAAAGTGCGCCAGCAAAACAGCAATATGTTAATCTGAATTTGAGTTGACACAAAGCGGCTTCCCTAAACAGTGTTGGGATTATACCGAGTACTTAAGTACTTGTTCCTTCGTGCGCGAGAGAGATATGAATACGTATGTGTATCGGAGATAAAGTATATATAAGTATCTGTGGTTTCTGTATGAGTAAGTAAAGCTGTCATTTCAATCGGCAGTTATTTTGTTGAAATATTGGTTAGAAGAGCGTGCGTGGCATTGGTGTAGATACTTTCAGTATAGGTATTCATCTATGGATACAAATAAATGAAATTGAAGTGTCAGATAACAGCTTTTTACTAAATGGATATGAAAGTATATACGGAACCTGTAACAAAACAACCATTTTTTTAATTTTTGTCTGTCTGTATGTTTGTTCCTGGATACTCTGGACTGGATACTCTGCTCATCTAACCGGAACACAGTAATGCTGGCACACTACTGCTTGGCGGCGGACTTCACGAGCAAACGGTGGTAACATGACGGCTCCGTAGCTAAGTTGGTAGTAACCCTGCCTGCAAAGCGAGGGGTCCCGGGTTCGATTCCCGGCCGGGGCAGATTTTGTGTAAGCATAAAGTTTGTTCTCGGGTCTTGGATGTTTGTGATGTGTATTTGTGTGTGTCCATGCCACCTGCGACACAGGGAATCCTAGTGCGGGGGTATGAGTGTGTAAGCGTTTATTTATTTATTTAAAAAAAAAAAAAACAGCTCAGACGGACACTCGCAGAAGAGTTAGTCCTCCCACTAAGTGGAGAAAACCGGAGTTGGTACTAAATACTTGACGGATTGACGGATCTAAAATAGCACAGGTCAGTATATAGTATATAGTATGATAATATAACGTGATAACTCAATGCTCCAATATAAATTTTCACCTTCATAAAGATCATGACAAACACCCGCCAGGAAGCCGCAGGCCAATTTCGGCCCGTACTTAAGTACATGTCATGAATATTTTAAACTCAGTTTCTTTGTTACGTCGGACCCGTACAAGAAAGGTGGAGACAGTATCTTAGCTTATAAAGACGTTAAGACGAAGTTAATCGTCAATCTTTGGATAGAAAATTCTGATAATTTAAGGATTCACTCCAGATAGTAGGAACTTACTCTGCTGCGCGTGGGTACCACCGTTTTGCTCGTGTAGTCTGCCGTGAAGCAGTAGTGTGCAAGCATTACTTTACGTGACGGCTCCGTAGCTAAGTTGGTAGTAACCCTGCCTGCAGAGCGAGGGGTCCCGGGTTCGATTCCCGGCCGGGGCAGATTTTGTGTAAGCATAAAGTTTGTTGGATCTTGGATGTTTGTGATGTGTATCTGTATGTGTCCATGCCACCTGCGACACAGGGAATCCTAGTGCGGGGGAATGCGTATAAGCGTTTATTTATTTATTTATTACTGTGTCCCGGTTTGATGACGAAATACACAGTGAAATGACTGTGCTTGTGAGACTTAATACCTTATATCTCAGGCTATCGAGCGCACTGCAGTGCCACACACGTTAAAACATTTTCTAACTGTATAGGTATAATGCCAAGGGCTTGTTCTCGAAGATTCTACTCTGTTTTTATTGCGTTCAAGTTGCGGACGACTTAATAACTTTCAAGTTATCCTTTAATTATTAACAAGTTTGGAAGTTGGTCGGAGTGGCTGTTCATTCTGAGCGAGGTAAATAATGTTGTAAACTTGATGGTACTCGTGTCTTTGACGTGACGTAGGTACATTTTATACGTACTATGCAAAAGGTTAAAAAAAGTAAACTAAGACTGAACTTCCAAAGTTATTTTAAAAGGTAGGTAGTAGTAGGTGCCAGCCGTCTTTTTATAAATAAACACTTACACTCATACCCCCGCACTAGGATTCCCCGTGTCGCAGGTGGCATGGACACATACAGATACACATCACAAACATCCAAGATCCAACAAACTTTATGCTTACACAAAATCGACACCGGCCGGGAATCGAACCCGGGACCCCTCGCTTTGCAGGCAGGGTTACTACCAACTTAGCTACGGAGCCGTCTTATATAGTATTTCGGCCGAGACTTGTGCAGTATTTTTCTCCAATTTGCGAGGAAACAATAAACAAATTAATCCAACAAACGTCCACAATCATCAAGAAACTAATCATAAGTAGTTGGATTACATTATATACAAACTTCACGAGAAAAAATGGCAGATAAATTGTATGTACGAACGTTATCTGGTTGTATTTTTGGTAGGCTACGGGGACTGCCCCATTTGAGCGCTAACCCTAGATCCGTTACTTTTCCTTGTCACTGTCCACAATACAGTATCAATTTTTATTCACGTCAATTCATCCGCACGCGATCTTAGTAAACTTATGAATTATTTTATTTTTTTATGTTATTAGGTAACGAGACGAGCTGGTCGTTTGCCTGATGGTAAGCATAACACCGGCCCATAACGATTGCAGTGCCACCCAGAACTTTGAAACACAAAGGCCTGCGCGGCACTGCAATGCGCTCGTTACCCTGAGACATTAGGTATTAAGTCTCATAAGCCCAGTAATTTCACTGGATACTCTGCTCATCAAACCGGAACACAGTAATGCTTGCACACTACTGCTTGGCGGCAGACTTCACGAGCAAAGCGGTGGTAACAACCCAGACGGACACTCGCAGAAGAGTTAGTCCTCCCACTAACAAAAAAATTAAAAAGGAATACGCATTCAGCCTTTAAAAATTATAAATTAATAATTATCGGGTTCCAAAGAAAACCTAGTTCATGTGTGAATTAAAAAAAAACTTAACTTGCACTAAATAATACATAAATAAAAACGGTCCCGCAATTTCCTTCTATTGTCGTGTTAGAAATTGCTGACGTGTTATTTCATTGCGTTACTGAAAAGAATTGGTTGACGTATTGTTTTTTTCAATAGTGAAGCAAGCAAGTTGAAGATTTGAAGAAAATAATGTATCAAAATAGTTCAACCAACTAGAACGTGGGTCGGCAACCGCCTTTTGATCTTGAGCGGTGTCATCTAATAAATCTTAGCTGTGGCTAAGTGGCTCCCGGAGGCCTTCTGGAGAGATTACCGGGGTCTTGTGTTCGAATCCCGGGGGCGCAAATCCAATCTGACGGGTAATATAATTCTTGTGACCTTATTGATAAATGGTTATAAGACGGTTATACCCGGACAAGGGTCAGGGTGGATTATCTATGAAGCGATCTTTAAAGCAACGAGGGCTCAATGGTTATAAGGAATTTGTAGATAATTCGAATCTTACAATGGGCTCAATCAAGCTTCTGCTAAAAGCAAAACATTTTGATGCAACCATAATCAGTGCCTAGTACATACACCAGTATATATAGTTAGTGCCTAACACTTGCTAGTGCCAGCCTCGATACCTGGCCAGCTACTTCAAGCTGAAAATCCGTTGCCAAATATATAACAGTGTGTTCCGGTATTTATAGGCTTTGACCAGACACCACAAGCGGCACCCGTTCACGAGTATGACCCATGTACCAGCTATCGCTCTCCTGAATTACTGAAAGAAGAGGGCGGCCCACCACACGATGCCGCCGCGAGCAGAACCTTTTTCGTGAGCATGGCATGGTAAGCGAGTTAGGTTACGTTGGCCTCAGGAAAATATCGTCAGGTATACAGAATTTTACCTTGACGGTGGTCGCTAGCCAGTTGAGTACTAGAAAATGCCCTACCGACACAAAGGAAGTGAAATGCTTCCTATTCTAAATGCAATTACCTAAATCCATTCCAACAAATCCAATATAGAACAACAGCCATAAAAATGTATCATAACACGCTACCCTTAATTAGCAACGGAAGAATAACACAAAAGAAAATCAAAACATCCACTGTACGCACGACTCGCGACTATTCTCTTTCAGCAGACGCTGTTATTGCCAAAATATGGAAATTTGGCTGGAGAAAAACTAATTTATTATTATGGCCGACGAAACTGAAAATGTAAATGAGGGTGCGAGCCAGATGGGCCGGAAGATAATCAGGAGCCGAGATTCGAAGATCTTTGGATGTTCGTTCAGGAGAAATGGGAGATCGCATCCGGCAGTCGGTGCGCCTGTCGGTACCTAATGATTCAGAAACGGTGCTCGTGTCAATAGGGTTTTACTTTTAAGCTTGCGTTGCTATAGATCTTTATTGATTAATGTTTTTTTTCTATACTAGGAGCTTAGGTCTTTTACGTAGTGTTCATGGCATCAGCAACAATTGCAGTGTCCCCGAATCATTGAAACGTAAAATCCTTTACCTATGGCATTGCAGTGCGCTCGTTACCCTAGCAGGTCTCAAGTCTCGTATGCCTAAAGATTACACTGACTGAAACTAGCTTCCGGTACTATTAGTTTTGATCGATGAAGCGATAGACTTGAGCAAGTGTGACCGAGCGGGAACTTTTGCGACTTTCAATCCGACGTTCCATGGTTCGAACATATTAGTTTTGATTGATGAATTTGAGCGAGTGTGGCCGAGCGGGAGCTTGTGCGACTTTCAATCCGACGCGCCATGGTTCGAACATAGTAAAATTACTATGGTTTGAATCTCGGCTCGACCTCTCATCAACGACTTATATCAAGTTATGTGTGGATTTATCACACTCTATCTAAAACGGTGAAGGAAAACATCGTAAGGAAACCCGTATGTTCAAGAACCACAAATTTCGGGGACATATGACATCCACCAAGCTGCACTTGGCCTGCGACATGACATTCTCTCTCTCTGAGAGAGCAGGTGTCCCAGCAATGGGTACGTAAGGTATTGTGCGAGGATTAATTTAGTTCTACAGTGGATTTCCTCATTCGCCATTCTCTTATTAAGATGCCACGGGCATAGCTCGCATACAAGATTTACATTAGGTACAATATAAGTTAATTTAGAGAAAAGCAGTCGACGCAGCGGATGCCCTCTATGACCCGACGCGGAGCTGACGAGCTGATTGGATAAGTGGCCATCCATCCTCCACGCGCCAGTTCAAGTGGGTCAAAATAATATGCAAATTGTTATCAGCAAAACAATGGTCTTACTCAACTAACTGAGATTTGCATTATGTTCATGAGACTTAGTTTTTTAAGATGTTAAGTTTTAAACATTGCTTGTATACGACTATAATTGTGGTGTTTAAATAAAGAGTTGATCTATCTTCACTTGCGACAAATGCTCTAACAAATTACGCTCTGATCAATGAAATTACTGGGCTAATGAGACTTAATACCTGGGGGTCTAGAACGCTAAACAATTTAAATTGCGATGGCAGTGGTGCCATTATCCATCACAACTCGCAATAGTGCCAAAAGCCGGTAAAGTCTTGTCTAATTGAGACATTGTAACGGGATATTTACCGTGATTATTATTGAATGATGAGCACCCGATATTTCGACGCTGTTGCAAGCATCATGTTCACGGGAATAATCATGTTCAATAATAATCACGGTAAATATCCCGTTACAATGTCTCAATTAGTAAATAACCGTAAAAGTTTAAAACAGTGTTAAAGTCTTGTCTGTCAACTATGTTGTTACTGCCGGAGAGAAATTGATATCATAATGATTTGCCAAACTGCTAAATTAGCGTAATGGTGATGGCCGGACACCATTGTGGCTAGTGCGTCACCAAAAGTTTTTTTTATGTTATTTGGTAACGAGACGAGCTGGTCGTTTGCCTGATGGTAAGCATAACGCCGGCCCATAACAATTGCGGTGCCACTCAGAACTTTGAAACAAAGGCCTGCGCGGCACTGCAGTGTGATCGTTACCCTGAGACATTAGGTATTAAGTCTCATAAGCCCAGTAATTTCACTGGATAGTTTGCTCATCAAACTGGAACACAGTAATGCTTGCACATTACTGCTTGGCGGCAGACTTCACAAGCAAAGCGATGGTACCAACCTAGACCGAACCTCGCAGAAGAGCTAGTCCTCCCACTAACAAAACTACCGATTCCATTCGAAAAGTTCCAGTTATCATTACTATTTTGACCATTGTGAGAGTTAACTTCGACTATAATATTCTACATATTTAGTTCTTGACGCTCTAAAGGACTTCAATTAACAGCACAGACATAAAAATAACGGATCAGTGTATGTTTTTTTATTAATGTAACATCCCGTCGCTGATAGGAAAATAATGTGCTAATTTTGCCGTCAACCACGCCTGTACCCAGTACAAAGGGAAAACGGATCCCTTATTAAATTCCTCACGTGTCTGCCGCAGCAGAATTTTCAAATAAAATAATATTTTATTCGAAAATATTACTTCGCGTATAATTTCCGAATTTGGTGTTGTAGGTAATTAGAATTTGTGAACTAAAATGAAATTTAAAAAAAAATAACTAGAAATTCTAGTCACTGTAATTTTTCTTCTGACATCAGTAGTTTAGAGTTTCAACCCAGTTATTATAGTCCGAATGGGGCTTTGGTATCCCGCGTTTGTCGTAAAAGGCTACATTGGGCTTGTGGGTGGTTGCAGGTAGGGCTCCAACCACCCATCCAAACAAGCCCTGGACCTGGAAGGACGGCAGCTTGGTGTAGCCCGGCCTGCCGTAGCATGGAGGCCGTCAAGGATGGCGCAGCACTAGAAAGCAGCGGCGTGGTTCTTCGGAGATCTCGGGGCCCTTCTATGTATCACCAAGGCAGACCACCAGGAGCGTTTTATTGTTACCCATCAGGCAAACGACCCACTTATCTCATTACCAAATAACATAAAAAAGTATATTTAATAATTTAAATAAATTTGCAAAAGTTTATAAACAATAAATATCTTTTGTCGAAAAGTTTTGAATCGTATCCTGGTGTACAGAACACAATAGTAGCTCTCGAGATATGTATTACGAAGACGGAAGGGAAATGAGGACAACATTAGTGGGTGCTCTAGAGAAGAGCCCTTGTCTCGTCCTTCGTTCGGAGTAATAAAAAAGAAATGTCTGTATATCTGTCACCAGAGGGGGTCGGGGTGTCAGATAGGGTTGCCAGGCATCAGCATTTTTCCTGCCACGTTGTGCTTTTGTTTGGTGGTAGTGGTAGGGCATTTTCTAGTAATCGCCTGGTTAGTTGCACTTGACAGCCAGTTCTACTCTAGATTTAGGATATCGACCGTATTGTCGCTTACAATCAGGCGAAATAGTGATCAAATGATAATATATGGTACCTACAGAGTGCAAAAAATCAGGTTTTTGCAAGTCCAGGCTTTTTAGTAAATATTAAAATGTTAGATTAATGAAATAAAAATTTAATTAGTTCTATTGTAGGAACAATGACAAATCAAAATTTTACCCAATCAACACATAAAAATCAACCACAACCTACTTACGCCTCACTTACCCTCGCATCTCGGACTTGGGAGTCGGAGTAGGTACCTATCAGTGCGCGCTCGCGTCAAAAATACCAGGTCATTCTATAGAAATTAGGCTTTTTGTCAGGACTTTGCGGTAATTCACATCTGGCAACCCTAGTTTCAGACCTTTAAGTGACAATAGAGTCGCTAGAGCTTGTATGATAAATGAGATTTCTAGCCTAGTTATATTTTTTTAACTGGAGTGGTACAGAAATGTACGGAAAATGATTCATTTTGTAGTAATATATCACACTAAATAGATCCAAGGTATGAAGTATAATATAAATTTTCACAGTGTTATAGGCTTTTTACTTTAATACTTTTGAGATGAAAATGAAACAATACTTACTATAATAATAATCCGTACTATCAGTACTATTATAAACCTATTATATTTCATAGCTCCATTCGAAGATATATCTATATATGAATAGATATTTATACCAGGTAGTCCTTCTTTCACACAGGTAAATTCGCACGCTTTTAGAGTCGTATCGATTAAAAATAATAAAAATAATGATCGAACTTCGCTTGTGAAGTTCGTTTGATCATATATTATAGAAGCGTGTTTTTTGGTTTGTAGTTGTGTTGGTTTATCGTATCCTTCTTTCATGCAGCAACAGAGCAATATATCGACGCCTTTTTTGAATAAAATAGTTTATAGACTGGAGAGTGACAACCCTACTTTTATTAAATAGTTTAGTTTTAAGGTTATAGTATTTTTTTTATTTGAGCTGTAAGACATTGCTGCTTGTCAAATTTCATAATTCTAGGTTACCTGTGATGATTTTAGGAACAGGATTAGGGCTATATGTTTTGATTCCCGGTCTTGACATACTTACAGACAGACAACGAAGTGATCCTATAGGGGTTCTACTTTTCCTTTTGAGGTTCGGAAACCTAAAAATTAGTACAATCATCGGCCTTATAAGCAATAATCTCTTCCAGGCACCGTGTTCAACACCTTCAGACAATTCATCTCTTAAAATCAGGTGACATCATATATCTTAAAAGTCAATCACGTATTTTAGGCCTTGTAGGTACCTACCTAAGTAACTTCTTATACTTAAAAAGAAAAATCCTAATCTCCATACAGAAAGTAGAAATACCATCTACCAAAAAAAATCTACCAAATGTTATCCAATAGCAAGTACCTAATTTATACCAAACAAATGAGGATTTTCATTACCCAGATGTCTTACCACGGTTTTATACAAGACCCTAATTTGATTATGAAACCGCGTGGGTGGGTATTTACTTAGGACCAGCGGGGAAACCTAGACCTTAGAGGTCAACCGAAAAGTTGGTTAGTTTTAGTTAGGAGATGAAAATCGGCTGAGCGTGTACCTGGAGCACCGCGATAAGGTTGGCCGAACTGTTATTGTGGAAATCATGAAAACTGGAGAAGGGATCCTTTTCCAGACAGAAAGAGAACAGAAGAAAAAGTAATGAAAAAATATTGAGAGCAATTAAGTAAAAATAGCAAAGATGATAAAATATGGATGTCGTAATGGGCGTTTTTATTCCTCAAAGCGATCTTTTCCAAACAGTAGGTATTTATAGGAGTTGAGATCTCATGTTTGGGGCGCGGTGGCGAATGAAGTTGCCGTATTATTATTATATCTATACAAATAAATAGAAATGAAGCGTCTGCTACGATGACTTACCTGTATACGCACCTGCTTTTAATAAATCCTGTTATTCTTTTGAAACTCTTTTTGTGGAGATAGATTTATCATTTGGCTATTTAAAAATGGAAGGCACTTGATGATAAATTTTTCTCAACACAATTTTCTATTTTAGGCACCAATTTGTAATTTATTTTAATTTGGAAACCAAGCAACATTATTTCGGCCTAAAATATTCAGGGTGTGACATTTTCCAGACTGTCACGTTAACTCACGTCGTCTAGCAAGAATAGAAAGGTATTTGATCTAAAATATTAATAACTAGCTGCTGCCCGCGGTTTCAACCGCGCGGAGATATGGATTTCATGGTTTTTATTGTTTTGCGCGGAACCCTAATTCTTTTTCTACAATAAAAGAAGCTTAAGTTACTCATTGTAACATCAGCTATCTGCCAGTAAAAGTCCCGTCAAAATCGGTTCAGCCGTTTCGGAGATTACCCGGAACAAACAGACAGACATTTTAAAAATGGTTGTTTTGTTATAGGTATCGTATATACTTTCATATGCATTTAGTAAAAAGCTGTCATTTTGATATTACAAACAGACACTTCAATTTCATTTATTTGTATAGATATAGATAACAAGAATCTGATTAAAATTGTTATCAATAAATTATCACAATGGCTGTAACCCCTAAATTGAGGTAATTAACGAGATTTACGTGGACCCATTATAGGTCGCTTATTTTCTTCCCAGCTCGGAGGGGAAGATGAAAAGCGATTTGCTGCGATAATCTTTACGATCACTAAAATCCAAACGGGTACTGGCAATATTTAAAATACTAGCTGCTGCCCCGCGGTTTCACCCGCGCGGGAGATTTTGGATTACATGGTTTTTATATTTTGCGCGGAACCCTAATTATTTTTCTAAAATTAAAGTAGCCTATGTTACTCCTTGTAACATCAGCTATCTGCCAGTGAAAGTCCCGTCAAAATCGGTCCAGCTGTTTCGGAGATTACCCGGAACAAACAGACAGACATGCAGATAGACAGACAGACAAAAATTTTAAAAATGGTTGTTTTGTTATAGGTACCGTATATACTTTCATATGCATTTAGTAAAAAGCTGTTATTTTGATTTTACAAACAGACACTTCAATTTTATCTATCTGTATGGATTATCCCTTTTAAGATGCCTCGCACTATTTACACCTCTTTTTTGTATTCTATTGCATAAGGAGACGAGAAGGTCGTTCGCTTGATGGTAAGCATAGCACCGGACCATAACATAGTAATGTGGTAATCAATTAATTCATTTCATCATTCAATCATGTCATCATTCTTCATGTCATCATTTATTTATTTAAATTTATTCATTTGCATGTTTTTGCAGCTACTCGATGCAAAATGGGCCACAGCTGAAAACCAGCGCGCTACTTCGGTGGCGCTTTTATGCTGAGCTGTGTCCATTTTGTAGTCAACTGCCCAATTTTTTCATGTCCTAATTTTAGCTTTAAAATGTATGTACCTACCTATACTTTGGGCAATGGCTACAAATAAATGTATTTTCTTTCTTTCAATTGCAATGTCATTCAGCCTGCGTGGTGCCTGCACGGCACTGCAATGCGCTTTACCCTATAAGACGTCATTTAAGTATTATAAGTCCAGTAATTTCATTGACAACCGGAACACAGTAATGCTTGCACAGTAACGTGCAAATGTTACTGCTGGGTGTCAGGCTAATCTATATCTATTAACAAATAAATAAAATTGAAGTGTCTGTTTGTAATATCAATATAACAGCTTTTTACTAAATGCATATGAAAGTATATACGGTACCTATAACAAAAACACAATTTTTAAAAATTTTGTCTGTCTGTTTGTTCCAGGTAATCTCTGAAACGGATGGACCGATTTTGGCGGGACTTTCACTGGCAGATAGCTGATGTTATAAGGAGTAACTTAGGCTACTTTTATTTTAGAATCATAATTAGGATTCCGCACAAAAAAACACAATCCATGAAATCCAATATAACCACGCGGGTAAAACCGCGGGCAGTAGCTTGTAATAAATAATAATTAGACATACAATCCCTACTTAATTCTATAGTATTTTTAAATAAGAGAACGCTGTGAATGCTCCCATTTTCCCTGTAAATAAGCACACATTTTATTTCAATCCTCGGTGTCAGTGAAGTTGGTGAATATTTACACCAACTACGAATATTCACACGACCACAAACCTGTACCAAACAAAACTTCAATGGAATTACCAACACGATAAAAACTTCAACTCACCCACGAAAAGTCCAAAAACTAGAAGCACAGTCATTTTGAATACTTTGCGAACCGAATCAACACAGCACTGAGCACTACATAATAATCATTCCATTCATTTCACACGAAATCTGATCTCCATTTTAACACTTATCGTAGCACAGAAATCCATTCGAGATTCGCGAGTATTGAGAGAGGGGAGACGTGTGCACCCTCGGACGTTCAGGCGCTGACTGCGGCACAGCATCCCGTTTCATCCCTCGCCCCCCACCCTCTAGCTCTTATCGCGATCCCGTAATTAGATAAATGTCATTGCTTTTGTCTGTTTTTTTTGGGTGGCCGAATTTTGTTGTAATAGAGTCGGTCGTTCGCGCGGGATATTCGCAGTAGTGTGTGCATGTCGACGGTAACCGTGAAAAGTGTGTAAATATAATTTTGGAAGAAACGTGATTTGCATGTCTAATAAAAGTTTGTGTTCACCTTTTTACTAACTATTTTTATTGCTAAATTCAGTGTGTAAGAAACGTAGTTGAAATAATCTTTCAGTAAAATGTTTACAAAGATAGGACTAGTTTGTACTTTGTTGTAAGCACGTCTCTGCTGATGAAAGCCCAGGGTAGATGGGTAATGTTTATTACCTATCAATTTACACTATAAATTTCGTAAATTTCACTTTGTTTGTGCTGTGAAAAACTAAGCACCCTATTAAAAGTGATTGAGGCTTTAGTATACAAATAAACTTTGTAAGGTCGTATATTTTTTATTGCTAGAAAATTAGATTTTTAAACTTTGGAAGTTTTATTAATTTTATCCCGATATCTCACTCGTGACTGGAAAAAATATCTGATATTAAAGAAATCTTTTACAGTAAGTTGTTCCTTTCAATGTATGAAATCATCATCACAATGCATCACCAGATCTCTAAATAAGTTTTTTTTTAATCTCAATAGGTTAGCAAATAATTGAAAATGCTTCAATAACATCCACAGTTTGGTACCTTCGAGTGAAGTTGTAATCAATTCAGATAAACATTTAAAACAAATTGTAATTGTTATGGGCCAGCGTTATGCTTAGCAAACTTGTCTCGTTATCCGATAGTATTAAAAAAAACCATGAATACTGAATTTCCAATCACAAAATAAATCATGACGAAAATAGACCGTTCTTCTTGTTTAATAATATAATAATAATAATAATACGTTTATTTCAGGCCACACTACATCGTAGCGGGCCCATAGAATAAATACCTTATAGACTAACATACATACAAAATATAACACTTAATTAGCACGTTTGGTCGGCGACGTGTGACGCAACATGGTGTCAGGTAGCCGGCCTCTGAAGCGCCGGAATACGACGAACGTAAAAAAACGTGTTCGTTCAGGAGCTCTACAGACAGAAGTTTTAAACTTATAGCACTTATCCCATTTCGCCCTGAGCCGTCGATGTGCGAAATCTCGTGAATTGTCCCGTCTAGATGTCCAATTCGTATTGTTGCCTGCTTTATGAGATTTCCGCTCCGGACCCTTCGCTCGCCTCGACACGTCGTCGACTCATTTGTGGCTACAAACACTGTCTTTGAAAAGATAAACGAGATTTAGGGGTATTGTCTGATCTGAGAATATTTTGTGACAAATAGATTAGAGTGAAAGATGGTTTGTTTAGTTAGGTGAAAGTCATGAGCGTACTGTAACCTCGATCACATTTTTTTACAAGTACAAATAAGAAAGAAAGAAAGTATATTTATTTCAGGACATCACACAAGATTACAGTTTTACACATGCATAAAAAAAATGAAAATAAAGGACAGATAAGTACATAATTAAAAACCCAATGTTGCGTGATGCCATGATAATGGTTCCGACTCAGCATGCAATTAAGATCCAGGGCCTTAATAACTGATTTTCAGTCGGAACCCACACCTATGACATCAATCATCATTCAAATCAATCATCAAATCATTTGTTTTATCGCATTTGTAACAAATAAGTAACACTTGACGGTACCTCAAGTTTGTAATTAAGGTTTAAGTGATTGTTGCAAATAAAAGTTATTCATTTCATTTATTTAGACATAAAATAGTAATAGTAGATGCTGTAGCCGGAAGGTGGACATAGGAACTCTGTAACATAACGACGTAACCCCCCCCATCGAGTTTGGGCTTGATGATTCGTCTTTTTTTTTTGTTACTTTATACTCTATGGATACGTGGTCCATACTATTATAAGATTAGGTCATATATTAACAGAAATTAACGATATAAAGAAAAAAAAACATCAAGACGGGAACTATGGTCTTAAACTAAATTAAAATAGAACTAAATTACAAGACAACAGAAGGATTACAATTGGAGTTGACCAGACACCACAAGCTGATGACACCACACCATGATTCGTCTTTACAAGTACTCTGATCCTAGATGATGTCCAGGGCCCTGATGATGGAGCCGGAAGGTGGACACGAGATTACAGTACCAATTACGTATATTATAAAAGCTTGTCTGGAAAAATGTAATTTTCCACAAAAACGTTTTTTTTTCTTTACCTAAATGATAATATTCTCAAACATATATCAAAATAGCTGGTATGGGATATCTACCAGCACGGCGCGAGTCTGTGCGGAAATATTCGGAACTTCCGAGTTTGTTGTCGCCGGCCGTAACTCACATTCCGCGTGCACTGCTATCTGAGCCCATTAATTATCCAAGCCGCCCGATACTCTGCAATTACGTAGCGGACGTATTGGGTCCTTGTAATTACACGCGCTTTGTATTAGCTTCACTTTTATGTGGATATCAAGAATGTATCAAAGGTTCCAGAGAAAGGAAGAGGTTGATGAACTTGAGTTTAGTTCGTACAGATATTTTTTTGTATACAAAAATATTTTAGCATCACCAGATTGTGATGCTGCAAAACTGTTATTAAATAAATAAATATAAATAAACGCTTACACTCATACCCCGCACTAAGATTCCCTGTCTCGCAGGTGGCATGGACACACACATACACATCACAAACATCCAAGACCCGAGAACAAACTTTATGCTTACACAAAATCTGCCCCGGCCGGGAATCGAACCCGGGACCCCTCGCTTTGCAGGCAGGGTTACTACCAGCTTAGCTACGGAGCCGTCGCTACTATTACTATTAATCTATACAAATAAATAAAATTGAACTTTTTGTATCTAATATGAAAACAACAGCTTTTTACTAAATGGATATGAAAGTATATATGGTACCTATAACAAAACAACCATTTTTTAAATTTTTGTCTGTCTGTCTGTTTGTTCCGGGTAATCTCCGAAAAGGCTAGACCGATTTTGACGGGACTTTCACTTGCAGATAGCTGATGTTACAAGGAGTAACATAGGCTACTTTAATTTTAGAAAAATAATTAGGGTTCCGCGCAAAAAAATAAAAACCATGTAATCCAAAATCTCCACGCGGGTGAAACCGCGGGGCAGCAGCTAGTACATAATGTGTTCCATACAATCTACCTCATTTGGAGGTGTGCAGTGTTGACGGAACACCTATAGTTTCTTGCTGACATGTTTTAAATTTGAGAGTGAGAGCCAAACGAGAAAATGCCCTAGCACTATGCTACGCACGATTTTCCTTCACCCAACGCGTAAGCTTATTGTAGGACGTCACCACCAAGCCATTTTCACATCAGAAACGCTTGATAAGGCGACAGACGCCTCCGACCCAATTATAGAATGATATCACACAAAGTAATTCCGGGTTCATCAATTAGGACTGCTATTAGTTCAGCCTACATACGCGGCATCCGTCGATTGAGTGACATCGATCCGGCACGTGACGCCGCCGGGGCGGGTCCGGGAAGGATCCGGGTCGGATCCCGGCTCCTTCAATTTCACGCGGTATTTACTTCCACTGGATCGTGCTGCGTTTAGTATCTTGTCGGTGTATTGATAAAGATCAGTTTTTTTATGATATTGGGTCGTTGCCTGATTAATGGTAAGGGTTAATATCGCCAGCCCATAAAAATTGCAGTGTCATACAGATTTTTTATTGTATTGTACTTTCAGACACTCAGGGTTACCACAAAAAAATTAAACACTTGTTAAACCTGTGTTATTCATTGTTTAACGCCTAAACATGCCTTAGTCGCGCGATTAAATATGAGCAACCACAAATTCTGATTTAAGTAGTCTCTAACCATTGTCTAACACAATTCTGATGTGACATTTCTAATCATTTTTGACGTTTATCTTTAAACAGGCTACACTAAACTAAACAGCTTTTAAGCTAAACAGGCGACTAAAAATGGTTTTTTTGTGGTAACACTATCATAGTTTAATATTTGAACCTAATAAATAAGTACCTATAGACTCGATATTCATATTTGACGACGGGCATGCAAATGGAGTTGGTTCGTCAGTTTCCAGTGCAAACAACATGCACTCAATCTAGTGGAATTGGTCGTGTGCGGTGCTGCAGAATTGGCTTTAACTAATTGGAACACCAAGCTGTTGAACAAAGTAGGCACCGTCTTATGACACTATTTTTGTATCGAGGTGATGTAAGGTCCTTATTTTTTAACTGGTCTAGTAATGTAAATAACAATGGGGAATCACCAAGAAATTCTCACTCGAATCGACATTGGTTGGCGTTCAGCGGCGCGAGTACGGATCTTTTCGATAAATAAAATTCGATAAAATTGACAGTTAAAATCGATAAAGTGGGTTTTATCGATTTTAACTATCAATTTTATCGAAAAAAACCCACTTTATCGATTTTAACTGTCAATTTTATCGAATTTTATTTATCGAAAAGATCCGTACTCGCGCCGCTGATCACTATAATTTATGTTATTGGTTGGCATCCATTAGACAGGTTAAAAAACACATCTTATGTTTAATTTTCATTAATTTTGTACCTTTTTTCTTTCACGACCTGGAAGACTGGTAGATAATGCTATTTAGCATTAAGTCATTCCATGTACACATATTTGTGCAGAACTATTAAATAAATAAATAAATAAATAATTACTGCGTGTGGAAGTCTTCGATATTTAGGCTAGGTATAGGTTAACCCTATACTAGTCGACCGGCCCCACGTCTGCCCGTAACGAAACAAAAAAAAAACATGTCGTTAGGACCGCATCGGTCCGCGTGACATATATAAATGAAAATTTGAAAATGTATGGTTGGCGCTCGACAACAGTGTGGGTTATAAATGGTTAAGATACAACGGTTAACCTGCATTTGTGATTTGCTGGAACACACTGTTATGAGCTTGGCGACAGATTTTCAACTTGTGAGTGGTAGCTAGCCAGGCAAATGCTATAAAATACTCTAGCCTTAAAAGCTTTTTTAAACTCTTGTTTAAATGTGTTTTTTTAGAGACAAAGAGAAGGGCTGCTTGCTGTGTAAGGGGCAGCGTAAACGCTATGCAAACGTACATTTGCTTGTCAGAATAACAACGCTTTTGCGTCAAGCGCGGATTTCGTGATACTCGAAATAAACATAAAACATAAACGTAAACGCTTACACACTCATACCCCTGCACTAGGATTCCCTGTGTCGCAGGTGGCATGGACATACACACATACACATCACAAGCATCCAAGACCCGAGAACAAACTTTATGCTTACCAAAATCGGCCCCGGCCGGGAATCGAACCCGGGACCCCTCGCCTTGCAGGCAGGGTTACTACCAACTTAGCTACGGAGCCGAAATGCACGCTTGACGCTAAAGCGTTGTTATTCTGACAAGCAAACGTAACGTTTGCTTGAGCGTCTAAGGTGCCCTTATGACAATGTTATGCGGCGTTACATAAAACGAAACTATAAACAGTACAATTGTAGGTACTAATCTATCTTTAGGAAGTATACCAGTTGAACACTTATCATTCTAGCAACTCAAACGAGGCTCGGCGAATGAAGGATTCACTTAGTTTTCTTGCAAATAAACGAAAACATTTTGTTTCATTCCCGACAGAATTCGTTCTGGACCGTTGACTCTCGCATATATCCCCCGCACGATTGATTCCTTACTATTTTTGCGCTAACAAGTCCCTGGGTACATTACGTGAAATTGGATTGAAATTTTTTTACGAGTTCTCCAGAAGAAATGGTCGGTGATCGTTCAATTTTATGAATCAGACGGTTATTGTTACGAGTTAATCTTGAAACTTGCGCTTAGATGTTTCGTTTGTTCGCACCCAGTTTATCGTAATAGGTTTTATGAATTTGGTAGTTATTATAAGAGATTCTTAGGTACACTACTTAAGCCTTTTCTATGACGGTTGCCTTAAGGAAAAAGAGAAGTACTTAACGTGCCCCAATGTCCTGGTACATAAATGGTATACTTGGTTTATGGGTGTGCACCATGGCTTTCGTTTTTTTTTTATTCGTCTATATCATTGTCTCGCCTGTTTTAGAGAGTTTAGTGTCTATAATAATAGTCCAATTAAGTGAACGGATTAGCTCCCTAAACACAAAAAATATCAACTATGTGACCTATAGCGTCTTTAAAATGTAATTTCTTTAAAATAGCTGTCAGGTCTTTACAATGAGTGATCATTAGACAGCAAGGGAATCGAAAGTTACTTATTACAGAAATATATGCTTAATTTTTTTTTACAATGTCATTTCTAATCAACAATGAACTAATATACAAAATACACCTAGCAATGTTTTCAACGGAAAATTAGGTGTGAGAAGAAGCGATGTATAATTTATTAATTTATGGAAAAACACCTTTGTCAATTAACAACCTTCGAGAAACTAACCTTTTAGAATCGCTGAGGAAACTCGAATTAAAAGACTGAAACCGAGAACGTTCCGAAAGGGCAAAGGCGAAACCGAAGAAACCAATTGGAAGTTAGCGGCACTGGCACACGGTTTTATTAACTCCTGCACAGGGCTGGATGAAGGGAAAACTTAGCTAAATCGAGTGGAATAGTTTTGTTAGTGGGAGGACTAACTCTTCTGCGAGTGTCCGTCTGGGTTGTTACTACCGCTTTGTGAGTGAAGTCTGCCGTCAAGCGGTAATGTGCAAGCATTACTGTGTTTCGGTTTGATGAGCAGAGTATCCAGTGAAATTGCTGGGCTGATGAGACTTGATACCTAATGTCTCAGGGTAACGAGGGTGCCTCGCAGGCCTTTGTGTTGCAAAGTTCTGAGTGCACTGCAATTGTTATGGGCCGGCGTTATGCTTACCATCAGGTAAACGACCAGCTCGTCACGTTACCAAATAACACAAAAAAATATAACATCTTAATAAATACGTCATGTTGTAATATGTTATAAGTACCTAGGTACCTATATGTGTACTAGTGTTGATTTTGTCGTTTCATAACTAAAGCTAATTTTATTTACCCTCACTCTCTTTCCAATACATAACATGAGAAAAAGATGGAAGATGTTTAAGAAATCTAAATTTAGTTATAGAGCTGTCAATCTCATGCAATACATTGGCCTTCAATTTCTACTAGTCACAAGCAGATGGATTAATTTCATAATGTGACAGATCTAAAATAAATTCCATCTCTTTCTCATGTTCTCATTTGGGAAGAGAGGTTGAAACTAGAATTATGTTTAGGTATAAGATGACAGAATCGACATCATTTAGTACATATATTTTAATAATAAATATATCCGTAACAATAACATCACCAACAAGGGTTTATTTGAAATCCAGCGTCGAGTAGGTATACACTCGGCTTCTATGAAAACACGTTTTTTCGGCGAAAACAGATTTTCGTTGCAAATGTACTGTGTAACTAAAACACATCATAAAGACTTTTCACAAATCGTACAGGACAAAAACATTAAATACTATTTATCAACCAAAGACAAAACAGCGTATCTCCACGGCCGGCGATACACACAGAAAGCGGCCTTAGTCCGTCCACCCGTTGCACGGTTTGGACGTAGCTATAATTGAATTCCCTCCTTTTTGCTCTTTTCGATCGCAGCTTCCACTGATTGGGTTTTGAGTGAGAATTTTCGGGTTGTATGCTTCTACGCTAAACACACAACGGGATTGGTTTACAACCGATTGAAAAAGGAGTTATTGGAGTTCTGTGGAGTATGGATTACAAAGGTATAGGATTCCTTGGTAACTTTGTGGTTGTTTGGTTTATTTCAATTGATTTGTTTAGAAGGGCTTTAAGCATACGCTATATAGGACACGGCTTTTTGCTTTGCGTAATTTTTATGTTGTAATATTTTGACTTGTTTTTTGATTTGAATATTTTGACTTTGATAGATTTTAATCACTGTTTTAGACTTTCACGGTTATTCATTACTTTATACATTGTAACGGGATATTTACCGTGATTATTATAAGCTGGTATCATATTCAGTTGTTGTCAGTGATTCAATAATCACGGTAAATATCCCGTTACAATGTATAAAGTATAGATTTTAATGTTGGGGTGGTAGACAGGAAAACACTGGAAAATCTTCTATACCACGCTATTGGTTACGTTGTTATAATTCCTTCTCTGAAAGTTCAATATCATTGTAGGAAACCCACGACCTACAGATTAATGGTCCTCAAACTCTCCCTATGACTTCCCATCGATGAAACTTGTAAGGAACTCCGTGACCTCCCCAGCAGAATTAAAGCAATTCCTGTAATCCCCAGATTCCCGTAACACGATTTGGGGCAATAACCAAATCCACAAACAATGGAACTCAGTCGAAATTCGCTGTGAAGTTAAATCGCAAATTCGTTGAGCTCAAACTTAATTACGATGTAGGAGCTGGTGGACAGTGCCCGATCAAGGTCAGGGCAAAGTAGTCTGTGAAAGTAATGAGCATAATATGAGACTTTACTAAATGTCTTAGGTGACGTATACGCGGTGACGTGCAGTCCTTCGTGTTTTTTTTTTTTTTTTTTTTACGGCGTAGCACTGACTTGCTGACGTCATAGCATAGCACCACAGCACCACACCATGTTCCACCTTTACTCTTAAACTACGTAAATTGTCATCTTTTTAATAGAACTCCAAAAATGGGTAGGTTCTTACATAGCTTAATTTATTATCAACTTATATTAGTTGATACCGCCAGCATAAATTGACACTATACAACGGGTACCTATAGCCACGTTGTTGTTAAGAACTCAAGATCTTCAAGAACGTTGGAGGGTTTTTAATTAGTTTTATAAGTACAAATCTTGCCCCATAAGACATCCTGAATACAGTCCTGTTTTTTACCGAATACTTTTGAATGCAGAGTACTTTCAGTGCTTTTCTCTTAACCATTTTAGGGTTAAATCCCTGTGTGCCTATAAACAGATTATAATATTTACTTTGTGGCCTTTGTAAAAGTGAAAACTGGGTCCTTAACTCCTTACTGTAAATCAATTGGAAAAGAAAACTTAAACGATGTAAACCCTTTATACTAGGTGCAGCGCAAGGATATTAAGATCGATAAAATTGACAGTTCAAATCGATAAAGTGGGTTTTATCGATTTTTTGTATAATTTATCTAGCCTTGATACAACCGACAAAAGTTATCGACTAGGTCGAATCCAATGAAAATATAAAGCTACTACAATACTTTACGATCAGACTTCGGTACTCGCAACATTCGATAAATTTATCAGTTTTTCGATTTGTCAAATTTATCGTTTGGATTTTCGTACTTGCGCCGGTGGTAGGATTAACCCTTCTGTGAGTGTCCGACTGGGTTGGTGCCACCGCTTTGCTCTTAACGAAGCGCAGGCACCGTGCGTGTCGTAGCGGCAGAAGCTGCTGCCTTATCAGCTAACAATCTCGTGTTCGTTTTCAATACCAGACCGATTAAAACCAGCGGTCACTAGTCTTTCTGTGGAAGGAGTTGTCAATAGTTTTCGCTTCTTTTCGTTTTGTAAGAGCTTATTTCTTTATTAACCAGCGAAAATTCTAGACTATTCCTTCCACACGAAGACTAGTGACCGCTGGTTTTAATCGGTCTGTTATTGAAAACGAACACGAGATTGTTAACTGATAAGGCAGCTGGTTCAAAAAGCCGAAGCTGCAAGGCGAGCAGGATACTAAAGCAATACCTCAGTTTGGCGATTCAGCGCTCGAAGAAATATCACAAGAACTTGATTTATTCCATTAAAACCAGTATGTACACTGCAGAGTAAAGATTGAAGCGCTTTACCGCTTTACTGCTGAAAGGTTCCCTTTGTGGCGGATATCACATTTCAGAGAGACCTAACTCCTATAGCGCTCGGCAGAGGGCCTTAATCACGTTATTGGGGCGGACGGATAAAGATTGGTCTAATCAACTTGTCTAAGGGGAATAACTAATAAGTAATACAACCATAACATTATTGGTATTTTAGTGCTTGTTTGACTAGTTACCATCTTCAAGTTGAAAATTTGTCACCAAGCAAATTTAACAGCGGGATAGTTACGGATCTGTGACAAACTTAAACGCACCACGTTATTAACACAAGCGGATAGGCCTAAAGATTTTTGGCTACCTCGCTCGCACTATATCATTGTTAGAGGTAGAACTAAGGCTAAGATTCAGAGACGATTCTAAGCGTAGACTTTGGCTTCCATATGTCAAAACTGTATAGAATTTTGACGTATGGAAGCGTGAGTCCACGCTTAGATTCGTCTCTGTATCTCAGCCTAACTCTTCTGCGAGTGTCCATCTGAGTTGTTACCACCGCTCTGCTCGTGAAGTCTGCTGCCAAGCAGTAGTGTGCAAGCATTACTGTGTTACGGTTTGATGAGCTGAGTAGCCAGTAAAATTACTGGGATTATGAGAGTTAATACCTAATGTCTCAGGGTAGCGAGCGCACTGCAGTACCGCGCAAGCCTTTGTGTTTCAAAGTTCTAGGTGGCAATGCAATTGTTATGGGCCAGCGTTATGCTTACCATCAGACAAACGACCAGCTCGTCTCGTTACCAAAACTAATCGTCATTAATAAGTATAATATGTACTCTTACTGTTGTACTATTCTGTGCCAAAATAAAAGTAACACATCAAAGCCGCACGCGAAAACTCGTAAAGGTCAAAATTCAAAAACTTATCCAAGAAAGTGGGTTATCGATTCTTGTCCGAAATACGCTTTATCGCTTCCGAGATTTTATCCTGGCTATAAAACAGTCGTTGGCCACCTGCGGGGCCTCGTTAGTGTCTCCGACGTGGTACACGGCTAAAGTTATATTTTTAATCGCCACCGGGACTTAGGTCCTAATGTGCAGCACTGAAAAGTTGCCAACGATACCTACAAGAGGCGTTTGCTTTAATGGTAATTGGTATGAGTGGATTCAAAATGCAGACAATGTTTTTTTATCGTTTTCTTTCTTTTAATTTTTTTAATAGTTATTGTTTAGAATGTTTTGTTATAACGTTATACGTTTTGTTATAAAGGTATACCTAATATCTCAGGGTAACGAGCGCACTGCAGTGCCACGCAGGCCTTTGTGTTTTAAAGTTCTGGGTGGCACTGCAATCGTTATGGGCCGGCGTTATGCTTACCATCAGGCAAACGACCAGCTCGTCTCGTTACCTAATAACATAAAAAAAGAGTCAGGAGTTTGATAGTGGAACTCTTCAGTGGCTACAAGTAAACCCTTCGCGTTTGAGTTCATTTGATTCGTTTTGACGTCTGGTGTCGAGGTCCTGATGATGGAGCCAGGAGATGGAATGTGGTTTTAGTTTCTTTAAAACTAAAACACATTTTTTTAATGTTATTTGGTAACGAGACGAGCTGGTCGTTTGCTGATGGTAAGCATAACGCCGGCCCATAACAATTGCAGTGCCACCCAGAACTTTGAAACACAAAGACCTGCGCGGCACAGCAGTGCGCTCGTTACCCTGAGACATTAGGTATTAAGTCTCATAAGCCCAGTAATTTCACTGGATACTCTGCTCATCAAACCGGAACACAGTAATGCTTGCACACTACTGCTTGGCGGCAGACTTCACTCACAAAGCGGTGGTAACAACCCAGACGGACACTCGCAGAAGAGTTAGTCCTCCCACTAACAAATTATCTACTCGTAATATCTCTAAATTAAATTATCTCTATTACCAGATCAGCCCTATAATATCAAATTATAATTTTGTCATCCGATGTATATACAATACATACAATGTTTCATTTCGATACTATTAGAAGTAGGTTAAAATTGACTTCTTAATTGACTTCTTCTTTATTACATTGTTAGTTAGTTACAAGTGAAACTAATAAGTCTGTTACAAACAACATCGTAAAAGAATCCACAGTCCCTCTTTATTTACATTTTTCATCTCCAAAATGTAACTTTAACAAGCTGCGTCCAAATATTAAAAAAATAAGTTAATTTAGGTCAGTCCTACCCTCTTAGTAGCATCCATTAGCAATAATATACTACCCTTCCGAGATCTAGGCCTAACGCCTACATTAAAACTTTTAACTGTATTCCTCGTATTTCTCGTCCCAGCAGTGTCACTCGTCCTATTAGCGGAGAGTGCCGAGATACGTTTATTAAATCTCGTCCCTTTACATTAAACTTTTCGTAATTTGACTTGGGCATGTTAATGTCAGGTGGAGGGGTACATAGGGCTGAGACATAGGTATAAACATGTCTAACTCATACTACGATTTAGACACCAACACTTTTTTCTTTTGGAATATTTTTGCTCCTAAACAAACAGCGATACTTTTTTTTTTCTTCTTTCGTGGCCAGTCACGGTTTGTGTATTTTGCCAATTTCAAGTTTAATCAGCGATACAATTTTTTTTTTTGGCTCTACACGATAAGCGTATTTAGCCAGTGTCGAGTTATATCAATAATAATATATAATAAATCTCTAGTTTTTGTGCTTGAAAGTCGTCAAAGTCACGTTAAAGTTTAGTCTAGGCGCGGTCAAGTCGAAGTAATGCTTCAGTAAAGCGGTGGATACTTTACAGAAGCTCCTATGGAGTTTTGGATAGAATACGAAAATACACGTTTTTCGTCTTTGTACTATTTGCCTTTCACTCATGCGCGTTTACGAACACTTAATGGTTAATAATCCATCATTATTACACATTAACACTCGATAAAACACAGGTTTTAGTAAATAACACAAAATCAACAACAGCACATTTTCGCATTCCCGCCAAAACTCTCAGCGATACTTTTTTTTTTTTTTTCTTCTTTCTTGGCCAGACACGGTTTGTGTATTTTGCCAATTTCAAGTTAAAACCCAGCGATACTTATAGGTAGTTCCAATTTAGAAAAAAACAATCTTTTGTTTTTGGTTCGAAACGATCGGTCGTTTATGCAACCTTTGTGGCTCATTGTGTATGTCGAAAATTAATTTTTACATTGTTTTTAATGGTTCCACGTGAATGCTAAGGTTGCTAGTTAAAAGTGTTAAAACACCCTAATATTATACAAGGATAATATTATAATATTATACATTTCAGGATCTAAGTATATTTTACTTCTTTCTTAGAGCAATCCAAAAAGTAATATTCAAAAGGAATGTCTAGATTATATTAATAAGTCTCATCTGTATCTTATCACGTAGCTAAAATCCAAATACGAAAGTGTGTTTGTTGGTTTGTTGTTTTGTTGGTGTGTCCTCCTTTCTCGCAGTAACGGAGCAACGGATCGACGTAATATTTGGCATAGATATAGTTTATAGACCGGAGAGTAACATAGGCTACTTTTTATCCCGGAAAAATGCACGGTTCCTGTGGGAACGCGGGTGAAAACCGCGGGCAGAAGCTAGTTCGTCATAAGTGTTTAGGATGCTGACGAAAGATAAAAACTCTGTTGCTTGTAGATTTACGATAGGCGCTTTAATTCAGTCGAAAGTTTATTTCGACTTATTGTCGAAAGAGTATTTTATAGCGCTCGCCTGAATATCGTTACTACTGTTTAGTGTTGTTTCCAGTGTTTTCGGCCAGCTGAGATGGTTGTCCGTAAGACAGGAGTCGAATGCAAATCAAACGACTTGGCGGGTCTGTGGTTGTTGCTTGAAATTCTGCCTGCAAAGCGAAGGGCCCCGGGTTCGATTCCCGACCTGATTTCACAGTTTCCTAACTGTTACCTAAGTTGAAGTAAAAGTAAGCCAGTAAAAAAGGTCACAATACGATTAATAGCTTCGGAGAAATACGTGGACAAACATACACACACCTAAAAAAATTTATGTTTATTTGGAAGCCCTAATATGTTATCCTATATAATTATGTGAACATATTGCAGTTCCAGTAATATTAAAATTTCAATAATTTTACATGTCGAATAAATAACTTCCTTTTTTTAAAGCCAGTTACAAACTAGACGAAACAGAAGTTAACATAATTCTGTTAACAAAGCAATTCTAAAACCAATTCAAAGGACGGAATAGTCTCTATTCTCAGCGCGTTATTACGCATATAAGTCAAGAGAAAAGCGGGAATGTTTCACGCTATCTTTTCAGACGCCATCTTGGAAATTGTGACCATAAACATTGTTTGAATATGGTCTGGATCTGTGCTATTTTCGCTAGTTTGTAGATTTTCTTGCAAGAAAGGATAGTTAGTACACAAACCATGTCTGGCCAAGAAAAAAGAAAAAAAAGGATAGTCAGGCGGATCTAGCGCGTGTAGTTTTCTAGTGGCAAACATACGTCGATAATTAAGTTTAGATAAATAATACAATGTAAATGAGATACTTACATAATATTATATGGATAGAATTTTGATTTAAATAATGAACGTTGAACGAACATTTGTTCGCGATATTTTTATTTCCTTACTCCAAAATTGTCTATACATAGATAAAGTACGTTTTTGCTTAACAAATATAATCAAGGTTTCGATATTTGGTTATTTATACAGCCTGAGTTTGAATTGGTATGTTAACCCGCAAGCGGGTCACTGTACTCCTGGAGGTCAACAACATTTGTTTTACGAGTTTTTGAAATTCGCAATTTTTCATTGAAGAAATCGCATTTAAAATTTACATCAAAATTCAACAACAGAATTTCCGTGCAGCCCTAGATCAAGTGATTCACTTGAACTATGTTGACCTTTGTTATATTATGATGATGTTGATTAAAATAGACTTAGAAACAATTGGGTTGTTGACTGTATTCAAATAAAAATATAATTTTGCCGCGAAAGGGTAGTTTTTGTGACAGAAATCCTATTAAACACAATATTTTTGTTTATTTTTAAGGAATTTAATTTAAATTAAATAATCAAAATGTAATCACATCAATCCGAAGTCACGTGACCTAAAACGCCCGTGACGTCACTGTTTCAATCGGATGTGTATATTTTTTTTTTTGTTTTGTTTTTAGCTCCACGTGATTTGCGCATTTAACTAGTGTCAAGTTATATAAGTAATAATATATAATAAATCTCTAGTTTTGGTCCATGAAAGTCGTCAAAGTCACGTTAAAGTTTAGTCTAGGCCTATATTACATATCTGTGGTCTAGGCGCGGTCGAGTCGAAGTGACGCTTCAGTAAATTGGTGGATAGTTTACTGAAGCTTCTATGGAGTTTTGGATAGAATACGAAAATACACGTTTTTCGTCTTTGTACTATTTGCCTTTCACTCATGCAACTTTATGAACACTTAATGGTTAATAATCCACTATTATTACACATTAACACTCTATAAAACAAAGGTTTTAGTAAATAATACAAAATCAACAACAGCACATTTTCGCATTCCCGCCAAAACTCCAATGAGTATATAGCTCGTTGCGCTTAACTGCTTAGTATTTTAGAGTGATTTCTGTGATTATTTATCTGTGCTGTGAATTCCGCGCCTATTTTTCTAAATTTATTTCGACTCTTGAATATTCTCCCATGATGGAAAGTGGCTTCATAAAGGCAAATAATTCCAATTTGCCGAGAATTGATTGTTTTACGGTGGCCAATTTCTTCTCGACAAACGATAATTTCTGCTCTGCTGAATTTAGAAATGTGAAGACCTCCGTGTAAGTACCTACTTATTATACCAAAAATCATTATTTCTATAACCAACAATGAATATATAACAGTAATCGTAGGTTCTAAGATCCAAAGTGTATTAATTAACCAAAGCATATATATAAATCAATAAGCTCAAAAAACTTAGAACTTATATTTTAATACATAACAATACATACAGAGAAAGCATCGAATCAACTTGTCACTAAACGTAGCACAGACTAGGTAGTAGTGGTTATATTCTCTTTGCTTGTCACTTTACAGTGTTATAGAAAATTACTCTGTGGTAATTGAACACGTGACGTCACTGCCGTTTTGGATCAAAATTTAAAACGGCATTTTAAATACATGATAATTAAAATATTAGTTGTTTTAAAAAGTAAATTTAAATATTTTGGGTTATATTAGGCCCATACGCATCGTTTTAAACACTTTCCCAAAATCAGTCAACATCCCTATTCCAGAAAATTCCGCACACTTCAAGTTTGAAAATCAATTTATTTTTGTGTACTTATGGAATTTTGGAATGATGTATTTCCAAGGGAGGTTCTCACAATTTGTCCACAAGCAAGGTCCTAATCACCTCTTCCAAGATACCATTTCAAACTCATCCTGTATAATATATTCTGAACTTTTTTTAACTTAAAATAGACTTCCTTTAATCCTCTAACTAAATTAATCAGAGGCTTCTTCATTTTCAAACTATACCATAATCGTACCTACTTATAATATACTACCTTTTTTATATAATAATATAGATAATGTAGTAGATAGGTACTGACCGCCGCGTGTACGAAAATAGTTTCTATTGTTGCATAACACAGCATCATAGGCGAGTTGGCTATTCAAACTTTCTAATCTTCGTTTAGTAATACACGTAACTTGAGCACACGCGCACGAAAATAAATAATTTTTTTAATTCATTAGTATAAAGTAAATTAAAGTACGAACTCAATATAAACTTTTCATAGACAATTAAGGTAAAGAATTAATTGAGGTGGTTTTTTAAAAAAAGGTATTATAACGAACATAGAAAAAATATATTTCCAAATTCAAATAATTACTATAATCTCCAGTCATTTTCTAAATTTGTTTTTATTTTATAATCAGTGATGTGGGTGTTAATAGTGGTATTAGTGGCGAGTATATTCTACTATTCACGGCATAAGCTCCGGTATTTCTCGTCAAAAGGCGTTGCAACTTTACCGCCGGTCCCTTTCCTGGGAAATTTGACAGCTGTCACCTTCGGGCGGGAAAACTTCGTGGAAGCGATCGGGGTGGGATATGATGCGTTCAAAAACGAAAGGTTTGTTTTTCTAATGGATTCAGCGTAATAATTACAGAGTTTGTTTCCCGTAAATATTTTTGTTACTTTATAAAAATGAATTTAAGACTAAAATAAATGCTTTTTAAATTTTGTTCTAATATTTTTCGTTAAACATTGAAACACTTAAAAGTTACATTGTTTTTGAGTTTTTTTGTGCGTGGTTGCATTACTTACTGTATGATGTACCTACCTAGTGCATACCTATTTAGCGGCCTTGAATTTAGTGGCGTTTAATTTGTGTAAATGACATCTCTCATCTGTCAAACATCTTTCATCCCTTTCTCATGTTTTTATTGAAAAGAGAGAGTTAGACTAAAATTAGGTTTAATTTTTTGACGCCAGAATCGACAACCAATAATTTAGGAAATTTATTGTAAAATCTAATACCGTAAGCCATAAACGATTCATTATTTTTACTTACGTAATCTATAGTACTATTATGATGCTGGTTTTAAAAGTATTAAGCAAGTACATAAGTAGGTACTTGAAATCACGTATCGCACTAAATATCTCGTATCGCATAGATTTAATATCAAGTACCTACCTATATTTTATATGAAATGTTGGTTATTGACTTCACTTTTGATATTAAACTCCAAAGAAAAATAAGTGAAGAATTATTCTGGTGTTTCTGTATGCATGGTTGTTCTCTATTAAAACGAACAGTAAATTCAAAATGGTCTCCGCCGATACAGGAATGACCTAAAGGACCTAGACTAAGTGCGGGATCATTATCAAATGTAACATTGTGTATTTCTTTTTGTAGATAAAATTTTATGTAGATACCTATTAGTAGTATTCGTTTATGTCCACGTTCCAGATACTTCGGCCTATACCAGTACCTGGTCCCCACCCTAGTGCCGCGAGACCCGGAGCTCATCCGACAGATCATGGTGCGAGATTTCAACTCGTTCGCCGACAGGGGCGTGCATATCGCCGCCGACTGCGACCCGCTATTTGGAAAGAACCTTATTATGCTTACAGGTTATTATTATTATTACTGAATTTTTAGTTCCTTTCAATCACAGATTATTTAGCCTGTTGATAGCTCATAAACACAAATCCTCATACAAACATATCTCACCGGCGCGGGCAGGGGGCGAGGTAATATTCTATGCTTGCAATTGGCCGATCATTTGGATGACGTAATTTAGTGATGTGGTACGACTACTACTGAACAGAATAATATCGATAAAATTGAATAGGTAGTTAGCATCGCATTCATGATTCCCTGACATATACGATTAATAATAAATTATTATATGGAAAACCTAGACAATACATACTTACTTTATAAATTAATCTATAATACTACTTATAATAAAACTCCAGGTCACATTTTTTTTGGATGGCACTCCTATCTATACTGAAGCCAAAACTGTATTTTTTATTTTTGTCTGTCTGTCTGTATTTTGGCCACGCATCACGTCGAAGCTACTGAATGGATTCCATGACTTGCGATGTATGGAACCAATTCTCTTTTTGAGTCGCTTCTATCCACTTTTCCTTGATTTCTGGGATGTCTGGAAATCTAACAACAAAAGGCAGAAATACTTTAAAAAAACCGGGAACCTACTTCGATGAAAATATCGCGATATATGAAAATTCAAGTACCATTTTTTCATCTTTAGATGATCTTCCATAAAATGTATATGGGACCACCTTGAGATGATACACTTTTAAACAACAAAAATAATTTTCAAAATCGGTCCACAATTGACGGAGAAATCAGTCAAAATACTTAAAAAAATACATACAGTCGAACATTTAACCTCCTCCTCTTTTTTCGAAGTCGGTTAACAAATCCAAACGAAAGGTTATTATTTTTCCAAAATAATTAATAATAGTATATATATTAATTGTAAAGTATACATTGAATATCGATAAGTTATAAGTCTGCACTCGTACTCGCAGTGGCGAGTAGTGCATTTACATAGTTCGTTTTCGCTTGAGGGGAAGTTGTATCATTAGTCAACAGGATTTATAGTCTTTGCTTTCAATCGACCTAGATCACATTTATATGACTCTGTGGTGTCACTGATGTCACCTGAAAAAATCTTCACGGGCTCAATTGTGTTTTTTTTCTCATTCGCCCATTTGGGCAGGATAAAGTCATAAGACCATACCGCCAGTTTAAAGTCTAGGCTCAATTGAGTTAAAACTTAGTCCACTTGAGGCTACCTTAACCTACTATATTTAATATTTAATCCTACTAATATTATAAATGCGAATGTTTGTTTGTTGGTTTGTCCTTCTTTCACGCAGCAACGGTCAGAAGCTAGTATACATAATATATGTTACTAGCTTCTGCTCGCGGTTTTCACCCGCGTTCCCACAGGAACCTTGCATTTGTCCGGGATAAAAAGTAGCCTATGTTACTCACCGGTCCATAAACTATATCTATGCCAAAAATCACGTCGATTCGTTGCTCCGTTACTGCGTGAAAGAAGGACAAACCAACAAACACACTTTCGCTTTTATAATACTAGTAGGAAGTAGGATTAGTAGTAAAAGTAAAATGCCTAACATTTGTAAGGACACAAGTGTTCATATTTATGTTGTAGGGTCAAAGTGGCGTGCCATGCGAGTGGCGCTGTCCCCAGCGTTCTCCGGCGCGCGGTGCCGCGGCATGGCGCCGCTCATGGCGGACAGCGCGCGAGCGGTCGAGGAGCACATGAACGAGCGCGTGCACACACCTACTCTGATGGATGTCAATGAAGTAAAACAATTTAGGACTGAGGCATTAGCATCCACGCTTATTTTTATTTGACAACTACCTGTACCCCGCGGCTTTGCTCACGTAGCCTAAGTTACTCCTTGTAACATCAGCTGTTTACCAGTGAAAGTCCCGTCAAAATCGGTCCATAGTCTAGAATGTTCGCTGGTTATCATTTTAGAAGGAAACAAGTTCTTACTAAACCAAATGAAGCGAAAACTCTAAACAACTCCTTCCACGCGAAGACTAGTGACCGCTGGCTGGATTGTTAGCCGGTAAGGCCCTTGTGATTCCCGCATCTCCGTTTTCCCATCAGACGACTAGAGATACGGCACTACGTCACGCTGATATGGTCGAGTCCATACCAAGCGTTATGCTTTGGACTGCTAAGGAGTGGATTTTGTTGCCAAACTCTGTGTTTCCCAATAGTTACAATAATCTGGGAGTTTTCAAGCGTACTACATCGTCAACCGCATCGTCAGGTGAGATCGAGGTGAAACATAAGCCTATACTAAGTAAAGGTAAAAATAGGCATAACGAAAACATCGTGAGGATTCATCACCTGATAATCCGACAACGAACTTCATGCTCTCCACAGAAAGTTTGCCTCGACGCGGATCGAAACCATAGTCCCTGCCTATGCATTCAGACTAACTTACCAGGTGTCAGTGTCACTTAGCCACGAAGCTATCAGCAACGGACTAAAGATTGATGGTGTTGAAAGATAATGCCTGCAAAACTTTACCGATTGTTCTTTTCCTCACCAGATCACAATGTCGTACGTGAATGATGTAATAGCTTCTTGCGCATTCGGCTTCTCTGTGAACTCTCTTCAAGACCCGACCAATGTCATCTTCAAGCTAGGTCAGAAGGCCGTCGTGCAAGACACCACACAGGTCATGAAGTTCTTTGGATATGAGAACATGAAGTCCATTATGAAGGTAAGAAACGGATGGGTCACCCTACAATCTCTCAACTGGCGCACTGCAGTGCCGCGCAGGCCTTTGAGTTTCAATGTTCTTTATTCACGTCTCGTTATTCAATACCATAAAAAAATCTTGAAATCTTTTTGTGTTATTGTAAAAACTTAGCGAATACTTTTTGAAGAGCAAGTCTTTTCACTAATTGAATTATTTGGGAAATAATGACCAGCTGGAAGACGTTCTCTGCAATACATGGGTCTACCCAGGAAAAGGTGTTTGCCATAATACACCAGTAACCACGTTTGGTAGACGTATTGGTGGCAAAATAATTCAATTTAAAAAAATATGTAATATAGAGGTCTATCATTTAGAGGTTTCATCATTTTGAATTATCGATTTCTAGACCCCAAGTTCATTCTTAGTTTTCATCGGAATCAATACAAGAGTTTTCGAGAAAACAATAGCTTATACGCTTGTGGTCCCGGGTTCCCAGAATTTTAGACCCTTACCCTTTCAGGGCTTGATTTTCATATAAAACGTAGGAGCTGTTTTCGAGAAGCCAGTTGATTACTTCTAATATACCTACAGTAATTATACATCTACCAATATTATTTATAGACAAACAGAAACAACCGCTAACACCGGTCTTATACTTTCATAACACACGAAAAATTGAATGTTTTTAATAGTAGGTATATAAATGTGTCGATTCAGTCATCTCGTACCTAAACCTAATTTTAGTTTCAATCTCTCTTTCTAAATGAGAGCATGAGAGAGAGCTCGAATATATTTTAGACCTGTCAAATTAATCTAACTTGCTCGTGTCTAGTGTAAATTTAACGGCAATGAATTTAGTGGCGTCTAATTTATCAAGGAAGGATGGAAGATATTTGACAGCTCAGAAACTAAATTTAGATGTGTCAAACATCTTCCGTCTCTTTCTCATGTTATGTATTGCAAAGAGAGAGAGAGCGAAACTAAAATTAGGTTTAGGTATATGAAACAACAGAATCGACACCGAAGATAGGTTCATGTCTAGGTTTGTGCGTATGTCTTACATCTGATCATGATAACAGCATCGTTTCTAGCTCTTCAAAGTAAAGATCATATCATCTGAAGATGCCGAGCAGTTCACTCAACTCTTCAAGTCGGCGTTAAAGGCGAGAAGGGAACACCTGGTTCCGCCCCGGCCCGATTTCATACAGATATTAGTTGATGCTGCGCAAGGTACGGGGATATTGATATTAAATGTATTTTTTTTTATGTTATATGGTAACGAGACGAGCTGGTCGTTTGCCTGATGGTAAGCATAACGCCGGCCCATAACAATTGCAGTGCCACCCAGAACTTTGAAACACAAAGGCCTGCGCGGCACTGCAGTGCGCTCCTTACCCTGAGACATTAGGTCTCATAAGCCCAGTAATTTCACTGGATACTCTGCTCATCATACCGGAACACAGTAATGCTTGCACACTACTGCTTGGCGGCAGACTTCACGAGCAAAGCGGTGGTAACAACCCAGACGGACACTCGCAGAAGAGTTAGTCCTCCCACTAACAAAATTATATATGCATGTATGCAAGAAATAAATAAATATTGATATTAGCTTATAGGTATGTGGTGGTCATATAATTAGAAACACTGGCCTTCACTTCCAGTTACATTAAAGATTAACGGCAGGTTAGTCCGGAACTTTAGGCATCTAACGCTACCTCAGCCCCCGCACATTATCTGTGCGCGTGAATAAACTAAATAATAGCGTTTTTATTTTTTAGTGCTAGAGACACGAGTCCATTTATTATATTTTATGTATTTACAGGTTTATGTATTTACTTACTCACTAGATATAATATTTAAAATTAATTTACTAACACGATATTTATATTTTGAGACTATTTAGATTATAAGGCGCGAGGGGAGAGGGTGACCCGGACTAGCAAAATTTGACACACGTCCTGCTTCGAAAGCGCCCGGTGGGCTACTGGCGCGATGAAAAGCGGGGCGCGACCGTGCTAATGAGATAGAAATGAACTCTAAAATTTATTAAAAATAAACAACAGCGTTTAAAAAAATAGTTTATGTAAAAATCTCTAGCATATACGAAGACTTTTTAATGCATGCCATTTTTGTAGTGATTAGTATGATACTTTTAGTATAAAACGAGAAAAATAAATAAATTTGATCATATTTCAAAAATTTTTTCGATCGAGCAAAGTTTTGCCTTTCGTGTATTGAAATGTAAAAACGTTTAAATGAAGAATGTATCTATAGCATAAAAAAAACCAGCTAAGTAAAATCACGTATTTAATGTTTAAAACTGTTTTGTAAAAGGGTAAAAATGCGCTAACATGCCGTTAACAGCATTTTTAGTTGGTAAAAGAGGGTTCACTAGTATTTATACGGATGTATCTATTCATTTATAGTATAAAAATATAAGTTTAGTAAATACAAACAATGTTAATTTAAAAAAATTAAAATATTTTATTAAAATTGCATTAAAATACAATGAACTGAGCTGGACAATTAATTAGAAACACCAGAAATCAACACTAAAAATTGAAACAAAACACCAACAATTTGGTTAAATCGTGAAATTAATGCTATGAATGCTTTATTCATAACCGATTAGTTTTACTTTATTACTTTCCAGAGCACTCTATTGTCGATTACAGCTTTATAACGACGTGGCATCAAATCTATCAATTTTTCACACGTTTCCAATGGAATACCTCTCCAAACTTCAACAAATGCGTAGTAAAGTTGGTTGATGTTAGTGATATGTTTATCCGACAGTGTTTTCTTCACGATGTGCCATTAATTCTCTACGATTTAAGTCCGAACTATTAGCAGGCCACTCCAACATTGTCACCGATTGTTCGCTGAGAAACTTTTTATGCTGTTTGATCATTGTTGTGTTGAAATATCCAAGTCACTGGCAAATTTTCATCGGAATATGGGATCATTGTTTCCTCTAAGACGCTTATGTACTGTGACTGATCCATTAGCCCTTCAATCTTTCTCACGGGACCAACCCCGTATCACGAAAAACAACCCTACACTTTAATATTTCCCTCGCCATGCTGAACTGTCTTATTGGTGTACTTGTTATTCAAAGCCTCATTAATTGGTCGTCGCACATATCGTTTCCATCAGAATTTACCAAATTTATTTTAGTTTCATCAGAAAATATAACTTTTTTCCATTGATGAACAGTCCAACTGCCATATCTTAGCAAAGGATACACGATTTTCTCTGTGCTTCCTGGTATGAAGTGGTACTTTCCTTGCAAGCCTTTCAAACAATTTCCCTTAAACCAACCGCCCAATATAATTTGTGCAACCGCCTACGGACTAGTCTTGCGGATGTTTCGAGGGTCGTCCTGTGAAAATACTTCTTTTTGAAAAACATTAGAACCATTAAAGGGGTCCGCCTTAGCAATACGAATCATTAGCCTGTCTTCTTGAATTGTGGTCTTCCTTGGCCGAACTTTTCTAGCCACACTATCCGATGTTCCATGCTGTTTGTAATGTGAAATGGCGTTAAATACCATCTTTACGGAACACTCTAAGTGTGTGGCTATTTTTCTGTAAGTCCATTTTCGTTTGAAATGAAATTCAATATAATTTTTCTTGATGCTGTATTACAGCTCGTATTTTTACCCATTTTAAATAATTAAATTACTCAGAATGTTACCTAACGAAGTGAATAAGGACAGGCGGAAAACAGCATAAGTGATGACATTATGAGAGATGTATTGTAGTTTCAAAATTCAATTTTAAAACGTATGTCACACTTTGTTTCTAATTAGTTGTCCGACTGCCACTACTATTACCTATATATAGATACCTATTGATACTTTTAGTTTTTTTTTTTAACCTATTGACTGAATGTTAAATGATGGTTTTTAAACTACGAATTACGAATGTACATATTAATGTGATAAATGAATCCTTGACCTTCAATTAATTGCAATAATAACATAAAACTAATTAACATTACCAAGTGACTTTTGTGTTTCTAATTATATGACCACCACTGTATGTAGTTAATTATAACTTAGGTACCTTTAGGTCGTCATTACAGAATTCCGTTTTGTTAGTGGAAGGACTAACTCTTCTGCGAGTGTCCGTCTGGGTTAGTACCACCGCTTTGCTCGTGAAGTCTGCCGCCAAGCAGTAATGTGCAAGCATTACTGTATTCCGGTTTGATGAGCAGAGTAGCCAGTGAAATTACTGGGCTTATGAGACTTACTACCTAATGTCTCAGGGTAACGAGCGCACTGCAGTGCCGCGCAGGCCTTTGTGTTACAAAGTTCTGAGTGGCACTGCAATTGTTATGGGCCGGCGTTATGCTTACCATCAGGCAAACGACCAGCTCGTCTCGTTACCAATAACATAAAAAACCCCCAATTCACCCACCCAAGCCGTACATACCAACCATCATAGACTAACAATCCTTTCGCACTGCGACTAAATTCATTCAAGACGTCATCAAGTTTACTTTTTGCTACTTTAGATACTAATTAAGTATGTATATTGCACTTTCGAGACGCTGTTCTTTCCTAAATAATTATTCTTAATAACTATATACGATTCCTACTTATATGTTGTGTATCTATGTGTGTCTATGTGATACAGGGAATCCTAATGCAGTGGTTTATTAGTGTGTAAGCGTTTATATTTTACTGTTTGTAATAAAATTTGAGTAGGTATTTTTTTACTTTTTTTTAAGTGGTCGACCGCCTATCTTTTTGTCGATGGCTCGAATTCTACAAAGAAGAAAAGTCATGATAAAATTTCCGGGAAAGGATTTTGCTGCATGGTGGTAGGGCATTGTTCGCCGGGCTAGCTACCCCACTCAAGCTGAAAATTTTTAGAGCTACGCTGTTATTACTGTTAGTGATACAAACTCAATAAACAAGGAAGCAAAGATTGATATCGATTTTGTGTTGAGTTAGCTCAACACAAACTCGATTACATCTCAAGAAAGAACTCGTAACGTAGACTTAAGATCGCAGAATACATTCCAGTAGGATTGTACCTAAGTACCTAAATAAAGTTTCTGAAATGTTTGTTACAAGTAACATTCGGTCGTTCCAGGGAAGCTGAAGGAATCGGAGGGTGACGCGAACAACAACGATACCAAGTCCACAGAAAGTAAGATTGACTTTAATTTGTTACACTTTATGCGTTTGTTTGGTTTGAGTGAGAGCGAGTAGCGGGTAAGGGTTTTGGCTGGTGTTTGGAGTCGGATAGAATATCTCCTGTTATTGTTAACACGTTGAAATTAACTACGTTTACGTGATCGGCAGTTCAATTCCCAAATCTAGTTTAAAGTGAAGTTCAAATATTCGATGTTTACGGCGCAAATTCAATCCAAATTTGTAAATCGGTGGTTCACGAAACATTCGGAGCTTTGAGAGCAGATGTCAAAATGCTTGTTTGAAATAGGTAATCCGAAGTTATTTAACATTTGGATTATCTATAGGCCTACTAGGGCTTGTAGATTATCCAACTGTTTTTGTAGCTAGCTAGGTTAGATGTAGTGTTTATTTATGTATTAGCTAGTTAATAAAGGCATTTAGCCCGTTAAAAAAGAAATCCGAAGTTTAAGCTATATGAGCCTCGATTGGTTGATGAGTTGAACTTACTGTACACTTTAAACTCGGTTCGAAATGGTTGGTGAACTCCGCCCATATTAGCTTCATGTGGAACTTAATCTCAATCAGTGGAGGAATCATCAATTCAAGATTCCACATGGCTCTTTATCGTTTTTTAAACAATTTTGGCACAATTACTTTAACGCCATTTTAAATATTTGAATAATAATTTTGTTGTTTCTCTGAATTTTAGTCGTACGTATCCTAATCAAGCACAATTGACTTCATTAATAGCTCTATCAAACAGACAGTAGTACACCGGATCAGTGAGAATCACTGGATTCACTAAACCAATTTCGTATCAAGTGATTCTAAATCGCTATCACTCAGACCATACCCTTACCGCAAACTTGTGACTTTGATTGACGAGAAAATCGCGAATTTAATTATGACGTGCTCGCGACATAGCTATTGTTCGGGACTCTTTGGTATTACTTCGTCCCAGTGCGTCCCAGTACGCAATACGTAGAGCTCACAAGGACGTTACCTGCTTACTTTGTAAGTATCCAGCAAACGGAATGAAAAAGTTTTACACAACAACTGTTCGTGCAATGTAATTTCAAATAAAGAGAAGCTCTAGCTTCTTATAACTGGTTCTACTTAGTTTACTCTAAGGGTCAGTTAGATGCTGATGCGCGTCACGTACATACTTTGATACGTTATGCTGTTTTTTCACGCTCTCAATAAAATTTGAACGTTTCTGTGTCATCATCGTCAGTCGGATGACGTCCACTGCTGGACATAGGCCCATAGAACGCCACTTGGAACGGCTACTCGTCTCTCGGATCCACACATTATTCCCCGCGCTTTTGACCAGGGCCATCGTTCCACCTTGTGGGTGCCGGCCTGCACTACGTCTTCCAGTTCGTGGTCGCCACTTGAGAACCTTTCTTCCCCATCGGTGGTTGGTTCTGCGAGCGATGTGGCCTGCCCATTGCCATTTCAACTTGCTCTGGGTTGAAACTAAAAGTAGGTATAGTTTTGAAACGCCAGAACTAACACCAATAATGTATACACGCCGCTTCACATCGCGTCGCGTCTCAGTGTTATAAGAATCTGCAACAAAAAATACAACATTGTTGGGCTCCAAGAGAAATCCCATGAGAAAGATGAATCTACTCTAGATGCAAGTTCCGCTTAAACAATCGTTCGAGAAGAAGGGAGAGGAACTCTTTTTATGCTATTTTTAAAATGGTGTCGATATTGTTAAAATGGAAATGAAACCCTAAGTACCTAAGCATCAGAGTAATTGCCACAAGACACTTGATCAGTTTTCCATCAAGCATTTTAGTGTTTAATTTTATGTTTTGTCAACATTTTTTTTGGATTCTAAAGATTAGGTATTTCTTAAATCCAGGATTTGACGACGACGACCTCGTTGCCCAAGCAGTTCTATTCTACGTAGCGGGGTATGACACCACAGCCAACCTCATCAACTACTTCCTATACGAGATGGGTGCCAACCCTCGCGTGCTGGAGAGACTCCAGGAGGAACTGGACTCAGTGGAAGACGACGACGTATATGACCAGGTCCAGGGGATGGAGTATTTAGAGATGTGTGTCAGCGGTGAGATTATTTGAAACTGAATACTGCTATGGGTTTAAGCTACAAATTATCTATATAGGTACAAATAAATAATATTGAAGTGTCTGTTTGTAATAACAAAATAACAGCTTTTTACCAAATGCATATGAAAGTATATACGGTACCTATAACAAAACAACCATTTTTTAAATTTTGTCTGTCTGTCTGTTTGTTCCGGGTAATCTCCGAAATGGCTGGGCCGATTTTGACGGGACTTTCACTGGCAGATAGCTGATGTTATAAGGAGTAACTTAAGCTACTTTTATTTTAGAAAAATAGTTAGGGTTCCGCGCAAAAAAAATAAAAACCACGAAATCCTGTAGCATTAAGCAAATGGTTTAGCATTAAGTCCTCCGTTTGTACTTTTCTTAGTGCAATAAAGTATTAAATAAATAAATAAATCCAATATCTCGGCGCGGGTGAACCCGTGGGCAGCAGCTAGTAGCCAGTAAAAAAACTCGTGCTTTACTCCATTTACTTTTATTTTTCAGAGGTTTTGAGACTTTGGCCGCTGGTGGGTTCAGCAGATCGTCGATCAGTAGCCACATATGACTTCGGACCCACAAGTCCAGGCAGCAAGAACAGACTGATTGTAAGTAAATCAGACATTCTTCTTACCCTGGAAACTTTAACTGGCTTACTAATCGGCATGCAATCATGCAATGGATCATGGATGTTGCGTGAAACACAAAATACATAATTTCTGTCCTTATACAGTTTTAAGAAGATCATATTAACACAGTATAAATTAAATCCACAGATACCTATATAATTTACACAAAGATACTGCATCTAAAAGTTTCCCAATTCAATTTTTTTTTATCATCCATTACTAATTTTAATGCTACCATAAGTTTCTTTACATTTTAATGAATAAAAAATATATGACAACTTAAACGCAGTTTTTCACGGCCAAATTAACAAAATGCATGTTTTTAGGCCCGCGCTGAACAAGTGACGTAAGATATTCTGTCCAATTTTTACGGGGCGTTTTAGCGCGCAGTAGATACGCCCGACTTTGACTCTCATTTTTGACGTTACTAGCGTTCGATTTTCAGTTCGATATAGACATTTGATGCTTCTGAAAAAACGAATTGATTGATATCATAAAGAAAATAGAGTCAACATCCCTATTGGTTCCTTTGCTCAGGCCCCTCCAGGAGTGCACGTGTGGCTACCGATATACTCGCTGCACCGCGACGAAAAGTACTGGCCGGCGCCCCACGTGTGCGACCCCGAGCGGTTCGCCCCCGAGAACAAGGCCAAAATACTGCCCTACACTTATATGCCGTTTGGGACCGGACCAAGGCATTGCATAGGTAAGACAGAACAGTGGCGCAAGTACGGAACTTGTCGATAAATAAAATGACAGTTCGAATCGATAAAAATTTACATTAGAGATATGTAGTTAGTTCTTGATTTTTTCGACCGAAAACCGAATCTACTTTCTGTGTGTTTAAATTGTGAGATGCGAATATTCACTTCATATTCAGGTCTGTGACATTATTATATTGGGCTCAATCGAACACCGGGAAGTAGATTATATGATGGTAGCTAGATATATGGATATGGTTAGTAGATATATGGATAGCTTGCTGCTTGCAAGATTTCACGCAAACAAAACAAAGTTACGTATGCACAAACATTGCAAGCTTGTAAAAATAATCCTTGTAAAGCCAACAACAAAATAAAATACAAGAAATAAAACACAATTTGAAATGTCACTACCTCGCAGTGCTCCAGACACTTTCGTTCAAGGATGTCCGTAACAAACTTGAAACTGATATCGGAACCTTATGTGGAATCAGCATTATTTTTCTGTTAAAAGAGGTGACAGACGTGCGAGTAGGTCTTACGGCTCCAAGTGCTTTCTCACCCGCGCGCGTGGTAGCCATTTTCTTTAATTATATCAACGTTTAGACGCCTGTTTAGATAGATTAAACAGTGTCGAAATATAAACCACAGATCAGTATATATGTAGCTTGCTATAAATGCCTAAAATAATAAGAAATGTCAAAACAGAATGGAGTTAGACACTACCACATAATAGATAATGGGTTTATAGGCTATTGTAAGTTTTTAACTTGACTTCCAAAAAATAAGGAAGCTCTCAATTGGGTGTGTTTTTTTTTTAATGTTTTACCTTAGATCTCCGTCATTTATAAACGGATTAGGAAAATTCTTTTTTTATTTGAAATTATTGTCCCATAGAAATTTCATCAAAATCGGTTCAGTCAGTCACTGACGTCATTTTATCGCTTTTTTTAAATTATTACCCGTGCATAGCCAGGGCGCGGTCGCTAGTATATTCTAATAATTCTAATGTACATTCCAGGGTCCCGGTTCGCAGTGCTAGCAGCTAAGGTCTTTCTCGTGCGCTTCCTCAAGAAATATCAAACCAAAGCCCCAAAGGTTTCCACGAAGCTGTCCCCTCGCGCCTTCATACTGAGACCTGCTGACGGATACAACCTTATTGTAGAGCCGAGGATTAAAAATAATAATAAAAATAGTTTTATCTATTTTATGGTTTATTTATTTTTTTAATTCGACTAACGCTTTGCCATCGTCTGTGTTTCCAGCGAAATAATACAGTGTAATAAATCTTGAAATTGGCAAAATACACAAACCTTGTCTGGCCACGAAAGAAGAAAAAAAAATACAGTGTAAATACTTTTAAATTTAGAGCGATATGAGTCAAGACTCATGAGTAAACTTGTAGTAAACCTGCTCAACAACAAGACTGCATCTTAGCTTTACATCGAGATCGATTTATGGCGAGATACTGTCAAATACAAGCGCTGTAGAGTTAAGAAATATAGGTGTAAAAAATGAAGGTAGGTAATAAAATTACTCTATTCAGTCGCGCCAACTACCGTCTATTGTTTATCCGCCAACGATTCCGTTCTAATATTGGTTTCATTAGACCGTTATCCATTATAGGGATGTTCGTTGTAGTAATTGGAACGTTGGCACTCGGGAATAATTGGTATTATGCATGCAATTTCTATTCTGCGAAAATATTAATACCGCGCTCCCATGTATTCGCAATAAATCAGCCGAAATGCCAACCATTATTGCAACCAATTTGGATAACTGCTACTAATTTGTGTGGTTTGTTTAAAATACCGAAAAGTATTAACACAATTGTAACAGGAATGGAGTCGAGGAATATACTTTTAAATAATTAATATAATTATATCCTATGTTGACCTATATTATTTAGATCTAGGTAGGTACCTACTGCGATTTCTATTTCTGTGCCCGCTTGCACATTGTACAATACAATACAATACAATACAATAACTCTTTATTGCACACGAAAAGGATATCTATATATTTGTACCTAACATATAAACTTAAAAAATTCAGAGTACAATGGGTGGTCTTATCGCTAAACAACTATCTCTTCCAGACAACCTTAGGATGGATAGGATATTAACGTTAATAGTATAGTGGTCGATAGTGCAGCAATATAAAATAATAATTATATAGGTATGGGTTCATACCTACACAATCTACCTATTGTACCTAATCGTCTGTACTTATCTACTACATAAGTGAATCCCGTTTACAAAAAAACTTACCACAAAAAACTTAAACACACGTTAAACCAGTGATAAACACGGTATTAGTATTAAATATGAGCAATCACAAATCCAGATTTAAGTTGTGTGTAACCGTTGTCTAACACAATTCTGTTGTGACATAATTATCTAATCGTTTTTGACGTTTATCTTTAGACGCTGTCTAGCTGAACAGGCGACTAAAAATGGTTTTTTATGGTAACACTAAATATAAATAAATAATAAGCCATTCTTACTACAGTTTTAATTAAGAAAATCTTTCAGACCATTTATAAAGCCCTATGGAAACCTAGGTCTTAGTAAAATTGAAATCACGCGTCCATTGTCGTGGTACTCGTGAGATACCAAACAATGGAGTGTCAACTGCCATTGAGTCGGAAACTAGGTTCTGTGGGTATCCTGTTTTTAGGACGGCGTGTCGGGTTAAGTGCGGCAAGGGTGACAATAAATTAGGGAGTAGTACATAGTTCCGTCGACTTTTATTTTTGTGATTATTCTTCGAGAGCTGGGTTTTTCATTTTTTTTTTTTTGTTTTAATGTTCTGAATTTTAATCTGTTTTATGAGTACAACTCACGGACTTTTTTTTTTTATATAAAATAGGTTTGCGTTTGACCACTATCTCACCTGATGGTAAGTGACGATGCGGTCGAAGATGGAGCACGCTTACCTAGAAGATACCTATTCACTCGTGACTTGAAGACACCCAGGTTATAGCGATCAGGAAACACAGAATCAGGCAAGGCATTCCACTCCTTAGCGGTACGACAAATAGTCCGGTAGCGCTAGCACTTTTTGGGGTCATAACTTACCATAATTCTAGAGTAGCTAATTTTTTGCCTGTGGATACAGTTGTACATAAAAAGCTTATTATTGAGTTTTGTGTCACATCGTGCACTTGCATTTTCAGGAATTCAATGGTTTGTGACTGTTTTGTTTAAATCAACATAAAACTGACAAAATACATATAGAGTTTAAAAATATAATGGTATTGTATCTAAGATAGCCTGAGTAGTATGCAAACCTAATTTGTGTCAGTTTCATTCATTACAAACTGACATACAGTCAGTATGCAAAAACTTTGTCAAAATAAAATTATATTTGAAAATTTAGACACGACATAATTCAGATCACCTAAATATGCCCATTAAATAAATTTGTGCCTAATTAAGCCACAGGTTTTGACGATAATTAATTATATTGCTTTTCCAAGCTTTTGTAGCTTCAAAAATATATTGCCATTATTAGAGTTTACATATTCAAAATCATAATTGCATGACAGATCGACAGTGTAAATTTGTGTCATTTTCATGCACGGTTTATATGAAAAAATGATTACGGTTTCACCGAACGAAAATTGCAGGCGGCGGGCGTGCGGTGGCGACGCGCGGCGGGCGGGAGATATACCTACGCGCTACGTACCGACACGCGAACAGAGCGTGTTCGTACCTGTCTGCAGCTCGTTCTATTCTCTCAGCCGCGCCGCGCGCCGGCGCCTCGCGTCTGCGGCGCGCGGCGCAAGTACGGAAGTTTTTTGTGGTTTTGATTTTATGTCACACGGAGCGGCAACGTCGCACGCTGCGGTATATAGCGCGGCTCTGTTTTCGAGTAATGTATACTCGCTCGCACGCTGCGGCATATAGCGCGGCTCTGTTTTCGCAAAGTAATGTATACTCGCTCGCACGACAATAAATGAACGCGCAAGGTCACGCCGCTGGCCGGCTGGCAACTGTACGCCGCGGCCCCGGCCTTTGCCCCCGCTCTCCCACGAGTCACGATTTTTTCGCGCCAAAAGGTTTGTTTTCTTTTTTACTAGGATTCTATGGATAAAAATGACACAAATTTTGGATAGTGTTTCGTTACATTATAGTCATAATAAAGACGTAAACTCTAATAAATTAAATTTCCTTTTAGGCTTTTACAGGATGTTTTACGAAAAAATTAAAATTGCTACAAAAGACGTGGATGAATTTGACACAAATTCTTTTGAACAACAGATACCAGTGATCTAAAACGCATAACACCTATTTAACATAGGCGAATATTCTTTTAGAGCTATTTAGGCCACGTGTTAGGTATTGGTTAAAAAACAGTGTTCCCGTGGACGGAAATGACACAAAATGCATATGTACATCGGCTACTACTTCGTTAGTATCACGAAAGTGAAATTTTCTACTCTGATATTCTTTTCGTCCGATATTGTTCGAAAAGACAAATACCTAAATATCTACCTACCCAAGTACCCAAAATGACACAAATTAAGGAATTAGGTTGTGCTAATGGTCTAGAACCTATATGCAAAAAACCAAAGATTTTAATATTTTCGAAACCTCAAACCCTAGCGCTATCCGTCTAAAATGAACGTAGAAGCAAAACGCTTCGTGCGTAAAGGAGGTACTTCACTTTGGTAGAAGTCCTTTCAGGGTAAATCTCTTTCTAATTGAAAACGTGAGAAAGGGATGGAATAAATTGTATATATAATGAGTTGCATAGTCTAACTTAGTACCTACTAGGATTCCGGGATAAATTATCTCTATGGAAAAAAAACACTTCGATCCGTTGCTCCGTTGCTACGTGAACAAACCAACGTTCCAACAAAGACACTTTCGCACAACACAACAAAGACATTTTATTGGATATACGGACGGATGGTTTGTGTACCTATCTGTGTGTATGTATGTGATGAGTTTAAAACAAGTAGCACCAAATGAATCAATATGTTTCTTGTTATCTATTAGGCTATAGAAGTGTCCTTAGTTGCCACATAAAAAGTCTCAAAATTAAAAAAAAAAACATTTTTTCAAGGAATTTATACCCAAAAACTTTCTTGCATTTTTCTTACGGATCCCCACGAGCTCATCCAGAGAGCAACGAAATATGAAAATTGCTGAGACAATAGAAAGCGCGGAAGTTGCCACGCGGCGGCGGCGTTTTGACACCGTGCATTTACTACGCAGTAAAGAATGTCGGGCAACGCCACATAGCAATGATATCCATCAAACATTAATTGCTCTGTAAAGCAGGTACATTTAAGTATTCAGGTTATAATAATAGTTTGGACCGTTCGAGCAGTTCAATTCTCGCAAATCTCTACTTATATCTAAGAATCTTACACATCAAGCGTGTATACCAGTAAGTAATCCATACTTCCATACGTCTTATCCATACCTACTTTATGCCTATTATTACCTCTAATAAATGCGCAAGTGTGTTTGTTGGTTTGTCTTTCTTTCACGCAGCACTTACGTTTACTTATCAAGTGACCTCCGTAAGTGGTAGGGTAAACGCTGGTAATGTCGTCAATGTCCCGATACTCGTCAGATTGTAAAAAAAGGCCAGTTACTTATTTCAAACAAGAGCTTAATAAAAGATTTTTATAGCAATATATTTAAAATAATATACTTTATAATTAAAATGGCACCATTTAGTTATATCTATAATGGTTCGGGAGAAATGAGCTATCTAAGTTAGCGATTTTGAAATTTGTGTTTTTGGGAAGTTTAGTAACTGAAAGTGTAGTCCTGCGCACCACTTTTGTTTTCAAGTTTCACAGGACCAGGAGGCCGGTTTGATAAGTGTGATATTTTAGTGAAACGCTAAAGTTAATTTTCTAACGATATAACCTATAAAATTGTGCTATTTTTATTATTAGTTTCTTATTTATGCGTATGACAGGTATTCGTACTTAAAATACCCTATCTGACCCAATACCCGTCAGTATTTATATTATTTTGACGGTAACTGGGACATGATTAGCAAAATGCGCGTAATATCGTCATTGAGTATATTTTGAACCTTATTGTGCAATGATACGGTTTACGGTTTTATTATAAGGGGGCGGTGGCGGCCAGATTTTTATTTGAGTATATTAATTGAGGGTTCGCAAAACTATTACTTTTATTTAAAGATAATTACCTCTATAATCAAGTATGGAATTACGGTTACCGATAAGACCGCCTCTATTTTTTTTATATAAAATTATAGTAATAATAAGTACATACAATAAAAAGTTTTCGGTTTTTCTTTTTTGTATATTTTGTAGGGGTATGCCTTGCAGGTTGATATTTTGCAAACGAGGCAATACGCGAATTTGGCGTTAGTCGTACCACCACCTTGCAACAGCGTGCCCGTACGGCAGCTCTTATTCGTATGTTTTTGTATGGCGTAGTTAAAGCAATATATGACGTAACTTCGTGCGTATGACTTTCCCTGCCCAGTAGACTGAGCACAAATATAGGACACTTAGATCGACCACTAAAATTTACAAGTACTTCCCTGACCCATCATTAGTATTTTATTAAGTAAAGTAATATTTAAAGTATAGTAATGAGTAATATCAAATTATTTTATAAAATATTATATATATCAAATTACTTTATAGCTAATGATGAAAATTACTGTTTTCCATATTTATTTTTAGGTTATTTAAGTAATACATATAATATTCAATATCATGGACGACTGCGCCGAGAGACTCGGCATAAGCTTCTGCAATGCGGGAGCACGGAAACATGTTGCAATATCGCCAAGCTTAGCCTCTCTGCTAAACGGAAGCACCACCCGAACGAGCATGAAACGTAAAACGTATAACGCGCTACCTGTGACGGAAATAGCAGACCACCAATATCGATTAAGGCACCGCTTCATGACCCGCCTAACGCAAAAATCCTAGAACGCAAAAATGGCCTAAAGGCTTTTTTGTTCATCGAAGAAAAACAGGCATTACGGAAAAAGAAAGACAACGCCAGAGCCTTCAGTAGGCATTCTGAAAATTTGGAAATTAATTTCCAAAGAAAATTTCCGAAGACAATTAGTGCGTGGTACTTTCCTAAAACGTGTTCCAGGAAATACGTGTTTTTGAAAATGTTTGTTATTTAGAATCTCCATTACATGTCCAAGGATTATATGGAAGTGTTTTGTTGAAGTTTACATTTATGAGAACACTGTGAACGGCCAAAGTCAAGGAAAAATTTGTCCAAAAAAGCTGGTTTTTGAAGGCTTGTACTGAGTTGGAATCTCAAAATTTTACATTTTTGCTCCCACGGAATCCTAGATATAGAGCACATGATACCTATTTGCTCAAAACATCTAAAGAAAAATTAATTAGGACACTATAATTGCGTACGAGCGTTTGTATGGAAAGTACGGCATGTAGCAGCCTCTTAATGCGGTCAAGAAACGACGATCGTACTATTTGAATGGGATGAGAAGACTCCTTTTGCTCAGGTATCTCTCAAAACTCGCTCTAACTCAAATCTCTCAAAGCTCTCAAAACTCGGAGAGGCCGAACCAGGTACCAACGACGACAACGACGGTCAACACACCCACAAAGTGAGACTACTCTCACTTTGTGGGTGTGTTGACCGTCTACACGCAATGACAGTCGAGTACGAAAAAGGCGAAGTCGCTGACCACATCGGCCGCATTAAAGCGTCCATAAATCATGAGGTGGACGTGTACGAGAACAGGAGGGAAGACCTAAGCTTTTGCGCTGAAAACATTTGGCAGAATTGTCTCTTCGTTGACGAGTCCAGAATTAGCACTCATACGGACAACCGACGTCTTCGTGTCTGGAGAAGACATGGGAACGCTGAAAGACAAAGAACTGCCACCGGAACCGTTCAACAAGGCGGGAAATCGGTATCCTTTTGGGGCGGTATAATGATTGGTGCTAGAACGACGTTGATCCCGTATCGTGGCTGGATGACATGCAGCTTTGTACCAAACTATTGCTATTGATAGAATTATCAGGTCATTTAGAATAAACCATGGTCCTCGAGTCGTATTGGTTGACGATAATGCACCCAGCACATCGAGCTCAACGAATCAACGCTGCTCTGCGTGAATACGACATTACCAGGTTAGACTGGCCTGCCGGCTCGCCTAACTTAAACCCGATAGAACACGCGTGGGATGCTGTCAAGCGAGCTGTTTGGAACCGTCAGCCACCTCCCCAGACAGTGCCAGAGATCAGGGAAGCCGTTATTCAAGAATGGACAGGTTACCGCAAGAAATGCTGAATAACTTAATTCTCAGCATGCCAAGAAAGATTGCCGCATGTGTTCGAGCCAGGGGAGGAGTTATCTTATACTAAAAATAAAAACAATTTAATAATAAATGTTGATAATATTTAGTTAAATCCTCTTTTTCTTTCAATTATTTAGTAGTAAAAATTGCACTAGGACTTTTAAATTCAATTTTAGTTACTAAAAAATTTTTTTTTTATTTCAACAAGTGTATCTACTTTATAAAAAGATGTTACGTAAGCAACATTCTTTTAAAAAAGTAAAATTAAAAAAAAAACATCTTTTGCTAGTGATCTCTCTTTATTTGATGTGTGTATGTAAATCGGATTACAATGCAATATAATTATATCACCGAGTTGGACTGATAACAGAGCCGGAAGGTAGTAACGTATAGTATAGTAACGTTGTAACGTAATGACATAACCCCACTGAGTATTTACAAGAATCAAACGAACCTTAAGCGATATTTAGGATGCCGATGATGGAGCCGGAAGGTGGCTACGAGAACCCATACAGAACCCATTACGTATTTTACAAAAAGCTTTTCTGGAATAATATATTTGAATATTTATTTATATTTTTTCACAAAAAAACTTGTTAATACAAAAACAGCTTGATTAAATTGGTTTCATTTGGTGCAATAAATAATATTCTTTAATCTTTTTGTCCCAGGCATTTGACGCGTTTGCTTATTCTGGGTATATATTTTTTGCCCTATATTTTTAATTTGAGGGTTATATCGCCAATAAACAATTTAATAATGAACCTTAATACCAAGGTTACAGAGTTCAAAATAGTGGTAAAAATTGACGAGTTCTGGGACAATTTGACGAAAATTAGGACAAATCTGACGGATACTGGTACAATTCACTTATTTTTCAGTTTTTCAATTATTTTAATAACTTGTGGTTTTTTTATCGTACTAAAAATATATTTACCGAAAAGAGTTATAAATAAGTAATCACGTCAAAAAATTTGATATTTCTAAGTTAACAAACAGAGACGAGGCAAAGCTGCAAAGACAGCTAAATTCAGAAACTGACGAGTAATGGGACGTTTACCCTAAATATCTAAATAAATCAACCTAGAATGCACCATACTCTGAAATGCAACTGCTGGAGCACACCGACTGGTGTATCGGGACACATTTTCAATTTATGGGTCGTAGCTAGCAGAGGTGAACACTGAAAAATGCGTTACCACCATGTAATAATTCTGAAAGATATTTAGATACAGTAGGTACCGACAGTCAGGGGCCGGGGGCCGTGCGCGTGCTCTAAGGTTCAGACTGAAATAAACTGCAAGTTGCATGTCCCGTCGGCATATATTTCCATGAAGATCATTCCTTACTGCCAATAGGTTGAGCAGTGCTTCTGCAACCATGGACAATGCGCGCGTTATTTCATTTATTTAATGAGCCACGATGGAAGCGACTTTAGAATTTGTTTGCAATGAATGTTGAATGAATAATGGAATAATACAAACTATAATGTGAATAGGGCGAGCATTGTCAGCCGTTCAGGTATATGTAACGTACGTAGTAGGTACCTAATTATTATCTACTTTAATCTCCATTGTATTATGACTGTAATTGTGATTTAATTTTTCTTTCAATTGAAGCAGATAGATATCCATTTGTTACCTACTTACCGTAAGTATTTTAATTTATTATTTTCTCTCATTTTCATACAGCTTCGACCATATTATTTAGCGAAGGTAGTGTAATATTGGGTCTATGGAGCTCCCACATAATAATATATGTACCTACAATGCGATAATAAGATTAGGACGGGCTCTCGGCTAACTTCACTTCAAATGTGTCAGTTCAACGTTCAATGTGTTTCTGTGATTACTATACAATTTTGTAATTATGATAATTTGTTTATACCTACTTAGGTAAGTAGGTACCTATAAAAACTACCAGCCTACCACAAAAACATTAAACACGCCATACACCAGTGTTAAACAGCGTTTAACTGCTGTATTAGTAGGGTGGCTGGCCGGCTGCGAAAGCCCTTTAAAAAGTTAAAACTTGTTTTCTTAAAATAATAATTATAAAATAACAAACTGCGTCAAGCCAAGACCTAAAAAAACTCGATTGCGCATTGACATTGACATTATTGTTACGAGTCAGCTGGCTTAATGACTTTGACAGCTTGGACTTTCTTAATTTATTATCAATTACTTGTTTTGCCGCGCAAAGCGCTAATCGAGATCGAAAATCGAGAGATATAGTGTAAATGTTAAATCAGTAAATGTAATTATTTGTTAATTATATTACTAACTATATGTGTAATCTTAAGTCAATTCGTTTTTAAACATTTTATTAATTTAAATACCAATCAAAAATGTCTCTGTAGCACCAAATTTTTATAAGTAGACACCAAATTAAAAGCTTCCTAAAATGTCGAACATAAAGACCATAACAAATGCAGCTCGTGTAGCTAGCAAGAGGCCTTTTAGAGTGTCTATTGAAGGTAACATCGGCTCTGGAAAATCCACCTGCATCAAATATTTCGACAAATATCACAATGTCGAGAAACATGCTGTAAGTTAAACAATTGTTACATATTATTCATAAAAGCTTGTCTGCGGCTAGGCCTTTACGAATTAGATAAAGAATATACTTTGAATTTTGCTGTAAGTGAACCATTTTATTAATTACCAGGATTATTTATATGCTCTTGTTTTATTGTGGTCTACAAATAATTCTTTTTTGCAAATCAGAAGTACCACTGTCCTTATATCAAAATATATTCCCACCATTTGTTTTTATTACAATACCAGACACCTGCAGGGCTAATTTAAAATAACTCTAAATTATTCTGTGTAGGAAGCGACTGTTTCTGATCATTTGTATTACAGAATCGCATCCTGACAATATATTGTCAGGATTATATCCGTGTTTATGCAGCTGAGTTGTCAAATCTAACTGGGATAATTCTCTGACAGGATGCAATTTCGAAATGTAACCAATCGGAAACAGTGGGTTCCTAAAGGGAATCATTCCGAGTGATTTAAAATAACCCTGCTGAACTGTACATAAATAGCAATCAAGTATAACATTAAAAACTGTTAAATGTGAGTACATATTTTCGTTCTCTTTAACAACTGCAATTATTGGAAGTAATCAAAATATATTCCAGTCAGTCTCATTTACTTGCAGGAACCGATCAAAGAATGGCGTGATGTCAGTGGGCACAACCTCCTCGGGCTGTTATACAGTGACCTGAACAAGTGGACATTCTCCTTTCAGCATTATGTCCACCTGAGTCGTTTGAAGATCCAGACCAGTCCCCCGTCCAGCTCTAATGTAACTGTTAAAATGTTTGAAAGGTAAACTCTACCTCTCGAGTTTTGCCTAAAATTACACCACACTCTATTCAAGAAATCAAATCAAATCAGTTCAAATAAATTAAACAATTTATAAATAATCATCATCATATCTTGACATTCCTAGCCTTTTTCTGTTTTGTTTCTATTATTGATGCTAGATGATCTTTAAACATTAGGGACTAATAGCTGAACACAGCAAAAATGAACATTATTAGTTTTGATTTTTGTAGCTTATTTTTATAAATCTTTGCATAACTCTAATGAACAGTAATGATTAATTTCTGCAGGTCAGTCCAGAACAGCCGGTTCTGTTTTGTAGAGAATGCCAAGAGACAAAACTTCCTTGAAGATCCACAATACCAAACCTTGCTGTCTTGGTACAACTACACGGAGAAGTGCCTTGACATTAGTTTAGATCTTATTGGTAAGACTTCTTCTATTTTTTTTTATGTTTTTAATATTTACTTATGGTTGGTACAATGTGGTTAAATTGTAACCTATCATGAACAAAAAAATATGAATGGATTTAACTTCTGACTTAAAATAACTACTTATATTAAGATCTGGTTAATCTCCATCACTATACAATCCAGTAAGTGAAGATAAATTTAAAAAAATTGCCTTCAAAATAAGTGGTAAACAAACAAAACTAAAAGCTGACTTAATTGTTTTTTTTTTTTCTAATTACAGTGTATTTGAGGACAACACCCCAAGTAGTGTGGGAGAGAATGATGAAAAGAGGGCGAGCTGAGGAGTCAGAAGTGCCCTTGGAGTATTTGCAGCAGGTAAACATTCTTCGTCTTTTCGCATAGTGATAGGCCATTTATTAAGGACGAACTAGCCGTTCATTTCTCCATACAACCGTACTTGGGTGATTACTCCAGTACTTGACGTTTTAAGTTCAAAATTAAGAATAATATCGATTTATCTCTTCGTTATCTAGGTTAGTATGCAAATTATACAGAAAAAAAATAACTGGCTTAAAAGTAATGAGCCTTCAAACATCTGTATTTTAGCACATATTTTAACGCAAGTTTGGACGTAAATAAATTATAAAGGATTACGAAAACTCCAAAATAATGTACATATTAACAAGCTTTAGTTTGTTGACATTTCAAATAACTTTGGTTTGACTAAATACATTCATTAGTTTTATCATAAAACCCCAAGCACCAGAAGCCAATTCGTACATTTTTGCGCGCCGGAATTCGACTTTTCGGTTTTCATCGCGACTTTACGAGAGTGTGTAATTGTGTATGTGCGAGCATTAGCTTTATACTACTCATCGCTGCAGAGTCTTACCTTGTCCCACTTATGTTAGATGAAATAGCATGCATTTTAGCCGCGCCCACCGGTTAGTTCGCGCGGTGGACTAGTAGGCTCTTAAGCTTGCCTAGCAGCCAGATCATTGCAAGGTAGAAATTTGTTGCTAATTTCAAATGTACTTTACAGGTCCACGATTCGTATGAAACCTGGCTGAGCTCTCAGGAAATAGGCTGTGAAGTGCTGACCATTGATGCAGACAGGCCCGTACAAGCTGTCTTAGAAGATTTGGAAAGATACACATATAAAATACTGGGTGGAAATTATACTAACTGATCATTATTTCTGCAGACTTATAGTTGGAAAAGCAAATTGATACTACATGTTCTTATTAGTTGTAGCTGTAGGAAAAAATTAAGACATAACTTTTACAGCTTATATTATCACTGACATAGATAAGGGAGGGAGGACTAACTCTTCTGCGAGTGTCCGTCTGGGTTGTTACCACCGCTTTGCTCGTGAATTCTGCCGCCAAGCAGTAGTGTGCAAGCATTACTTTGTTCCGGTTTGATGAGCAGAGTAGGCAGTGAAATTACTGGGCTTATGAGACTTAATACCTAATGTCTCAGGGTAACGAGCGCACTGCAGTGCCGCGCAGGCCTTTGTGTTTCAAAGTTCTGGGTGGCACTGCAATCGTTATGGGCCGGCGTTATGCTTACCATCAGGCAAACGACCAGCTCGGCTCGTTACCAAATAACATAAAAAAAATAATTAAAAAAAAATAATGTGAAAATGTACTAACTGTAATCAGCAAAAAATAGTCTTATGATTTCTATAAAGAGACGAGATACAGGAACAGGTGCAAATAGCCTGTTTTCGTGCTGACTGTAAATTTTGTTTATCATCTATGAAAGCAGGTGAAAATTACTCCAAAAGATAAGAACAGTGTATAAAAATGTTTCTTCATAGCTACAACAGTAAAGGGGAACAGTTCTTAATAAGTACTGTTCCCCTTTACTGCCCGGTTTTAAAAATACCGTCCTACGGAATAACTTTTAAAGATTAAGAAGAAAGTTATGTTTGATGACTCGTAGAACACTGACCTGGGGTTCCAATAGGTAGAAGAGTGACTATATTGACTAGACCAGCAGTTTCTTAACTTTTAAGGAACGATGGGATTACGAAAGACTACAAATCCCTTTTATTTTATGGAACCCCACAACAAATGATTTCAAATGGAAGGTGCTGCAATGCATTATTTGCGCTCTATCAATATAATAGTATTTTTAACAGGCAAAAATAATCATTTGATTCAATGACTAAGGGTCGATCTTTCAATAGTCAGATAGCGTCCTGTTAGATAATTCCCTGAACCATCTAAGTCTGGTGAGCACTAACGTAAATAAGGCAAGCGTGCTCCATCGTCGACCGCATCTTCGCTTAACATCAGGTGAGATTGTGGTCAAACGTTAGCCTATTTTGGATAAAAAAAAAAAAAAAAATTATGCCATTCCAAAGAAATAAAACTTAGTTAGCTAAAGGTCCATTAATTTCGAAATGAAAGACCTTAAAAACACGTAAATTTATTAATTGAATAGCAATCAGTTTGTTGATGTGCAATTAAAAGATCGGGCCTAAATGTAATTTCGCGGAACTCTGGTGGGATTTTTCCATGACACCCATGACCCACTTGTAAAAGGTAAACAAAGTAGTGTAAAAGGTAAAACAAAGTTATGTAAATTTGAAATTGTATCATGAATATTTTAGAATATAGACAAAGCCTTCAAAAAATCTCTAAAGATACCAGCAAGGCAGGAAAGTGCTTCTGCTCTCTTGCTGCAAAAGGATGAAGATTTGAAGACCTCTGTCCATGTTATAGTCACTCGTGGTCAACTTTGTGCATGTTGCCGTTCCCGAAATCTCAGCGATTGCTGTTTAAGTTTCCGGCCCTTACAAATATACTCATATAAAATTAGTTTTATTGTTACTGCGGCGCGAGTACGGATCTTTTCGATAAATAAAATTCGATAAAATTGACAGTTAAAATCGATAAAGTGGGTTTTATTCGATAAAATTGACATTTAAAATCGATAAAGTGGGTTTTATCGATTTTAACTGTCAATTTTATCGAATTTTATTTATCGAAAAGATCCGTACTCGCACCGCAGCTCTTACTATAATAATTGCCTCGCTATTTGACTAATTTGCCAAAACTGAAAGAATGTCTGCTTTTTACTATATATTATTATGATTGATGTACTAGAGAAATTGTAGAATATTAAGTAGCAAGTTAATATTTATAGCTTTTATGATTATGTTATTTTATAGATGACTGAGTATTGTTTCCTACCTCATTGTAAATAACCTGTTAAAAATAATGAAAAAAAAATTATATTTCATAAATAAAAATGTACTGTAACTGAGACAATATTGATTTATTTATCACAAAAACAATAATTTATTTTAAATTCCTAGTTTTAAGAACCATTTTGTAACTATTACATATCTCATAATGATAAGTTTACAGTTCACACATACAACGATTACTTAAAAACAATTGAGTAATCATTTTTTATCACTTACCTATATATGATTTTTGGTGGCACAATAAAACATCAAGTTTTATGCAATGGTAATAAATTAATAAAGCCTAGTATTAAATACAATACAAAAACATTTTATCACACTAGAGGTATACAAGTAAAAACAAACCAAAAAATAACAGTAAAGTTACAAGGGGCTGATTGCTAAATAGCAGTCTCTTCCACATTTGAATGGAAAAGATGAACAGTGTGAAACTAAGTACATACTTATCTAGTTGTAAGTGTCAACGTTATGGTAATAGTTATAAAATAGCCCCTAAAATACTATTTACTACTAATAAGTCCGTTTCAACGATACAGGTGATCTGCTCTGATATTGGACGCTATCTCACTCTCCCACTTGTCTCCATTGGACAGCAGCTTTTCCTTGTTGTATAGGAGCTCCTCGTGAGTTTCCGTCGAGAACTCGAAGTTGGGGCCTTCGACGATAGCGTCCACTGGGCATGCCTCCTGTAAATAAAGTTATTGAAGCATCAAATAAACCTGTAAAAGTTTTTACCCTGCGGTTTTGACCAGATTGACCGGGGGGGTTGTACACTACATCTGTTCGTGGTCGCCACTAAAGAACCTTTCTCAACCTCCGTTGTCAGTACTGTTTGCAATGTGGCCTGCCCATTGCCATTTCAACTTGCTAAGTTTGAGAGTGATTTCGGTGACTCTTTTTCTGCTGCGAATCACCTCTACTTTATTACGCAGGGAAACCCCGAGCATAGCCCTCTCCATAGCACGGGTGCCACTTGCCAGTAATCCAGACATCTGAGTCACTAGTCATCTTACTCGCGTTCTCTTTAGAATGTCCTGTAGAATTCGTTCATTGTTGGCCGAGAGATTGGCTGTAACAAAATATTGAAAAGGTTTACCTGGCAGAAACCACAGTAGATGCACTTCGTCATATCAATGTCGTAACGCGTGGTCCTTCGAGAGCCGTCCTTACGCTCTTCAGCCTCAATAGTGATGGCCTGTAATAATAAAGATGTTACATTCTCAACACTTACAGCAACTTTACAATTACTGCAAAAGCTATGCCAGGCTAGCTATGTACTGTTATCTGTTGTTGAGAAGTAAGGATAGTTTGGATAAGAAGTAAATGCGCAATACACCCCAACCTGGATGTCAGTCAGTGCAGGCCCTACCACCCCACATAGAATAAGAAATGTTTTTTCTAAGAAATAAAAATTAGAGATATATATTTATAGGTCACAACAAAATAGTTTGTTAGTGGGAGGAGTAACTCTTCTGCGAGTGTCCGTCTGGGTTGTTACCACCGCTTTGCTCGTGAAGTCTGCCGCCAAGCAGTAGTGTGCAGGCATTACTGTGTTCTGGTTTGATGAGCAGAGTATCCAGTTAAATTACTGGACTTATGTGACTTAATACCTAATGTCTCAGGGTAACGAACGCATTGCAGTGCTGCGCAGGCCTTTGTGTTTCAAAGTTCTGGGTGGCACTGCAATTGTTATGGGCCGGCGTTATGCTTACCATCAGGCAAAAACGACAAGCTCATCTCATTACCTAAAAACATAAAAAATAATAATAATATATATGTCTATTGTTTTGTACCTGGAGCCCTCCAAAGCCACAAAATATGATACTACATACATTATAATCATAGAGTTTTACTAATAAACAGTGTACAATAGTGGTATAGATTACACTATATTTTGTTGTTTTTTGACAATTTTAAACTGAACCAAAACAGACGAAACATTGTGTAACTTTTGAACCATTATACAGAGTTTGTTCGAAAGGCTGATAGTATCAAAATATTCTGATGAAAACTTTAGCTTGCATTTTGAGCCAAAATACATTTCAAAAGTAAGCCTCACCTGAGCCGGGCAGATAGCTTCACACAGCTTGCAAGCAATACACCTTTCCTCGCCTGATGGGTACCTGCGCAGTGCATGCTCTCCTCTGAACCTTGGGGAGAGAGGTCCCTTTTCAAATGGGTAATTGATTGTAGCTGGTTCCTGAAATTTTAGTGCTTACTTTATAAATTTGGTTTGAAAAATTCATAATTATAGTCACTGTCCGAGTGTTTGATGGATGATACAGCAATGATGTGAAACTGTGTTATCATTCTCAATGAGTTATATTTGAGCTATCTCACAAGATTTTTTCTTTCCATTAGAAACAGTAAGTTTGTTAACCACATTGCTTGCCAACACATTATATTGACACTTCCCACAATGTAAAAAAAAATTAACCAGCTGCTGCAGTTACACCTGCGTGGAGGTTCTTATGTGAACCATGCATTTTTCTGGGTTAAAAAGTATCCTGTTACTCTATGGCTTATATACTTTCCCTAGTATATAAAAAGTCATGTCAACCCATTATTGCATGGAAGGATAAACCGAGACCACAACAAATGCACTGTTGCATAAAATCAAATAAAATTAGTAATGGTACAACAAAACCTTTTAATTAAGTGATGTTATTGTTAAATAGCAATCTCTTCCAGGCAACATTTGGGTGGAGAGGATGGCATGGAAAAGAAAAATGGTCAGCTGGTAGCCCACTACAAATGTAATGTTTCATAGAATAAACTGTTGTTTGTTTGTGTTTGTTTATAAATTATTTCTGTTATTGTTATTTATGTTCTGATAAAGACAGCATTAGTTTTAGTCTGTGATTCGGGTAGATGAATGTTGCAGAGGCCGGCTATTAGAGTCATTTTAACTTTCATAAGTGCTCTTTTGGGGCCTATTTGAATAAAGACTTTTGAATTTGAATTTATTCTCCTAAGTCAATTTACTTATAAGTGGTCTTATAAGTAATTTCTGTTTCAACAGTAAAAGTTAATCCATACATCATATTTTACAATTACATTGTATTGCTAGAACAACATACAATAATATAGGTACTGCTTATATATTCTTCTTCTTCTTACCTTAAAAATGTGGGCAAGTGTAACAGCAAATCCCCTAGCCAGCTCGGACCAGAACAAGGTCTGTGCTGCTCTATTAGTCATTTCTTTCATTGACATGTTGGGGTCTTCTCCATTGACATACATGTAACCAGGCACATTAGGTGGATATACCTTCTGTACTTTGTCAGCTGGCGTACTGTATTGAGCGTGTCTGGTTACCATACCACCAGCACCGGTCACTCTTACTGAAATTATAGTTTTAATGTTTCTTATTATGTGGATCAATTAGGTTTCACACGGTAGAATGGGTCTGGATTTTTCACTTTACCGAATTCAAGAAAACACTTAAGTTTTACGCTTTATTTAGGTATAATTAAATAAGGACCCAAATAAATTGTGAGAATCAGCTGGTAAATACGAAATTAAGGTTATAAACAACATTGCGTAACAACTCAAAAAGAAATACTATTTTCATAAATTTGGAAGCTTTTTATAAACAGATATTAGCAGTTACCTCTTGAGGACACCGAAAATATTTTAGCGAGCGACATTTTCTTCAAGAAAATAGTCAGAAAACGAACGAAAACAAATCGATCACTACGCGAAATTGAAATGTCAGTCCATTATACGTCAAATCCATTTGTCAAAATTTTTATTTGAAAAAGGTTGTGTTCCAGATTTCAAAAATATTTTTCACCATTTTAAGCAGAAAATAATTAAACTACCCGTCAACAGATGGCGTTAAAATAAATATAGTTTAGTATTACCAGCATAACAAATGCGTGGCAGCCATAGACAATCATGAGTTTCTACGTTTGACAAGACAATTTACTTTTCTGTTTACGTCAAAACATTGCATTGCAGTGACGTTTACATATTTTTATGTTTGTGCTTTAATTTTGCGGAAAAATTCGCCACGCAGCATGGGAGATGCACCGACTTCTGACGCGGAGTCCAGCAAACCTAGCCCCGCGAGCGAGGCTCTGCCTGCCCTGGTAAATGCGGCACCAGACGCTGTTACATCGGCATCCGTCGACGATTTTCATGCTGATGCTTTTCTTCAGGACCGGCGTCCTTTTGGCAGCCTGCAATTCCAAGTATCCGAAGTAGTCGGTCGGCTAGAAGCCGGCGTCAACTCTCAAGATGTGGTGGAAGAGGATAAAAAGCCGGAACCTCGCAAAATCAGCGCCGGGTTCTTCGAGCCCGAGGCGACAGGAATGGATGAGATTTTAAAGGTTCTGGAAGACCTAGTGTTGAAGACTGACCCTAGTTGTGACAGTATGGACCCGCCGTTGCTGCCGACTGATGCTGTGACTCGCGCAGCTATATTATCTCACAGTATTTCTGCATTATTTGGAAGGTTGGAGAGAGGTCATGCAGCCAGGCTAGGAGCTCACGTTGCGGCTGAAACGACGCGTTGGATGTCGCATATGTTCAGGTGAGATCAAATTAGATCCATTGCATTGATAGATGTACCTTTAATCTGTTTCAGTTGTTTTCTTATCAACCACCTTGAGTTTTTAATTGACCGCTGATAAGACCATAGTAGGTTCAGTAATTGAAAAGATTAGGTGTCAATGACTCACATGAAACAGTATGTACCTGAGTTGTGCTTCTAAAAGTTTCACTACTATAGGAGCACAGCATTGAAAGGGCCATTTGATTTTGTTTGGATTAACCTTCCTATCCTTGTCATATTTTACATGGGATACTCAATACTCAATCATTTATTGCAATCATATGTACATTTTATCGAGATGTTATATTATTAGTGTAGTTCACATATGACCCTGTTAGGGTATAGCAACACAAGGTAACAGAGCAGTATGTCTGTAGAGATGAATTACTTTTAAGTTTTAGCAATTATATTGCAGCCTGCCTGATGCTAATCCTCTTTGGGAATTAATTTGACCCTCAGCATGTTTATTTCTAAAATTGAGAATTCCACATCTCAGAAAGAAGAGAATACAGGTCAAGGGTGAAATCTATAGAGAGTGTCTTAACTTTACTTACCTGTGTGGGCTTACTTTTAATGTTGCTAATTTACAATTTAACAACATTTCAAATCCTGCAATATTTATCTAAACCGACTGAATATTATCATCTTGTTTCATAAAATTATCTAACAGTTCTTAACTCCAGATTCTGAAGTCCAGATTGTAAGCCTACATTCAAAGTAAGATAAAGCAGATCTGAATACAAAACTGTACTATAAAGATACCTACACATATTGAGGGCTTCATAGCAAAGGGGTGTATTAGCAAAAATGCCATTTTTCATTCTTTGCTTCAGAAGACTCTACAAATCAAGCTCTATAGCATATTTAAAGTCTTATATGTTTCTGATATATTTTGTTAGAAACATCAGCCTTTTATTTTATCCTATTATTCAAGACCAAATATTGGGTGTCTGAATTACCTGTATTGTATTAAAAAAGCTTGACGCTTGTAGAATAAAATATTTTTATTTACATAAAATGTTGGTTACAATGAAGATGGAAAAATGTAATACAAAGAGCCAGAAACATTTTGTTGCAATGCGACAAGCATTTTTGGACATAAAAACATACTCCCGCAATAGGCATACAGTTGTGAAATTAATAATGGCAAATTACAAATTAGTCCACAATTACAACTAATAAAGTGTCAAATTATCAAATATGTCAAAATGAACATTTAGATAGGCAATAAAATTACTTATAACAATATTATTTTGCTAATTCCACTTATCAAATATGTCAAAATGAACATTTAGATAGGCAATAAAATTACTTATAACAATATTATTTTGCTAATTCCACATAACATAACAACTACAATTTAAGTGTTCATGCAAATCTATAAGGCAATTCTTAGATGTCCTTTGGAATAGCATTATATATGTATATGTCCACACATAGGGTAACAATTTTTTGTATACAAGGTTGTAAATGGTTATATTATTATACCTATCTCAATCTTTATTCAATTCTTTTAATTTAGTACTTTTTTAATCAGTCTATCAAACCAAATACTTCTTCTTATTATTAGTAACTGCATCTAAATCTCTGTGTATGATTATTAGAATAGCTTTTATTATACAATACAATACATTTTTATTAATCATCCATATCCATTACTCATCAATTGTATGTTAATTATTGATTAATTAATTAATGTAAATTAATCACATTTAAGCCTCAGAACTCGGTGAGACCACATCCGCCCCTTTATTATTGGCTTCATTAAGTACTTTTAAAAAGAAAAAAACTTTCTTGAGCAGAAAATTCAAACTTATTTACATTTCACCTCACTACATAGTACACAGTGTAATCAATTGTAGTAGGTAATGTAAAATGCGTATGTTACTGATAATGAAACAATATTTTTTTATGATCCTAGCTGTGTACCTATATTATCAGATGATAAGAAAAATATTGTTGAAATGTTTGCAATGTTTCACATATAACACGGTTTCCTATGACATAAATAATTAATTGGGTTTTGCTGTTCAATTAAAACAAAAATGTTAGTGGATTATCAGTTGATTAGCATTCAATAGGACGTAATTTTCTTTAAATTATTGTAGGCTATGCTTTTGTTTTGTAATTGGGTTCAAACCAGCAGTTTTAAAAGTACAAAATTTACAGGCTGGTAATTTGTTACAAGTTTTTACATTACAATAGATTAAAATTACTCTACGATTCACTATAGGTGGCTTTATATGGTTTTATGTGTATGAGAAACCATACAAAAAAATACACCATAACACATACAGTCATACACATTATTAGAATATTGGTGGTCTAATAATAATTTCTACCAGACAATAACATATATTTCTATCTTCATATCCATGTTTCTTATGAATGAAAAAGTTGATCAGCATTCCCAGATTCTTTTTATTTTAACTATATAAACAATTTGTGTACCATGACTTTAGTATGCAGTTAATACATATTAAAGCAATTAGACCTGTTAATGTATGTATGTTCTACACACATTTTTAGTTAACATATGCTCTGTTACTAAATGAGACCATATAATATCCCTATGTCTGAGAGATAAGGTTCAAAATATCACCTTTTGAAAAATACACTTAACAAGTTGCAATATTACTGTGGGTAAAGGAAAATGTGCTTTATAATACAATTCTTAAGGTAGCTTTGTTATTGCAGGCTAGCTGACTACCATGCATACTACCATCAAGAACAAATGGAGGGTCTCGTGAAGGTCACAAAGATGCTGCTGCATCATAGGTACCCTCGCTATTTGGAGGATGGAGGTATGTCATTAGAAATATATGCATTTACTACTAATTGATCTATTGATCTATTTGAGATTTTAATTAATTGATTAATTCAATCTCCAGTCTATGTTCCCCGAACGTTAGCTGCTTCAAGGTGCGAGTAAATAGGAATCTCCTAGGCAAGCATGCTTCATCTTTGATCACACTGTTGCTTACCACCAAGTGAAAAATGCACGGTTCCTGTGACAATGCGGGTGAAACCGCGGTGAGAAGCTAGTAAAGAAATAAATAAATAGAACTATTGATATGGTTAAATACTTACATCCTTGACAAATGAATTAGACTTCACTAAATTCATGACAAATTAATTAGACTTCACTATGTTTCATGCACGAAGGTGATCTTTTATTAATATAAATTAGTTTGCAACCTGAACATGTTTAATGCTAATGTTTCAGCTCTAGCGTTCCTCAACCGGCTGCCCTGCGTATACAGCTGCGTCGCGAGCCCGTTGAATGTAGTCCAGCACCTGTGCCGGCAACTAGGGCTGCCGCTGGCTTGCGTCCGACCTGTGCCAGTGCACGCTTCAGGTGACAACCCTATAATTTATATTTAATCTCCGTCGAGCTTCTTCATATTTCGAACTTTCTCAAGTTTGAAACTTTTTTGACATCAAGTTGCTACTATCTATAGTATGTAGAATAGTTAATCCTACTAGCATGTTTTGGTAGTTTTAATAATTCTTACATATAATTTCTAAAAGCTAACATATTTTTTTTACCCTTTGAGGGCTAAGCTAGCCTTGTAATTAGGCCACTATTAGATCAGATGTTAAAGATCTTCGTCTACGTGGAATAATAGTAACTACTATTATATTAGTCCACAATGGGTAAAAAATATATGTTAGCTTAAAGCCTGTGGGAGAAGAGAACGGATTGCAAACATGCAAGAACCGTTTTCCCGGCCCTAAACAGGAATATCACAAACAACCTACTAAAACTACAACGGCAAGATCTTCGACTTTTAGTAGGGCTCATCACAGGCCACTGCGACTTAAACTATCATCTACACAAGATTGGAGCGACAGACAGCCCCCTGTGCCGGGGCTGTATGCAGGAAAATGAGACTGTGGAACACGTGATATGGCATTGCGAGGCCACAGAAGAAATAAGAATTAGTACCGGAATGCGTGAGCAGCTGACGCAACAACAGCAGACGACTAACGTTCATTCATATAATACAACATCAACATCAACGCTACTGGAGCAGCTTTGCCAGCGCCCCAAGGCCGCACTCCGTTATATGAAGGAGTTGGGCTGGCTTGGGTAAGCGCTGGCAGGGGGAAATGCACAATACACCCCAAGCGGAACGTCAGTGCAGGCCTAATCGCCCCCATCTAGAATAAGAATAACAATATGTTAGCTTTTAGAAATTATATGTAAGAATTATTAAAACTACCAAACATGCTAGTAGGACTAACTATTCTACATCTACTAGTCAAGCAAACAACCCGATAGTATCTTTATACAAAACTATAAAAAAAATACATGCTAAGTTTTGAAGTATTTAGACAAATCTAGTTATGAGATCTAAAATAACCTAACGATCCGTGTAAACATCCTATCCAGACTTGGCTTCTATCCAGCAATCATAATACATAATCCAAATCTGGCTATTCAAAATCCACACCGATTATAAATAATTCTTGAATATTTTAAATCATGCATCAATCTTTTCATGTGTTTTACCCGACTGTCAAAAGAACGGAGATAACGGAGTGTATGTAGTATACCTATATATCTATTTCATTGGCTCCATAGCCAAAACGGCTTGATGGATTTTAACATAATTTACGATAATTTTCTATACTTGTCCAATAATGTAAACAAATTTGAAGACTTACCAACCAATGGCAATCAAATACAAATGCGAATCATGTCATTGGTTAGCGATCGAATCACCATTGCTGTCATTGGTTGGCATATGCCAAGTTTGTTCACATTATTAGACAAGTATTTATTACTTGTTTCTTAAATATTACATGTTTTTGCGACTTCCAAAAAAAGGGGGACGTTCTCAATTTGTGTTTTTTTTTTTGTGACGATTCTCGATTTCCGCTTCAATTCTCAACCGATTTATGTGACTTTTTTTAATGAGTAGGATATATCTCAATGATCCGACCGCTAACCAATCACCAATGGCATGATTCGAATTTCTTTATAATGTTATTATTGGTTGGTGAATGAGCCATAAAGCTTGTTTACATCTATATATATCTATACAAATAAATCAGATTGAATTGTGTTTTTAATGTCAAAATAATAGCTTTTTACTAAATGCATGCAGTCTTCGTCTATAATTATGATGGCATTAACCATGTATATTTTAGGATTTGGTTTAAATGAATTGTAAGAATGTACATTGTGTTGACGTTCAATAGATAAATAAATGCATATGAAAGTAAATACGGTAAATAATAACAAAAAAGTAATTTTTAATAATTCTGTCTGTCTGTTTGTTCCGGCTAATCTCCAAAAGGGCTTGATCGATGTTGACAGGGCTTTCACTGGCAGATAGCTGATGTAATAAGAAGTAATTTAGGCTACTTTTATTACTACTTTTATGTTAGAAAATTAAGTGGGCGAAGCTGCGTGGCTAAAAACATTGTAATTAGCGCAATATGGTAAACAAAATTCTATCGACTATTGTTAAACATATTGAATACCAGTTGATTCATGTACTAGTGACTCACATCCTGCTAAAACAATGAACTGGTTATTGTGCCAAGGTTGGTTCGTTCGTTCATGTGCATGTAGTCCGTAATCGTGAAAATTAAATCCATATGTAATCTCAGACAAAAATGACTCAGTTGTGTTACTCTAAAGGTTGTATGATGTTAGCAATTTTTTTTCTATCTGATGGTGAATTTATACCTGTTTCCGGCAAGTGGATTAAAAGGATAGATCTAAAATATATTCCATCCCTTTTTCATCTTCTTTATTGGAAAGAGACAGCGAATAAAAATTAGGTTTAATTTGGTTTGTGCCGACATAATCAGCGCTCAGTATAATACGTTAGTGTGGTATTCCACTCGTCAAAGATCTTTGTCCAAATTGCATTTGATCAAAAAACTTGAATGACTTCATCAACACTTGATCAAAGTTTGTAGGAACATCAAAATTTGGTCAAAGATTATGACAACGACAGTAGTAGCTCATAAGGCCTAAATTCTTACAATTTTTCAAACTACGCAAAATGCTATGCAAAATTTACTAAGATAACTTGGACAAAGATCTTTGATGAGTGGAACATCGGGCTTAGTCGCAACTATGACCCTTACGCACTATATTAGCAGTTGACGTCATCGACCCAACTTCTATTAAAGGGGAGGAGGGGGGGAAAGGAGAGCTCCTTTTTAGTTTACATAAATGCAGAGGGGGAACAGGGTCGGAGAGTGAGCATAAGCTACTTGTCCCTACCGAACTGTATGGTTCAAAATTCACTTGCAAAATTTGACCCACACATTCTAACATATACAATCTAACTATAGTGATGTTACATAAAACTTATCTTCTATCCCAGGTCGAGGGATGGACACGGACGCCCTATCCAAGCTGTGTGACGAGGACATCGCGGCTAATCGCACCCCCCTGCTAGTGTTGGGGGAGGCTGGAGTCCCCCCATTGGGCTGTGGGTCACATATACCCTCCCTATCTGCGGTCTGCGCTAGGAAAGGACTGTATTTACATTTAAGAGGACACGCTTTGGCATTGCCGGCAGCTATAAATAGAGATCAGGTAAAGAAATGCTTTCTTTTATTTAATTTTAAGTGAGCGTTTGACGTTAATCTTATGTGATTTTAAGTGACGATGTGTGTTTTTCTCGGTACACGTCAAATTAATTAGGCAAAGTTAAGAAACATACATAGTGGAGTTCATCGACCCCACCTCTATACCACGGACTTTCAAATATTATGAGGTCAAACCAATAATAAGGAGAAACAGATTAGACTGCATCTGCAAAATAAGAGACTACCGCCATCTAACGGTATATTTCAGTAGCTGCACTTGAAGCCCTATTCTGGGATTTCTAGGTACCATCATCGACCACATTGCCACTTAAGATACTCCTTACTCCGAAAATCAAACGTCGAAGCTTCGGATCTCAGTTTTCCTACTAGGAAAATGTTTCGGATCCAACGTTCGATTCAATGTAACTTATCATTTTGTCTTTCATGTTAGGCAAACTGGGGTCTGTTTTTTTTTTCAACTTTTATATTTAGGTATCTTTCTCCTTACTGCACCGACACCATTTTTCTTGCACGTCCAGGGTGACTGGTAGAAAATGCTATCTAGCATTAAGTCCTTCCTTGAAAATATTTAATCTGTGTGCTAAAGAATAAGTAAATACTTCGATGTTCGATTTTTGAAGTAAGGCCTCAGGTGAGATTGGTCAAACACTAATCTATCATGAAAAGACGCTTGCAAGTCCTTTGTAATTATATATAATCTGTTCTATTCCAGAGCTTCAGCGTTGCAGACTCTGTTACATTGACACCTGGACCTTGGTTCGGAGTGCCAGGACTTCCAGCAGTTGTATCCTTTGCAAATATTAATTGAAAGTCAGACTTTAAGCCATAGGGAGTGGCCTAAAGATTGAAGTTAAAAACTATTACACAAAATTTTAAGGTATATTTCGGCGTGTCCTTGTCATGGCGCAATTTGGGATACCTCAGCTTCTTATTTTTGGGTCTTATGTACAACATTTTAAGAAGTTTTTATTTATCCTAAAAATAGATATTTAATAAATAAATTTCAAATTAACCCAGTTGTAGAATAAGCTGTGGGTGTCGCTGTAATTTAACAATTACAGTTGGTCTTAGTATCATACAATAAGGATGTGGCGCAGTCGATAGGATATCCGATATCCAGGATAAATTTCAAATGTTTTGGTTTTATGGTATTTACCCAATGCTTATGCTTGATCGTATGCGGTTTTTAATGTTAACATTTTGTTTGAGTTGCGACTAATCAATTATTTTCTTTAGCGGCAACATAGACATTTTATAAAATCCCAGATCCAGTCACGACACCTAATGACCAGTCAAAAGGAGTTAATACGGTACGGAATCTCTTATTTAATAAAAATAAACATTCTATAATTACATATATAAAATTAAATAATACTGTAGGTATGTCCTAATTGTGTTTACATTGAGATATGTGCCAGTGAACAAGTCTTCTTAATTTGTGTCTTGTGTTTGACAGATTTGGAGAGTTTATTTTTGTATTCCCATTGTGTCGCTGCTGTAGGTTGTTGTGCTGCCATCTATAGTTTCCGCAAGTTGCCTATAGCAAGTATATAGGGAGCTCGTATCTTTACCAAAGAGAATAATAATAAAATATGCCGACAGAACTAACGAGCTCTCTCTTTCTTTAGGCTCACAGTAGAGAGGGCGCGTTGGCGGCATTGGCAGGGCTTTCAGGGGGTGGGGCGCGACTGCCAGCGCTGCCGCTGTGGACGTGCGTGCGGGCCGCGGGGTCGCGGCGACTGTCGCAGCGACTTGCGGCGGCTTTACGGGCCGCGCGGGCCGTACACGCGCTGGTCTCTACCGCCGGCCTGCGGGTGCTGGTGCGTATAGCTAACGTTCAAAATTACTTTTAAGAAAAAGCGGGTACCGACTTCGACGCTAATGTAGGGAACAGGTTTCTTCTAGGCAATCGTGCTATATCGTCGCTTAACATCAGGTGAGATCGTTGTCAAACGTAAGCCAATTTATAAAAGAATTTCGTATTTAAGAAACTCCGTTCCCCTATTTTTTCATTCTTAGGAGTGGTGTTCTTTCATAAAAATTTTGAAAGGACCATCCTTGTGGTTCGCTAGTCATAAAAAAATAAGTCATTTAAATCGGTTGACAATTGGCGGAGAAATCGAGTAACATCGTCACAAACAAAATATAAGGCTAAATCCTACTGATATTATAAATGCGAAAGTGTGTTTGTTGGTATGTCCTTCTTTCACGCAGTAACGGAGCAACGGATCGACGTGATTTTTGGCATAAGTATAGTTTATGGACAGGAGGATAACAGGCTTTGTATCCCGGAAAAATGCACGGATCCTATGGGAACGCGAATAAAACCGCGGGCAGAAGCTAGTAAGTTCTATATATTAAGACTCTTTGAATAGAGGTTTGCAAGACTCACGGTGGTATGCTAACGATTGCTCTGAAACACTTTTTCTGTACCAGAACGGCTCTATGGACATCAGCGGAGTTTCCCCATAAGATAATTCCATAGTTCAATACCGAGCTAAAAGTATCCTTGGTATGCAGCTAACACTGGTTGAAAATTTGCTGTTTTATGCCATTCATAACACGCATCTACAAATTTATTTAATTTCTTAATATAGAAATATCACGAGCGAACACTAATCTACTACTCCTTCTGTTTCAGAGTGAAAGGCCGGGGGGTGATGAACCACCGAATATTGATATATCTGTAAGTATTCTCCTCTGCTCCGTTTTTTAATTCGCTACATTTAAATGACAGTTCATGTGTTACCACTTTTTGAAGAAATAAAGATAGCGATGTGAAAAAAATGATACCATAAAACTGACCGGATCTTTTTTAAAGACGAACTAATTCAGTCAGATGGTTCACTCAGACCGAGTATGTAAGCATTATTTATTTATTTATTCATTATTATTATTATTATGTTTCCAGGAAGCTGTGAGCCAGGCGTCTTGTTGCGTGGCATTCCAATTCGCTCCTCCTGACGTGGAGAAACCGCCTCCCTACTACGACAAGCTGAACTCTTGGCTCGGGCAAGTGCTGCAGAGGGAGGCTGATATGGTAAACGAAATCTCTTTTTATATTTGATTCCCTAAACCGGACGCTACGTAAATGATCGTGATAAAATTAAAAAGGTTATCGATTGCACAAATAACAGTAAGGTTTATAATTATAACTTAAAGTTTTTTTTTAGAAAAGGGATGTTGCATTAAACAAACTTTATACAGGCTTAAGAGCAATCACATTGACACAATAAAAATGAAATTCACAAAAATTATATAATTTCCACAAAGCAACTTCACCGAATGCGATTTTTCATAATTATATTAAGTGATTGTTTATCGTCAAAAATGTTGAGACGCGCGAGCGAGATACCGGTGCGCCGTATTCCCCTTCCTGGCCCGCCTAAGTAGAACGCTAAAATGGCCTAAAGGCTTGTTGGTATATCGGAGAAAACAAGGCGCATTCTAATAATTTTAAAATATATTTATGAACTAAAGGACTTGTGCCAAATTTGTAATGACCATGGTACTTTATTCTTAGAAAAATTGAATTAGCCTCAAATTTTTTTCTAGATATGTGCCTGAAATAAAGAATCTAGCAGAACAATAAAAAAATTTTTGAGGTCTGTGTTTTTTTAAAACTAGTTTTAAAAAAAGCGTAGAAGATATGCAAAATTAATTAACAGCAACACTGCGTTCCTAAAAATATCCAAAAAGTAGTGGCGTCATCGTCACGTCAGTTTTGACAGTTTTGATTTTGACAAATAATAAGCTACCATCTGTGCTGTCAATTTTTTTTTATTGTCTATGCTCTTAAGCTCATTAAGCCAATAAGAAGCTGAAAAAACCGTTCAGCGGCGCGAGTACGGATCTATTCGGGTCGATAAAATTCGATAAATTTGACAGTTCAAATCGATAAGGTGGGATTTATCGAGCCTCGAAACAATCGACAAAAGTTATCGAAGAGGTAGGTCGAATCCAAAGAGAATATAGAGCTACTACAATACTTTACGATCAGACTTCGGTACTCGCAACATTCGATAAATTTGTCGAGTTTTTCGGTTCGACAAATTTATCGAACCGACTTCCGTACTCGCGCCGCAGTTTCGAGCAATTGCGTTCCGTTTCAAGTTACGTATTAAAAAGAAACTTTATTTATTTTCACGAAATCGCAGGCCTATACAATTGTGATATCATTTCAGAATATCTAGATTTTGAGAGCTCATTCCTAAAAACCAACTGATAGCCTAGTTCAATTTTAGTACCAAAACGGAACAACTCTTTTCCGAAGACAATTAGTGCGTGGTAATTTCCTAAAACTTTTCCAAGAAATACGTGTTTTTGAAAATGCCTTATAAATTTGTGAAAACAATGTTTGTTATTTATAATCTCCATTACATGTCCAAGGATCCTATGCAAGTGTTTTGTTTACTTTTACATTTATGAGAATATTGTGAAAGGCCAAAGTCAAGGTAAAATTTGTTTAAAAAAGCTTTTTTACGCTTTTACTGAATAAGATGGTCAAAATTTTGAATTTTTGGTTCCATAAAAACCTAAATATAATGCACAATATACCTATTTGTTCAAAACACCCAAAGAAAATAATTGATACAGCTTTATAATCACGTACGAGCGTTTGTATAGCAAGTATGGCGGGTTGGGTCCTCTTAAGCATTAGTGCTGTTTTCAGATAAGCATAGAGGTGTGTGAGACGGAGGCGCACGGAGTGGTGCTGCGCTACTGCCCGCTGGAGGGCTCGGTGCTGGACGCGGCGCGCGCGGCGGCGCTGGGCGCGGCACTGGACGCGCAGCTGCACGTGCTGCACGCCACCGTGGCGCACCGCGCGCACTTCCGGCGCCGCGCCGCCGCCGAGCGCCGCCTGCGCCTCGTGCGCGTGCCCGGCTGGGCCGGTGAGCACCTCAAATACAAATTCGAAATACTTTATTCATATAGACCCCAAGGGAGCACTTATTTCGCTCTTACGCTCCCACTGCTAGGATACCGGCCTTCTCACAGAGAGATGTATGGGCCATAATCCACCACGTGGGCGCAGTGCGGCTTGGTTTGGTACCAAGCCGCACTGGGCCCGCGTGGTGGAGCGAATTTAAGACATCGCAAAAAATACTAAATATGACGGCATAATAACGTACATTATGCAACGGGTTTAAGACGTCGCAAAGATTACTAAATTATAACGTCAAAATAACGTACCTTATGCAACGAGTTTAAGACGCCGCAAAGATTAATAAATTATAACGTCAAAATAACGTACCTTATGCAACGAGTTTAAGACGTCGCATAGATTACTAAATTATTACGTCAAAATAACGTACCTTATGCAACGAGTTTAAGACGCCGCAAAGATTAATAAATTATAACGTCAAAATAACGTACCTTATCCAACGAGTTTAAGACGCCGCAAAGATTACTAAATTATGATGTCATAATAACGTACATTATGCAACGAGTTTAAGACGTCGCAAAGATTACTAAATTATAACGTCTTAATAACGTACATTATGCAACGAGTTTAAGACGTCGCAAAAATGACTAAATTATGACGTCATAATAACGTACCATATGCAACGAGTTTAAGACGTCGCTAAGCTTACTAAATTATGACGTCATAATAACGTACACTATACGACGTCTGTAAAAATTACTAAATGATGACGTGCGTAGAAGTCTAAAATCGTACCGACCTTAAAATGACCTAAAAAAGACGTCAAATATCCGTCATCGACATCGAACTGGGGTGGATGTCACATGTCCTCGAATTTTGTGGTTCTTGAACATGCCGGTTTCCTCACGATGTTTTCCTTCACCGTTTTAGAGCGAGTTTGTTTTTATGTTATTTGGTAACGAGACGAGCTGGTCGTTTGCCTGATGGTAAGCATAACGCCGGCCCATAACAATTGCAGTGCCACCCAGAACTTTGAAACACAAAGGCCTGCGCGGCACTGCAGTGCGCTCATTACCCTGAGACATTAGGTATTAAGTCTCATAAGCCCAGTAATTTCACTGGAAACTCTGCTCATCAAACCGGAACACAGTAATGCTTGCACACTACTGCTTGGCGGCAGACTTCACGAGCAAAGCGGTGGTAACAACCCAGACGGACACTCGCAGAAGAGTTAATCCTCCCACTAACAAGTGAATAATCCGCACATAACTTGATATAAGACATTGGTGCGGGCCGAGGCGAGATTCGAACTATGGTGCGTCGGATTGAAAGTCGCACAAGTTCCCGCTCGGCCACACTCGCTTCAGTACAAGGGAGCACTCATGAAGATTTAAATAAATGACTCTAACAGCGGGTCTTTGTGTTATTCGTCTACCCGCATCACAGACTAAAACTAATGCTGTCTTTATTAGAACATAATAAATGACAAGACACCAACAGACCTCACTAGTCACTAGTTCGTGTGACGGGTCGCCCTCTTCCCTCAGTAATGAGGAGAGCGATGGCTGGCACATGGGTCATACTCGTGAACGGGTGCCGCTTATGGTGTTTGGTCAACTCCAGTTGTAATCCTTCCGTCGTCTTATAATTTAGTTCTAACGTTTATTTGTATTTAGTTTAAGACTATATGTTCCGACTTGATGTTTTTTTTTTATCATGATTATATCGTTAATTTCTAATAATATATGACCTAATCTTATAAGACTATGGACCACGTATCCGTAGAGTGTAATGTAATAAATGAAAAAAAGACATATGTACTATACATATACACTATTTGTACTGAAAGTGTGTGTGTCCCCCAGGGCTGGGTGGCGTGCGGTACGTGCCGGAGGGCTGGGAGGGCGCGGGCGCGGCGGAGCTGGACGCCCTCAACCGGCAGCTGGTGGACGCCCTCAAGGTCACCGACGGAGCCTTCTCCTGCGGCGACGCCGACGACAACTTGGCCTGCGTCAGGTCAGCTGCTGCCTTCACGGGCTAGGGTCCAAATTCAAAATGCTTTTTTCAAATAGGCCCCAAAGGAGCACTTCATTATCAGCCTCTTACGCTCCCACTGCTGGGATACCGGCCTTCTCTCAGAGTTATGGGCCATAATACACCACTCTCACTACTCTGATCCTAGATGAAGTTCAGGGTTATGAAGTCGGAAGGTAGCCAAAAATTTTGTCTGAAATAATATATTTTTCCACAAAAACTATTTTTTTTTACTATTTGGTAATGAGACTAGCGCGTCGTTTGCCTGATGGTAAGCATAACGCCGGCCCATAACAATTGCAGTGACACCCAGAACTTTGAAACACAAAGGCCTGCGCGGCACTGCAGTGCGCTCATTACCCTGAGGTATTAGATACTAGTCTTATAAGCCCAGTAATTTCACTGGCTACTTTGCTCGTCAAACTGGAACACAGTAATGCTTGCACATTACTGCTTGGCGGCAGACTTCACGAGTAAAACGGTTGTAACAACCCAAACGGATACTCGCACAAAAGCTAGTACCTGGTGAAAAATATTATTGCAATGTGTGTTTTTCTAGGTTTGGCATGGTGACAGCAGATACGGACATTGAAGAACTGTTGGAATTGGTCCTAAACGCTGGCAAAGAGGTCGAGGAAAGTTCTAGAGCTTTAACCAATATGACTGAGGTATTGAAGAAAGGTTAGTACTTGTAAAATAATTTGTATTTATTGCTAGCCGTGTTGCTGGCACTGTAAGATGAGATTAATGAACACGCTGGGAGTGTTCGCATTATGAACTTCGAAACAAGCTATTTTAGTGTTTTTTCAAGCTATTTTTAGCTTAGTTACAAATAAGTTACTCATGTATTGAATGATGGGTATCTTACGTGATGAGATCTTATCTGGATCAAACTTTACAAAAACATAACTTATGTATATAGCCTTGTTTACTTCAGAATGAAGTTGCAAAAAGCGATTGGGGTAACACGCGCAGTTTTAGACAAATCATTGCCCAACTTTACATTCTGTTATGCGTTATCTTACAATTTGGCGGAAAGACATACATAGATTGTAATCTATCAAATTATGATATGCGTTATGTAAAAAAATGATCTGCTCACAATAATTCGATGCCATCTTACTAATATTATAAATGCGAAAGCGTGTTTGTTGGTTTGTCCGTCTTTCACGCAGCAACGAAACAAATTTTTGTTAGTGGGAGGACTAAATCTTCTGCGAGTGTCCGTCTGGGTTAGTACCACCGCTTTGCTCGTGAAGTCTGCCGCCAAGCAGTAGTGTGCAAGCATTACTGTGTTCCGGCTTGATGAGCAGAGTAGCCAGTGAAATTACTGGGCTTATGAGACTTAATATCTCAGGGTAACGAGCGCACTGCAGTGCCGCGCAGGCTTTCGTGTTTCAAAGTTGTGAGTGGCACTGCAATTGTTATGGGCCGGCGTTATGCTTACCATCAGGCAAACGGCAAGCTCGTCTCATTACCAAAAAACATAAAAAAATAAAATTATAAATGCTAAAGCGTGTTTGTTAGTTTGTCCGTCTTTCACGCAGCAAAGAAAGAAGGGACAAATAAAACAAATTTTACAGGAAACAACTCAAGCAAAATATTCCACCGGTACGATCCCAGCTATCATTTTACAGGCATAGAAGAAGCGCAAGCGGATATCGAGCGTGAGAACGCGGAGCGTTTATGGCAGGAGGGGCTGCTGCGGCGCGTGCCCGTGGTGGGCCGCGTGGTGCAGTGGTGGGCGCCCGCCGCCGCGCCGCCCCCTCGCGGCCGCCGCCTGCACCTCGCACACGGCACGCTGCAGACCACCGACGACGTCTACCGGTAAGCATTCACACCGGTATTACCACCCACCGCCGCGCCGCCATCGGCCGCTACTTTCTATTTCGGAAAATGCACGGTTCTATAAGCTATTAGCTAATAGGCTATAAAGTTCTGTTCTGATAAAGACAGCATTAGTTTTAGTCTGTGATTCGGGTAGATGAATGTTGCAGAGGCCGGCTGTTAGTCATTTTAACTTTCATAAGTGCTCCTTTGGGGCCTATTTGAATAAAGTCTTTTGAATTTGAATTTGAAGACCACGCGAGCGTAGCCGCGGGCGGAAGCTAGTTAAGTAGTATAATTTAAATTTTTACAGAATCAAAGATCAGTCAGCACCCGCCGAAGCGCACGGGCCGGCGAGGCAGGCTCAGGACACGCCTGACACGGACGACGCGCGTGACTCGGACGCGCGTGACACAGACGACGCGCGTGACACGGACGACACGCGTGACAAGCCCGCCGTGACTAACACGACACGCATGCTTGACACGCCGCAACCACAGGAAGCGCAATAGCGACGCGCGCAAGTGCACAGAGCACTTATTCACCGCAGGTGACCATAGATAATAAAAATACTTTCAGAACATTCGCACAGTTCATACGTAGCATTAAATTGAATCTGTGAAATAGAGACCATAGATAAAATAGAAACCGCAGATAATAAAAATAAAAAAGGTGCTGCGTTTGCTCGATTTTTGCAGATCACGTGATCTAACTTATCGAGCGAATGTGTCTTATGCAATATCGATCGTTTTAGACGATCGCCTACTTTTTGATTTATTGTATCGATTGAATCGTGCAAATCTGTAGGCACGTTTAGTATTAACGCAAAAACGTGAACATAATTTTCTAGTGTCTGCTTGTATTAACAATTGATCGCACTACAATTATTCAAAGTATATAAATCTAGTTCTAGAATAAGCTCATGTAAAAAACGTTTACTTCTTAAACAACACTTAAAAATTATAAGGCAAGTTTTTATGTAGATTTACATAATATATCGTATGTATCCGCAAAACTAAGTAGCATATAAAATTGAAGTTCTAAGATTTTTGAATATGTAAGATTTTGGAACAGGGTATAGTTGCCTAAATCTGGCCCCACGAAAGAGGAAGTTTAGTGCACTATCCTAATTCCTAATTAGGTAATGGTGTCAATTCTATCATTTCGTACCTAAACTAATTTTACTAAACCTAAACTACTTTCTCATGTTATGCATTGGAAAGAGAGAGAGCGAAACTAAAATTAGTTTAAGTATGAAATAATAGAATTGACACCAATGACGCTCCTTGTAAATTAGCTTTATAACGTTTCAAATGCCGAACCAGCGGCGCGAGTACGGAAGTCGGTTCGATAAATTTGTCGAACCGAAAAACTCGATAAATTTATCGAATTTTGCGAGTACCGAAGTCTGATCGTAAAGTATTGCAGTAGCTCTATATTCTCTTTGGATTCGACCTAGCATTTCGATAATTTTTGTCGATTGTATCGAGGCTCGATAAATCCCACGTTATCGATTTGAACTGTCATTTTTATCGAATTTTGTCGATTGTTTCGAGGCTCGATAAATCCCACGTTATCGATTTGAACTGTCATTTTTATCGAATTTTGTCGAATATTATCGACCCGAAAAGATCCGTACTTGCGCCGCTGAGAAAGGTCCAGCGGTAAAATATGATAGTATGTATTGTATGTATAATTCTAAATTAATGCAATAAATTAATATATAGTTAGCTAGGCAATTATGACTTGCTTGGATTACCTCGAGCTTTCGCCTTGGAAATTTGTATTCATAGAGATAGAGAGAAATGTATATTATATAGAAAGAGAGATCAATGCCTCGCTACCTCGAAATTGCGTCGTATTGTGAGTTTACATACCAGTTACCACTTAAATTTTTAACTAGACTTGGTTAATTTAAAACTGTAAAAAATAAGTGTAAAGTCAAGTATATGGTAAACCGGTCAAAAATAATCTGCAGACCTAGCTTTTCGAAACAATCAAAAATCGCTTTTACTCGAATGGAAATGTCGCACAATCTACAGATATTTAAGTCGACATATATTATGTCGACGTAGAAGAAACTTGAGTCTTAAGGGGCAGAATGCGGCGCGCCGCTATCTCGCTCGCGCATCTTAACATTTTTGAAGATAAATAATCACTTAAGGACGTTATACGGGCCAAGGACCTTGCTCGAATGGGTGGAGTCAAGCGCACTTCACCCGCGCGGTCCACACTACGTCTTTCAAGAACATCGCAAAACCTAACGTCATAGAACACGCGGATGAACCGCTACGAAGCGGTACCCGCACGCGCGCACGGCATCTTTGCCTATAATTCTTTGAATTCATTTAGTGGAAAGTTCTTCATTGAAATGAAGTGTTGAAGTGATCATCATTATTCGTAAATAAACGGTACGGACGCACATGAGATTATCCAACGTTGAGATTGATCTCAAAATATCGCTCTGGACTAAAATAAAAGTACACACAGCCTGTTCGGGCATTATCATTCTTTTTAATATGCGGTCAGTCACAAACCGAAGATACCAACGAGCGACGGGCATTTGGGGGTAGTTTTGAAAACTCACTCGCCACCGGCCGCGGTGCATGACCGCTAGTACTCCATCGGCTGTAAAACGCGTCGGTTCGGTAATATTGTGCGACCTATTGTGAAATATATATATAAACCTGTAAACTGTGCAAGAATATACTTGTGTTTTGTGCCTACACCCGGGTGTCTAGGGTTTGGACAGTGACGGAGTCCTGGCGCCGGAGTTCAGCGGTTTCAAGGTAAGTGGTTGACTCATATTTGGGGGAACGGTAATCCTGAACAAATTCTAACCAGGGAAAGTCTGGAACCAGTGTGCTTGCTGGGCAATCGAAGGAAACATACGGTTTACACGAACACAGCCAATTTGCTCCGTAAAGTTGAAATTTGTTACACATTTTGACCCAAAAATTAACGTGTAATACGTAAATAAATGATTTTCGGGTTGTTTTTATTTTTACTTTTGTAGTCGTGTTTTTTATTTTGGTGTCATTTACGAGGTATCGAGTCATCTGCGAGTGTCCGTCTGGGTTTCCACTTTGTTCATGAAGCCTAATCATAATAATTTATTTGCTAAAAATGTTGGTGACAACAATAGTGTCGGGTCACAGGTATAGAAAATATAAAGTATGCTAAATTGTACTCTGAAGGGATAATCAGAAACTACAAAACAAGCTTTGCTTAGTGTAGGTTCTGTACCATATTGATTTGTGTAATTCAAGCCTATAAGTGTTAAATAATATTGTGATTATTTTAATAAGTCTAATATGTATGCTTGGTTTCTTTTGAATAAAGAATTATTATTATTATATTAATATTATTATTATATTAAAGTATCATAAACATTTTACCACATTGTGGCATGCAAATATTAGAATAATTAACTATCATTGAATTTAAAATATTACAAAAAACTAATGACACAATAATCGTAATACAATTCATATTTCATTTACTATAGGTACTTATTTATATTATCAAATGTTATTATTTTTCTTATTAATTATACTAAAGTGTCAAAAAATAAAACCAATAATTTAAATAGAATTCTAGAAATTCAGTGGTCAAATAAATTACTTTAAAACTTCAGCTATAAGTATAGTAATATTTTTCATGCAACCAACATTTCAATTTTTGCCAAAACCGTGTCCAAGGTAGGTCCTTGATTTCTCCCGGAACAGCATTATATGCTTGCCGGCAGATGTGCAAGCATTACTATATTCCGGTTTGATGAGCAAAGTAGCTAGCGAAATTACTGAGCTTATGAGACTTAGTTACGAGTACAGAGCAATGCCGCGCAGGCCTTTGTGTTTCAAAGTTCTGTGAAGCATTGCAATTGTTATGGGCCAGCATTATGATGAGCACACTGCGGTGCCCTGCAGGCCTTTGTGTTTCAAAGTTGTGAATGGCACTGCAATTACAACATATTTACAGTTTTCGGATAACGCCGGCCCATAACAATTGCAGTGCCAATCAATACTTTTAAACAAAAATATGCAGCACTGCATTGTGCTCGTTAACCTGAGACATTATTATTATTTACAGGTATTAAGTCTTATAAGGCCAGTAATTTTACTTTTCAATTTCATTTCCAGTATTTTATAAAACGGTTCTCAACCTCCCGATATTCCTTTGTTAACCAATACATATATTTGCCACTCGTAAAAATGATGTACGTAAACAAGAAATTGTAATCAGAAATGTAACCCACTCAATATGTATGCGAGGAGTGTCCACGCGCAAATCACGGAATGAATCAGATTTCACCGCTCTAGACGCTACTCTTTGAGCAAGCTTCAAACCCACACGAAAACAAATACTTGTATTGTATATCATTCACGCACACAAATATGTAACGTCGGCGGACAGCGTGAGCAGAGCAACGAGCGACACAACCTCCCCGTCTGAATGCCAGTGCATGACTGCCGCGCGCGCCCGCGCAGAGCACCTCTGAGACTTGTACATTTGGAATTCAGTTTTTTGATAATTTCTTTGCGAAATATTGCTCTATGCACAAATTTAATCAATACGATGTATAGAAAATTTTCTTCCTTATTTTTTGGTGTAAAATTAATCCCAAACGTCTAAGTCATTTAGAAGTTTTAGGGAAAATAGTTTTAAAATAGCATGCTGTTAAATATTTTTTCAAGCCATAAGTAATGGTAATACAAAAAAATCAATCATACAAATTAATGCCCTTGAATTGATCATTCAGGTAGTATTTTTTTCAAGTCGTTAAACCAAGCCGTGTGGGAGTTTTAGGAGCAGAAAGTAGTCGTTTTTGGGTAACCTAGCCCCTTAATATAATTATGCAAAATCGCATTCGGTGAAGTTGCTGGCAATAACATATATATATATATATATATTATATTGTTTTTAACCGTGAGGACCTATAATTGGCTTTCTGGTTTGTAAAGTGTTTCATAAAAACTGTTTATAAGCTGTTGGTCTTCCCATAAGAATTAAATAAATAAATAACATTACAAAGGTACGGCAAAAGTATAATTTTGATCCAATCAAGTTTTCATACATGAAAATGAGCAAAACATAAAATCCCATTTTTAGGTTTGAAAACTTGAATGGATCTAAATGAAATTTTTGTTTAACCTTTGTAATGTTATTGTCAGCAATTTCACCGAATGCGATTTTTCATAATTACACTAAGTGATTGTTTATCTTCAAAAATGTTGAGATGCGCGAGCGAGACAGAGGCGCGCCGAATTTTGCCTCTTAAAAATCTAATTTTTAACAAACAACACTGATCTACTCGATTTTAGAAAACAAATGTGGCCTCTTGTCTAACACGTAAGAGAATTAATAAGGTCTACAAAAGCTTATATGGCCCTACCGTATCTAAGGATACGCATCTTTATAAAATAAGTTACAATTTCATTTGGCGTGCTGTATAGAAAGCTGAGTATTATTGTACTATGACAATCCACTAAATTCTTGTTACCATAAAAACTTTTAATTATTCGACTGATGGTAGTTCCTTGTTTCAATAAAGTATTTTTATTTATTTAGCTATTAGCGCTTAGGCTATTGATTTTTGTATTATTAAAATTAGTCTCGGGTAGCAAGCATTTTTAGATTTTGTCTCTTAAACGTAGCACGGTTGTCGTGAACCAATACCGACCATAATTGTGCTTTTTAAATGCACAATTCAGATTATTTTATTTCACTATGTTTTGAAGTTTGCACTGAACCCTTTACAGTGTTTTTGGTGTTTTTGGTCACGGGGTAGACTTACCTATCTATACAAATAAATAAAATTGAAGTTGCTATTTGTAAAGTCAAAACAACACTACTAAATGGATATGAAAGTACATACAATACATAAAACAAAAACAACAATTATTAAAAAATTTGTCTGTCTGTTTGTTCCGGCTAATCTCCGAAACGGTTGGAGCGACTTCGCCAAGACTTGCAGATAGCTGATAGTATAAGAAGTAACTTAGGCTACGAGGGCGAAGCCGCGGGGCACAGCTAGTGTGTAATATAATGATTCAGCTGTGTTCAATATATAGCTTACTCCTAAGAAATAACTGCACAAATATATTTGGTCCCGTTGCGAGAACTCTTCAAACCTTACGCGCTTTAGAAGTCATTTTCATGTCAAAATTACACCATGAGGGATGACACCAAATATAAGTAGCAGTGTGATAATTATAACCATCGTGCTAAATCTAATCCGTTCTAAGTATGTACCCGAGTCTAATTTATAATGAGGCCTTGAGAACAAAAGTAGTCTGTTCACGTTTTTTCATTAGCTTATTAGGTACTCTTAATCAATACATACTTACGTATGTATTGATTATTTATTTAGCACAAAATAGTGTACATGCAATAATTGTATGCTAAAGTGGTTAAGGATTACATATTAGAAAACTAAATTATTAATTATAATCTATCCTATTTTTCTTGAAGAAATCGCAATAAGACCTGCTTTTATTTTTTGTTTTTGTATCCTCAACGGTGTAAAAATACACAGTTACTTATTTATCTATTTACTTATGTGTTGAGAAATTCTTTCGGGCTATTTAAATGATTAGAAATGTTTTAATGAAATTTATATTATAAACAGATAGGTACGGCACTCTTCTTCTCTTGGCCTCAATTTAACATAAGAATTAAATATTCTATTTTTAATTAGGTAGTTATGATTTCTTAGTGCTATGTTCGTATATTTAATCTAAACATTTCATCACGTTGTAATATCAATGATGTTAAAATATAGCAAATCTACGCACACTACTTGTTTACAATGGATCTACTAATACATAATAAAATGCTTCTTGTACATAAGACTATATTATAATTTCACAGGCTGAATTTTTATGTGAGTTTTTTTATCTACATACATAGTGTCCGGTGTAGTGCCACCGAACACCTTAGTTGGCAGTATTCGGGTGACGCGTTTACTTAGTAAAGGCCGGACTAAGGAAAGGCCTTCAGTGCACATTTGGATAGCGTGTCGCCCGGGTGCATTCAGCTAACATCAACATTTTCACTTAACATTTTTAAACATTAAGAACATTTTTATACAACAATAAATTAGTAATAATTCTAACAGTATTTTAACATCAACATCACCGCAAACCTCGCTACGTACCCGACACATAGGTAACATAATAGGTCGAATTTGGTAAGAAATTTAAATGCCCAGTTAGACAATTATTGAATAATTATTAGTCCCGAGTAGAAGGGGATCGCCTCGACCCCCTACGTTTCTCTAAAGTCTAACCTATAATATGCGTAATGTGCAGCCACTCGCACTTGTTAGTGAGGATTAAAAAAATTTGGGCGACCTATACAAACATTGTCACAGTAGATCTAATTACAATTTTAAAAGTTTCAATTACTATCTATAATCTGTATTTGAGAATGTAATTTGATTCTAATTTGCTTTTGTTTATGTTAAGATTTAAATAACTATTTGTATTTTACGTTTCAATTTATTGTTTATCACAATATCCAGAATAGGAAAAATGCATGTGGTTTAAATTTATTTGAAATTTTTTTTTTATTGTGCATTTATAAGTAATGTTCAACAAATGTAATATGTATTCATTGTTATTCCATACGTATAAAAGTGATATAATATTATTGTAATTAATATAAATATTATTGTAGTACAAAAATTATAATTATAGTATATTGTTATTAAATTAGAGGATGTTGACCTTCCAGTTAGAATTGTGTAGTCATCAGAAAGTATGGTTCGTATTTTGTATGTAACAAAATGTCTAGCTGCTAAACTTTGATCGTTCAGAATAACCATGCAAATGTAGACCTAAGGAATTATATTATATGGTAAAAGTTAGCATGCAGCATGTACACAGCAACTTAGCTTTTTGTAGTTTAAACTTTCGCTATAAACTACATAAGTTGTTTTTAACATAAAAATGGAGAAGACTGTGTTCTCTCGACCATGAGTAAAGCACTTTAGTAAAGATATTGATATCTTAGAGTAACTGAAGTCTAAATTTGGATGTGTTGAGTGGTCAACGGAGACCAGCCAGGCAGGATAATCGCAAATGTGGACAAACTAACAGCAGAAGTTATTAGTTTGTCCACATTTGCGAGTAGAGATTCGCATTTCAATCCAACGCAATATTGCTTGCAATCTACTGCAAGCCAGCAAATTGGAATGTAATAAGATCTACAACATTTGGATTGAAATTCTGCTCTCTCTAATTTGAAATTGTGGAGGAAATTCATAAAGTGGAAAAAAAGAATTGTCTCTGAAGTACTGAGTCAGCTGTTTTTAGTTTGAACCATGAGCCAACCGTCTTATAGCACACATATAGTTTTCATTACACAAGAAAGTAACTGAAAGGAAGCCAATATATATACATATAATTACTAGAAGAATTAAGCTGGAATTAATTATTAGTTTTAACAATATGACTAAGTTATTACTTCAATACAAGATATAAAATTATACAATGTTAAATATGGTATGACGTTTCATTTAAACAAACACAAAAGTTTAGTCCCTACTCCCTACACATCTAGGATTCCATGTCAGAGGTAGGCACACATATAAAAACATCCAAGACCCCCAATGCTTACCACACATACTTTATCCTGGTCAGGAATTGAATCCGAGACGAGGACTGCACTGATGTCCCCCTTGTGGTGTATTTCTCCTCACCAGTATCTACCTAAATGAACCTAAAACTTTGATATATAATGGAGCACTGTCTTGGGCCTCTGTTCTGGTGTTGTTGCTGCTGGTGTTTGTAACATTTGTTCGGAGTCCGATTTTAGTTAAACCACTGTCAGTTAAGGTAGTACCCTTAGGGCCGATTTTTCAATTGCACTTTAACGAACTGATTGCTATCCAATCGATTAATTTTCGTGTTATTCGGGACTTTCATTTCAAAATTAATGGACCGTTAGCTAAGGTTTATTTCTTTAGAATGCCAAATAAGTTATTTACGTCTGTCTTCAGCACAGACTTTGATGATTCAGGGATTTACTAACCGGACGCTATCTGACTATTGAAAAATCAGCCCTTAGTCAATGACATCATCATTATGTCCTCTTTTCACACAGTCGGTTTGCATTGGTAAAAAGAGAAAGAAGACCTTGAAGGCCACTAAAATTGAGTAAAAATTAAAAGCGTAATAACTTCAAAATTAGATGCCTAATCAAAAATGTACCACAACTAAGTTTTTTGCCATTATGTCTTGTTAATTTTTTAGATACTTATAAATTTATAAATAAAGATATTCCATTTCAAACTTATTTTTGAGGTATCTGCCATTTTTTGTATCGAGTAAAATTTGTTTTGATTACAAGATTATTGATAATATGATGAATAATTACATAATATATTTTTTCCAGAAGTCTTCTGATTATGGCTAAACACCTTTTAAGTGAAGCTATTTAGCTGCTATACACGCCTAATGACAGTATTGTGTGTCGATAGATACTTGTGTCATACAATTGTATGGCAGTGATGGCTGTTGATGTAGTTAGCACTTCACAAGTTATTTATGCAGTAGCTAGACAATAAAGGCATTTAACCAGTTAAAAAAACAATTTAACTCCTTCATTGCATACCTGTTTGTTTCAATTTATTATAAGGCAGTCTGCCTTAATTATAATAATTACTACAGTAAAATTTTTTGTGACAATAAGAAACTAGCTGCTATGCCCAGTTTCACCTGCACTGAGATTCCCACAGAAACCATGTATTTTCCAGGAAAAAAAGTAGCCTGTTACTCTCCGGATTGTAAAGTATAAAATGACACCAATCTGTTGCTTTGTAAAACAAACCAACAAACTTTCACATTTGTTACATTGTGGATTTTATATAATTTATAATCTGATTGTCGGTCTAATCATCCACTGCTGTACTTAAGATCTTTTTCATTTATTAGGAGATCACACTTCAGTTCTTATCATGTTTCTGTCACAGACCACAGTACATCCCTCCACCTAGCCAGTGCTAGCTTTCTAGAGCCAACAGCGGCACTAGCTAATGCCTGCCATTCGCGACAACATAACCTAAAATCACAGCACTAAATTGAAATTAATTTAATTTGGACTGAATATAAAAACAACACAATATTTTTTTTGGGTTTTTATTACCTTATAGTCCTAAACATCATTTTACTTCTTAGCGGCTGCGCCTACTTTAGATTTCTTAGTACCACGGACCTTCTTCATCCTGTTCTTACGTTCCTTGCGCTGTTTGCGTGTGGGCCTCTTCTTCTCATACAGGCCGTGGCGGGCCAATCTGTGCTTAGGCTCGAACTTCTTAGCCAGGTCCAAGGTGTCGTACAGCAACGCGAATCCAGTGGACTTGCCACCACCAAAGTTCGTCTTGAAACCAAATACGAACACGACGTCAGGTGTCACCTTGTACATCTTCGCCAGCTTCTCCCTGATCTCAGTCTTGCTGACGGTGGGCTTGCCTGGATGTAATACATCGCAGACCATCTGCTTTCGCGCCAACAATCTAAAAACCACAAAACGTTTTCACATAACCTGACATAGCGAGGCACCCAATTTAAAGCGCCCATCGTTACGTTAAATAACACTAAATTCAATGTACTTCACGTTTACCTGTTGGTCATGAATTTGCGAGTGCGAATAGTCGCGGTTCCTTCACTCATTTTGGATTATTTTCTATATTTCGGCGTCTTTACGCACGTGTCCCGTAAATTTACGGAGAAAAAGAAAGAACGTGTAAGTGTTGCCAAAATCACGAAATAAAATTCTACCGATTTCTATTTTCTACCATGTTCACAAGTAAACCATAGAGTACTATAAATTATAATATAAGGAATAGAGTGCGCTCTTTTCTCTATTTATCATCATAAAATTCGAAATAAATAATTACTAATACCTCATATTCTACAACATGGCGTTAAAATTAATGTTCGTCGATTTGTCCTTATTATAATAGGGAGCAAAGGAAAAAAATAGTTTGGAGCAAAACAAAAGGAACAAAAATATAGAAATTGTTTTTTGCTGAATCATAATAATATTATTATCCCGCAATAATGATTCCCGAGGAAAATTTATATGTACTCTTGCTTAATTATTTTTTACTTAATCGATGTAAATTTTTGCCTGGTGAATTTAAATTATAGAAGGAAAAAAATACAGGTATTTATTTAATAAAAACCTTTTTACTTAACGCGATCAAGCATTTAAATTTTTTAACTACTCTCTCTTGGTCGATAAAGTAATTTATATCATTTTACTCGAACATTTGGATTATCTATAGGCCTATTAGGGCTTGTAGATTATCCAACTATTTTTGTAGCTAGCTAGGTTAGATGTAGTGTTTATTTATGTATTAGCTAGTTAATAAAGGCATTTAGCTCGTTACGAGTAATTTTTTTAATTACTAGTAATATCTTTGCTTTGTCAGCACTTATTGACAGTATAATATGAACTAATATACAAGTCTTATTTCAATGAATCACATTAATTTTTATGCTCTTCAGCTTCACAGCATTTCTTCATACACACCAAATCTCTTGTATCTTTGAATTTTTCTGTCATGCCACTCCATCATAATGGTTCCTTTTGATTGGTGGTCCCCTATGACATAATATACAAAATAATATTTTTAATTAAAAGCCTGTAAAAAAGTTTTTAGGTGAATCAGACGATAACTTTGTGATTAGGTATTAAAAACATTTTAAGAAGTAAGAATTAAAAATAACTGAAGGTATCAAAACAACTCAGTCCAACTTACCGGTCAAATCCACGATGCTCTTGATCGAGGATTGAGTTTATACTTTATTCTTCGCGTATTTTACGATACACATTATAAACAATATTTCTAGCTTTATATCGACATGGTTGACACAACTCGTAATATGACAGCTGATATTTGCTAATTGCTATAGAAAAATCACTATTTTTAATTGTTTTTTTTTCATGCCACCAATTTCTTCTACAGTTATCCATACCATATACCGCGGTTTATGAATAATTATAAACATAAAAGTTTAATAATTTAGTAGAAATTAGGTTTGTATTGGAAACATTTAAGTCATTAAAAAAAAATGACTCAAGGACTATGTATCCAGGTCAGGAAACAAATTAAAAAATAAATAAATCTATAGTCAAGAAATAAATTTAAAAAAGTGAAACTGACGTTCCATCCAAAGAGAATACAAATACTACATAGGCGCCACGACTGAAGTCCAGCGGGCTGCGGAATAAAGAGGAACTAAATTCACCATATCTTCAATTCTTCACCAATCTTCATAAATCTTGAGATTACTTCTGTGTAACCCTTGGAATACTTTAATATTTTATACTTTGATACTTTTAATACATGGAAGGGAAATTGGGAAATATCGTTGGCCTCATATTTCTGAGCTACTCCAGCGCCGGGCATATTGGCCTTCTGTGGTGGCGCGGACTCTAAGCTCCTTCTTCGACTAAAAGGCCTATCACACCGCTCTGAATGTGAATACTGACTAGTAGATAATAGCGAGTTGAGTTGGCATGGTTAAGAGGCCTTTTAGGGTTCCGTGCACAGACTTTAACTTGGTTCCGATTCCGACTGATGGGATCTGGATGACCAAGGATGCGGAGTCTGATGCCAGGTCTGCTCCCATACGTGCTCCGGTGTAACTGCGCAGGCACTCTGCACAGGTAGACCGTAGCGAGACCTATGCGCGGTTGTACTAAGTAGGTACTTGAGTCACATAAAATACACTCAAGTTATGAAATAAACTCATCTATTAGCCTTTATTAATTATCGACTACAAAAAGACTAGATCTAACCTAGCTAATAATACACACAATACAAACAAAACTCTTTATTGAACGCCAAAAACGTGATGCTTTTGCGTAGTTATTCACTCTGAATATTTTTTTTTATACTAATTGATAATAAGTCGAGCGGACCTTATGCCTTGTAGATAGATGGTAAGCATACCGCCAGCCCATAGCAACTGCAGTGCACTCAGAACTCTGAAACACAAAGGCCTGCGCGGCACTGCAGTGCGTTCGTTACCCTGAGACATTAGATATTATAGCCCAGTAATGTCACTGACATCGGCTATTATAGTAACCAATAATCCTAGCCCTTGGTCTAAATTCTGCTAAGTGCTAAGCGAAACCCATCATTGGCCTTGAGCTTTGAACTAAAGCCTGCCTTAATGCCAACAAAAAAAATATACGGTACCTACCAAAAAACGCCTAACCTTTTAATATAGCAACCGATTAGTTTACACAGTTTATTTTGCTGGGAAATATTAAACGTTCTCTGGGGATCTCGTGTCGTTTGCGTAAAAGCAGTTTTATTTGCCATAATGATATGGCAAAGTCTAAGCGGTTTTAGTAGGTCAACCTCAGCAGGGAAGCGATGGGAACTATTATTTTGATTTGATGGAAAGTGATTGCGTTTATATTTTTTGTAGGCGTAGGGCCGTAGGTTCATTGCGTTAGGTAGTTAGGTACCTACTACGCTGTGAATCTACTAGATTCACTTATTCGCTTCAAGATTGAAGTTTATTTTCTTTTTTGTTTGGGATATTTGAATGAGGTTTTTCCAAGGGAGGTTCTCACCACTTGTCGACAACCCTGTCCTAATCACCCCCTTTCGGGATAACATACCAATTAAAACTCCTGTATATATATATAAATGTATATGTAAGTATGTTATATTGGTACTTACTTAACTAGATGGCAGTCATTCTGGTTCTAGGCTAGCACTAAAAACCTAAGTACTTAAGTGCTAAACTTAACAACACACTCTGAGCTTTCGTTTCCAGTCATAAAGTTTTCATTAAGTTTATTACCGGGCGTCTTCATGTCTACATTTATATTTCACATGACGTTTTCTCTACGTCAGGAGGCTTCGCCGGCTAGACGTGGCCAGTTTACGTAGATCCCTATTTTGTAGCCAATTCCTCCGTTTTTCTAGTGAGTGTTCAGCTTTCGGGAGGGTAGGAAGGTCGTACCGGGCTGGGTGGTTGTGGCGCCGCGCCGGCCACCCTCTATTGATCGAATTGTTTCATAAACAGAGTTGGGGTGTTATAGGACGCGCGTGTCTCCAGCGCCTTCGATCTAAGAACACAGCTGACTTCCGTGTACAGCTTGTGAAGTTACGCGGGTGAGTTGTCCTAGCGCAGTAAATAAAGATTTTACTTGTAAAGATCATTTCGTAAAAATAAATTGGTTTATTACACTTTAAGTATAAGCTTTTGAAGTGTTTACTATGATTGTAGTAGATATTATTTTTAGTTATTTATTGATTCAGTGATAGAAGGTAACATCGACATGCTAAGAAAGGTAGACGCATAATTATGTAGGTCAAGTTATAGATTATATTTTATTATGTCAGTATTATATGGTATTTATTTTACCACTTATTTTTTGCATATTTTATTGCGTTAATAGTTTAGCCAGCGTTATCTTATGTATTTAATATTATCTAAGCACTTATATGCTATGTTATTGGTAGGTATAAGTAGGTACTACGTTGAAGCGTTTGCATACCTATAATAAATTCTAGCAGTTATATAATTAATTATTACTTACATTAAAAATATAATTAATTAATTATCTATAAATCAAATCCTTATTTTTCAACATTTTTTAATATAATAGGCATATTTACCATGTTTTTTAAAGTTATAATTCAATGTTAATTCTTATGTTCTAGACCATGAAAGTTTAAAAACTTATAACTTAATATTTCGTAATAGGTAATCACCAGTGTTGTACTACTAGGTATCTAGGTAGAGTCACAGTATTATTCTAGTACGTTACACATAATTATGCAAGTCCTATATCCTCCATCAGTATATTTAGGTATTTTGATGTAACTAAATATGTGCATTAAGTGCCTTTTAGATTTTTAAGGAAACGCAGAGGAACTTTACCAAAGTATTTTTCTTTTTTACATTGATTTTTTTAAGAACATTTTGAACCGGATCTCAATGTTTCTGTCAGAACCTATCTGTAGCTAGCTTCAGATTTTCAATTTAAGGACGGTAGCTAGAAAAATACAAAAGTTCTAGCTCCTTATAGGATTCGACCATAGATCTCTCAGATTCGACCCATGTCCTACGCATCGGCAGGCGGTCTCTACCACCGAGTCACCACTACATAATGTACTCAATTAGGTAATGTATTAGGTACCTGTTATTTATGAAGTTCTGATGATAACCTTATGATAGGACACATAGGCTTAGGTACAAACATGACCTAACTTAATGCTTTACGTCCTCAAGGTCCCAAGGGGCATATTATAGCAGCAAATGATATTTCTCCAAATAGAATTTACTATCTTTTACAATATCGGTATTTTTTACTTTCGATGGGTAGATAGTAGATAGCAAATATTGATGGACACCGATTACCACAGTGTGTTTCTGTGTCATGATAATATCCATACCAATATTATAAATGCGAAAGTGTGTTTGTTGATTTGTTGGTTTGTCCTTCTATCACGCAGTACCTAACGGAGCAACGGATCGACGTGATTTTTGGACTAGATATAGTTTATGGACCGGAGAGTAACATAGGCTATTTTTTAGCCACGAAAAATGTACGGTTCCTGTGGGAACGCGGGTGAAAACCACGGGCAGAAGCTAGTGTATTTATATTCTAGGAAGATAAAGTTTTGCCGTGATATAAGTACCAGGTACTGTTTAATCGATTTTTACACACTATCTCCGTGATGGTAGTGACTTTGTACAAGGTGGTACAAGATTTTTACCGATTTTTTTATACTGTTCAATACCGATACGAGCTGGTCGTTTGCCTATTGGTAAGCTGTTGATGTTTTGTTAGTGGTAGGACTAACTCTTCTGCGAGTGTCCTTCTGGGTTGTTACCACCGCTTTGCTCGTGAAGTCTGCCTCTAAGCAGTAATGTGCAAGCATTACTGTCTTCCGGTTTGATGAGCAGAGTATCCAGTGAAATTACTGGGCTTATGAGACTTAATACCTAATGTCTCAGGGTAGCGAGCGCACTGCAGTGCCGCGCAGGCCTTTCTGTTTCAAAGTTCTGAGTGAAGAATTTCGAAACTAAGGTCTGCGCGGCACTGCAGCGCGCTCGTTACCCTGAGATTTTAGGTATTAAGACTCATAGCCCCAGTAATTTCACTGACTGTTTTAAATCGGAACACACTAACACTTGCACATTGCACATTACTGCTTGGTGGCAGACTACACGAGCAAAGCAGTGATGGTACCCACCCAGATGGACACTCGCAAAAGAGTTACTCTTACCACTAGGTTAACTGGTTAGTGACTAAAACGCAGGAAATTGTTCAGTTATTATCATAAGTAATTTATGTTTTAGGGGCACACACCGTCACAACCTGAACTCCAATATCGACTCCAGCCTGAGAATTAAGTCGCAAGTTGTGGCGCAACGCTCGCGCCACTCGTCGTCAGTGAGCGTGTATGGGTGACGTCACAAATCTGTCCTGCTTGCATACCAGCCCCTTGATGGTCACCAGCCAAAACAAACCCAACAGTTTGAAGCTTAACAGCGTGGCTAGAGAGGCCAGTCGATACTCCGCCCGAGATCCACGATTAAGACCCTAATTCACACAGAAAGAACAAAAAATCTCCATTGCCAGTATTTTTCTTCGGTATTACTCTAAGTACAAATGGAACACAATTGGGAGTCAGTAACTTTAAGGAACAATAGAACTCCCCGGAACAAGGAGCACAAAGATGGAATTGTCAGGGAATCTCTTCTTTCTGAGTCTACTTCAGGGTTTTGCAGAGGGGAAGATGAAGATACTACCAGTATTGTTACAACTTCGTTTTCCAGTCCCGATTTAGAAGTCAGCAATAAAGAAAAACTTCTACCAATTCTTGAAAGTCACAACGAAATTAAAATCGATTTTTCTCATACTAAGATGGCTAATAACGGTAAAAACCAGCTAAAACCAGTTGATGAAGATGACTCAGATAAATCTGATACGGAATTTACCCCGTCTGTAAAAAAAGACAAGAAAGTAAAGATTCCTGATGGGGGTTGGGGATGGGTGGTGGTATTTTCTTCATTTGTTATTTCTATGATTGCTGATGGAATCAGTTTTTCTTTTGGGTTGCTTTACATTGAATTTCTAGAAGCATTTGAAGCTAGTAAATCGACTACAGCCTGGATCGGCAGTTTATTTATAGCAGTTCCTCTACTGTCAGGACCAGTAATGAGTGCCTTGGTCGATAGATATGGTTGCAGAAGCATGACTATTCTTGGAGGCATAATATCTACTATAGGTTTTGTATTAGCATCGATTTCAACTAGCCTTGAAATGATGATGATCACTTTTGGAGTCATTGCTGGTTTAGGATTGGGGCTGGTGTATGTTACCGCTGTTGTTTCAATAGCGTACTGGTTCGAGAAGAAAAGGAATTTAGCCGTTGGCTTAGGAGCTTGTGGAACAGGTGTTGGAACTTTCATTTACGCTCCCATGACTCAATATTTTATTGAAGAATATGGATGGCGAGGAACAATTCTGCTACTTTCTGGCACTCTACTGAATCTCTGCGTTTGTGGATGCGTGATGAGAGATCCTGAATGGTGGACTTTAGAGCAGAAAAAACAAAGGAATGGCGAAGAAACTAAATTGAAAAAGGATGAAGTGAAATCAAAGGAATCTAGTTCAGTATCCATTGCAAATCCGTATGTCTTTGACTATGATACTCCTTCGAGAGGTAAAAGTATGGGAGGATTGATTCGCAGAGGAGTGGCTCCAGAGAAAGTTATAAGTGAAGAGGCATCCAGCATCAAACGCCACCAGAACATGCTACAATTAAAGAAAAGGAACAATGCGAGACAGAGATCTCAATCAGTTACACATCTACCGACATTCCTGACTCATAGTGATAAGGTAGTGTAAATAATTAATTGTCATTACTTCATACCATCGTGTCTTTATTGCCATTTTGTCTCATTAGTTCTTGAGGTTATTCAATTTTAGATAAAATGTAGAGTTGTGAATTTACAACTTTTGATACAATTGTACTTTAGAGGTTACCAAAATATTTGTAATCATATATTGTTTCCTACTGGACCAAGCCTCATTATCTAATATTCCGTTTTGCAACTGTACCATAAAAGGTAATCTGATATCGTTACCCTTAATTGGCAAATAACATTAATACTTTTTATCTTTGAATAACTTTCAGGTGTCAATGAAGCTACTTGATAAAATTGTAAAATCCACTAGCAAGGAATATGAGATTGAAGTGAAATATCCATCGTTTGCCGTAAGTAAAGCTAGGAGATTAGTTAAAGAAGCCAATGTAGAAGATAACGATCCACCAGTTGTAATTTACAATAATTTTATACAAAGAGCGAACTCTGAAAAATATAGCGATAAAGATGAAAAGCTATCTGAAAACTATGAGATTAAAAATGCTAAAGAAGTACGAATATTCAGAAAATCTAAATCTGAGACCAAGGAAGATAAAGAGCTTACAAAGCAGGACAGTAAAGAAAATAAAAGAGATTGGTTAAAGAAGCAGCTGTCAGTGAACCATCACTACCTAAAAGATCTGAAAATGCCGATTAATTCCATAAGCCACAGGAATGCCTTGCTCAGTCTAAAAAGGTATAAACTGAAAGCGTCGTCTTGTCCAGATATTTTTAAGAACTCTATGATAACTATTGCTGAGGACGAAGAGGTAAGATTTTTATCTACTATAGCATCAATCATTTTGTACTCATTTTTCTTTTCTTGTTTATCATGATCATTTCATCTTTAATTCTTGGCTAAATATCTTTTGAAGAAACATTAGTAAAGCTTGAGATCTCGATATTAAAATTTTGTTTCACTTCAATTACTGTTTTATTGATAAGTAGTTGAATCGCACTTGGTTCGAACCACGTGCGAACAAATAATGCCTTTGCTTTCAAATAATGGTACTTGATAAATAATAATATTGCGAAATAATGCAAGCTCGACCAAATATAATTACTTACCTATCTATCGCTTGCCTCTAGGTACAAGTATCACCATACAAAAATTTAGGAGGATCTGAAATTTTTATGAGCAAAGCCAAAGATCATGTTGAGTGGCACATAAGTGCTACTGAACATGATGACGATGTAATTAAAAACAAAGTGTTCTCTTTCTTTTCCTGGTAGTAAATCTAGTGGTTTTATTGTTAACAGCGATTTCTACACTTGAATGAAAAGGGATATCATTTTTGATCATCATGAATATAATTATTATTTTTCTACAGAACTGGTACGACGACTGCGTGATCTGCCTCGCTGATATGTTCAACGTGGACTTGTTCAAGAAGATGACCTTCAACCTGATGTGCCTGGGAACCATCATCCTGTTCATCTGGTTCATTGTGCCCTACTTCTACCTCGCCGAGCACATGGTGGACAAGGGCTTTACAGAGGACGATGGGGCTGTGATGCTGAGTCTTATTGGAATTACTAACACCATTGGAATGGTGAGTAAAGGATCTGTGCTGTAGGTACATACTTCAGTCACGCTCGAAGATAAAGGAATATATAGGGTCGCTGTCATTGAAATCAATAAGGAGGACTATAGTTCAGTCATCTGCAGTTACATTTTGTTTATACTGAGTAGGTTATTTGACTGATGAAGACTGATGTAGACTGCAATCACGATGCGGTCGACGGTGTATCACGCTTGCGAAGATGATACCACTCTTGTCTCGAAGACTCTCAAATTGTAGTTTTCAGGAAAAACAAGTGCCGGCAACGAAAAGTCCTATTACAATTCAAAACTGAAACGCCTATTTATACCCTAACCTTCATATCTTTACGTAGGCTAATTCTGCCGCCAATTCAGCACGTTTTGATTTGCAGAGGCAGACTCGAAAGTGGATAAAAACCCAAAGTCCAGGAGTGTGCATGAACTATAGGAAGATATCTGGTGGCTTACTGCGAAAGAACGTCGAAGCCTCGAATAAACGGATCGGAGATTTCCTACCACGAAAGTGTAGAAAGTCAAAATATCAAGTGATCAAACACAAAACAAAGCACACACCGAAACTTTCATGGCAGAAAAACTGCGATCCGACATCCGAAGTTTTGGCGTTCGATTTTTTTTATTGCGTACACACATTTTACTGATAATACAATGAAGTACTTAAAAGTAAACAAATGTACCTACCCTGTGTGTTTTCGGAGTAATTAGTAATTTACGTTAGGCTTTTGTTTCAATGTTTGGCTAGCAATGCGGTTCTTATGGGCAGACTGTGCTCAGTGAGCACTGAGTAAGCGTTATGCTTAGGTACTATCATGGAAACGAATTCCTCGTCTCATTACCCAGTAGTTTAAAAATAAAAAAGATAAAATCGAGCCCACACTTATAAATATTTTCTAATAATATTGTCGATGGTTGCACATAATAATTGGTATGGTTAAAAATTACTCTAATGAATTCTGTGGTTAAAGCAAGAACAAAGGCGACCGAACGCAAGATTCGACATTTGACGGATTACTTCGACAAATTTACGATGATTCAAAATTCAGTAGGTCAGCAATCAGCATCTATTTCAGTTACAATAAAGAACTTACACAATATTGTAAATGTAAATATAGATGTACATTATTCCTTAAATCCGTACCTAGTTATAAATAGTTATTAGATGCGAAAAAAACAAAATACATATTATGTATTTTATATCCGAACTCTGAATATTTTTGAAGCTATGTTGGGCTAGAGGTAAGTGACATTGGGCGCCAATATTCAAATGGATGGTTCAAATAATTCCAATGAGTTCCAAGTTTCTGTAAAGCATCCTGGTGCAACTATAGCGTTGTGTAAGGGCATTTCTAGCGGCTAGCTACCGACCTGAAAGACGAAAATCTCTCGCCAAATACATGTCGGTATGTTTGATCAGCGGCGCAAGTACGGATCTTTTCGATCGATAAAATTCGATAAAATTGACAGTTCAAATCGATAAAGTGGGTTTTATCGACTTTTTATATAATTTATCGAGCCTCGATACAATCGACCAAAGTTATCGAATAGCTAGGTCGAATCCAAAGAGAATAGAGAGCTACTAAAATACTTTACGATCAGACTTCGGTACTCGCAACATTCGATAAATTTATCGTGTATTTCGATTCGACAAATTTATCGAACCGACTTCCGTACTTGCGCCGCAGGTGCAATTGAGAGCCAATCTAAGGTTTACAATATTTACTATCATCATATCGCTGATCACTTGATCAGGTGAGACAGTAATCAGACGTTTACATATCGAGTCTAAAAGAAACATTGCTTCAAATCGGAGATTCGGTCAAACAAACAAGGTCGTTCCGTCGACCCTCAAACTCGTTCGCTTCCAAGATAACACCACAATCCGATGCAGAAATAGATAATATCCAGTTTCCACGTCTCGGGACGCGACAAACCTGCGTGTTGTGCCAAATTCCACGAGACGAGGTTTCTGAACTAATTTACGTAGATTTAATGTTATTTTGAGAGAGGTGACAAGGTCTGTACGTCATGTTATGTTCACTGGGAGTTAGTGTAATTTAACTGTGAAGGGCTCGACGGAGAATCTATTTTATAATAGGTAGATACTATACGTACCATAATCTTCAAGACAAGAGTGAACAGGTATCTTGTAAGTTTGTGAGGTAAGCGTGCTAGACTGTCGATAAGTTTGTAATTGCGGTCAAGCGCAGGTCTACCTATTCGGTAAAAAAAACCCTAAAAACATCCATTTGTTTCTATTTAAAACACGTTACGAGTTCACGACACATTACAAAAATGCTTTTTGATCCGACTTTTTTGAACAGGTACTTCTTGGTAAACGTTAACCATCGTTCAATGATCATTCCCATCGTAGCTTGCAGACGAGATGATTACACTCAAATGTGAGTGTAATACTCTATAAAAACCAAACTTTGCGAAGTCGCGCAACGCAACGCGATAATATCAATACCACACCAATACCACAGATCCCTATCAATACCCTACATCATAGTTTCGTAATTTCGTTTTTTATTATAATTTGAAAGTGCTTCTTCTATTTAAAAATAAACTAAAAATTAATGAAAAACAGAACCTCTGTTCAGTTATATATCGTCAGATTTCACAAATGCGTTGCCAATTATAAAATTTTGTCCCGTAACTATATCAACAACAAAATGTCCTAAATTTATTGGTAATTAACGTCTTTGTAAGACAAATAGTTATGGATATTTTCAAGTCCGAAAAGTACGCTATTTTAGCCAAACAGCGCGGAAAACGTATATACCCTCTTTAGGGGCTTAAGGGATCATTTTGTTGTCCTTCTTTGTTGTCTGCGGCCTGTCAAAGCCTTTTATCTCAAACACGGTTAGTCACGTACGGGCAGATAAATATCTAAAAAAATCGACCATTTTTTAGTTCAATGTACAACTTCAATGCAACAAAAAACTACTAAAATATACCAAAAGGTGCTGGTTAGGTTTTCGTAAATACAAAGGTCGATGATTTTTACAGTTAAATAATAATGATAAAAACACCCAACGATCATAGACCTTGACCCCACACCATAATCCCTGCATGCACGAGGAGTGATGGTCGCTCAAAACCTAGACTCGGAACAAATAAGTATTACTTGTGTTTTTAGCGCACAAATTCTTTCCTTGTATTGGGAACTACGCGCTGCAGATATGTTAAGTCCATCGACTTATCAACTACACCCAATATTTTGTATGTAGAAGCTTACTTACACTGTCGATGTCGTGGCAAAATCATGCAAACAAATGTATTTAATTAACATAGGTGTTTTTTCCACTATCAATGAAGTAGGCCTTCTGGGACTGGTCTAATATATTGCTCATAATTATAGTGTCGTAATCATACAACATTGTCATGAGCGTTTTATGTTTCCTATGATAGTTTATTCCCAAAGTTCCGGGGTTTCATTTTGATAGCTGGAAGGCACGCGATGGTCATAAATAAAATAAATAAATTACCTTAACTGATAGATACCTAAGCCACTGATGGTATATTCTTAGGCTTTTGTGCCTTTTGTGGTGTAAAATGTGTTTGGTTATGCCAAATTTGGTAGAAGATTTTGGATAGATTATCGTTTGCGCTGATTGTCGGAAATTCAGTAAATGGCTCGTCTTGAGATCCATTAGTATTAAATAAAAACTGAATTTCTTATTCGTTGCAACAAACTTTTCTCCTTTTTGTTTAAAAACAACAATGTATCATTCAACAATATCAGTAACAGTGATGTCGAAATTTAGATGGAAAATTTAGGTGGGTTCCAATACTAAAAATAAAATAATGAGGTGAAGGAAAATATCATGATCATGAAAACACAGTATAGTGGTGCAACCTTCAAGGTAAAATCGAGCACCAAATACATAGGGGTGCTTCAAAATGGAAACGCTGTTCTAAGTTTAATTTCACAACACTTTGAAGGCCTCGACCCTGAACCTTGACCGAAATCAGGTCAGGTCACATGAAACGTAGCCATACCAATAAAAAGTAATACCTTATTCCTTTCAGATCGGCCTGGGCTACATCGGGGACTTCCCCAACGTCTCCATTGGAAATCTCTACGCTGTCTGCCTAATCCTGTGTGGCTTCACTGTGGGTGCCATCCCCGCTGCCATCTCCAACTACTGGATCCTCGCCTGTATTTGCGCCGCCTTTGGGTTGCTTTTCGCAGCGTCTTTCACGTTCACGCCGAGCTTGTTGGTGACTCTGGTGTCGCTAGATGACTTTACATCGGCGTATGGGTTGGTGCTGCTGGCTCAGGGTATCGGACATCTGATTGGACCGCCTCTTTCTGGTGAGCATTAATTTTTTAACTAGACAATAGGAAAGTTGGGAAGATTACATAGCTCACATCTTATTAATCACGGCTCAGGATTGCGATAAGGGAGAAAGGGTACCAGCTTTGTATAAAAGAGACATTGATTGTCCAGTTCCGCTAATGCCTATCTAAGGCAGAACATCCAACGTCAACAAACAACCTCTCACCCTAAACGCATATACATTCTCCGTTCCGTCGTGGGTAATAAAATAAGAAAGTAATAAATCCAAGGCAATAATCATCAAGTGCTTTAATAATATATCTTTTTTTGTACATACTATCAATGTTTGAAACGTGATTATTATGCAATGTATACATATTAATATCACCTCTATTTATTTTCTTCCAGGGTTAATCTACGACCTGACATTCTCATGGGAGCTGTCCTTCTATCTGGCCGGTGCTTGGATCGTAGTAGCAGGCGTATTGATCTCATTCATCCAGCCAGTTAAGTCCTACCAGGAGCGGAGGCAGCAGGACCAGGAGGAGACATTGGCTTAGGCTTACGAAACGTATTCTTCATATGCTAGGTACATTCCATCATAATATTCTTCTGCTATGCCTCCTGTTATTCTACGTATTTATTTAATTTACAGTTCCCCACACAGATAATTTAAAAATGTTTTTCAAAAATTCTCAGGAGATCTCAGGGAAAAGATAAATTATTATTATCTATAACTTATAACTAAAATATGTGAATGATTTTGAATTAATTCTAATTAATTTGTAATTTGAAGACCACAGTTTGTGTAGTAGGTACACCAAATAGAAACTTACTCATTTGTAACATTTGAGTATGATATGACGTGGGTGATCGTGCTATAAGTGCGTCACACAAACAAACTCTACTTTCAGATTTTTATGTTTGTGACGTAGGTAGATACTTTTTTATAGTCGTGGGGTACTGGGTATTTACATTGCCTGACCAAAATGCTTCAAATAGGGATACCTATAATTAATGCTTATAATTATTATTATGCTTTACTCACAAAGTTTAATTTAGGTAGATGATTTAGGTTTCGAGGATAGTTATAAAGTAGAGAAACATTATTTAACTTAAATTTATTTACTTATTTAAATTTTTATATATTAACTATGTTTGTGAATTAGGTGTCAATTGGTTACTGATTAGATACAATTATTATTATTAAATACCTAAGGAAGATGAAGGGCGAAGGCGGTGGTGATAGAAATCTGTAGCATTTTAATTTGAACTGAACAAGCGATTTTAATCAATTAAAATTATGTTTGTTTAAAAAACAACGAACACGCCAAAGACGATCAAACTAGTCCCAGGTTTAGCGTATCCGCCATTCCTCAACCTGATGCACAATTTAGGCTTGAATTTGATCATTATATCACCTCTACTTTATACTACAAAATAAATATTTAAAAATGGTACGTGTTACTTAGAAAACTTATATTACGACTAGTACACGTTACGTACAGACGGTGACATCTATGCTGACATTGACAAATGACATTACTCCGAAAATCGAGCGTCAAAAGCAATGAAAGTGTTTCGGATGCAATATTCGAATCGATGTTCGTAACTTGAAATTTTGTCTTTCATGGTAGGAAAACTCCGGAAGCTTCGACGTTCGTTTTAAGGCCCATGACGACTTATAAAAGAACCATCTTTATACATCGTCACTTAAGATAGAGTTAGTGGTTAAACGCTATCCTATAGAATACATATAAGTATATAAAAGGAAAACAACATCAGGGGATCGATTTTTGAATGTCACCGAGTGACTAAATATCAACGATATGACCGATAGTCATCGATTTACAAAGTCGTATTTTTGAATCTCAGCGGGTGACTAAAATTGTCATACCTATGATATCGTTTACGAGTGGGGGTACCCATTCGTAAACAATATCATAGATATGAGTAGGTATTTAGTGCCAATTTTGGCTTAAAACAATTTCCAACTTAAAAAATAAAATTGAATGGAACACAATCATAAGTTTGTCTATGATTAAAGCTGAGAAATAGTTGCATGTTGGTAAACTGGATATGACTTTCAAAGATACGACTTTTGCAAATTAGTGATTTCAAAGTTATCGCTGAGAATTTTGTCACCGCTGATATCGAAATCACTCGTGACTTTCAAAAATCGGTCCCCAGGTCGCTGCGAAAAGCAAACAATGTAAAAAAATGTTACGACGTTTCATTGTAATTTTTACCTACAGCTAAATCCCCCTTTGCACATGTTAAATAAACTCAATGGTGTCAATTCTATCATTACATACCTAAACTAATTTTAGTTTCGCTCTCTCTCTTTCCAATGCATAACATGAGAAGGAGACGGAAGATGTCTGACAGATCTAATTTTTGTTTTAGAGCTGTCAAATATCTTTCGATCTTGATAAATTAGACGCCACTGAATTAATTGCCATTAAAACAAGAGTTAACTTTAGTAACGGGATATTTACCATGTATTTTATTTGTTTTGGTACATGGTAAATATCCCGTTACTAAAGTTAACTCTTGTGTTAGTGACCATGAAAGTTTAAAAACTTATATCATTGCCATTAAATTTACACTAGACACAAGCATGTGGATTAATTTGACAGGTCTAAAATATATTCCATCTCTTCCTCATGTTATGCATTGGAAAGAGAGAGAGCCAAACTAACATTAGTTTAGGTATGAAATGATAGAATTGACACCAGTATCTGACAAATGAATTAACATGGACCCTGACCATGTTTATCCTCATACACAACCATTATTCATCGTGTATTTCAATACAAAATTAGTTAATTTTGTGATATTTTAACCTACTATACAATGTTTGTTAATAAATGTAACCCCTTTAGCAAATTTTTTAGTGTTATACTTGAAGTTGTATAAGCCTTCTCCATAATCGAAGTATATTCCAATGTTGAAAATTTGCCTTCTAGCTAAGTAGGTATTAATGGAAATTATATTCTTACATAAATATTTTATTATAATGTAATTTTTAGCCTGTTTACTCAAAACTATTAATCGCACACTTATACTACTAAATAAATATTTAAAAGTAGTACATAACTTAGGTAACTTATACACTCGTAGTACATCTTAAGTACAGACGGCGACAGAGATACTTGACGACATAAAAAAGGATCATCTTGTATAGAAAGAGATAAAAATATAACTACTATAGTAAACAACTACAATAAATATAATATTCATAAACTACATATAAAAAATAATCGAAAAATATATAGAGAAAGTTGGTACATACATACTTGTTTTTTTTTCAATCTTCCACCGAAAAGGGCTCAGGTGTTTCTGTAGCTGACTGTCAAAGTACCTACACTTTAGAGAATAATAATGATTTGATATATTTATAGAATTTGCAAGCCGTTATAGATCTTATGTAAACTAATTTAGTAAGACCTAAACAAAGATACTGTTATTAATATATACGTTCTTTTAAAACTGTAACTATAATAAAATAATTGTTAATCCTAACTATGTCTATTATATTGTAGAATACCTGGAAATGCATAAAATTTCATCGTAAAAAATCTTTGTATCATCAAAAACACAGATTCTCGAGTGCACAAGTTATCACGTTGCAGATTATCACAAATTGGTATTGTAAAAAAAATATGCACAATTTCTCTGGTATTTCTAGATTTCCCACTTTTCTTGACGACAGCGCTATGTTCAAGGAGAATGATAAATTGTTTGAAAACATACAGATGCCTAATATGGACGGTCGCGCTAGTTTAGTTACTTTTCTCAATGCCCACGACAAAGATGTTTCAACCAGTGTGTGTTGCCAGTGATGACTTATGGCACTGAGACGTGGTCTCTTACTGTTGGCCTCATCAGCAAGCTCAAAGAGGCACAACGAGCTATGGAGAGGGCTATGCTCGGGGTTTCCCTGCGTGATAAAATCCAAAACGAGGAGATCCGCAGGAGAACGAAAGTTACCGACATAGCTCTCAAAGTTAGCAAGTTGAAATGGTAATGGACAGGCCCCTTCGCTCGCAGAACCGATAATGCAATGGGGAAGAAAGGCTCTCGAGTGGCGACCACGAACCGGAAGACGTAGTGTAGGACGGCCCCCCACTAGGTGGACCGATGACCTTGTCAAAACCGCGGGGAACCGTTGGATGCAAGAGGTGAGTAGTCGATCCAAGTGGCGGTCTATGGGGGAGGCCTATGTTCAGCAGTGGACATCTTCCAGCTGATGATGATGATGATGCTACCTAGTTAATAAAGGCATGTAGCCCGATGAAAAAAAAGGATACTCTTGGAAGTCTGTAATATTGCCTTGTATGTTTCCTTTTTAGTACGAGAATAAATCTCAAAGTCTTAAGCAAATTATGATTAAATCTTAAGAGATAAGTTGCGCCTAAACAGATTTTATTGTGACGTAAACGACTCTTATTTACTCAGGTATTAGGTACTTAGCGTAGGTAATTTTCTCACCTAAAATAGTTGCAACTGGTGAAATACTAGCTGATCGATGTTCATACGTACTTTTTATTATGAAGTGATGATAATAACAGGTCAGTGGTTCGAATTACGATCCAATGAGCTTGAAAAACGCGTCATACAAATTGAACAGAACATCTGACGTCACGTGTTCAACGCGGGCCGTAAAACTGTGATTTGGCCTGAAACCTGGGTGACACCTATTCACTCTCGTCTTGAAAACTCCCTGGTTATAGCTATTGGGAAACACAGTATAGCAAATTACTGGCAAAATATTCACTCCTTTGGTCGTCCGTTTAATGAAGCTTGAAGCAAAACGCTTGGTACCGACAGAAGGGACCTCAACCATATACGAGGAATCAAGTTGTGTAATTCCATCGCATACTCTATATATAAAATATAATATTATCCTGATTTATTTTTAATGTTTGGTTGTTGTGGGAAAATGCTCCTCATTTCATAGTTTAAACTTCCATAGACACGGGAAATAGAGGTAAAACCCAGTGTATAATGATATACTTTTTTATACTATTTGATAAAGCGACGAGCTGGTCGTTTGACGGCAAGCATACCGCATACTAATTGGCGTTATTTATTATTTTAAATTTTGGAGGACTGCGGTGATTAAGTTAAAGGTTGTTAATGGTGGTACAGCTCCTACCTACTTACATAACTTGCCTCTCGGTTTGCACATACAATTTGTTGTGTCACTTATGTCGTAATCATGAATTATTCAAGGTGTTATTCCTCGAACACTACTGTAACTTGATGCAGGTAGCAACATCAAATACTTACGTCTAAAATAATTTATGAGTTATTCTGTTTATTTTAGAGACGTTAATGGGTCGGTTGCCTGATGTAAGCATTAACGTATGGCTAAAATAATTGCAGTACCACGCCGAACCAGTAGCAGAACATCAAAACACAAAAGCGACACTGCAGTGCGCTCTTTAGCCTGAGCCATCTACACTAATACTGTAAAGAGATAACGTTTGTAAGTTACCACTGATCGCTGAAACCACTGCAGCCCGATTCTAAAAATTAATTCACTTAGTATTAGGATTTTATCTCGATTCCACACGTGCGAAGAGTTGAAGACACGGGAAAAAGCTAGTCTGCTGCTCATCAAACCGGAACATATTAATCACAGATTAAACACAGATCTTATGCATGTTATACACTTCTTGGAGCGAAGCAGTACCAGTATCGGCTCAGACTGAGATTCACAGAGGAAGTACATAGTCCTGCGTCGTAAAGAAATGGTATATTAGTAGTTAGATCAATGTACGTATGTTGAGGATTAGAATTTTAAGTTTTAAGTTTAGTTATTAGTGAAGCTATTTCTTCATTGTAGGCGTGATGTGACCGTACAGTATTGTAGTAGGTCATGTTCTGGATTTCACTTGGCTATCTACTATCTCAAGCACCGATCGGTGTGTTCCGATTCCGATTACCGCACTTGAATGTTTCTAAAGGATTGCTGATTTCCAAACGTTACCTTCATCGTTATCAGCCGGGAGACGTTTACTGCTGAACATAGGCCAGGTCTTAGTAAATCACAGGAGATTTTGAGGCAGGCCGAGGGGAATGCTGCTGGACATTCCCTGGATATTTCCTTAGTCGGCGCTTACTGCATCCGCTCCTACGATATGTCGGTCCTATTCTTACGTCGCCAGGAGCTTAGTCTAAGGCTAAGATTCAGAGACGATTCTAAGCGTAGACTTTGGCTTCCATATATCAAAACTGTATAGAATTTTGACGTATGGAAGCGTGAGTCCACTCAGCCTAAGATTCAGAGACGAATCTAAGGCTATGATTCAGAGAAGAATCTAAGTGTGGACTTTTGCTTCCATATGTCAAAACTGTATAGAATTTTGACACATGGAATCATGAGAACACGATTAGATTCTTCTCTGAATCTTAGCCTAAGCGGAGAGTCACGCTTCCATATGGCAAAATTCGATACAGTTTTGACATATGGAAGCAAAAGAGCACGCGATATATTCGATATATACGCTTACGAATTCTAACATACGAAAGCATGATTCTACGTTTAGATTCGTGTCTGAATCTTAGGCTTAGACTCGTCTCTGAATCTTAGCCTGAAGCATCTCTCTGAACTTAGCCTTAGAACATAAATATGGTAGAGAATGTAGAGATATATAGATTATGGTTTTAGTATAAAGTTTTAGCTCTAGAGCTAAATGTGGTAGTAACTGTAATACCGTCTCTAGCTTTGTTAAGATGGTGTTCATTCATTAATATAGTAGAGTTAGCTCTACATACATGTAAATGTATATTATTTATTTTATTGCAATTAATTTACGATCGGCTTGTATCGCAAGGCGCAAGGTTTATGACGTTATGACGTACTACAAGTTGTAAAAGATTTGATTGAGAATACAACAGGAAAATCTTCGTGCTTTTGTCTAATAATAACAAAGTTTTAAACTGTTACAATATTATTAAACATAAACACAATAGGTACAATACTTATTTGTATTTTATTATCCTTTAGGATTTAACACGTGCCATGAAGGTCACCCACTCCTACCAACCTTCTTTATCACCGACCTTAACAACTGTCAGAACCATTGATGTCATTGTCCTCCTTCGTCTCGTCGAATTATAAAAAAACTGTTTGCATGCTAAATACCCTCAATAATGTTAATTTAAATGTAAAATTCCACTGATAACGGCCTGCTCCGGATTTGACATGAAAGTAAAACAAGCAATTATATCTCGTGTAAGTGTAAACAATATTATCGTTCCTGATAACTGGCATTCGTTTCTGCCGTTCCTTCGGGAGTAGACGTGTTGTGTTTTAGTGTTCTATTTTAATTTTGGAAACTGAAAAAGTGCTTGGTGACTAAAAATGCGGTGCCATGGTGAGGGGCGCGACGCGCGTCGTCTCGCCTCGCTTCGATTGTGAGCCTGTATCGCTTAAGGGGCTAGGTTACCCAAAAACGACTACTTTCTGCTCCTAAAACTCCCACACGGCTTGGTTTAACGACTTGAAAAAAATACTACCTGAATGATCAATTCAAGGGCATTAAATTTGATTGATTGATTTTTTTGTATTACCATTACTTATGGCTTGAAAAAATATTTAACAGCATGCTATTTTAAAACTATTTTCCCTAAAACTTCTAAATGACTTAGACGTTTGGGATTAATTTTACACCAAAAAATAAGGAAGAAAATTTTCTATAATTCTTATTGATTAAATTTGTGCATAGAGCAATATTTCGCAAAGAAATTATCAAAAAACTGAATTCCAAATGTACAAGTCTCAGAGGTGCTCTGCGCGGGCGCGCGCGGCAGTCATGCACTGGCATTCAGACGGGGAGGTTGTGTCGCTCGTTGCTCTGCTCACGCTGTCCGCCGACGTTACATATTTGTGTGCGTGAATGATATACAATACAAGTATTTGTTTTCGTGTGGGTTTGAAGCTTGCTCAAAGAGTAGCGTCTAGAGTGGTGAAATCTGATTCATTCCGTGATTTGCGCGTGGACACTCCTCGCATACATATTGAGTGGGTTACATTTCTGATTACAATTTCTTGTTTACGTACATCATTTTTACGAGTGGCAAATATATGTATTGGTAAACAAAGGAATATCGGGAGGTTGAGAACCGTTATAGAAAATACTGGAAATGAAATTGAAAAGTAAAATTACTGGCCTTATAAGACTTAATACCTAATGTCTCAGGTTAACGAGCACAATGCAGTGCTGCATATTTTTGTTTTAAAGTATTGATTGGTACTGCAATTGTTATGGGCCGGCGTTATCCGAAAACTGTAAATATGTTGTAATTGCAGTGCCATTCACAACTTTGAAACACAAAGGCCTGCAGGGCACCGCAGTGTGCTCATCATAATGCTGGCCCATAAAAATTGCAATGCTTCACAGAACTTTGAAACACAAAGGCCTGCGCGGCATTGCTCTGTACTCGTAACTAAGTCTCATAAGCTCAGTAATTTCGCTGGTTACTTTGCTCATCAAACCGGAACATAGTAATGCTTGCACATCTGCCGGCAAGCATATAATGCTGTTCCGGGAGAAATCAAGGACCTACCTTGGACACGGTTTTGGCAAAAATTGAAATGTTGGTTGCATGAAAAATATTACTATACTATAGCTGAAGTTTTAAAGTAATTTATTTGACCACTGAATTTCTAGAATTCTATTTAAATTATTGGTTTTATTTTTGGACACTTTAGTATAATTAATAAGAAAAATAATAACATTTGATAATATAAATAAGTACCTATAGGAAATGAAATATGAATTGTATTACGATCATTGTGTCATTAGTTTTTTGTAATATTTTAAATTCAATGATAGTTAATTATTCTAATATTTGCATGCCACAATGTGGTAAAATGTTTATGATACTTTATATTTTCTATACCTGTGACCCGACACTATTGTTGTCACCAACATTTTTAGCAAATAAATTATTATGATTAGGCTTCATGAACAAAGTGGAAACCCAGACGGACACTCGCAGATGACTCGATACCTCGTAAATGACACCAAAATAAAAAACACGACTACAAAAGTAAAAATAAAAACAACCCGAAAATCATTTATTTACGTACATGTTAATTTTTGGGTCAAAATGTGTAACAAATTTCAACTTTACGGAGCAAATTGGCTGTCTGTACTTTTATTTTAGTCCAGAGCGATATTTTGAGATCAATCTCAACGTTGGATAATCTCATGTGCGTCCGTACCGTTTATTTACGAATAATAATGATCACTTCAACACTTCATTTCAATGAAAAACTTTCCACTAAATGAATTCAAAGAATTATAGGCAAAGATGCCGTGCGCGCGTGCGGGTACCGCTTCGTAGCGGTTCATCCGCGTGTTCTATGACGTTAGGTTTTGCGATGTTCTTGAAAGACGTAGTGTGGACCGCGCGGGGGAAGTGCGCTTGACTCCACCCATTCGAGCAAGGTCCTTGGCCCGTATAACGTCCTTAAGCGACTATCCATAAGTGTTCCGAGTGCCTCGGTCGCCGCACGTGCCTAAAATCCCGCTGACATTCTGTGCCCCACGTGAAACTGTGACCAGCTGATTTTGTGAACTATTTACAAACTGTGTAACTCTGTGTCCCAGCACTAGGACGAGTGGAGGTAAGCTTCGTTCCGTAGTTCACTTGTAAAGATAATAAAGTTTTAAAATAAAACGAAATGGGAATGGAAACGTTTGTAATCACGCGTCATGATTATGAATGAAGTGTTCAATGTAAATCTGTTGTTTCACGTCGTTAGCATAATTTCAATTTGTTTAGTTTGCGACGGTTTATTCTATTGTATGTATTTTGGTTGCACGCTCTCTGTTTATATGTTTTTCGAGTTAGCGTTGTGATGTTCATTGGTAAAAATAACTATCTATTATAGACTTTTTATTAGAGTCTTTTGCTGGAATTAGCATTTTATCGTCTGATGTAAGGTCGCTCTTAGCGTTGAGTAAATACGAACTTTATTGCATCTTATATCTAGGTTGATAACGTGAGTTGATTTAATAGTAGGTATATACTACACTTGAATGTGAGTATACAGAAGGATAACGTTTAATTTACCATTGATTGAAGAAAACTAGTTGCTTTTGGGGTTTTTTCTGTTAGGTCGGATACGTGGTATTTTTTTTTTTTTTTTTTATGCGAATGATAACAAATATTACTCACCGGTATGTGATACTGGTTTGTAGATGTGTAACTATTTCAGCTCAGTCACCACGGATGACCTTGGACAAGAACTTAGCGCCAGCTGCATTTGAGACCAGTCTCTATCAACGTCTCTCTGTCATCGCCTTAGCGTGATATCAAAAGTCTTTCTACAATCATTATAGATATTTAGTAGAAGAATTAATAATGTATGGAATTGATATAAGGATTCGCGTTACCATATCACTTAGTTATGTTGATTCTATACACACAATGGCTACATAGGTAGGTATATAAACCTTTGTATTAACTATAGCGTTTGTATAGAAACTAGTAAAGCCTCCTAGTGAGATAGATAGCCCCTGGGGACCGATTTTTGACTATCACGAGTGATTTCGATATCAGCGGTGACAAAATTCTCAGCGATAACTTTGAAATCACTAATTTGCAAAAGTCGTATTTTTGAAAGTCATACCCTGTTTACCAACATGCAACTATTTAACTATTTCTCAGCTTTAATCATAGACAAACTTATGAATGTGTTCCATTCAATTTTATTTTTTAAGTTGGAAATTGTTTTAAGCCAAAATTGGCACTTAATACCTACTCATATCTATGATATTGTTTACGAATGGGTACCCCCACTCGTAAACGCAATCATAGGTATGACAATTTTAGTCACCCGCTGAGATTCAAAAATACGACTTTGTAAATCGGTGACTATCGGTCATATCGCTGATATTTAGTCACTCGGTGACATTCAAAAATTGCACCCCTGGTCAAAGGCTAATATGGACTGCACGGGACAAGACCAGAAGAAAAAACGCTCGGACTTTAAAAATTACTTGTTAGGGCTTGGATTATCCTATTTGAGATTACCTATAAGAGTTCGTCTTAGTAGCGTCAGCTTGGGATAGCTCTGGGTTCTGACACAGAATAAGTGATAGTAGCAACTAGCTGGTTTAAATATGAATCGGTGAACAGATGATGATAATCTAACGCCCTTACGCTAGATAAATTTCTACAGAGGTACCTAATTCATCGGAGTTTGTAGAGGCGGTTCAAGTGATGTACCATTAAAATAAATTATTAGGGCCTCATCATCAGCCGGAAGATTAGCCAGGTCGTCGGTACATCTTGTGAAAGGCCGGCCTACACTACGTCTTCCAGTTCATGGTCACCTGTCGTGAAACTATCTTCCATATCGGTTGCCGGTTCTGTGAGCGATGTGGCCTGCCCATTGCCATTTCAACTTGCTAATTTTGTGAGCTATGTGTCTTTCGTTCCCTTGCGGATCTCCTCGTACCGGATTTTATCACGCAGGGAAAGCCCGAGCATAGCCTTCTCCATATCTCGTTGCGCAACATTGAACCTTATCAACTAGACTAGAATTTCACCTTATCACCTAGAGCCTACCTACACTCTGTTTATTCTCTAGTGTCTGTTATTTGACAGATGATTCAAAACTTGACTGTCTATTCAAAGTCTATTGTATATAAATTGCATTAATGATAATGGAAGTTTAGATAAGTTTTGCTATCGATATATAAGTACCGTTCGTACAACAGTCTGATAAAATGACTGTAAATAATGATGGTATTTAACAAACAGTGATTAATTCTAGAGATTCGAAATTATCTTTTGTTTGTGGTGTTTTGTTACCAAGAGCGAAAAGAATACTGAAAAGTCAGATGACTAATCATAACCTGGTAATTGAGATGTTTGCAATTCCAAGACATAAATATATCGTATTCTCTTCCTAGTATACTAGAAATAACGTCATTTTTCACAGCCATCGTCATTTTAGCTCTCGATATTGGTTAGTGTTTAATCAGGCAATTTTTATTGATTGTTTGATCACTATTATACCTTACCAAGTGAAGAGTAAGGTTATTTCACCTTACTCGTCCCTTGGTAAGATAGAATAGTAGGTAATCAAACGCTTTATAAGGATGTAGACTGTAGTGGAAGGTGGTGAACCTCTACTTGTAATTAAAACTGAAAGTCAATTGTGGCTGCCGCAGCGAGCTATTCAGTGACAAAATATTTTATCATAGGAGTAGAAACAAGCCAAGCGTTCTCTAGAATATGTGAACTACCACTTGCATCACTATTCGTTTAATATAATTAAATAATTCCTTTGCCGAACTCAAGCTAATTGTAGAGTGCCACGTACGAAACCCTTGACTTACGAAACGGTAGATGATCTGCGGCGCAAGTATGGAAGTCGGTTCGATAAACCCGATAAATTTATCGAATGTTGCGAGTACCGAAGTCTGCTCGTAAAGTATTGTAGTAGCTTATATTCTCTTTGGATTCGACCTAGCTATTCGATGACTTTTGTCGATGGTATCGAAGCTCGATAAAATATATAAAAACTCGATAAAACCCACTTTATCGATTTGAACTGTCAATTTTATCGAAATTTATCGATCGAAAAGATCCGTGCTTGCGCCGCAGATCAGATTTTTGATGAAAACCGCGTTATTTCTTTAAAATTCGATCAATATTGTTTGTCATCTAGAGCGTTAGACGCACAGATCTTTTTGGTTATAACGTCAGACAACCAATACAGCAGCCGTTATTTCAAATCGCACGTTCCAAAATCCTGTTCGGAGTTCGGACCGATATCCATTATTCATTCTCCTCAACCGTGGAATATTCCAGAGAGAACCGTAGACAATTTTTTGTCGCTTCTAGCCGGCTGGCCTTACTTTTTTTTTAAATTTTATTCTTTCACAAGGACGTTGTAATTCTTAGCGGCCTGTTGTTTTGCTTTGAGATTAACCTGAGAACAGGTTTGTGGGCTAGGTTTCTTTCGAGAGATATTTCTGAGCTGCATATCAAGTACGTGGATGGACGAAATGAACTTTTAACTTTCAGCGGTGACGCTTATTAAAGTTAGTTTTTTTAAATATACATGTGTAATGACTCTAGGCACAGATTAGAATTTAATGATTAGATAATACTCGTAGTAGCGTGCTTAGGCACAGACTCACAGTGTATTGTAACCAGATTTTAACCAATGTGAAGTTAGTGACAGATCACAGACGGATAATATCTCTGTCATTCCTTAGGAATCTTAGGATGTTCACATTCGTTTTCTTTTTCTATCATTCTCGTCTGAGGCTGGACGGCTTAGATCCGTTACGCGTACTTACCTACTATGCTTAACTACCTGTCTCTTTCTTGTGTTCGTTATAAGCTACTTTTGTATCAACAAACCCAATCGGTTCAGTAGTATATCACCTATCTATAACCGGGAAGAAGTATAACTACCTGTCTCTTTATTGTGTTCGTTATAAGCTACTTTTGTATCAACAAACCCAATCGGTTCAGTAGTATATCACCTATCTATAACCGGGAAGAAGTAACACGCAGACATTATGAACATAAACGCTTACACACTAGTAGTACCTATATTCTTCTACTATTCTTTAAGGAAAAATATGTATAAATATATTGCTAATGAAATTGTGCGTTATAATATAGGAAAATAATTAAAGCTAATTTTTTTATAGTGCTTATTGGAATTCCTAAGCATCATAAGCATGCGAAGGTTAATGTTGCGGAAATCCTAGGACTAGTATTGTAGGTATACGTTTCTGTAATATATTATTTAACTAAAAATAGACGCTGGTAATATTATTCGCCCTAATGAGAAGAGAAAAATGCGATTAAAAAAAATTCAGTGTCATAAACTCAAAGCTGGTCAATCCTCCTAACCAAGTAATCCATACTTATATAATAAAAATGGGATAGTGTGTTATACGTTTGTTGGTTTGTCCTTCTTTTACGCAGCAACGGAGCAACGGCTCGACGTGATTTTTGGCATAGATATAGTTTTTGGACCGGAGAGTAACATAGACTTTTTTCTTTGTAAAAGTACTGAAAGTAATGAAGCTAGTTATTAATAAGTACTTAGAAAATGTATCACACATTCTTTCATTTCATTACTTTACTTACGAAACAACAGTAGTTCAGAGGAAGTGGATTTTAAGTCAAGACTTAGTTTAAGCTTTGCTTAGTACTTATATAACTTTTATCTTAGTCCACTTTAGTACAGACGGGCAATGAGTGAGAACTGAGAACCTCTTTCGTTGTAAAAGTCGTTTCAAACTACGTATTTTCCAGTAGAGCGAGAAAGTTTCACTCCAATCGTTGCATCTTCGATTTGGAGTTACGAAACGTTTTCTATCCACATCTCACACGTTTTCGGGTTTATTTTCGACGTGTCATGACGTCATGCAAGGCCCGATACATAGTTATTTTGTTACAATAATAGAAAACAGCTGAAGGTAGAGCACCACGTGTGCCGGAATTCCGTAACTAATATTTCAGACTAAATACTAGTTGCTGGATATTAGGGACGCCGGACTGAGCAAGACTAGGTAACCATTTTGTTGTGCCCGCGGTTGCATCCGTGTGGAATTCACAGAATTAGTAACGTAGGAAATAATATTATATTCATTATCATTATTGAACGGGGAGTTTCCATTATGTATAATTATTATACCACGAAACATCACGAAGTATTTTATAACAGGTCAGGGAAAAAGTCTTTTCGTATTTTTATGTATGAAAGGCGTAATAAAATCTCTTTGGTTATACTGTTTCTATCTGGCTGGTTTTGATACCTTTTAAGAAAAGAAATAAAAAGTCATAACCATTTTCCCGCCATTTCTAAATTGTTTTTCTGTCTACTAAAATGTCTGAATCTAACGAAGAAATTCGATATATTTTGAAGATTTTTTTATAAATAAGGGAAAAATGCTGCACAATCCGCGAAAAAAAATTGTGCCGGACCTCAATTCAAAAATCAACTAAGGTGCAGCGAGGCTATTGCAACTACCGGGAAAATGCAACTAATTGAAATAATTTCCCGCCAGATCTTTTCTGGGAATAGTGAAATATATGAAACGATAGAGGAACTAGCACTCCTTCTTACACACTTTAGACGGAGCTGCTATCGTCTAATCTGTTTTATCCACAATGACATTTAATTTACGCCACTTTTTTTGATGTTTGCGAAATAATCAGCATCAGATTCTATTAAAAATTAAAATGAAAATACTTCGTTTTACGAGCAGTGTCTTTGATAAAAAGCAGATTTAGTATACGGTTAGCCATTTTCTATTATTTGTTTTACTTAAAACTGTGTTTACTATGTTATATAGCTAAAGATACATTAACCCCTCGAAATCTCGCTAAGGGGTTATTGTGACTTTTTAGGCTAGCTGCAATTGCCCCAGCAAATTTGTATGAAATTGATAAATACTAGTGATGCCCTCGTGTCGATGTTTTAGTAAGATATGAAAATTTACATATTATTATTATAATGGTAAGTGGTGACTGGTGGCCTATTATTATAATAAATAGATGGCTGATTTGATTCCCGCCTAGTGCAAATAATTATGTGAATCACGGTTGTTTTCTCTGAGCTTCGGAGAAACTTGTCGTTCCTGAACTTTCTTAATACTGCTAGTTAGGGACCTGATAAGGAAAAAAGACCATCTTATAAAGACGTTCGTAGTAAAACAATTAATAGCATACGAATAAGCTCAATCAGCTAATCTAAATGATAAAAAATTCGATGTCTAAAAATATTTCACCAATGACAAAAAAAGTTGATCAAAACTTTTTCGGCAGCTTACAATTAAAAGGTTTTCCACGAACTTTGCTGCATACAAAGGTATAGGCAGTGAGATCATGATTTTTATTATTTTATTGATAAACTGATTCCGTACAACATTTGCGAAAGGAAGAGGCGGAGACAGTGCTTGCCCAGTAATAAAAAAATATCGACAAACTTATTTCCCATCCCTTTTATCTAATAAAAAGTTGCATTAGCCCCTCAACAGTTTTGAGAAAAGTTTCCCATAAATTGAACCATCCCACGCTGGTTTATGGACCATTATAAGAAAACAGGTATATTTTAATGTAACTTACACCCATTTAAAACTTTAAACGCTAATGTAAATCACGTCTCCAACTATTAGTTGCAATTACCTCGGTAAGGGGCTATTGCAACTATTTTGGTAATTTTGGAAAGAAATTATAATTTACGCTTAATGAAATGCTTTTATGCGTTATTGCCTTATTAATAGTATTAAATGATATATAGGTAACTTGGTGAATTGATTTTTATAACTCTCTGATTTGAACAGACGATGGTACACCAATTGAAATTTTCAATTATATTTTTTTAGTTGCAATTGCCTCCCTGGACCTTATACTATAATAGATATGTTACATTCTGGTCAAATAAATTAGTTGACAAAAAGATGAAGATTGAAGATCATATGGCGTGCCTGCCGATATTTATAGTCAGTAGACGTGATTTATGTGACATAAATCTTTGGCGTTAAAAATGCTAATGCTAATTTATGTTACCTAAGTATATGACTTGAATTTAAATTTAAGCACTGGAGGGCCGGAGGCATTCAGTCATACGTACTAAATGACAAAGTGTGTTTGTTAGTTTGTCTTTCTTTCACGCAGCAACGAAAGGACGTAAATTTTTTGCACAGAGTTTTACGCCGTAAAGTAACATAGACTGGTTTTTATTCCGGAAATGCATGGTACTTTGAGGTTCACGAAACGGCGCGTGAAACCACGGGCGGCAGCTTGTAATCAATAAATCTTCGAATATACTGTAGTGTTTGTAGTTTTATCCAAATAGGTATAGTACACTGTCTCTCACACACACAAGCAGTTGGCCATACTTGACAGTGACATATGAGAGGTCCAGACAATGTGGTACTTTCTCGGTATAGTCTGTGGTCGAGTAGACGGACACGCCGTCGCCGGGTGGAAGGCGGAGGTTATGCGGAACTCTGTGTGAGTTCCTAGGAAAACATAATATTGTATAAGGCTTGGTGTGACCGTGAGTCAGTGATAGTATTTACATCATAGTTAATTAGGATCTTAACATATCCAACAGGTACCAAAGCCAATCATTGGCTGGTAGACAGTATCATGATTCATGTGTGTTCTGCCTATCTAACATACACTTTAATTAAATGTATGATGACTGTGGTGTCACCACATACATTTAATTTAATTGTAAATGAACACCACGTGGTGTGCGAAAGAATGAAGTCTGAAAGAATCACCAAAGTAACCAAAGATTGCAGTTTGTTAAATAGGTTTTAACTTATTTATACAGATGGCCGATATAAAACAGAGAGTTACTTCGTCTCTCCGTTAGTAGAACGTTGGTGATTAATTACTTTTAGTACTATAGTTAAGACACTTACAAGAATCTAGTTCAGACTTGCAGGTACTATTTAGAAATCTGTGTTCAGCATTCTCGTAAGAACCAGTAGTTATTAGAAACACTACAAGTGCCGGTGTTTCTATAGGCCGACAGAGGTCGCGTACCATGTTCTTATGCAGGTAGAATTTACTTAGCTACTTTGGTGAAGGAAAACTGGCATAGTTAGATAATGCTTTTTCCTTTTTTGTTCGATTCACTTTAAAATTTTCAAACAACAACAAAGACAAAACATTGTATAACAACGTTACACACTTCGTTTATTAGTAAGAACATAGATTAAAAATAATATAACTTATCTATGGTAAGAACATAGAAGTAAAATTAGGGTAAGAATTCAATTTTCCATTAATATGTAGAGCACCGATAATAGGTAAGCATTACTAATAATTATCATATTATTATGAACTTCTAACTGTAACTAGCTTGGTAAAGCCAATATTTGCCTTGCTTGTTAGATCAATATTTTATAATTAATAATAAAGTGTTTGAGCACGTGCTGTATTGTATGTAGATATTTTATTTGTTTATTCACGACTCAAATATTTTATTGATAAACGTATGTAGAATTTGTAGATACAGGATGTATATTTTAGACGGGGCAGTAAGGGTAGGTAGTTAAACTCTACCTATTAGAGTTACAAGAAAACGTTCTTATAAGTTCGACTCTAACTTTTGAAGATATTTTGGTTGACCGATTTAGGAAAATAATTATGTACGAGCGCAATGCAGTTCTGTGCATGCCTTTGAGTTTGTAAGTTCTGGATGGTAGTTGTTATGGGTTGGCATTATACTTTGCAAATGACCAGCTCGTCTCTTTATCCAATAGTATAAAAAATCATCTTCCATACTTTTCTAATACAGTTAAAAAAAAAAAAATTGAAAATTAGGAAAAAACCCACGACGTATGTAAACAGTTTAATCGAAAAAGAATTAAATAATTTTCTTGAAAACCCCCGACTAAAAGGGAAAGTAACGAAAAATAAGTTAAACCCAAGAGAATCCGTCGGAGGCTGCCAATGCCATCTGTGTTCCGAACTTCAGCTTTTCTGTACTGCTTCACTTTAACTTCGTTAGTGGGAGGACTAACTCCTCTGCGAGTGTCCGTCTGGGTTGTTACCACCGCTTTGCTCGTGAAGTCTGCCGCCAAGCAGTAGTGTGCAAGCGTTACTGTGTTCCGGTTTGATGAGCAGAGTATCCAGTGAAATTACTGGGCTTATGAGACTTCATACCTAATGTCTCAGGGTAACGAGCGCACTGCAGTGCCGCGCAGGCCTTTGTGTTTCAAAGTTCTGGGTGGCACTGCAATTGTTATGGGCCGGCGTTATGCTTACCATCAGGCAAACGACCGGCTCGTCTCGATACCAAATAACATAAAAGAAAAAAAAACTGAAATCCCGATTTCAGAAAAGCTATTGAGAGAGATGCAGCTACATTAATTACGTACCTACCTAATGCAATTTCAGTTAGTCACAAACTGCAAAATTGCAGTTAATTTCAGGGCAGGCAAAAGAGAAGATAGTACACAGTTAAACATGTAGCAATAAGTACTCACACAATGACATATTTTATTATCTTACATGTCTTATTAAGTACAGTACTTGCTTTGTTACCACATGACATGACTCAAGTACTAACTTCCAATGAGTACCTACTTATATTATTTAGGTACCTACGTAGTACCGACCTACTTAGTTAATACTAAAAGGTATCTACAATTAGATACCGGTGGGTAAATAGTAGTTAGGTAAGTAGCCGTCTACTTATTGATATTGATGTAAATTTTTGCCGAGAAGATGCTTAGAAAGTTGCACTTGCAATGGTCGGGTAAGGTGAGTTTGCCCTATCGGGGTTAGTACCTCGATGGTTTGCCCTAAGATTTATTTTTAGAGACCATAAAATGTGACATCTATCATTTTGGTACGTTCACTGATAAACTGCCTAGTCACGACGGTACTGCCAAATTTTAATGCGTCTCGAGTGAAATTAGTTGATGTACTATTGTCTATTCTGTGCAATTGGGCTGTTATTCTATGATTTATCTAGTTACGTAGCACGATATCTTAAGGTGAGCTACCTGCTTGTGGTTATAGGTAACTAGGATTTCTTGTGTCTTGGCAATCATGAACCATGGTCCCACACTATAACCCAGATATGGAACGAACGATTGCGCTTTCTTTAAAGAAAGTTGAACATATTATTGTGCTACAGAAGTTTCTTTTTCCACCCAACCAACCTTTTTCTTGGTAAGATACCGGCTACCTAGGGGAGAATCCTGTTTATGTGGGAGTTATATTTTTTACGCCCTACACCGCTTCCAGTGGCATTCCACGGTGCTTGTATATAGGAAGGTTCCGGACTGTCCAAAGAACTGCAATAGTGCTCCCTAGAACTGAGCAATAAAATTACACGTATAACGGTAAAACTGTTGTATAGGTTAGACACAAACATATTTGTTTCCTCATGTTGAAATATTTCTTACACGTAAAGTTGTGTGGTTCATTTTTATACTACCTATAGATAGGTATCATGTTTCTATTTCCATGGAAATAAATATTCCACATGAACACCAGAATACCGATTACTCACGATCATAACACCGTAAGTCGTATAAGCCAAACAAACACCAACTTTATTCACAGGAAATAAGACTTAAAATAATGAAAACTATACGATGCTGGAGACGATATCAGCTGGAAAAGACCTCTATCGAGATCCGACTTTATCTGCCATATAAATAAAGTTGAAGTTCGTGAAACGTTGTTAGGTGGTAAATACATCACTGCAACGAGATGCAAGGCGAGTGGTCAGGTCGGTATACAAGACCGGTGAACGACCTTCCTTGGCAAAAGTTGTATCGTGCATTTTGTGAAGTTAGGTGCACCTTATTTGTAATTATGTTACAACTTACCTATCTACTAACTACCTATTATGTTAGTGGGAGGACTAACTCTTCTGCGAGTGTCCGTCTGTGTTGTTACCACCGCTTTGCTCGTGAAGTCTGCCGCCAAGCAGTAGTGTGCAAGCATTGCTGTGTTCCGGTTTGATGAGCAGAGTAGCCAGTGAAATTACTGCGCTTATGAGACTTAAACATAATGTCTCAGGGTAACGAGCGCACTGCAGCGCCGCGCATGCCTTTGTGTTACAGTTCCGATTGGAACTGCAATTGTTATGGGCCGGAGTTATGCTTACCATCAGGCAAACGACCAGCTCGTCTCGCTACCAAATAGCATAAAATATATTTAAAACGACTACATATCTATTTTGGAATCAGCAATTTGTTAAAATAAATACCTGCTCATATTTTAAAACAACCAATTATTATTACCTAAGCATTGGAAGCTGATGACGAAACTATGAAAAGCGCTTCATCTTTCTCAGAACGTACATAGTTAACAAAGCCAAGTATAAAGCATAGTATTTATGAATAATGTAAAATAATTTACCCACAAATTTCAAGGTTGACCAATAGATATAATAGGTTTGAATGAACAGGACATTTACGTTCATTAGTACGTTAAATTGGTTCTTTTCAAATGCTTATGAACTGAAAAATAAAACATCAGACAAAGATTTGTCCTTGTAAGTACGAGTTGAAAGTCAAACTTGCGTCATATTTAATCAAGCTTAAAATTTGGTTTTACCAGTAGTAGTCTCTAAATCTTGCCTGGAAAAGATTTCTGTTGAATGTTGTTGTGTGTGTTGTTGAATGTATAGCACCCGCCTATAATTATTCTAAGTTCAGTGATATGATGTACTTAGCTGATGGTATTTTTATTATACTTGGGCACTTATCAATGTTAAAATGTAATAAAGAGGTATGAGTAGAGGACTTTTATCATTTCCTAAATATTTTGAAATAACTACATACGTAGGTAATAAGGGAAGTCACAAAAATATGTACATCTCATACGCATATAAAAATAACGCATAAAATATTCGCAAGCATATTAAAAAATAGGGAAAGCTGCGAAATTCTATGTTTTGACATTCTTATTTAAAGTTTAAGGTCTATTTAACTCACCTTAAGTAGATATTAAAACCTAAAGTGATGATGATGATTTAAGGGAATCGTTATTGGCACCCAAAAGCCATAAGATAAACGAGCACCTATAGTTACAGCAGATTTAAATCAACGATATGATTTATATAATTATCCCTCATAACCACATGATCTATTTTTATGAGAAGTTAAAGTCATAATCATAAATCGAATGGAGTTAAAATAGTTTAAAATATTATCCCCAAGGATTCAACTGTGGGTTGAATTAATCATGCGGGGCAGTACCTAAGGTTTTACCTAAATATAGAATTTATTTACTCAACATCCCAGTTTACCGTTGAAGATGACGTCTGTGAGCTGGCAAGCTGGAAACGATGACCTCATTTAGATTTGGGACTTTGAAAGATAGGTTTTGTGTTGACATAAAGTGTTGGGATGACGCAGGTTTAAGATGGGCAAGTAGGTACCTACAACCTTTGTGACCAGTTTTTTTTTTGAGTTCCATTCAATGGAAATTTAGATGAGTAGAATCTCTTTTATGTGTAAGCTTAGGTAATAATTTAAAGTTTTTTTTATACTATATTGAATAACGAAACGAGCGGGTTATTTGCCTGGTGGTAAGTATAACGCCAGTCCATAACAATTGCAGTACCATACAGAACTTGAAAACATAAAGGCCTGCGTGGCACTGCATTTCGCTCGTTACCCCGACACATCAAGGTATTAAGTCACTATACACGAGCGTTCCAAATCCATCGCTCTGTGCGTCGTGGATTGAGTAGAACGTTGCGTTGGTCCAATTTCGAGCCCACATACACGGCAGACTACATTCCGGGCGCGCTATTGCTCATTTTTCGGACGTTCTGCGTCTCGAGTATTGCCAACTGAGTGTGAGATAGATCGTCGTATCGACAACGATGAGTTGGAAAGTTGGACTTGGATCGTTTGGATTTCTAATATTTCTATCACTCCACGGAATCCATCTGAGACTTGCGAGACGGGTGGTTTTTGGAACGTTGGATTGAAGTGCTCGTGTATGTGGGCCCGGTAATTTCACTGATTAATTATTTTTTTTCATCATACCGGAACACAATGCTTGCAGATAGCTGTTTAGAGGTAGCTAGCAAAGTCGTACATATCGTATAGTTCCGATCTAACCTATATCTCTATGATCTAACCCTATTTTAACCACAAAAGGAGGTGGTTCTCAATTCATTCTCTATTTTTTTGTGGCGAAGTTTCTCGGTTTCTCCGTCAAGTATTCTCAACCGATTAATGATTATTTTTGAATGAGTCTACTTAGTACATCTCAAGGGTGGTCCTTGTATAATTAAATTTTATGAAAGAATACCACCGCTAAGAGTGGAAAAATGGGGGATGAAATTTCAAATATCGCGATACTTTCGCCGAAGTAGGTCCCCGCTTTTTTTAAATATTATATTCAAAATAATATATTATTATAGCTAGTAAGTACTACTACTACTAATATTTTGTGACTTGTTAAGCTTATCGAGAAAAATATTTGTAATCAAGTTAAGGACGCGAGGTGTGCTATTCATATCAAATATTTTCGAACAATCGGTCATGCACTTGCCCTGATAGCAGCATATTCTGCTTACATCATTGAGATTAGATTAGACAAACATACAAAATACAATAAAAATGTACACAAACACCAAAACACTAGTTTAGTTAGTTGGTCAATTATGTAGGAAATCCGAAACGTAGAGAATTATATAGGCAAAGAACTTTGGCATTTGAATTCTCACAACGAAAACACTCAGGGGTGGAAACATCAAATCGACATACTCAATGGACGGAACATAGGGGCTAGGTTACCCAAAAACGACTACTTTCTGCTCCTAAAACTCCCACACGGCTTGGTTTAACGACTTGAAAAAAATACTACCTGAATGATCAATTCAAGGGCATTAATTTGTAATGATTGATTTTTTTGTATTACCATTACTTATGGCTTGAAAAAATATTTAACAGCATGCTATTTTAAAACTATTTTCCCTAAAACTTCTAAATGACTTAGACGTTTGGGATTAATTTTACACCAAAAAATAAGGAAGAAAATTTTCTATACATCGTATTGATTAAATTTGTGCATAGAGCAATATTTCGCAAAGAAATTATCAAAAAACTGAATTCCAAATGTACAAGTCTCAGAGGTGCTCTGCGCGGGCGCGCGCGGCAGTCATGCACTGGCATTCAGACGGGGAGGTTGTGTCGCTCGTTGCTCTGCTCACGCTGTCCGCCGACGTTACATATTTGTGTGCGTGAATGATATACAATACAAGTATTTGTTTTCGTGTGGGTTTGAAGCTTGCTCAAAGAGTAGCGTCTAGAGCGGTGAAATCTGATTCATTCCGTGATTTGCGCGTGGACACTCCTCGCATACATATTGAGTGGGTTACATTTCTGATTACAATTTCTTGTTTACGTACATCATTTTTACGAGTGGCAAATATATGTATTGGTTAACAAAGGAATATCGGGAGGTTGAGAACCGTTTTAGAAAATACTGGAAATGAAATTGAAAAGTAAAATTACTGGCCTTATAAGACTTAATACCTAATGACTCAGGTTAACGAGCACAATGCAGTGCTGCATATTTTTGTTTTAAAGTATTGATTGGCACTGCAATTGTTATGGGCCGGCGTTATCCGAAAACTGTAAATATGTTGTAATTGCAGTGCCATTCACAACTTTGAAACACAAAGGCCTTCAGGGCACCGCAGTGTGCTCATCATAATGCTGGCCCATAACAATTGCAATGCTTCACAGAACTTTGAAACACAAAGGCCTGCGCGGCATTGCTCTGTACTCGTAACTAAGTCTCATAAGCTCAGTAATTTCGCTGGCTACTTTGCTCATCAAACCGGAACATAGTAATGCTTGCACATCTGCCGACAAGCATATAATGCTGTTCCGGGAGAAATCAAGGACCTACCTTGGACACGGTTTTGGCAAAAATTGAAATGTTGGTTGCATGAAAAATATTACTATACTATAGCTGAAGTTTTAAAGTAATTTATTTGACCACTGAATTTCTAGAATTCTATTTAAATTATTGGTTTTATTTTTTGACACTTTAGTATAATTAATAAGAAAAATAATAACATTTGATAATATAAATAAGTACCTATAGGAAATGAAATATGAATTGTATTACGATTATTGTGTCATTAGTTTTTTGTAATATTTTAAATTCAATGATAGTTAATTATTCTAATATTTGCATGCCACAATGTGGTAAAATGTTTATGATACTTTATATTTTCTATACCTGTGACCCGACACTATTATTGTCACCAACATTTTTAGCAAATAAATTATTATGATTAGGCTTCATGAACAAAGTGGAAACCCAGACGGACACTCGCAGATGACTCGATACCTCGTAAATGACACCAAAATAAAAAACACGACTACAAAAGTAAAAATAAAAACAACCCGAAAATCATTTATTTACGTAGACGTTAATTTTTAGGTCAAAATGTGTAACAAATTTCAACTTTACGGAGCAAATTGGCTGTGTGTACTTTTATTTTAGTCCAGAGCGTTATTTTGATATCAATCTCAACGTTGGATAATCTCATGTGCGTCGGTACCGTTTATTTACGAATAATGATGATCACTTCAACACTTCATTTCAATGAAGAACTTTCCACTAAATGAATTCAAAGAATTATAGGCAAAGATGCCGTGCGCGCGTGCGGGTACCGCTTCGTAGCGGTTCATCCGCGTGTTCTATGACGTTAGGTTTTGCGATGTTCTTGAAAGACGTAGTGTGGACCGCGCGGGTGAAGTGCGCTTGACTCCACCCATTCGAGCAAGGTCCTTGGCCCGTATAACGTCCTTAATACTTTTTCTGTAGCGGCTCTCCGCCACAAACGAAGATCCGATAAAAGGTAATTTTCAAAATAAGTTTTTACCAGCTTTCCAACATTTTAACATTCGCATGGTGATGAAACTGATGACGTCTGTGTCTGTGTTGATGCGCTTCTGCATTTACTTTTTAATAATGTTGTCAACAAACGGCCTTCACTACCTCTCTCGGTTCGTGGTCGCCACTCGAGAATCTTTGTTCCCCATCGGTTATCGGTTCTGCGAGCGATGCGGCCTGACCATTGCCATTTCAACTTGCTAACTTTGAGAGCTATGTCGGTGACTTTCGGTCTTCAGCGAGTTTCCTCATTTCGGATTTTATCACGCAGGGATACCCCGAGCATAGCCGTCTATGTAGACGCTTTTGTGCGACTCTTAGCTTACCAGAACAGAACAGAAAGAGATCATGTCTCAGTGCTATAAGTCTGGCAAAACACATTAGAACAACCTTGATTTTTACACTCTGTGGTATCGTAGACGAAACAATAGGTCGAAGCTTCCCGACCGCTGCCCAGCCGAGTTGGACACTTGCGCAGCTATACAGACATACACCACTTGTGCAGTTATACAGACATAGGTAGATAATAGATATGTCTGTATAACAGCATAAGTGGCTGGTAGCTTCTAGAAAGCGACAATTATCTTTATAGAATGGAGTGGTACACTTGGCGCGCATGCCAACGAATTGTTACAGCTTAATTGTATAATTGAACTTAGACCCGATGGTAGCCTGAGGCACTGTTTATTATTCTGTCGATGATAAAAATAGAGCACCAATTGATGTTTATTCATCGCTTTATCGTTAGATCTAATGGATGCTATTACGCTCTATGAGACTTTATGGATATGAGGGTTCTGTCGAATGACGATAGGTGCTTTATTTTCGATTGGTTTTCAATTCAATGAAACCATTCCCCGGTTTTAACTGAGATAGTCGAACAAGACACTTCGATGAAAATGAAATCAAAACATATCTGGAAGACAAAGAAGGAATGTGCAAATCGTTTCAACCTTCAAGTAGGTAACCGAAGACAGTGCTTTATCTGTAGGTATTCATGTATTTATTATATACTTACTTCGGTAATTGGATTTGTAACTTGAGTCCAGGGGATTTATCTATCCGTTAACAATTTAAATTGTATTTAGGTGCCTGCTAGCTGTCATTGGCACATGGTTTTTTAGGCTCTAAGTTTTCAAATTCAAAGTCAATCGGTTTAAAATTTTAACCGTGTAGAGGTTAGGAGAGCTAGAGGTAGATACCCTTGTTAGAGACAAACATTATTACTTTCAGATTTAAAATATTTGTGTGAATTTCGAGAGCAATCGTAAAACTCTATATACAGGTAGGTATTTATTTCTGGGTCAATAGATTATATTTCTAATAATTTCGTTAGCTAATAGTTTTTGTAAAGTGTGTTTTTGTGTTGTAAATCGAAATCAGCGTGACAAACTTGCCAAAAAGCTGTTTCTTTCTGTTACTCATTAAATCACACTATTTCAGTAAAATTATAAAACGTAAACATAAATTGCAGACGATGTCTGTGCCCGAACAGATTCTTAGCTTCCTCCACAAAATGATTCATTATCCGCTATTCATACATTTCTAGAGCATGTGACAGAACTAGCATCAGCACAAACACAGTAGTCTAACTGCTGACAAGTGAGATAAGCTAATGCACTCGTCGCATGAGAAATTGAGAACCTTTTAAATTTATTTTTATTTCAGTCGACTTGAGATCTTGAGATTTTTTTTTTTTTACGCTTACTCTCATACTCCCGCACTAGGATTCCCTGTGTCGCAGGTGGCATGGACACACACAGATACACATCACAAACATCCAAGACCCGGACCAAACTTTATGCTTACACTAAATCTGCCCCGGCCGGGAATCGAACCCGGGACCCCTCGCTTTGCAGGCAGGGTTACTACCAACTTAGCTACGGAGCCGATGATGTGGCCAAAGGAATACATTATAATAATATGGCTTATCACTAAAAAGCGGTTTTTTTTCTGTGTTACAGTAGGTACCTTTTTAATACTGCCAGTCAAGGAAAATAAAGAAAAGTCAGAGTCAAATGATGTAAATTTCGTAGGTATTATAATGACACCGTTTGTCTTCTGACACAAGCTTGAAATATTTTTAGAGCGTAAACAAACGGAGACCGAGACGTTTCATGAAATATTAGTAGCGTAGAAAATCATGACATTGTATACTGTCTACGTTAATATTCTGGAGCATGTGACGGCTGGGCTGTTTCAAGGCAAACTCTGAAATAGCGCGGAGACAGGAATCGTTGTCGTGACGTCATTTGGCAGCGCTACCCTCCAGACGGCGTAAATACGTCGTAGATGTGAAAATCTCCAGGGATTATTGCGTGGTTATGTCAAAATTTCTGCCAATATCTAATTTGTTGAATGTGGATAATGATTATGTTTTGTGATGATTAGCTTTTATGATAACGCATAATTATCACCTGCCGCGTCCATTTACCCACCTCTGAAAATGTTATGTCAATGAAACTTAGGTTCAAATTGGCACTCTTATTTTTTGATGATTTTTTGACATGGCTGTTATTTGTGTTTATTATAATTTATAAAATAATAGCAGACTCGGCCACGCGTTTCTGTTGCGGCTATAAATTGAGATGTAAGCTATCCTATCTTTTAAGTTAGATCAAACTGCACACGGTGTGCAAATTTGATTAAAATCGGTTAAGTAGTTTAGGAGTCCATCGCGGACAAACAACGTGACGCGTAATTATTAAGATTTATGATTTGAAACTTATGCATCCATTGCAAATATTGTACCAAAATTCACACAAAGAAGTAAATTTATTTTCATTTTGTAAAAGTGTTATGAATGGTGAAATGAAAGAATTAGCTCTTAATGTATTGGTTTTTTCTGAGTCGGGTTCTTTAATGGGTAACCACAGTGCATTGCATAAATGCAGCATGCTAACTTTGAAAGACTGATAACAATTATGGCTGCGATAGAAATTTATATTGAAGTATTTCCTTGTTCATCACATTAATTTATTCAAATCAAATCAAATAATTTATTTGCCAAAATACAAGAAAATTAGGATCTTAAAATTAATTGTTGGTACAATGTATTTGGTCTGCAAGCAGACGTGCAAATGTTTTATAAATAATTCTAGTTACAAAATTCCATATATTCCTTAAGACTGTAAAAACAATTTGTAAGAAGCCATTCAGTCAATGATTTTTTAAATTACTTTAATTATATTTACTATAGATATTAATTACTTTAAAGAATTTTATAGCGTGCTAATTGAATTTACACCGCACCTGGGGGTAGAGCGAGAGACGACAAATGGTAAGGAGCGCTAAATTATGAGAATAAAGAAAAGACATTCAGTATTCACATTTCGGATTTAAAGTCGATGTTTTTAGTAGTTACTACTTACAAAAACAGAAATTTAACTGATCTGGAAGCGTCAACAATAGAGCTTGAATAACTGAACTTTTCTTTATTTTATGTTCGATAGGTTCTCAATCTTAACAGATATTACTTGACCATAATATGGTAGATTCTAAACGTAGAATTATTTATAGGACCAGACACCAGTTTTCAAACCTACCTATATATTCTATGCCGTAACACAGAAAGGTACTTGCCGATACATGTTCAACAGGTGAATTTTTCATCACGATGGTTTCCTACATCAAGCTCAAGCAATGTCCTCGCAGAATTCTAACTCTTGGTCTATATAACAAATAGAAACAAGTGAAAATCACAGAGCACCGATTTCTTCTAATCCCATTCCAAATCTAAACTTGGTTCAATAATGTTCGTATTGTTAAAGAAGTCCACTGCATTGATGTTACACCATCAATATTCATTTATTTAATGGATTGTGTTACTCCATTCGTTCTACTACTTACATTTTAAACTGTAACATAAACAGTAATGAATTCCGAGTAATTCCATGCGTCTCGGCGTCTCGGGCGAGGCGCCAACAACAGCAGCTCAAATGAATAAACACAAACTTGACAAATATATAAAAAGTTTTCATTTGCGAACGGATGTACCTATTTAGCCTACGCAATTTCGCGCACTGTACAGTGTACACGTTCTGAAATCAGTTTAGTATACTTACTACCTATATTTGAGCGTTGATTCTGTCTGGAGAAAATTTAAAAAAAGTTAAAAACAATTTTACGTTATTATATTATTATTATGACAAGTAAATAAAATTGAAGTGTCTGTTTGTGATATCAAAATAAAAGCTTTTTAACCAACTTCCAAAAAAGGAGGAGGTTATCAATTCGGTGGGTAATTTTTTATGTTTGTTATATCATATCTCCGTCATTTACAAACCGATTTGAAAAATATTTTTTTTATTTCAAAGGATATACTTTCAGATTGGTCCCATATAAATTTCATTAAAATCGGTTCAGTAGTTTGTCACTGAAGTCGGTTCGTAGCTTTTTAAAAGCAATTTTTACTATTAAATGCATATGAAAGCACCTACATACGGTACCTATTACATTGGCTTCTACAAGTTGTCAAACAATGAACTCACCTAATTTTAGTATGTATCGCTTTGTCTCTTTCCAATAAAAAATACGACAAGGATGGAAGATTTTCTAACATCATGCGTGTGGGAGCACTGCATCACCATTGCACTATGTTACCATTTACGAGTCCTCATCAAAGCCTCATAGAAGAATCCGCCACAAACTATCCGGTACCAAAACAAACAACCGGTAACCGGCTAATTCTGACTAATACCAGTAGGTTCTAGGAAGCGCAAGCGCAATCATAATGAAGATTATTATGTAAATCACGATACCGTCATCAAACACGCGGTGCATTGTCCACCACCGGCCATTGAATGTGAAACATGGAACGCATGCAGATACTTATGTATACTTATGTTTCGTTGAAGGAAAGTATCAACATTAAACTTCGCACCTATAAAGTATGAACTTTATGGACTGATTGTAATTGTATATTTAACAGCAAGTATATAGGGAACAAGTGTAGCCGAGCAGGAACCGGTGTGAGCGGTGTGAAAGAAAGAAAGAAAGAATTGTATGCGAATTTATCGCACTCATTCTATAACGGTGAAGGAAAACATCGTGAGCAAACCCGCATGTTCAAGAACCACAAAATTCGAGGACATGACGTGACATCCACAAAGCCGCTAGGACGCGCTGGATGTATTTCGGCCATTATGGTCCATAGATCATACTCTCTCTTTGAGAAAAGGCCTTTATTCAAGCAGGGCGACTGTAATGATGAATGATGTAAATGGTAGGTAGGTACCTACTTATAACCATTAAAATTTATAAACAGCTATTTAACACAAATTTAGGATTTTCTAATTTCGATTTCGAATTCCTACCAGCTTTTCGCACGCATCAAATTTTCAATTTGAATTTAGCATTTATAAGTCCAGAGTCCAGAGGTTCGCATATAATGTAACGGCTAAATAAAATAGCAATAAATTAGTAAACATATGACAGCGGCCAGCGCCGAAACTGTATGAATAACATTTTAGGATTTGCCGAGCAAGGTCGAATCTCAGTTTTTTTTTACATAGCGTCTCGTGTCTGAAGAACGGTCTGTTATTATTAAAACTTTTAGAAGTTTATTTCAAGAAGTTTGCATTGGTGTTTAGCAAATGGGTAATAAAGTAGTTATCTACCTGCTTTTGGGTTATTGGGTTCATTAGGTACTTTCGGAATTTGTACTCATTATTCACATGACGGCTCCGTAGCTAAGTTGGTAGTAACCCTGCCTGCAAAGCGAGGGGTCCCGGGTTCGATTCCCGGCCGGGGCAGATTTTGTGTAAGCATAAAGCTTGTTCTCGGGGCTTGGATGTTTGTGATGTGTATCTGTGAGTGTCCATGCCACCTGCGACACAGGGAATCGTAGTGCGGGGGTATGAGTGTGTAAGCGTTTATTTATTTATTATACTATGGACTGTTCATTTCATTGTTCTATTAGAAAAAGAGGTGGATGCCTAAAAGGATGTTTGCCAATCGAATGACACCATATTGGGATGTTTTGAGTTGTGAAAATCCGTGGAATTTGACTAAGCATGATCTGTTGGCTACTGTAATGCTAAGTATGAATAATGTAAGTAGGTACTGACTAATCATTATTACTAGTTACTGTAGAGTCAGTAACCTAAAGATTGTAAAACTTTTGCCTCCCATTTTTATGTCAATATCTCGTCGAACAATGAATGTAACGGCGCAACGGATCGACGTGATTTTTGGCATAAGTAGATATAGTTTATGGACCGGAGAGTAACATAGGCTACTTTTTATCCGGGAATAATGCACGGTTCCTGTGAAAACTCGGGTGAAAATCGCGGGCAGAAGCTAGTTTTCAATATATTTAATTTTTATAGGTACATTATCATAATAAATAGTACAATTACCTACTTGTAGGGGAGAGCACCGGCTTCTGTAGCAGTTTTACTAGTTTGGAAGCATATACTCATTTACATATATTTAGTTTGAATTGTAACAAGTTTTTTGTGGAAAAATATATTTTTCCAGACAAGCTTTTCTAAAATACGTAATCAGTACTGGAATCTTGTGGTCACCTTCCGGCTCCATCATCAGGACCCTGGACACCATATAGGATCAGAGTACTTGTAAAGACAAATCCAACGAGCCCAAACTCGATGGTGTTACGTCATTTCGTTACAGAGTTCCTATGGCTACTTTCTGGCTCCATCAGACCAGCTCTGTGACATCATCATATTGCATTTTCATTCGATTTACATATGTATGTAAAATGTCGGCTTAATCGAACACCAGGGCCCTATTTAATAAAGCTGACAATCCGACAAGTCCGACATATGTCAATAAGTGACAATTCGACAGTTTTTCTGTTTAATAAAACTTACAGGCGACAAAATTGTCATGGTGTAAAATTGACAAATTTGTCACGACTTCTTATTGTCAGATTAAATTTGACTGTGGTTTTTTGACATATGTCGAGTTTTATTAAACGCGTTTTTAGATGACAAATATGTCAAGATTTCACCGGTCGATTTTTGACATATTTGTCACTTTTATTAAACAGCCTAAGCGCGACAATTCTACAATTATGTCATTTTTTGACATATATGTCGAATTGTCAGCTTTATTAAATAGGGCCCAGAAAGTGGATCTAGCATGCAAGATTTGACGTAAAGTTGTTTCTTTACGTCAAATCTTGCATGCTAGATACATACATACAAACATTGCATGTTAAAAAAGAGCTTGTAAAAAGCTCTTCTTTCACTCCTCGTGGGTTATGCAGGATTCTCATTTTTTATTATAGGTACGGTCTATGTTATCAATTTCCAGTGCTATCCGTTCGCTTTGTTAGAGAAACGGCACAATCAAATAATTCTAGGAGCAGAGTATCCAGTATCAGCAGAGTATCTATGAGCAGAGTAGGGAGCCAGTGAAATTACGGGGCTAATGAGACTTAATACCTAATGTCTCAGGGTAACGAGCGCACTGCAGTGCCGCGCAGGCCTTTGTGTTCCCAAAGTTCTGGGTGGCACTGCAAATGTTATGGGCCGGCGTTATGCTTACCATCAGGCAAACGACCAGCTCGTCTCGTTACCAAATAACATAAAAATAAAAAATAAAAAAAATACCCCATTGTAAAAGGGGTTTTTACGAACAGTTTCGATTAATAACCCTATAAACTTATAAATCTTTGTAATAACCAAAAGTGCTTATAAAGATACTAATTGTTTAGCATGACAACTGTTATTAGCGTTATCTATAGAGGAATCAGTAGACTCTAAGCAAAAGCATTAGTAGAAATGACATCATAGCAAATAATTTTATTGTACGTGAATGGCTATACGTCACCTTTATGATAAGAGTTACCATTTAAAGAGTTAATAAGTAACTAGATTTGTAAACCTCATTCCAAAAAAACAACTGATAGCCAGGTTAAATTTTAGTACTAAAACGGAACAACTATTTCATGATTCTAGCTCAAGTACCCTACTACCCTATAAGTTTTGATTCCCTTGAGTGTCAAACGTCCATCTTTAGACTAGCTTCCGCCCCCGGTTTTCTGCCGCGTTCCCACAGGAACCGTGCATTTTTCCGAGATAAAAAGTAGCCTATGTTACTCTCCGGTCCATAAACTATATCTATGCCAAAAATCACGTCGATCCGTCGTTCTGTTACTGCGTGAAAGGACAAACCAACAAATCAACAAACACACTTTCGCATTTATAATATTATATAAGTAGTAGGATTGTGTTGTGACTTAGAAGTTAGATTTTTTCACAGTTATAAGGGATTGCAGAATGCAAACCTGACTAATAGTTACTAATAGTAATTAGTACTTAGTAATACTAGTACTAATAATTACTTTCAACTTGATACCTCTAAGCGTTCCTGAGAAACAGGGTCTTGACAGACAGAATTGATGTAGCTGTTCATTCATCACATTTCTTTGTTTTGAGCGTAAAGTATCGCCTAATATTAGGTTACATTTCCTTGTACACATAATCATACGGACAAATAAGTAAGTATCTATATCATATGCTTCATTATAGGACTGCGCTCGCTATAATTAGTCTCTATACAAAAGAGAGTAAACAAGATTATACTATTTGCGGCGACGGCAAGTCGTAGCCCGAAGTTGCCTGTCTATAATTTATCATCAGCTTTCCAGCATTAAGTACCTTAACCTCAGACGGTTTTCTGTGCCAAGGTTGTATAAGGGACTTGATGTAGCAAGCGAATTGAGCGCGCTACCTGGCGGCGCGGGCTGGCGTTTGGAAACAAAATATATGACGCGCGCCCTCTGTGCGTTTGCAACTATTATCATGGACTCTGTCCTCTCAGCAAGCGCAAGGGCGCGCACCTAGGACGCGTTCAAGACAAAGTGCTGCCATACATTGGGCCACTAACGCGACCACAAGCTGCGGACAAGATTTGTATGACATCGGCGCAAACTGAGTAGGTATCGCGCACACTTGACCACAAACGCCGATTTCTCCCCGTCCATCCGCACAAAATAGAGACAGAACAGAAGCGGCGCGGCGCTCGGGCGCTTATAGGCAGTGCTTACGTCTGTTTTGTGGCTACCACAGACACCAGTGGCTGACTGATGGGGCCGCGTCTGGTGGCTGCTTCTAGACGCATCACATTTGGTGGCCCAATGTGAGGGGTAGCTTTTGGTTAGGAAGTAAATCTAGATGGTGGTAGCACAAAAAACATTCAAATTCAAATTCAAAAGTCTTTATTCAAATAGGCCCCAAAGGAGCACTTATGAAAGTTAAAATGACTCTAACAGCGGGCCTCTGATGATTCTCTGATCTCTCACATGATTTCTATTATACAGTAACGAAATGTAAGATGCGCGCGCCTAGCGCCATTGCTTTATCTTGAAATTGCATCGGGCGCGCGTCTAATGCGCTTGCAATATCAAGTCCCTTAGGCTTGATCGTGTGGCGCCACTATTTTCACCCCGAAAAAAGACAACGATTATTTATCGCCGCGCCTCGCAGCTACAGCCTACATTCTGGTAGCCTTGATAAAGAGTCACCGACCTAGCTGATACAAAATTATAGGTATTTTTTACACGACTGCACAAAAAAGGAGTGTATATTATGTGTTTAGGTGTGTATGTATGTACGTATGTGAGTTTCTTTATTCCATCATAACTTGTAAATGCCTGAACAGATTTGGATGTATGGGGTATCGTTAGAATCCTTACATTGTACCGAGTGACACTGGCTAGGGCATGGAATGCATATGAAAGAATATACAATACCTATAACAAAAACAATTTTTTAAAATTTTTGTCTGTCTGTCTCTCTGTTGGTTCCGGGTAATCTCCGAAACAGCTGGACCGTTTTGGACGGGACTTTCACTGGCAGATAGCTGCTGATGTTATAAGGAGTAACTTAGGGTACTTTTATTTTTGAAAAAGTATAAGGGTTCCGCGCAAAATAATAAAACCCATGAAATTCCATATCTCCGAGCGGGTAAAACCGCGGGAAGCAGCTAGTATATTAATATAGAAACGAAACATTTCGAAACAATGTTTCGTCTTTTTCGATTCAGTTTAAAATTGTCAAAGAACAACAAAGACAAAAAGTGGTGTAACTACTTATAAATACCACCGCTGTACACTGTTTATTAGTAAGATCCACAATCTATAAGTAGTTTGTGCCTAATAATAGCCCCATGTTAATGTCCTACTGTGTGACTAGTCAAACATAAGTGAACTTAGAATTTATACCTATCACAACCGGATAGATCTAAGTGGATTTTTTTTCAATTATCCCTACCAGTAGGGTTGGTATAGATAGGTGTACCAGCAGCGCAAGTAAGGATCTTTTCGTTCGATAAAATTGAAAGTTCAAATCGATAAAGCGTGTTTCATCGATTTTTTATATAATTTATGGAGCCTCGATACAATCGACAAAAGATATCGAATAGCTAGGTCGAATCCAAAGAGAATATAGAGCTACTACAATACTAATTTACGATCAGACTTCGGTACTTGCAACATTCGATAAATTTATCAGTATGTTCGATTCGACAAATTTATCGAACCAACTTCCGTACTTGCGCCGCAGTAAGGATATGTGTACCTACACATATCCTTACTGGCGAAATAAATGCCTTATTGTATCTTCATAACCTGCAATATAATAGCACAGCACATGGATAATTATAAACAGAGGTATAATAGAAGGTAGATTGATTACAGTCGTGTGCTAACCGGTTAAAGCCGCCCTTTGCCGATCCGTGTCAACTCTTCACTGAGAAGAATTTACACGGCCTTGCCTTGTTTACCTGACTGTTTGGGCTCAATTCGAAAATATGGCCTAACTCGGAAAGTGGGTTTGTTGATTTCATCCTAATCTGTAGCTAGCAGCTATTATCTAATCTGTTGCAGTACTTAGGTAAACTACTTCTTATACTGTATGGTTATACTTGAGCGATATCTTGCCTTGACTTTCTTCTCAATGATGTAGGTTTTGGAAGGAGGAAACTAGAGACTATTGTCATCACAACTTTGATGAGAGCACGCTTCGGGCCCATGTGAACTGTGTAGTAGCTTTAGCTAGATTCCGGTCGACTTATGGGCTATCTGACTCTTGTATTCCGGCAAAGAGGCCACCTTAGGTTCATACTGCATTGTAACCCCATCTTATGGCCCATGATCATAGTCTGTGTAAGCCGATCTTTAGACATAATTCTTTTGTATTGAAATAAGGTTGAAAATGGCGATGCATTTGCATTTAGTCGAACGTTATTTTGTAGAAGAAAAAGAAATATTTTAACACATCCCTGTAAAGGATTAAATTTCCTTTTTTTGTTACAAAAAATATGATAAGTTCCACTTAAATTATTGAGCATCTTGAGACTAAATAAAGAGTTTCAATTTTTTTTTCAACATAGATAAGTCTTTTCTAATAAACACTTGGCAATACTACTTACTGTATTATTTTGCTGGTAATTTGTAAGGAATATTCGTGCGACAGAAAACAGGACGTTTTGCTTCAGAAGTTCAGAGGGCCTAGTGTGAGTTTTGCAACAAGTTAACGCGTTCGACAGTGACCGCGTTTACGAAAATTTTGTATGAATTAATGTAGGTACAGCGCCCCTAGCGCCGCATTTATGAACTATCATAACGCATTTTTTTTATTTGGCGTTTACTCGACAAACGCGGTCGTTCGCGTAAACGGATTTTAACTGCGAAACCATAGAAAGGTGAAACTCACACTCGACTTAAAAAATAGGTTAGAGTAGGTACCTATACATAGTCTGAAATATTTACTGGTCATGATTGAGCCAAACTATAGGTGAAGCTACTCCAGCCAGACATTTCATGTCTGCTAATTAATCTTGTGGAAGGTTAATGTTTAATTAAATATACGAAATACATAGGCGCGTCCCCCGCAGGCGGTATATGTGGAACGAAGCACGCGTTATTGGCAATAAAAAGATAGGAAAGCAGATACTATACATAGGTACTTGGTACCTAGTGTTATAATTTACTATTTATTACTAACTACTGGTAGGTACCTTAGCCTATAGAGTACTTCGTAGTCACTATTCACTACGTATTATCTGTAGTAATTGATGCATTCTCTGTTTGACGTCCCTATTAATAGAGGGCGTGCCGTAGATTCGTAGCGATTCTCTTTGGGGCAGTATTACAAACATTAAGAAAAATGTTGCCAGTTAGGCCAAACATTTTTCCCGTAATTTGGACTTGTACGTACTATGTTCTAATAATGTAAACGATTCAACATTAAAATTCACAAGAAAAATGTTATTTTAACATATCGAATGCGAGTATTTAGCGACCACAATAAGCATAGAAACTGTTTTTTTTTTCAAATCTTGTGCTAAAAATAGCACAGTGCCTACCTAATTTCAAAAGAGGTCTTAGTACTATCATACTAATAGCAACTTTTTGTTTATTTCAGATTTGATCCTGTCTTATCGAATATTGAGATGTTGCTCATAGCATACTTCATAAAACTTTAATTCTTCATGTCAAGAAGGAACACACCGTTCAGGAACCGAAAGGACTACAATATTGAAAGTGAATTTTTCAACGACGTGAGATCGAGGACTAGCCGGTCCTTGATGTACCCGACAAGCTACAATCCTTGCGCCCTTACACTTTGTGTATCAAAGAGCCCCTGTCGCTATTCGGCCAGAGATCCAAGATTAAGACATTGGTCAAGAGAACTAGTTATTTCTTCAACGTAAACGAATTTATCAATTGGATTTTTTGATCCAATTGCGGTAGTTTTCGACGTCCTTAGAGGGCAGAATTAGAAAAAATCTGAGTACGATTGCACCGTACATAAAGAGTTGTGCTTAGAGATCAATGGACATGCAAAATGCCCATGCTAATGGTATACCTGGTAAAGAGCCAAGCAAGTATGATCAAAAAGTACCGTCTGAAGAGGAGAAGACTACGTCACCTCTCCTTCAGAAAACGAACGATTTTAAATATATAGATGGTGCGAATGATGACGTACGTGGAGCAGAGAATGACTTGAATAATTTAGATGCTGTGAATGCTCTAAAAACAGATGCAAATAACAGAAAATCGGATGCGCTTTCCGTGTCTTATCATAAAGACGGGAAAGGTGATGAAGATGCAACGTCTACTAATGAAGGAGTCAAATTTTTTGGACTTGGAGATGATGACAGTATTTGTTCCAGTAGAGCACCGGAAGAACCGGCGCCACAAATACCTGATGGTGGCTGGGGATGGGTGGTTGTAGCTGCATCTTTTCTCATCGCCACTGTTGCGGACGGTCTCGCTTTCTCTTACGGATTGATACACGACAAGTTCGTTATTTTCTTTGAAACAAGTGAGGCAAAGACTTCTCTCATTGGATCTTTGTTTATATCTGTTCCTTTGATTGCTGGACCCATAATGAGTGCTTTGGTAGATCGATATGGATGCAGAAATATGACCATCGTCGGAGGAGTAGCTTCCACTATAGGATTTATTGCAGCATCCTGTAGTAACTCAGTAGAAGTTCTGTATGTTACTTATGGTTTAATGGCTGGACTGGGAATGGGTCTACTTTATGTCACAGCTGTTGTATCGATCGCATTTTGGTTTGAAAAGCGTCGTAATCTTGCAGTGGGTCTAGGCTCGTGTGGAGTTGGATTTGGCACTTTTATTTATTCACCACTAACAACATATTTACTAGAAGAATTCGGATGGAGAGGCGCCCTGTTACTTTTAGCTGGAACTGTACTTAATGTATGCGTGTGTGGAGCTGTTATGCGAGACCCAGAATGGTTAATTTTAGAACAAAAAAAATCAAAACAGCTAAGCAAAGCTAAAAGAGCTTCCAGTTCTATCTCAATATCAGCAAGATCTGCAAAATCTGGGGGTGGAGAATCAGTCTGCCCTGGAATGGAAGAATTAAAGACACTTATGAAAAGTGGTGAAACGCCTGAATATATTCTCACGGCTTTGGTTGCTTCGATAGCTGAAGCCGAAGATTTAGAAGCAGTGACAAAAAGAAATGCTGATCTGTCACATCATAAAGTTAGTTCGGTTATTAATTTACCGACGTTCTTAAGACAAAGCGAAAGGGTAAGTTCACTACATATTACACTATTAAACTGAGGAATTAAACTGAGTGACAAGACGAGTGTCTCGTTTTTTTATAATGTTGATAACGGGATGAGCAGGATGGTAAATAACATAAGTACCACTCAGAACTTTAAAACACAAATGACTGCGCAGCATTGCATTGCAATCGTTACCTCAGGATAGTAGGCTTTAAGTCACATACGTAATTTCACTGACTACATGAGCAAAGTGGTGGTACCACCCAGACGGACACTCGCCGAAGAGTTAGTTTTACCATAAAAACCTGCTTGTTGGTGAGCGTCACTCGTGCCTAAAACAAAGACAATGGGATGAGATGGGATTCTGTGGCTAGACAGAATCCCTGTATCAGTTCTGTATTTTCAAGAATCACAATAGCCAGTTCTCGCACTTTCATTTAAAATAAACCTAATAATTAAATTTGTTTCTTTTAGGTGCCAGCAGAAGTATTAGACCAACTTACAACTAACAAAAGATTGTACAATATAATCCTGCAAAATTATCCATCTATGTTAGCTTTGAGAAGCAACTCTGAACAAAAATTGCCTGTAGCTGCGGAAGCCTCGAAAAATAAGCCCATTACGATGGCCATGAAACTTAAATTGAGCAAAAAGAAAAAGGAAGAATTTGAATCAAAGCTCGACATGGTCAGAGAGAAACTTTTACAACCGATTCCGGAGAATAGACAAGCTGTGATATCACCTAGAAATCAGCGCCCAGACTGGATTTCTAGACAGTTTACAGATCATAATTATTTAAGAGATATCAGAGTACACAGGAACTCAATCATGCATCGTGGGGCTATGATGAATATCGCAAAATATAAGCTGCGGGCGTCGTCATGTCCAGATATTTATAAAAACTCTATGTGGTCCGTGGAAGATCACGAGCCAAAGGTATATTTACTGTCTTTTATCATCTTTACTTCAAACAATAATATTTTCTTCTTTGGAATCAAAACGACAAAAAAGTTTTTTTATTTTGAAACTTCGTTGATTTGATTTCAACAACATACCTAACTACATAAGTATGTAGTTAGGTACATACTACATACATGCTACATACTTAACTACATACCTAATATCAATTCGGTTGCAAATTCTAAACAACATAATCCATACACTAGAGTATCCAATTTTCCACCATTTTCACATCATGATAGTCGAGCACCTACTACTGTAGATTAAAAAACATCTCAGAACATGTTCTACTAACCTATATTGTATGAACTAAAAAAAACGTAATAAATAATTTGGAAGTGGATTAAAATAGCCTTTCCATACTTGAGTCGCATAGAACGTGAAAATTCTAAAAAATATATTCTAACTGGACTCATGATCTAAAAGTCTCAGCATTTCCCTTGAGTCAGAAATATTTCGACGACACAAAGCATGATTTAAATAGTATTTATGTTATCGTTTCAGACATGGGGCCGCCGTGCTATTGGCATGTTAAACAAGACATTTGATTTCAACATGTTTACCGAGTTCCACTTCCTTATGATGAACCTATCGACCCTCGTGCTATTCATCTGGTTTATCGTCCCGTACTTCTACATTTCTAACTTTATGCTGATGAGTGGATACTCGGAGACTCAAGGCTCTGTGATGCTCAGCGTTTTTGGTGTTGCGACTATTATTGGGATTGTAAGTAACTAATATAATATTTGTCTCTGTACGTTTCATAACTTAAGACTTGCGGTATTTTAATGTACCCAGTCGTAAGTAAGGATTGTCTGAAACTCTATGATGATTACTGGCGTTATGCTCAACATCAGGCAAACGAACCATTCGTCATGTTATCAAAAACAATTTAAAAAAAATTAGATATACATAACTTTAATTCATTCATTAGGTATGTATTCTTAATCATTTGTGTTTATTTCGTTTTCAGGTAGGCCTTGGTTGGATGGGTGACTTGCCCTGGGTGAACGTTACAAAGACTTATGCTCTGTGCTTGGTTATTTGCGGCATCACCATTGTTCTCTTCCCTGTTCTTATCAGGATTATGGATCCAAACGAGACGTATAGTTTTTACATACTGGCGTTGAATGCAACGATGTTCGGGCTGATGTTCTCAAGTTCATACTCCTATACTCCGAGTATTTTAGTGGAACTGATTGCCCTCGAAAGATTTACCATGGCTTACGGATTGGTGTTGCTAAGTCAAGGACTTGGACATCTTATTGGACCGCCTATGGCTGGTTAGTATATTTTTAAATATTAATTATCATTCAACACTCGTGATAAGATCCGGAATGAGGAGATCCGCAGGAGTATAAAAGTCACCGACATAGCTCTCAAAGTTAGTAAGTTGGAATGATAATAGGCAGGCCACATTGCTTGCAGAAATATAATATATAATTTGTGTAATTTATACATTTATACATACAAATAAATAAAAATTAAGTGTCTGTTTGTAATATCAAAATAACAGCTTTTTACTAAATGCATATGAAAGTATAATACGGTACCTAAAACAAAAACACAATTTTTAAAATTTTTGTCTGTCTGTCTGTTTGTTCCGGGTAATCTCCGAAACGGCTGGACCGATTTTGACGGGAATTTCACTGACAGATAGTTGATATTATAAGGAGTAACTTAGGCTACTTTTATTTTAGAAAAAGAATTAGGGTTCCGTGCAAAAAATAAAACCCATGAAATCCAATATCTCTACGCGGGCAATACCGCGGGCAGCAGCTAGTATGCCATAATAATACTACCTACATAATAATAATAATATACAGAAATTAATGTGTTAGTTAAATTAAACATATAGGTAGGTAACAATATTTATTGAAACAGTTACAAAAAATAGAAATTAATAAGTTTAAACTCATTACTTATCTTAAATAATTTATTCCTCATTTATTATTATCTAAATTAATAATATACGAGTAAAAGTTTAAAAGGAGGTACCTACCACTAAAGCAATGCGAGTTTCACTGCTACTCTTTCAAAAATGTTGTGAACCCAGTTAGCAACTGAGTTAGGCATTAATCTTTATCATTATTATGTCGCACCAGTGATAATTAAACAACATGTCATAACTTCGTTGACCTGTAGATTTCTGTCACCTCGTATAAGTGTTAATTCTTTTTAGTAGGTACAACCTCAACTTATTTTTTAATTTTGGTCCAAAGACTAAAATTTAGAGGGTCTCTGGCGACAGATAATATTATACTATAATAATTATCATCTATGTATGAAATTTGAAAAGCGAGTGTGGACCAGCGATTGAGTAGCCGAGCGGGAACTTGTGCAACTTTGATTCCGACGCACTACAGTAGCTCGAATCTCGACTCGAACACCAATGACATACCTATATCAAGTTATGTGCGGATTTATCACTCTCAAAATTAGAAGATATGACACTGATGTGACATCCATCAAGCGGCACTTGGCCCCCGTAGTGTATTTATCATATTATCGCTCTCTCTCTCTATCTCTGAGAGAAGGCCGGTATCTCAGCAGTGGGAGCGTAAAAGGCTGATGATAATAATGAAATCTATTTTCTTTAAAAACAACAGATCTTAAAATAAAAAATAAATTGAAATTAATTTTGGTGTTATCCTCTTTGAATCTGAAAATATGGCGCGGTTTTATCTCGTTCCAATTTGGTCTGGTACTTGACTTGTATGATGATGATGATCTAAACACTTTCTTGTTTTTTATTTCAGGTGCCTTGAAGGATAAAACTGGATACTGGGATGCCGCATTCTATGTTGCTGGTGTTTGGGTGGTAGTGTCAGGGTTGCTCGTTGCGGTAATACCTTACACCAAAAACTTCAGAATTTGTGGAAATGCACCACTTGCAAAGGACGCTGCTGGTGAACCTGACCCTAATGTCAAAATCATAATAACTCACTAAAACGTGCCTTCATTTTTGTACTTGTATTTTGTGTTGATTAATATTTTTTTTGTAGCCATTTCATATTCGAACGTTATTATAAAATATTTAGGTAGGTGCTACCTATGTATGTTTGTGAAAGACATGGTTTTATTGTAGTAAAATTATTTATATAATTTTTATATATTATTTAAGTATGTTTATTGGTAGGTACCTTTGTCCTATACTATAATTACCTATAAATTTATTTTGACATAACTATATCATAGTAATAATTACCTACAGTTAAAATTTGGTCTCTTTAATTTATTTTTCTGTGTGTCTAAAGTCAAAACCTATTCTGTAGGTAAATTTTAGTATTGTTAGATTATAAAAGAGTTTTCAGTGTGTGTCATCGTCTCACTAAAATAAAATTCACACACACACCATTGTAATGTTTTTCACCATGTTTGTCTGCATTAATCAAAATATGAAATTTATAAAATATAGAATAAACTAGATTAGCTTAGTGCTATAATTATATAGTAATTTGGGATACTTGCCTTAAAGAAATACCGTTCAATGTAAACATGAATTTATTTTTATAATAATTATTTAGAATTTTCAAAGTATTTTAGAAGTAAGAATTTTCTACTTATTTTTTTGTGTATTTGCATTGTTTATTGGATAAATTGGTTAAAAATTAAAATAAGATATTTCTTGAAGTTTCTTTTTAGCTTATTGTTCCCAAAAAATCCCCCTAATCTGCTTAACTAAATTATTTCCATTTACTATGGAGACTTTTTGAAGTGGCAACATATTTTTTAAGCTGTCAAAATTCAAAATTAGAATGACGTTAATAGATTTATTATTTTGTTCAAGGCATAAATTCAAAACTCTTTTTCACATGTGCCCAAAGCATTTATATAGGTACCTAACTACCTACTACGTTATTATATAAATTCCTTGCATGCGCCCCAATAGAGTTGCAAGATAGCACTCATGAAATTAAAAATAAATGATTCTAAGTGCCCGTTCCAAATTGGTATAGACCAATCAAGATTCAGGACCCTGCATGGATCGCTTGTTCCGGGCTTCAATTCTGCTAAACAAATATGAAAACAAATTTTTAAATAGCAATGAGGAAGAACTTTAGTATTTTCCCGGTGAACGGGGGGTTGAGAGATGATTGAGAGGGGTGTGGGTCTTGCACTACCTCCGCGCCTCCGGGTTTTTATAATATATAGGTACACTCTAGGGATAACAAAAACAAGACTACGTGGAATCGGGGTAGGCAGAACAGGCAGATTCGGTTTTAGAGTGCAGAAAATCTCTACTGTATTAAATGCAAAGAATTTTTATATATACTACGTAGCTGGATCGAAGAATCACTGATACCAAAAACGTGGTCCGAAAGAGACTAAATATTAAGGAAGTCTGTCTCTTTCTAAAAGGGCGACTTTACTTTAGGAACTAAACGGGCAGATTTTAGACTATTTGTTGCAGTAAAAATGATTCTGTTTCATTTGAATTATTTAGCCTACAGTCAGAAATATACAGACGATACCTATAGTGAAAAATAATCACTGTTCGAATGAAACAGTAAATCAGAGAATTCGAAAGAACCAGTGAATCAGAATATATTATTGCTATCTTGTTGATCAGAAAGAACTTCCTCTTAGTTGCTTCTTTAGGTAGCATACATATTGGGTAGTAAGTCAAATAATTACTCTCAAAAGTAAAATCTGTTATCTGAGGAGTTTTGGCGGGAATGCGAAAATGTGCTGTTGTTGATTTTGTGTTATTTACTAAAACCTATGTTTTATCGAGTGTTAATGTGTAATAATGGTGGATTATTAACCATTAAGTGTTCGTAAACGTGCATGAGTGAAAGGCAAATAGTACAAAGGCGAAAAACGTGTATTTTCGTATTCTATCCAAAACTCCATAGAAGCTTCAGTAAAGTATCCACCGCTTTACTGAAGCGTCACTTCGACTCGACCGCACCTAGACTAAACTTTAACGTGACTTTAACGACTTTTATGCACCAAAACTAGAGATTTATTATATATTATTATTATTATTCATATAACTTGACACTGGCTAAATACGCAAACCACGTGGAGCCAAAAACAATAAAAAACTATTATCTGTATGTTTTCCTTTTGATGTTTTCATATTGTTTGACAGTTGGTTTTTGTTGTGATTTGTTTATTTTGACTTGTTATCATTATCATGATAGCAAATATATTATATTCCACAGAAGCCAGGAAATAAAGAAAGAAGAAGAAGTATTATATTCTCATTGATCATGATACTCCAATTCTCCATTCATCATACAAGTACACTGTATAAGTCTACACTACAATTGAAATCATAAATTCACAAGACATCTGTAAATAATGACCCATCAATCAAGCAGCCAGATGCGTTGCGCTATTTAAAACTGCGTTTGCAGTTATTGATTCATCACCTCGATGTTCATCACCACCTTTAATTAAGCACCTCATACTAAATCTTACCTACGGAGTAGTAAAGGAAGTGTTGCTGAAGTGATTGAAAGATTCTAACTTTATTTTATGTAAACCCTTCAATTTTGAAATTCATAAAATCATGTCGCTTCCTAGGTCAGTACTCTACCAACGTCTTATTTGACCAAAAGCTTTCGGTCAGTTTTCGAATTATTAATTTCCTGTTTTAACTTTTCTGCAGCGTTGTTCACCTTGACTTGAAAGGTGCACCGTGGAAAGTAGACTTCCTATGCAAGGTGAGACTTTCAATTTCATATTTTTCACCTTTAAAAGTTTTATTTATGTATCTAATGGCTCAGGACACAATGTGCGCAATGCAGTGCCATGCAGGCTCAGAACTTTGTAACAGAAAGGCCTGTGTGGCACTACAATTGTTATGGCCTGACAACTACCCAGGCAAACAACCCAATAGTGGCCAATAGTTATCCAACAGTGTAAAAAAGCAAATGAGACTTGTGGAATTTGTTCCTTGTTTCTGTATCTTATTAATTAAGGAGAGAATGAACCAAAACACCATTGGAGCAGCTTAGCCAGCATCAAAGTCACAATCTGCTAGGATAATAAACATAAAGGAGTTGGGCTGGCTCAATTTACATGAATTTACATGAGTAAATTCAGGCGGGTGTAATTTCGCGGGCTTATCAATCTCTCTTCCTGAATTTATTTCCTCGAATATAACCAAATCGTATAGCTTTTTGTAAAAAAGTATCTGAATCAATTTATTATAAATATGTATATTTGTATATCTGCAAAACTTTTATTACTATTCCAGGTTATTCCTATTTTAAAAGCTAATGGAGCATGGGGAGTCCTCTTAGAATGGGAGGACACATTCCCTTATACGGGGGAGTTGGTTGATGTAGGAAGCATAGGAGGGTCGAGCCGCGAAGGCTTGTACACATTGGACGAAGTGAAATGGATAATCCAGTGTATAAAACAGAATAATATGCAACCGGTGAGTATGATTCAGTGTGTAATTTTTGTGGTTTGAATCAAGAAATGTTATGTTTTAGTTTATAGAACAATACAAAGCACAGGTTTATAGCTAAGGCTTTATATTACTATATCTACTTGCTAGTTACCAATAAAATTTCTGCAAACAAATATGTGATGGTACATTTTTATTGTGTGCATTGTTTTCGTGTGTTTTATGATTCTGGAGCTAAATCTTTCTAGGTATTTTATTTAAGTATATTTTTAAAGAAAAAGGCTTGCACTTGACTGCTATTTATCACCAGATGTGGATGCATTTGCAACTTTAATGTAGTTTTTATTTTGGTGTTTAAGAATAATGAACTGAATAAATGACTCAGATAAATTTAAATAGGTGTTAATATAATACAGTTAAAGTCAATGTATCGACAGTACCATTCTAAACACGATTGTTTTTTATACAACATCGACTTGCTTTGACCACCATCTCATCTGTCGGTAAAAACAGCTAAGGTTGTGCTTTGGCTAAGCTATATAAATCTAAGGCTAAGATTCAGAGATGAGTCTAAGCGTGGACTTTTGTTCCATATGTCAAAACTGTATAGAATTTGACATATGGAAGCACGAATCCCCGCTTAGATTGGTCTCTGAATCTGAGCCTCTTTATTCCTGTCATAAGCTAACTTGTGATTCATGTTCAGGATTCAATTAATATGTGTTTTTATCCTATTACTGGATCCTAAACTTATCTTCAGATCCAACTGGTCCAAACCATCGGCCATATGGAGTTTGTGCTGAAGCACGGCCAGTTCCGGCACCTTCGCGAACTGCCGCGCTCGCCATCGGTACTCTGCCCTTCCAGGCCGGAATCTAAGTTCTTGGTGAAGAGTATGGTCAAACAAGTCTTGGATGCTCAACCTGATGCTGAGTATATACACATTGGAGCGGACGAAGTAAGCACATTTTTTTTAACTTTATAATTATGTGACTAGCTGGTCGTTTGCCTGATGGTAAGCATAACGCCGGCTAATAACAATTGCAGTGCACTCAGAACTTTGAAACACATTATTAAGTCTTGTTGAGGTTTATGGTTTAGTTGGTAATTAAAAGTGTTAATTACAATAAAAGTCTTTTATTTCGATTATTAGCAAAGTTACACACACAGTGAACATGACAGCGAAAACGGAAGTGGCCATAAGCCTCCGGGTCACAGACAAAACTAGACGAATCTATAAACAATATAAAGCCAGCAAACTAAGGGTGCATTTATACTTAACAAGTCTAATTAGCCCAGTAATTTCACTGGCTACTTTGCTCATCAAACCGGAACACAGTAATGCTTGCACATTACTGCTTCGCGGCAGACATCACTAGCAAAGCGGTGGTACCAACCCAGACGGACACTCGCAGAAGAGTTAGTCCTACCACCTACTACTATCAACAGGTTGAACCTTGCTTAGGATAATAGGTGCTGGTCTTCCTACCCTAGATCATCATCATCATCATCATCCGGGAGACGTCCACTTCTGAACATAGGCCTCCCCCATAGTCATAGGCCTCCCCCATAGACATAGGCCTCCCCCATAGCTACCCTAGATAATCCTAGTGAATCCTATTTACGGGCCAGGTATGTACAAATTGATCTATGTATCCAATCGTTTGGACACTGTTAGTGTTGCAATTGTAATAGTAATTTATATAGCTTCCGAATAGACCATAAACAATTGTTTTTAATTCTATTTTTTAATTTGTAGGTATCTCTTGCTATTTTCAGGTGTGGTACATGGACAAGTGTGCGGATTGCAGTGAAAAATGTAAAAGGAGCGAGAACGGGTCTCTTTATCTTGACCACATAAGGACCCTAGCGACTTACATCAAGGAATTGTGCCCACACATTACTATCATAATGTGGGATGACATGCTTCGACCGTTGAGCGTGGATCTTTTGAAAGGTAACGTAAAAAGTTGGTTGTATCCATTCAAATAAGGTACTTTCTGTCTGCTGCTTAGTGTGGAGTCAGGATAATAAGTATTGTTAGGAACCTTACATCAACCCCAGTGACAATGACGAGGACAGTCGCTTTTTTAAATTTCTACATTTTTTTTGTTGTCTACAGCTTACAGTATCGGGAATCTCATCGAGCCAGTTATATGGAACTACAATGTGAAGGAGCAGTTTAATATCGACGTCAAACTGTGGGAGAAGTACTCGTTCGTGTTTCGAAACCTGTGGGTGGCTTCTGCTTATAAAGGGGCGAATGGTAGCTCGCAGGTACCTATTTTTAACCGACTTCAGAAAAAAGAGAAGCTTTTTTGTTACTCGATTTTTCCGCCAATTGTCAATCGATCTAAAATTTTAAATGCTACTTTTTGGATGAGTTGGTTAAGTGATATGTCTCAAGTGTGGTCCTTTATTACGTGGACTACCTGTGCCCCGTGGCTTCGCCCACGTAGCCAAAGTAGCCAGAGAAAGTCCCGTCAAAATCGGTGTTTTATAATATTAGGCTGGTATTCCACTTCTCAAATATATTTGTTCAATTTCAATTCTATATTTGATCAAATTTCTTTGACAGGTGCCCATCTCACTCGTCCAATATCTCTGCCCAAGATTTCTTAGTATATCTTGCACAGTATTTTGCGTAATTTGAAAATGTAGGAACTTCGACCTTATGTGCTGGCTAATCGTCGTCATAATATTTGATCAAACATTGGTGTTGCTAGGTGATTTGATGGCTCCGTCGCAGAATGTCCCTTTCGCAAAATGTCTACCGCGCGGATAACGTCCCTTTCGCAAAACGTCTCTTTCGCAACAAGTCGCTTTCGCAATATGTCTTTGCATAATGTCTCTTTGCCTTCTATTCGGCAGAAGTGCAATGGAGCCCCTGACCGGACGTGTTGTCAGCGCATCTGTAACGTGTTATAAAGTGATAACAAACATACCTATGTCTTTGATGAATTCATCCAACTTCTTTGATCAAATGCACATTGGACGAATGGTGAAGATGAGTGGAATACAGCCTTTAGTTGGATTATATTTTACAGATGGTGTGTTCGGTGCCAAGGTACGCTAGCAACCAGCTGGCCTGGCGCAACGAGATCAGCATTTATGAAAACAAGTTAAATTTCTCAGGGATCATCCTCACCGGGTGGTCCAGGTAATATGGTAGTTTTATATTCAATCTCTACTTGCGGTTTCACCCGCGTGGAGATTCTCAGGATAAAAAGTTGCCTATGTTACTCTCCTGTCCATTATCTAAATCGATAAGGACGGCCTTTGTACTACTATAAAGACATATATAATTTAAATAAACATAAACATAAACATAAACGCTTACACACTCATACCCCCGCACTAGGATTCCCTGTGTTGCAGGTGGCATGGACATACACAGATACACATTACAAACATCCAAGACCCGAGAACAAACTTTATGCTTACACAAAATCTGCCCCGGCCGGGAATTGAACCCGGGACCCCTCGCCTTGCAGGCAGGGTTACTACCAACTTAGCTACGGAGCCGTCTATATATAAAGCTTCTTTTTTAATGTTCTGTTTGTCATTAAACAGTTTTCAACACACATGCTCGTAAAGTGGTTGTTATATTACCTCGCTTTTAGACTTATAATCCAAGCTAGTTTATAATAAAAACAAATTATCATAAATATGTATTCTGTACAATCAACACAGAGAGATGAGTGAAGTTTGGTTAAATAGTTTTTGACCAGTCGTATTCTTATTAATCCCATTGTACAGTCGTGTATGTATGTACCGTGCGGGTTCCCAGATACGACCACTACGCCACACTGTGCGAGCTGTTGCCGGCGGCGCTGCCGAGTCTGGCCACGTGTCTGCGCATGTGGAGCCGCCCCGACGGGTTCACCGACGGTAACCACGAGATAAATAATCACTTAATATCATTACATGATGTTCCAAGCCAAAGCAAGTCAAAAGAGCCAGCGGGTTTCCCCAACAAAACAGTTAATAAGAACATCTCATATGCACAAGCAGCTGCAGCAGGTACAACAAAGGTACCTCAGGCTCCGCAAGTAATCAATGATACAAAACTAGACAATATCTTAAAATTCCTGTCATCTTTTGATGAACGATTAAAAAAGATTGAAAGAAGTGCCAATACAACTTCATCTTTGTCAAAAAAATGAACACTCCACTAAAAATTTTGGCGTGGAACTCAAATGGGCTACTAAAACATCAAAACGAGCTGCAGGTAGTCCTAGATATGAAAAATGTTGATGTGTGCCTTATATCCGAAACACATTTCACCAAACAATCTTTTATCAAGTTTAAAGGCTATAAAGTGTATCATGCACTTCACCCAGACAATAAAGCAAGAGGTGGCAGTGCCATTATTGTAAAAGAAACACTTCAACACCATGAGGAAAGTAAGTACGAAGAAAAAGAGATTCAAGCCGTGGCGGTAAGTCTCAAAACTAAGAGATATTCTATTACTATATCTGCCATATACTGTCCCCCACGTTACATGATAAAAAAAGAGCAATACGTAAACTTTTTAAAAGGTCTTGGTAACAGGTTTATCCTAGGAGGTGATTTTAATGCAAAAAATACTTACTGGGGCTCTAGACTATCCACTACTAAAGGGAAAGAACTATTAAGTGCCATCAAAGAGATGAAATGTGATGTTACTTCTACGGGAATGCCAACTTACTGGCCAACAGATCCCCACAAAATTCCAGATTTGATAGACTTCTTTATATTTAAGAATCTATCTTCTAATTACATAAGAACAAAACAGAGCTTCGACATGAACTCTGATCATTCTCCAATTTTATTGGAAATGAGCGAGAACGTACTGTACAAAGAAAAACCACTGATGTTAGTTAATAAGTTTACAGATTGGAACAGTTTTAAGATAGACCTAGATAGTCATATAGAGCTTAATGTTCCTCTAAAGACCATTGAACATTTAAACTGTGAGGTAGAAAAGTTCATCAAACTTATCCAACAAACAGCTTGGAACAATACACCTGTCACTCCTACAAAGACAAAGGGAAATAGTTATCCACTAAACATTAAACAGCTTATAACTAAAAAAAGAAGGCAAAGAAAAATTTGGCATCAATCGAGGGACCCAGATGATAAAAAAAAGCTAAATAATCTTACAAAAACTCTAAAGAGGCTAATACAAAACTTTATAGATGAATCAACCAACGACAAACTTCAGAAGCTTTCCAGTGACAGTAGTACAAATTACTCTCTGTGGAAAGCTACTAAAAATCTAAAAAGGCCGGTCACACCAATTCCTCCTATAAAAGATGCAAATGGAAGATGGGCAGTAAATAACGAGCAAAAAGCAAAACGATTCGCAGAGCACTTAGAGAAAATCTTCCAACCAAATGAGGGAGAAGTAAACGAACTTTTCACTTTGGATGGTATAGAATCACCCGAAGATGAACACATAAAACTAGTTACACCAAGAGAAGTAGTACTAGAAATAAAACACCGCATAAGCCCACGAAAATCTCCAGGATATGATTTAATATCAGGGGAAATACTACGAAATCTTCCTAGAAAAGCTATAGTTAAGTTAACCACCCTTATCAACGCTGCACTCAGACTACAACATGTGCCAAATTTATGGAAAGTAGCTGAAGTAATTATGATAGCAAAGCCAGGGAAACCATCTCATGAGACAACGTCATATAGACCAATATCCCTCCTACCTATAATATCTAAACTGTTTGAAAAGCTGTTGCTTAAAAGGATAAAACCTGTAATTGAAAGTGCAAATCTTATACCAGAACACCAATTTGGGTTCAGAGAGAAGCATTCTACAATCGATCAAGTACACAGAATCACACATATTATAGAAAAAACTCTTGAAGATAAAAGAGTATGCTCGACTGTATTTCTAGATGTAGCGCAAGCTTTTGATAAGGTGTGGCACGAAGGCCTTATACACAAGCTTAGAAAGATGTTACCAAGACAGTTCGCCAATATCTTAGAATCATACATATCAAATAGAGTATTTAGAATAAGACAAGATGATTCTTACTCAGAGCTTAAGGAAATAAAAGCTGGGGTGCCGCAGGGAAGTGTTTTAGGTCCGGTCCTGTACCTACTGTATACCTGTGACATTCCCGAATTAGAACACAACACCATTGCGACCTTTGCTGATGACACTGCTATAATGGCTTCAGGAAGTACCCACGCAGAGGCAGCAGAAAAAGTTCAAATGGCCGTAAATAAAGTGTATGGATGGACCAAAAAATGGAGAATAAAATTAAATGAATCTAAATCTATTCATGTAGACTTTAGTAACAAAAAACATATATATACTCCCGTATATATTAATAATAAGCAAATTCCGTATGAGAACAGTGCCAAATATCTAGGTATGACGCTTGACGCAAAGCTCCGCTGGAAAGCACACGTTAAGAAGAAAAGAGAAGAACTAGACTTGCGCTACAAAAGAATGTATTGGCTGCTTGGAAGACACTCTAAGCTATCAATACACAACAAATTATTGTTGTATAAACAAGTCCTGATGCCGGTATGGACTTATGGTATACAGTTGTGGGGCTGTACCAAACAGAGTAATATCTTGATGATACAACGCTTCCAGAACAAGGTACTGAGGGAAATTGCAAATGCCCCTTGGTATATAAGAAATGTCGATCTCCACCGGGACCTTAAAATTGAGTTCGTCGACAAAATTATTAAGAAATTTGCAGAAGCTCACCAACAGAGACTTCATCACCATGTGAACGTCGAAGCAATCCAGCTGCTCGACCACACGGATATAGTGAGAAGACTAAACAGAACTAAACCATTTGAATTAGTGTAGTGTAGTGTGTGTGAAACGTTAGAGTAAAGTAGCACAAGTGCTATCTATAAAGATTACATGAACAGAGTGTCTTCGCCTTAATAGAGACTGTAAGAAAAGTGTTATTGGACACTTTCTTTAATATCGATCTAGAAGTTTAAGTTAAATGTAAATTGCTTATTAGCCTAATTCTTTGGCTAGATTGTAATATAAATAGGGTTAATTAAATAATTAGCCCGAAGGAAGGAAAAAAAAAAAAACTTAATATCATTACGACAAATTGAGGAGCGTCTGTTCAAAAGGTTACATTTACACTTTTTAAAATTTTTCAGACATCGAAAAAAACTGACAGAACATTGTTTTAAACTTTCACGGTTATTTACTAATTGAGACATTGTTGTTATATTTTACCCGATATTTCGACGCTGTTGCAAGCATCATGTTCACGGGAATATGTATTCCCGTGAACATGATGCTTGCAACTTAGTAAATAACCGTGAAAGTTTAAAACAGTGTTCTGTCAGTTTTTTTCGATGTCTGAAAAATTTTAAAAAGTGTAAATGTAACCTTTTGAACAGACGCTCCTCAATTGCATTCAGCGAAGTTGCTGGCAATAACATTACAAAGCTACGGCAAAAGTATCATTTTAATCCGATCAAGTTTTCAACGCTAAAATTGGGATTTTATGATTTGCCCATCATGTATGAATAATGTAGACTTAATACCCTAATATCTCAGGGTAACGCGCGCACTGCAGTGTCGCGCAGGCCTTTGTGTTTCAAAGTTCTGGGTGGCACTGCAATTGTTATGGGCCGGCGTTATGCTTACCATCAGGCAAACGAGCAGCTCGTCTCGTTACCAAACGGTATTAAAACAAAGGTCGCTCGGTGGTGGAGGCGCTGCCGGCGGCGCAGTGGCCGGGGCGCGAGGTGGCGGCGGCGCTGGCGGCGGCGCACGCGCTGCGCACGCGCAGTCTGCAGTTCCTGGACGGAGACCAGTGAGTGCAAAGAGACACCCCGACCTGCGGCGCAAGTACGGATCTATTCGGGTCGATAAAATTCGATAATATTCGATAAAATTGACAGTTCAAATCGATAAGGTGGGATTTATCGAGCCTCGAAACAATCGACAAAAGTTATCGAAAAGCTAGGTCGAATCCAAAGAGAATATAGAGCTACTACAATACTTTACGATCAGACTTCGGTACTCGCAACATTCGATAAATTTGTCGAGTTTTTCGGTTCGACAAATTTATCGAACCGACTTCCGTACTCGCGCCGCTGTACCTGTCTAGAGTGTTGTTAACAAATTTTTCATTCTGTCATTATCAGCCTGTTACGCTCCCGCTGCTGGGATACCGGCCTTCTCTCAGAGAGAGGGGTATGGGCCGTAATCCACCACGCGGGCCCATTGCGGCTTGGTAGATGTCACATATCCTCGAATTTTGTGGTTCTTGAACATGCCGGTTTCCTCACGATGGTTTCCTTCACAGTTTTAGAGCGAGTGTGAATAATCCGCACATAACTTGATATAAGTCATTGGTGCGTCGGATTGAAAGTCGCACAAGTTCCCGCTCGGCCACACTCGCTCATCCATTCTGTACCTAACGTAATTTATTTTGTATCGTCATTAGTATTTATTTTATTGGTTAAATTACCTTTATAGGTAGTTATCATTAGTATACATATACTTTATTATATGTATATTATATTTATAGTATGTAGTATATATTATACATATATTATATAATTATAGTTATTTGTTTTGGATATTATTATACGTAGATATTAGTATAAGTATTTGTATTTATATTTATAGCAGTATTGTTAGTACATCCTCGTCGTCTACGATTTTAATAAATCATTTCCATCCAAAAGTTGCCTGGAAGAGATCGCTTTTAGCGATAAGGCCGATGTTTATGTTAGTTGTTTATTTTTCTTTGGTGTGTACAAATAAGGCGTTTATCTATCTATCTCATTATCACCAAACATTGCTTACGTTGTGATTCGATATCCATTGATACGCGAATGACCAGTTAATTAGAATGATCATTCCAATGTCTCTATTTCCAATATTAACTGGTTAAAGTTTAATTCAATAACCCCCAAAGTAAACATCAATGGTAAGCTCCAGCGAAGGTGGCGCCATCTGAGGCAAAGCTAATCAGCTGCCTTATCAGCTAACAATCTCGTGTTCGTTTTCAATACCAGACCGATTAAAACCAGCGGTCACTAGTCTTCGTGTGGAAGGAATAGTCTAGAATTTTCGCTGGTTATTAAAGAAATAAGCTCTTACAAAACGAAAAGAAGCGAAAACTATTGACAACTCCTTCCACACGAAGACTAGTGACCGCTGGTTTTAATCGGTCTGGTATTGAAAACGAACACGAGATTGTTAGCTGATAAGGCAGCAGCTTTGCCTGTACCTCCCCCTTGTTATCAGTGGTGTGTTGCTTTGTTACAGTGTTATGGGGTGGATGAACTCCTGGCAGATAGATCATGAATTTACATCCCCTATTCAGGCGGACCATATTGCTATCTGCGCTAAACAGTGAGTCTGATACTTAATAAACAGTGTTAAACCGTTGAATAGTTAAACTGTGTTTTGTCTCTTTCGATGCAGTTTCAAATTGTCGAAGAACAACAAACACAAAACATAGTTTAACTAAACCATCGTTTAACACTTTTTGATAAGAGTTAAATTAGTTTTTTAATAGTTTTTTTGTTTCTTTTTGCATGTGCGTTTTCAAGTGCACGCTTGGCTGGCCACTATCTTCAAATCTGTTCCAAAGCAACTATCGGTTTGTTCTCGTTCTTGGTATTAAAATCACTTCTAGTGTTAAAATCATTTCTAGTATTCAAATCACAATTCAATATAAATCTCTTCCAGTAATAACTCGGCCGTCAATTGCTTTATTTTCCCTATATCTATTAGTCTGCTCAACACCCTGACCGCTCAGGAGCAAGAGGTTGAAGTTTTTTGTAGGAATTTGTAGGTTATATTTTTTATGTTATTTGATAGCGAGACGAGCTGGTCGTTTGCCTGATGGTAAGCATAATGCCAGCCCATCATAATTGCGTGCCACTCAGAACTTCGAAACACGAAGTCCTGCGCGGCACTGCAGCGCCCGCTACTCTGACATAAGGTATTAACTCTCATAAGCCCAGTAATTTCACTGGCTACTCTGCTCATCAAACAGGAACACAGTAATGCTTGCACACTACTGCTTGGCGGCAGACTTCACGAGCAAAGTGTTGGTACCAACCTAGGGGCCTGTTTCATAAAAAATATTAGTGTAATATTATGAGCTTATTTTGTTGTTTTTTCATATATAATATGACGTTAATACTCATAATATTAGACTAATATTTTTTATGAAACAGGCCCCTGACGGACTTTTTTAAGTTAATGTTAAGTAGGTATACTTAGATCGTAATTAGCTTGCTGTGCATTATGGCAGCGCTGTAACCGCAGCAAGCAACAGAATAAAAAAAATGAACCGGCCTCGACAATAACGTATTAAACGTACTAGCGCAGCGTCGAGAAAGCTAATCCAACCTGTGTCAGGTTGCAAGAAGAACTGTCAGTGCTGGGGCGCTCGCTGTTGACGATGCTGGGCGGAGTGACCGGCTGCCGCAGCTCGTGTGAGTTCGTGCACACGTACCTCACGCCGCTGGAGCTGCGCGCGCACGAGCTACGGACGCGTGCGGAGGCGCGCAGCCGGGCGCCCGCGGGGACCACGCCCAGGTGACCCGACACACTAACTAGACTCCGCGCCACGATTGAAGTCCTGCGGAATAAACAGGAACTTTATGTGACACTTAAGTTAGGACTTCGCAGTAGGTATACTTTTGTTAAGTAATAATATATTAAGAAATTATAATGTAAAAATAATTTATATAGCAAAAAAGGGTGCGAACCCTGGAGCTTGCAGAGTATAAAAAAAGAGGAACTAAAAATCTTCGCATTTAATTATATTATTACTAGCTTCCGCCCGCGGTTTTCAACCGCGTTCCCACAGGAACCGTGCATTTTTGTGGGATAAAAAGCAGCCTATGTCACTTTCCAGGCCGTATACTACATCTATGCCAAAAATCACGTCGATCCGTTGCTCCGTTACTCCGTGAAAGAAGGACAAACCAACAAACAAACTTTCGCATTTATAATAAAGCATTAATAATTTTAAAGGAGTTGAGAGAACACGTTATTTACTTAATATGTAGACTTTTTGAGAATTTTATGCCTAAAAAAGATTATATAAAGTGAGTAATTTATTGTTTCAATTCCGCGATAAAGAAAATTTAATTTAATAATTTTTAAATTAAATTAAATTAATTAATTTATATTTAAATTTAATTTTATGCCTTTTTTTAGGTTTTTATTTTATAATTTGTGTGCTGAGTGTGAGTCTCGCAGTTAAAATCCGTTTACGCGAACGACCGTGTTTGTCGAATAAACACTATACAAAAAAATTATGCGCCATGTTAGTTCATAAATGTGGCGCTAGGGCGCTGTACAATTTCTCATACAAAACCTTCGTAAACGCGGTCACTGTCGAACGCGTTAACTTGGTGCAAAACTCACACTAAGCCCTCTGCTGTCTGTGATGCATCATGATTTCATTCATGAAATGGTATTGCAGATGATTTTATTCATGAAATGCAATTTCAGAAGCGGTGATGGTCCTGACTAGGAGTACTGAAATCGCCCTCTGATTCATAGGTCAAGAGTTCAACGAACAACGTGCATCTTTCGTTGAAGGAATTTTTTTTCTAACGCTCGCTTGACAAGCAACTAATCAACTAATCTCAATTTGAGAAACTGTCGCCAAGCACGTAAGTCCGTGTCCCAGTCTGTGGTGTGTTCCCATCAAAGAGATTCCAATATACAATAGATAGAGTGGGTATAAATATCTATGGAAATATTGTGTTCTAGATATCCATACATTTCATGACGTCACACAGGTCCCGCCCATCGGCAGATTTTCCAAGGCTGCCATTTTGTTTTCAAGTCCAGAGCGAGTATTTGAAGTGTCATTAACGACGAGGGACTAAATTAACGTGTTATTATATAAAAAATAGTTCTATAGAAATATTAATGCAAGTGAGAAATTGCATGTGATACAGGCTACCATGCCAAAGTGTTGTGTGAAGAGCTGTGGCTCGACATTTGACGCCATTTTTGTTTCTGTTTCGGCGCGCAATACGTACCTTTTGTTAATATCCTCTACTTTTCTTTAATCATTGGTTCCCATAGAAGAACTTGTTTTTTTTTCTAGGATTGCGTGTTACCCTCAGATCATAGAAACAAAGAGATGTGGTAAGGCGTACGTAGCGGGTGCGAAAGCATCAGGTCCAAATCAGGCCAGATACATTTAATCGAATTCACTTTGCAGACGGCTTTGCTGTCCCATTTTTTTGACTATTAATAAGTTTATTTGTGTGGCTGTAAGTCTGTTAGTGTGCATAAAAAATGAGTACGTGTGCCGTACTTACAGATTTTGCATCAATTTAGCGGAATGGTGAAAGAAATTTATGAATAACGGAGACATATTTTGAACGCGAACGGGCATATCTCCCTTGTTTGTCTGATCTGTTACAGACTCGAAAGTAATGTCCTAGAATGAGTAATTGAGTATGTAAGTAGTTAACGTTTTAATCTCATTACAGGCCGTGGTATATTAGGATACTTTGTTGTGAAGGGGCGTCTTAGCGTATTCACTGGGTTTTCTAAAAAACGAATGTAACAGCCTCTCAGTCCAGACAAGTTTCCATCAGAGAAACCTACTTATTTATAAAAGGCAACCTGATAAATGCTGACATAACCTGCATCACCGATTTAAGACGCCCCTGTACTTTGTTGTGAATAAATGTATTGATATACTTATAGCAAATTTCTGTAGTTTTATTTTAATCTATACTCTAAACATATAAATAAAATTGAAGTGCCTGTTTGTAATATCAAAATAACAGCTTTTTACTAAATGCATATGAAAGTATATAGAGCACCTATAACAAAACAACCATTTTTTAAATTTTTGTCTGTCTGTCTGTTTGTTCCGGGCAATCTCCAAAACGGCTGGGCCGATTTTAACAGGACTTTCACTGGCAGATAGCTGATGTTACAAGGAGTAACTTGGCTACTTTTATTTTAGAAAAAGAATTAGGGTTCCGCGCAAAAATATAAAAAAACAAGAAATCCAAGAGCTCAGCGCGGGTGAAACCGTGGGCAGCAGCTAGTTTGAAATAAGAGACTTATGTACTCGAACCCTTTAGATACTCGATATGTTTGCAATTATTGACCACTGTTTCGCTGGATCTTGAGCGACGTGACGATGCGGTCGAATGGTGAATATGCTAAGAAGATTAGAACCCACTCTCAAGTGAAAGATGCTTTTTAACAGATTTTAACTTAACAGTGGTAACCATCGAGACAAAGAGTATATAAGACATCGAGATACAAACCTCAAGAGCTGCAGTGACGTTTGTTTGCACGAAATAAGTTCCACCATTTTTGCCTAGACACAATGCGCTCTGATTGGCTAAGCCACCGCCTCTCGCCGATTCCCCGTGCGCTGATACGCAGAGCGCTGATATTTGTTATAGCAAAATCAATACATTGTGACATCGGATAGTACAGTATTTCATCTCTCAGAATTAATATCTCGTTGGTCGTACATAACTAACCAGACATTTTCTAATGCTAGCAAAGGAAATGCCTTACCATGCTATGGTTGCATCACGATTTTTCCTTCACCAAAAGCCTCAAGTTCATTGTTGGATTCGAACAACTAACCTACAGATTGCTATCGGCGATCCGCCACAGCTATCATCGCTTCAAAAAACTTGCGCCTGTTGTAATTTTAATAGCAAAAGGTTGAACAGTACTCTGCTTTTGCTCTAAAATAATTCCTAACGGATCACTCTAGTCCCTGTTATCTAGATAAGTAGGATAAAGACCACTAGACGATTTATATATATCGTTAGTCTATCATTACCTACATAATTATGTCCTGATACTTAGGTATATGTAGGTACTACGTAATAAATAATAATAATAAAGGCAAACGACCGGCTCGTCTCGTTACCTAATAACATAAAAAAAAAAAAAATGCCCCGCTGCCGGCGGCACTCTATATAGGTTTTTTGTAATATTTTGTGTTCTTATAGAATATTGTAAAAAACTTAGACTTTAAGATTGTAAATAAATACCGTGAATAATAATAAATATTTATTCACCAAAAAACATAAAGCATTATCATTACACTATGCATGAAAAGAGAGAAACAGCATGTTTGCACAAGATTATTACAGATAATACCATTTCGAAAGATTGACAGTGGGCCCCAAACCAGGCTAGGCCTGTATCTTTAGCTACGTATACCAGCCACGAGCTTCTCGACACAATTCAACTTAATTTAAAAGCCTACAGAGCCATAAACTGTACAATACGGCGCGAGTATCACGGACGAATCCCAGGAAATTAAGCACGTATCTCTACAAAATATTGCTCCACTGGATTCTTTCATAATGGATGAGACAGTTACATTTCATGTTACAAATGCGCGCGTTTTTGTCGCGAAAATTGTGAGGAAATGGCGGCATTAAGTAACGGATCCTACGCGTGGCTGAAAGAAGAGGTGTTGTTCTTATGTTAGTATTTCATCAGGCCTGTAATAAATATTCGAGATTTTAGATTTAGAATTACCTACCTGCACATGAATGAGATATGGATGGATGCAAAAAGGTTTTAGCATTATCGGCAGAAAAGAATATAGGCCTTCACATTTCGTTTAGACACAATACAGCACGCTTGGCATATCTACCTACATCTTGGTGCTCGCAGTAGATTAAATGATATTGACCAAGAATGTTGCTGCCTACTCCCTGGATCCCCTTAGCGGGTTCATGGCACCCACGGGGGCCGCACGGGAAAAGGATAGGGTCCGAGTATTCATACACCGGGATCAAATGGTAAATAGATCTTAAGGTCCTACTTTTCGTCGCACAAACAGCAAAAAAAAAAAAAACTAGTAGGTATAGCCAAGTATAGAAAAGACTTATCTATAAAATATTTTATGGAAATGAAAAAAAAAATGGTAGAATAGTGTACTACAAAAATATAGTCCCATAATCATGAAAAAAAGTCGTAAAAAAGACCCCGAAAAAATTCTTTAATCTCGTAATGCTCAATATTTGGAAATTGAATATTGATCTAAAGACATAAAATATTTAAATTGATCTTTTTCATAATGAAATAAAAACTAAAATGGTCTTATATTAAAGAAACAAACTTAAATATTTGTCATTTCGTTCGCCAATGAGACAACTTCCTGATTGTTTCAAATGAAAACATCAAAAAGCCTGGCTATAACTCATTAGTTTTGTAGGAACAGGATTCTCTGTCATCAGTATTCAGGTCCCGCGCAGTAGTCATCGCTGCCGACAGGAGAGGATCAGCAATTATCGGGCTTCAAACTGTAGGGAGAGTTTACACTACAAATGAAAATCGGTGGCCTAACACATATTGTTTGGTCTTGAGAGCTCCCTAGAAAGAGCAGCTGGGAGTTCTTGAGAGCCTCCATTCTAGGTTGACCTTACAGTTGACCTGATGGTAAACGGTCACCGTTGCCTATGGACATTTGCATCACTAGGGCCGTTGCCAATGCCACTAAAATTACTGTGCTTACGAGGCTTAATCCACTAGGCCACATCGCTCGCAGAACCGATAACCGATGGGGAAGAAAGGTTCTCGAGTGGCGACCACGAACCGGAAGACGTAGTGTAGGACGTCCCCCCACTAGCTCGTCTAATTATCAAACATCATAAAAATAAAAATAAAATGCTTTGGCGATCCTTGAGAACTCGTTTGACTCCCACCTTGAAGGACTGCATTTTGTATGCACTGCGGAAAAACCTGTGGAAGGCGCTCGTTCCACATTGTGGAAGTAGGTAGATATGCTATATACTTCCAGGTCTCGATTATGTGTAGATGAGCTTTGTTCCGCTGGCGAGATGTTCGGTGATTTTTAATTCATGTATTGGCACCTTAATATCGAAGACTTAAGAAGCGCGAGTGATCGCGAAAAGTCAATTAAAAGTTTCCTGGCTATCCAGTCATTAAGGTGAGTCAATCCAAGCACCCTCTGTTTGGATAATGCCTTTTGTAGGCGTTTATTGGAATCTTTAAGGACACTTCAGTCGAGCCTTCTTCAAATTATGTCGTTAAAATTGTGAAGTTAAGCGTTAGCGGGATTTAAGTAAGTAGCTGGCTAAACAGACTGATAGAGCTAGCTAATAGTCTTTTCAAAGCGAGACCTTCAAAGAGTCTCACTATAAAAAGTTTGTTCAGCTTTTTATCCTTGTCTACAAGGGTACTAGCTTTGCAATCTTAGAATAAAATATGTGCCACACTAATGAAATCCCTAAAGTTTTTTCCTCTGTAGGTATAGGTCTGCGTTTGACCACTGTCTGACCTGACAGTAAAAGGTCAATTGCATTGAGCGAGTTTACTAGTTACTATCAAGTACTATCCGGCAATTCACAATATCACAGTAAACTCGGTGGTAAACAAACAGTGAGATTGTGTGTCATCATCACCTATAGAAAGAAAGAAAATACATTTATTTCAAAATACATTAGGTACAACATTTACAAACAAGTACAAAAAATAAAATAGAAAATAAGGGACAGACAAGTAGGTAAACTAAAAACGCAACGTTACGTGAGACCATGATAAAGATTCCGACTCAGCATGCAATTAAGGGCCAAGGACCTTAATAACTGGTTTTAAGTCGCGACCCATGACATCACGAACCTCCGGACAGGATGATAGAAATTATCCGGGCGGATAACGCTAATCTTAAAGTGACCAATCGTACTAGCTGATTAGGCTGCTTTTAAAATCATCGGCTAGTCAATTGGGTCGGTGATAATGACGTAGGTATGATTGTCTAGTTTCCAGACGATACCTAATTACTCGTGTCTTGAAAAAACTCAGGTTACAGCAATCGAGAAAGTAATTCAGGCAAAGAACCATATTACTATTTCACATACATAGTACTGATACTTAATGTGAATTTGTAATTTTTTAACCATAAAGATATAAATAAACAAAGTTCTGTACAAAAATAAACCAAAATAAATTCCCAATTTGGGAGGAAAAAAAGGAGGGACTTTATCCTAGGAACGGCCTCCTCAGATAAAGTTCCAGAGAGCTTGAACCTTACCGTCTGAGTAGAGTGATTGGCTTTTTTTGTAATCACCTATTATAATAGGTAATAATACCTAGCGAGAGAGCGCGGCCGAACGGGAACGTATGCGACTTTCACTCTAGCCCACCAGAGTTCAAATCCTGCCTTGCACCAATGTGAGCGGATTTGCCATAGGTCTACTTGCTCTAAAATGGTGAAGAAAAACATCGTGAGGCAAGAATCACAATATTCGAGAACATGTGACATCCACCAAGCCGCATCGGGCTCGCGTGGTGCATTTATGGCAAAAAACCCTCGCATGGGGAGGCCTATGAGCTGCATACCAGCTGATGATGACGATGATGAATATCCAGATATGGAACAAATACTGACCCTATTCCGTTTATGATTAAACAATTAATACGTATCTCATTGATAGGCTATGCAAAACCGTAGAAGTTGAAGTAAACCTTGCTGATTTAAAGTATGCTTGACAGAATCGCACCACAGGAAATGTTAATAGTCTTTGAATAGCCGTCCTTGTCTAGTAGCCAATTATTATCTAATTCCCTCACCGTTAACAAGTCCAAATTGGTCCAGTTATCGAGACTCCACTAAGTGCATGTTTTCCTTTTAACCTGCGCCTGCGCAAATAGGTACATTCACTCGAATCAACGTCATTCGGTGATTGAGTGTCGTTCGGGTCAGATGTGTTATCATGAACGGTATACTTTATTTTGTGTTGTTCAGTGCAACGCTGCTGCAAAGTTTAAATGCAAATATTGGAGCGTTTAGAACATTGCTTTATTCGGATTGGATAACTTGTAAGCCATTTTTTATTTATTATCACATAATTTCTAAACATATATAGGCTTGAAATCTGCGACTCCAATCAAATATCGTGTTTTTGAAGTCATATGACTTCGTGCGGATAAAATGTTATTGTAGGTATTCCTTGTATATTACAAAGTTGGAAATGTTTCCTACTTGTACAACAGGATAACTGTGTTACTTCCTCAAAGAATAGATATTTTTGTTGCTTTGTGCAAACAACTGTACTTTATTAGAAATAAAAACATAAATGATTGCTAAACATTGTCAACAAAACATAGTCACGACGTACATCACTAATGTTTACTATCATTTAGAATTAAAAACTCAAATTTAGAAGACATAAGACTAACCTCGTCCCAATGTTACCTTAAATATAACCTTTGAATAGTTAGGAAAGGTTAAAACTAGTTGTAGGTAGGTACTCCGGGTTACCACTGACAACTTATCTGTTTTCCTTGGATAGAGTGCGTTTTGAAGGATAAAATCTGGGTCAAAATAAATTGAAATAGGTAACTATTAAGTCTGTATTTAAATCTGTATTTTAGCAATATTATCTCCATGTTTTCGGCGTGGCTCAATTACAAACAAAGAAAATAATATCTAAAGATTGCCAATTATAATACGGGTATTAGTTAGGTAAGTAAAGATTAAAAAAAAATCGAATATTAGCTTATATAAACAGTAAACACGAACGTGACCCTGACCTGACCTCACGAGGCCGTTTTATCTCTCTCGGGTCGATTACCTTGCGTTTATGTATTAGCAAAGAATTAACTGTTTTAATCAGTGTCCTGATTGGCACATATTATAAAAGAATACTCGTTAGTCGATTGACAGTTAAGGCTCTTTTGTTCATGATCAACGTTATCATTACTATCTATATAATATAGATAGGATAGTTTTAATTACTTATTGCTAATTACTAAAAAAGTACAATAATAAGAATTTATTTAGTGCTGGTGATGCAATGCTGTAACAATGGTGCATATTGTATGCAATTTAGTACGCCCTTGACATGTTGAGAGGGAACTAGATCACCACAGTTTCCGTATTGGTATTATATCTGTGTATGTAATAAACCATACAAAACATTAGGTATCGATTTTTAAACTGTCGTGGTATTTTTTGAACATTATCATAATAAACAAGATATTTAGGTACCTATATTATATGATGTTTGTTTTGAGTTTCCACTTTAACCGCCGTGATCGCACATTAAAAAAAAACACATATTTTTCACTCAACAATGTATATTTTCAGGTGACCACAACAAAACTCTGAACTATGGCGTCAGCGAGGTCCAAATCTACTTCTACGACTTCCAAAACAACTTCAACATCTCCTACCCCATCGACACAGCTGTCGAAGCCATCACTACCAACTACAACTTAGACGTAACCAGGAAACTGATCTTTTTCGTCCCAGGATACAAGTCACACATCAGCAAAAAGACCGAAGAACTGGTCCGGCAAACCTTTAAAGACGTTCCCAACAGTTATTTAATCATCGTCGACCATTCGCTCTACACTTCCGCTCGTGGTGGAAAGATCAAAAGTTACGAAAGATCTGTAACCCACGTGTACTACATCGGAAAAGCTTTAGGGCAGTTGTTGGCAAAGCTGCGAGCTGACGGCTATCCTTCCAAGAATATTCACGCAATAGGCCACAGCTTAGGAAGCCAGATGCTTGGTTTCGTCGGTACCACATACACCGAACTGACGAACGAGAAGATCTGGAGAGTAACTGGTATCGATCCTGCTGGGCCTTGCTTTTCGAATAGTTTCATCCAAGATCAGATCAGATCTGGAGTTGGTGAATACGTGGAAGTATACCATTGCAACGCTGGAGGCTTGGGCACGACTGCTGTTCTAGCTGATACAGACTTTTTCATGAACAAGAAAGGAAAGAAGCAACCTCCCTGTCACGAAGGTATCATTCCTGGTAAAGGAGAGTCGGATGCAGCCAAATGCAGTCACAAGGCGTGTGTGAAGTATTATATGCTCACTGTCCACCAGCCGACCTGGTATCTGGCATGGAGATGCGACTCTTACGATAACTTTTCCGACGGAAGGTGTTCTGGTAACGAGGTCACGATAGCGGGGTATAGCAATCCGGGAAATGCCACTGGAGTATTTTACGTTTCCACCGAGACTTACGGAGTGTTTTAATTTTGACACCAAAAACTGTTAAGTACCAAAGAAATTATGATTACGTAGGCAGTAAAAATGTATGTTCTCTATTTTACCTTATGGCATATCGTAACTAAAGGCGGATCAAAATATCCAAAAGGTCCTTGTTTTCGTCGCACAAATCTCCATTTTACTAGACATTTGTCTCGAAATGCTCAATGTTTTGAGCGACAACTATTATATTTTTGTGACCAAAAAAAAAGGAATTAATTTAATCCTCTAAAGACATACTATGTAAAAATCTTCAAATTTTATGGTCTCTTTTTCTTAATTAAATAAAAACTACGAAATAACAATTAAAAGCAAATGCATCGCCATTTTCAACCTTACTTCAATACAAACGAAAGATGTTTCAAGGAGCGCCTTAATGATTGATTAATTTAAGTATATTTGTTTTGTATTTGGCCGCAATAGAAAATAATTAAACAATCTTTAACCATCTACCAATCACGTACACACTCTCATATTGAACTAGTATGTCTTGTTATGGTATTATTTTAAGATTTATTTCTACATTTTCCTTGATATCGCATTCCTGGAATGTACCGGCCTTATATTATTATATTTAAGTAAACTACACTATAATATTATTTGTTCCGTATTAAGTATAGATATTTTGTATGTGCTTCGTAAATGTTATTAGTAAGTATTTAATCTATACAAATAAATAAACTTGAAGTGTATGTTTGTAATATCAAAATAACAGCTTTTTATCAAATGCCTATGAAAGTATATACGGTACCTATAACAAAATAACCATTTTTTTAATTTTTATCTGTCTGTCTATCTGTTTGTTCCGGGTAATCTCCAAAACGGCTGAGCCGATTTTGACGGAACTTTCACTGGCAGATATAGCTGATGACTGAAGACTTTTATTTTAGAAAAATAATTAGGGTTCCGCGCAAAAAAATAAAAACCATGAAATCCAATATCTCCGCGCGGGTGAAACTGCTGGCAGCAGCTAGTACTACATAAAATTGTACTGTTTTAATCTTTCACGGTTATTCAATATTTCGTACATTGTATACATTGTAACGGAGTATTTATCATGATTATTTTTGAGCAATGAGCACCCGATATTTCTACAATGTTCACGGGAATAGTGATACTTGCAAGAGTCTTCCGGTCACCAGCCGGAACTTGGGGGAGGCCTATGTTCAGCAGTGGACCTCCCACTGCTGAACATAGGCCTCCCCCAAGTTCAAGGCAAAAGTAGCAATGCGAAATGTTTTGTTCATCGCTCGTACTCAATAATAATCATGGTAAATATCCCGTTACAATGTGTAAAATACATAATAGGTATGTGTGTATATTGTGTTGCCTTTAGAAGCACACAAGGTCAGTACAAAATTTCGTCATAATTGAATATAAGGAAGTGGTCTAAAATTGATTGCTAACTGCGTTGTTACTGACAAATAGACAAACAAACAAGTAATTAGTAAGTACTGATTTGTTTAATTGGTCGATTGTGATGCAAAGTGCGTGCAAAGTTGCCCTACAGAACCCAAAAAATGTCTTAACTTATATAAGTAATTTGAATGTTCTCATAATATTTGTAGTGATCTTAGGAACTTGCTTTGTAACATTTATTTACGAACATAGCAACTAGCGCATTGCAGTGCCACGCAGGCCTTTGTATTCCAAAGTCTTGGGTGGCACTGCAATTGTTATGGATTGACGTTGTGCTTACTATCAGGCAAACGACCCGCTTGTCTCATTACCCAAGTAAATAAAAAAAATTACAATCAAACAAGAGTTGCTTTCTATTTACTAGTTATTCACTAAAAAATGTACATGTTTTTTTTGCCCACACGGACAGTCGCGGAAGAGTTGAATCTACCACCTGCCAGACTAACATGCGCACCACGCAATTTTGTCTCGCTCTTTCTCGTACGAATATGAGACAAATGCACGATATAACCATCAACAAAATTTTGTCACGGCGAGCATGTTAGCACGGCCAAACTACACACACTACTTACATACATACGGCATTGCAGTTCAACGAGGCAATGCCGCCAGCATGCTGGGTACGCTTCCAACTGGTAGTGGGCTAGAACATTTGGATTATCTATAGGCCTACTTTGGCTTGTAGATTATCCAACTGTTTTGGTAGCTAGGTTAGATGTAGTGTTTATTAGCTAGGTAGTTAATAAAGGCACTTATTCGCATTGCAATTATTCTTATGGACAAATGTGGCACCCAACATCAGGTGGACCTCTCTCATCACCTATACAAAAAAGCTTATTTATTTTCTCGCGAAGCTAAAAATGGAAATTGCTAGCAGCGGGCGCATCAGAGGCCTTCTGTCACATGACACATTACCGTCATTTATATACCTCCATAAAGACGTTCGGGAGAAGAAGCGATGGCGCCCATAAGTCAGGAGGGGCGGTAGTTAGGTACCTAGGTTATTCAAAAAGGACGTATACAGAAAAAAAATAACTTTCACAAAATAAAAATTGTAGCTGTCGCTTAATTATTATTAATAACTAGCTGCTGCCCCGCGGTTTCACCCGCGTGGAGATTTTGGATTACATGGTTTTTATTTATTTGCGCGGAACCCTAATTATTTTTCTAAAATTAAAGTAGCCTATGTTACTCCTTGTAACATCAGCTATCTGACAGTGAAAGTCCCGTCATAATCGGTCCAGCCGTTTCGGAGATTACCTGGAACAAACAGACAGACAGACAGACAGACAAAATTAAAAAAAAAATGCTTGTTTAGTTATAGGTACCGTATATACTTTCATATGCATTTAGTAAGGAGCTATTATTTTGATATTACAAACAGACACTTCAATTTTATTTATCTGTATGGATTATGCCAATTCAACGAGATTCTGCCAGTATGTTAGATGTCTTGCTACTGCCAACTGGCAAGAATATTTGAGTTATCTACCTACACATATTGTATAGTTTTACGACGGCCATTTTATCTGGTTTTGTAGATATAAGTTCCCAGTTATAATTACAAATAGTATTTATGTAGTAGCTGGTTAACAACGGCATTAAGCCATTTTGAGAAAAATGTTGGAATGTAGGTACTTTTCATAAAAATATATACATCACAAAAATTTCGCTACCGGATTCGAAACTGCGTCTTCTGGCTTGCCGGGCCAGACGCCTTAACCACTAGGCCATGGGAGCAATCACTATTGACTGCGAAATTCTGGCATCGCTATAAAGCGGGTCTGCTAGATGGAGCTACGGCTTGTAAGCCGAAAAAGAAATACATCATATCAAGAATTTCGCAGTCAATAGTGATTGCTCCCATGGCCTAGTGGTTAAGGCGTCTGGCCCGGCAAGCCAGAAGACGCAGGTTCGAATCCTGTTGGAAGCGAAATTTTTGTGATGTATATATTTATGTGAACATCCGCTAGTGTCGGTTAACACTATAAAATATATTTCGTAGGTACTTTTTATTTACTGTACAGTGAGGCTGAGGGAGAAGTACCCCTGCTGGTCCCAACCTAGCTGCGCTCTGTCACGACTCACGGGCCATGGTGTGGGTGAGAAATATCACCGACTCACTATGGTTATATAATACGTGCTCCCACTTTTAAATATACCGTACATTTGTTTGAAGGGAATAATGCAGTGACGAGGTACTTTTGGTAGAACGGGACTTAAAAGAGAACCAATTTCTTTGGGCTGATGACAAGTATGGATACCTAAGGATAGAGTTTTTTATGTTATTTCGTAACGAGACGAGCTGGTCGTTTGCCTGATGGTAAGCATAACGCCGGCCCATAACAATTGCAGTGCCACTCAGAACTTTGAAACATAAAGGCCTGCGCGGCACTGCAGTGCGCTCGTTACCCTGAGACATTAATAGGTATTCAGTCTCATAAGCCCAGTAATTTCACTGGCTAATCTGCTCATCAAACCGGAACACAGTAAAGCTTGCACATTACTGCTTGGCGGCAGATTCTACGAGCAAAGCGGTGGTAACAATCCAGACGGAAAAAATAGTATTAGAAAAATCACTCTGCCTGCCTTGATAAAAGAGCTATGGGTAGCAAAAGTAGGTTAGAAGTACTATATTACTGCTTATTTCTTTTAAAACATAAATTATGGTTAAAATGTAGTATGTGAGCATTACTGCAGGACTACCTTTTTTGATGCTATTATTTAGAGCAAGTCGAGAAGGAAGATAGTGCCGTAAATTGTGGTTCACATGCATTCAGCTAATGTGCTTCGGGAAATAATCTACTGTTTGTTGCCTTCGAGGTGCGACGCAGTACACATTTTTCAGTAGGGAATGTACTAATATAAATAATTATGTGATGTGTAGCAAAAAACACTTACGAAATACGTTGCTAAGTTACCCTATAATTTTATGAAGAGTAGCGTGTACTCTTTTATGGGAAGGCCAGGCAATTCCTTTGGGCACGGGGTTTAGATAACCTAAAGACGCGCGTTCGAATCCCGTTGGCAGAAATTTTTGAGATGCATAAGTACCTATATTTATGTAAACATCTCGCTAGTGTCAGTTAACACTTTAAAATATATTGGCTATGTTTTGTCTTTTTCAATTCAGTTTAAATTTGTCAAAGATCAACAAAGACAAAACATAGATTAACTATATCCTACTTCCTACTAATATTATAAATGTGAAAGTGTGTATGTTGGTTTGTTTTTCTTTCACGCAATAACGGAGCACCGGATTGACGTGATTTTTGACATAGATATATGTAGTTCATGAACTGAAGAGTAATATAGGCTATTTTTTATCCCGGAAAATAGCATTGTGCCTGTGAGAACGCGGGAGAAAACTACGGGCAGAAGCTAGTATTTATATATACCAACATTTAACACTGTTCAACTGAAAGTAAAAGTGCACGTCTATACAATAGTCACTGAAACACAATGTCACATGAGATAAATAACTAAATAATACAACAAGAAAACGAAAAAAAAAATGTTTCTCCTGGATTTCACAATTGCGACACGTCGTGCGTTAAGACGTCTTCAACTTCTGCGCAAGTACGGAAGTCCAAACGATATTTTTGTCTAATCGAAAAAACTGATAAATTTATCGATTGTTGCGAGTACCGAAGTCTGATCGTAAAATATGGTAGTAGCTCTATATTCTCTTTGGATTCGACCAAGCTATTCGATAACTTTTGTCGGTTGTATAGAGACTCGATAAATTATATAAAAAATCGATAAAACGCACTTTATCGATTTGAATTTTCAATTTTATCGATCGAAAAGATCCGCGATTTTCTTTTTCTTTAAGTACCGTGTGATCGTGTGTTATTGCATCGAAATACTAAAAGCATTACATTTCCTACTGCCTATTTAGGGCAACTATGTAATGATGCCGTAGTTTAGGAGCGGTAATGATACTATGTTTTAGGTTTGCGCTAATGACTTGGCTCTACGCTGATAACTAATGCAGTAGCTAGGCACTTCCTTGTACTATAAATTATGCTTTCAGTTATTTGATAAGAACTTAGGGAAGTAGTGTCATTAGGTAACTCATGGAAGCGTTCTGGAGCCCAATTCTCGCGCAAATGACATCATGTCGGATTCGAGATATGTCGAAAAAAAATGGCGTATGTCGACTCAAAACTAATTTTCGTATTCTCGTAATGTCACGATAGAGATATGTCTACCGCCAGCGTTCGACATGCATGCAGTTTTTTGAATGCGTAGACATTTTAGTGAGATTTTTCGTAGAGACATATGATTAGAGATAATCTTGAATCCGACATAATGTCCCTAAATACGAGAATTGGGCTCCTGTGCCTAGCTACTTTTATGCCTCTTTTCTCTTCTATTTCATTCAAAATTTCGTGTCATCAAATGCTGAGGTACTCTTCTAATTAACTTATCTCGAGAAGCATAAAAAAGAATCGGATTTCCATGTGTATAAAAATATGGAATTATAGCGTATCTTACGTTTCCAGCCTATTTTGAACTCTCATTGGTAAGTAAGCGGTTTCAATCTGGACTCGATTTACACTGGTCATAATAATGGGTTAAATAAGATAAAATTTATAAGCGCATACTTTTTATATGTTAACTAGCTGAACCATGGAGTGTCAATTCGCATTTTACCTACTTTTATGAGCTTATTATTTGCGAGTGTGTCCGAGCGGGAACTTGTGCGACTTTCAATCCGACGCACCATAGTTCGAATGTCGGCTCGGCCCACACCAATGACTTATATCACGTTATGTGCGGATTATTCACACTCGCTCTAAAACGGTGAAGGAAAACATCGTGAGGAGACCGGCATGCTCAAGAACCACAAAATTCGAGGACATGTGACATCCACCAAGCCGCAGTGGGCCCTCGTGGTGGATTATGGCCCACACCTCTCTCTCTGAGAGAAGGCCGGTATCCCAGCAGTGGGAGCGTATGAGGCTGATAATGATGTTAACTTGGACAGTCTTAGGTAATAATTTTGTTCTAACTGTTCAAATTTTTTATCGATCCGAAGGCGAGATAGGATTAACTTTAACAACAAAGTCCCAACTCAGTGCTAATTAATACAATTAAGGGAATATAAAGTAACGAATTATGCTAAAACCCGTTTTAAGTTTCTCTAACGAATACATCTCAGAAGTTAGACCAAAGTTTGGCTGTAAGTGACGTTGTTTCTTTGTTCTTAACTTATGTGTTTATTAGCCGGTACATAATTTTCAGTCCTAAAAAACAACAGGGAGTTAATTAGTTATGTACCTACCTAATTACTCTTTAAGTTCCAATTGTATAACAATTTTAGTGAATAAACGGCATTATTATTTTTCCACCCCTATAGTATTCTTTCATAAAATATGTTAAGACTCATAAAATACCGACGAATTGAGAACCACCTCCTTTTTTGAAGTCGGTTGAAAACTATTATGAAAGCGCCGTGGCTAAGTTGGTAGTAAGCCTTCCTGCAAAGCGAGGAGCTCAAGGCTCGACCCCGGCCGAGGCAGACTTTGTGCGGTGAGCACAGCCAAGGTGATCATAAAGTTTGTTCTCGGGTCCTGTATGTTTGGTGGTGAGTATTTCTATGTGTCCGTGACACCTGTGATACAGGGAATCCTAGTGCACGGATAGTGTATGTAAGGGCAGCGTAGACGCTTATGCAAACGTACGTTTGCTTGTCAGAATAACAACGCTTTGGCGTCAAGCGCGGATTTCGTGATACTCGAAATGCGCGCTTGACGCAAAAGCGTTGTTGTTCTGACAAGCAAACGTACGTTTGCATGGGTCTACGCTGCCTCTAAGCGTGTATTCTTATATAATTTTGTTATTTCACAATGAATGAAAATAATTTGTTATTTTTACAAGTCACGCCTGCCCATGCCCACACAGATTTTATTCGATAACTCGGCTAGTTTTTCTCGATAGCTGAACCTGGATATTTGCGTTCCAGTCGTCGACGCTCGGCGGTGATGGCAAAAACGTCAGACCGGCAAATTGAGTGTAGTTCCCAGCGGGAAGGGAGAAAGGTCCAGTGAAGCGCTGCAGTGGCTTTTTAATGCTGTAGTTTTAAACTCTGAAAAAAGTTTGTTCGCAGGCCATCACCGCAGGTCGGAGAGTGAAGTTCGTCTAAATTGTTTTTGGACGGACAACTTTGAAAGACAAATCTATTGGTACTTTTTTATATTATTGGATAAAAAGACGAGCAGGTCGTTTACCTGAATGGTAAGCATAACGTCAGCCCTCAATTACAGTGTCAGCCCGAACTTGGCAGCACAAACCCCTGCGCGGCACTGCAGTGCGCTTGTTACCTTGAAACATCAGGTAAGTCACGAGCCCAACACTGGCTGGGCTGATTTGATGAGCAAAGAAGTCAGTGAAATTACTGAATTTCACTGACTTCCTTGCTCATCAAACCGGAACACAGCTTGCACATTACCGCTTGGTGGCAGACTATAGGGGCAAAGCGGTGGTCCCAAACAGATGGTAACTCGTAGTAGAGCTAATCCTACCAACTATAAGCGTATGATGAAAGCTGTGGCCAAACCTGAACTCTCGCACGGAAGCTTTTTACTGGGCTTATGAGACTTAAAAATTAATAAAAAAATTGCTTTAAAAAAGCTACGAACCGACTTCAGTGACAAACTACTGAACCGATTTTGATGAAATTTCTATGGGACCAATTTGAAAGTATATCTGTTCAAATAAAAAAAGAATTTTCCAAATCGCTTTATAAATGACGGAGAAATGAGGTAACAAACATAAAAAAAATACCCGCCGAATTGACAACCTCCTCCTTTTTGGAAGTCAGTTAAAAAATCAAAATTAAAATAATTTATTTTACTTAATTCCAACATATTGTAGCTCTTACCCTTAGTTTTACCCGAAAAAATGCACCGTTCCTGTGTGACCGCAGGTAAAACCGTGGGCGGAAGCTAGTAAATAATAAAAACAACTTAAGCTGTCAGTGATGGAAAACTCAGGGTGCAACCATAAAGTTGTTATATTGTTGTATAGCATTTTCGCAGTCAAATGCAGTAACTATCACAATCGTGGTGTCAGTGCACCCAAAGCTCGTTTTCAAGTCTTCATTTATTCACGTGTAAATCACTGCAATTCGAGGTCAACGACCCATAAAACACCTACATTTTTCCTGAATGTCCGACCTCAAACATTAAGCTCTAGCAATATTCATTAAATAGCATATTTCCATTTTTTTATAGCCACCATTACGCTATTATTTCGCCAAAGCGCCTCCGAGGCGAAATATCACAGAATTAAGCACCATTTATTATTAAACAAGACCAAATGGAGAGAATAACTCAAAATGCGGACAATTAAGCTGGGATATTATTGTCTGCAACATTTCCTTAACAATTAAGGTTTAGGGAATTCCGATGGCCGGGAAATTTGTTCTTGTTGCTATCAGTTTCGTCGAATTTTTAAAGGCGTTGTAGTGATTGATTTAGGAATAACCGTCACGTGCGAAAATTAGACGTAAGGGGCACCTTAGACGCTCAAGCAAACGTACGTTTGCTTGTCAGAATAACAACGCATTTGTGTCAAGCGCGCATTTCGAGTATCACGAAATCCGCGCTTGACGCGAAAGCGTTGTTATTCTGACAAGCAAACGTACGTTAGCTTGAGCGTCTTAGGTGCCCGTAAGGCTCTTTGACTTCCAGAACAGGTTGAGACTTGAGCCCACGCCGAAAGTGCGAGACCTTAGTTCATAAAGCCTTGGCCCCCTAGACAAATGGCATTTCGCTTCGAAGCGACTGTCACTAGTATGAATATCACGATAGTACAAAAGTTAAAAAAATGTAGGGAATTGAATTAATAATTATGTCGCTATACAAACAAACAAACTTCGGTAATAATAATCGTAAAATTAGAATTGCTTCAAATCGGTCTCTCCATAGTCAAGTTGATACCTAAGTTAACATGCTTTATAACTTACGTAATACGTCAAAATCGCTGGTTTTCGATGTGTCCAGGTGTTTGAACTAATTCTTTTACTTCCTTATGGGTCACTTTGCTATAGCAGTTTTTTCATAAAAGTTCTTTCATTGAACTTTTTCACAATAACGATTAATGCAAACTAGCATTAATCGTTACTGTGAAAAAGTTAACTATAATATAATAAGTAACGATAGTTACACGATATTTTCCTTCACAGAAAGCTCGAGAACATTGTAGGAAACGAACCCCTACAGATTTACATACGGCACGGCGGTAGCCTCCTCCTGGCTAGTTACCAGTCTTTGTCACCAAGCACATATCGGGGTCAAATACTTACCTGTCAAATACAGTGCCGTTACTATCCTTTTCTGCGCCCGATGCAAGCTTCTATAACTGCGCCCTAATGTTCTTATCTAATGCGTGTCTGGTCATTTACGGGGTCTGCGCCCTGTGCCTAGGCACCGCTGGCACCGCCTTATTTAGCACTGGTCAAATACAAAAAAACACACAAAACCAATCACATATTCTATTTAAAAAAGTCCAAATGCTCTTGGCGCTAAATGGTTCTTTTTCTTTGGAGAGAGAATTGAAAGTTATTGTTTAAATATTAACGAACTACCAGAGTAACATTACAATGGAATGCTGATGCGCTTCTTACAATACGGTACAAGATGTAAAATGTGAGCGATTTAAACATTTTGTTAACACACGAGTGCAGGCATAGTCTTCTGTGAGTGTATGTTGGGTGGGTAAGTAAAACATGTAGTCGGCCACCAAGCGTAGTCCGCAAGCATTACTGTGTTCTGTTTTGATGAACAAAGTTGTCAGTGAAGTAATTGGGTATGTAATGACGTCTAACGGTATAACGAGCGTTTGTGTTTCAATGTTCTGGGGGCATTTCAATTGTTATTTAAATAAATAACGCTTAATAACACACTCATACCCTCACATAGGATTCCCTGCGTCACAAGTGGTTTGGAAACATTTAGATGCACAACTCAATCATTCAAGACTCGATACAAACTTTAATTAAGCTCAACACACCTTATTACCACAAAAAACAACATTTAAACGCCTGTCTAGTTAGATTCAAGATAAACGTCTAAAATGATTAGAAATGTCACGACAAAATTGAGTTATACACTCCATAAATTAAGGATAATAAGGTTGTGGTTGTTTATTTCAAACAAGCGACTAAGGCATGTTTAACCCTAAGCAGCAACATATGTTTAGGGTGTATTTAATTTTTGTTGGTATGACTGAAAATCTTTGGCCGGGCCGAGGATCAAACGTAGGGCTCCTCGCTTTGCAAGCAGGGTAACTACTTAGCCACAGGCGTCATTTTTCGCTATCAGTTGCACTCTTGCGCCGGTCCTCATTGAATCGTCGATGTTTCCCCACCGATGGCCACGAGATATTTCATTTAAATACTCTGCAGATAGTTAGAGGCTTCTAGAGAGCTACAATATCTTGTTCGCTGCTATATTACTAAAGTTTCATGGTATTGAAGTATTTCAATGAACATTTAGTCATGTTTGAACACGTTGGAATTTACTTATTCATCGGGGGATCGGGAGAAGCCAATTCGATTAGATTTTTACCAAATTTTTTAAATCTGTAATAGGCTTACGTTTGACCACGATCTCACCTGATGTTAAGCGACGATGCCGTCGACGATGTAGCATGTTTGCCTAGAAGAAACCTGTTCACTCTCGTCTCACACTATCACAGCACAGACCAATATCTCTCCAAAGCAGAAAGCTCAATCTTCCTGTACCTACCCCTAAATTCAAAATGAACTCATAAAGATGAGTGATGCGACACGGTCTCGTTACACTGACTCACTTTGACTGCCATATTTCTACGTCACATAAGAATATCTCAAGTGTCTTACAAAGACAGTCACTCTTTTGAAATGCTCTTTCACATAATAAGTACATAGATGTGTACAGTTGGATGCAAAAAGAATACTGACTACTTTGGTACTAAGTAAATTTATACACATGAAAACTTTTTTAAGCGAGTCACCAACTTGTAGTGGTTTGAATCCCACAATGCGCTTAGGCTTTCAGTCTAGGAAAATAAATAAACAAATAAATAAACGCTTACACTCATACCCCTAGGATTCCCTGTGTCGCAGTTGGCATGGACAAACACAGATATACATCACTAACATCCAAGACCCGAGAACACACTTTATGCTTACATAAAATCTGCCCCGGCCGGGAATCGAACCCGGGACCCCTCGCTTTGCAGGCAGGGTTACTACCAACTTAGCTACGGAGCCGGAAAACACCGTGATATACCCGTGGCTTGGTTAAAAATCGACTGATTTTTATTCGCAAACTATACAATAGTTATCTATATGATATAACCACAATGGAATATGCGCGCTGCAGAACAAAATTGCTTGTGTGTGCAAGAGGGAATACTTAGTCTTTGTTTTGCGATTTTGTTTCGATTGCTCGTAAGTTTTTTAAATTGAATCGTATAGTGCGCGCATGGCCTAATAAATACAAGATACAAACATAAGATAGTTCAGATCGAAAATTGCAAAGAGCTTTATCAGTTTTTCTATTGTCTTAGTAATCAAATTTCTTTAGACAATAACGTGGAGTTTAAAAACTGTATTAGGAGTCATGTAATGATTTGCTATTATAAATTGCGTATAACTGAGACTTTGACTGGCAGATAGCTGATGTTACAAGGAGTAACTTAGGCTACTTTTATTATAGAAAAAGTATTAGGGTTCCACGCCAAGTAATAAAACCAGTGAAATCCATCATCTCCACACGGGTGAAACCGCGGGCAGCAGCTAGTTTCAAATAAATATATCAATATCAGCAAAACTTACCATTTAGACAAGTACATTTACCAAGTAGAAATGGTTGCAACAGATTGTACTTCATACTTGCTAGGAAGATATAATAGATGCATCACAGGAGACAACGCGAGCTACATAATGCACTAAGATGCACTTAGTGCGACGGCAAGACTCAAGAGGCAGCCTTTGTACAAAAAATACATTACTGTATAAAACTTGTACCTAGGTAAAGTGAGAAGCGACGCAACGCGACGCCTTAAAATATCTTCTTCCTCAACAGAGGTAGTCATTCGTTTTTTGGCGGGAATACGAAAATATGCTGCTGTTGATTTTGTGTTTACTAAAACCTATGTTCTAACGAGTGTTAATGTGTAATAATGGTGGATTAAGTGTTCGTAAACGTGCATGAGTGAAAGGCAAATAGTACAAAGACGAAAAACGTGTATTTTCGTATTCTATCCAAAACTCCATAGAAGCGTTCAGTAAAGTATCCACCGCTTTACTGAAGCGTCACATCGACTCGACCACGCCTAGACTAAACTTTAACGTGACTTTGACGACTTATATAGAGATTTATTATAACTTGACACTGGCTAAAGACGAAACCGCGTGGAGCCAAAAAAAAAGCTAGTCATTTGTTTTTCTAGATCTTTTTCAATTCGAATGGCCCCGATCGCGCTAATTTGAAATGACAGCGTACAGTTATGGTTTGGTTGTGGTTTGATACCAACTGTTATTTAGTTTCGGTTCAGGCGTGTGGAATTCAATATTGCCGTTCATTTGACAGCGTTAACTGTCAGTTGTTGTCGAGAAACGTCTCAACTTTTGGTAAAACTATTAGCGCGATACGAAACGGTCAAAAAGCTGTTATGCGGTCGTGGTTTAGTAGCGGTTTGGTTGATAATTTTTAACGCGATTGCCCTCCAGTTTGAAACATGAAACTTGTCTTTTCCAGACGCGAGACGTTAGATAGCCAATTAGCACGTCACAACGAGTACCTTTCGGCTTGATCGATGGTTCGAAGAGGAAGAAGTAATTAAATTATGTAATTCCAAGGCTCTCTCGCCGATAGCGGAATAAATCTAGTCTAATTTAGATTATTATAATAACAATAACAATATTATGTACCTATATTTATTATAATTAGTTAGACATTGTTTTGACGCTTTGACATCAGTCGGGAATTCTATCCCAGACTGTTATGACATGTATTAATCATGAGACACGATTATATTAATTAAAGATTATCCTTATTGTATACAGGTATATGCAGGTTGAGTTTGAATTGGTATGTTATCAAGACAGGGGGTCTACTCCTCGAATCTACGGAATTTTCCATAGAAGAAATGGCATTTAAAGTTTACGTCGAAATTCTACTAAAGAATTTCCAGGCAACCCTAGATCAGCTGATTGACTTGAACTATGGTGAACTTTTTCAATGCTGATGATGATGATGATTAGAAGAGACAGAAACAGCTCCAGAAAATGCCGCGCATTCACGTTTGAAGTTGACTTTTTTTTTAATTGAAAATTTGGAATGACGTTTCCAAGGGAGGTTCTTACAACTTGTGAACGAACATCTGGGTCAACATACAAATTTAAACTCATCCTGTATAATGTATAATTGAGGTTGTTAGTCCATATGCTAGTCCTACTGCCGCGTTAGATTGTATACATAAGAAACAGGATAAATCAAGCAGGAATAGGAATTGAAAATAATTTACAATTCATTTTCAAATAACTTAAAATTTATTTTCAAAGAATATAAGTTTTAGTTATTTATTTCAATTATAAAATGAGTATTATAATTAATTACTATTATAGTGTTAACAGTTTTAAGAAAATAAATAAGTATGTATGTATAGTTATGAAATATACTTTATAGTGTTAACTGACGGGCGTCTGGCCCGGATAGCCAGAAGACGCAGGTTCGAATCCAGTTAGAAGCGAAATTTTTGTGATGAACATAATTATTTGTATGTACATCACAAAAATATCAATAGCTATAATAATATGTACTTATACACTTTCAGATTTTCCGCCATGTGTTTGGTCTATACAAGTTCCAAAAAACATATTATGATGGTTCCTGTTGTATTTAGATTTTATGGAACACAATCACGGTTTGCCATTCCTTTACATTTATTGTGTATACGCAAAAGACATATACCAGACCGGTCCTAATTCTATCTAAACAAATGATTTAAAAATGACAATGGTTTCGTTGCTAAATGATCACTTTAGGCACTTTCACTATTAAAGCACAATCATTTTTCGATGGCTGCCTGTGACAATGGCAGTCATTAATAAACCATTGTTAATTTTCGTATGCTCTTCATCAAAGTGATCAATTTGCAATGAAACCGTTGTCATTTTTATGACACTTTTATTAGCTTCATTTGTAACTATTAACTAACACACAATGTAATAAAATCTTACCCTAAGATTCAGAGACGATTCTAAGCGTAGACTTTGGCTTCCATATGTCAAAACTGTATAGAATTTTAACTTATGGAAGCGTGAGTCCACGCTAAGATTCGTCTCTGAATCTCAGCCTTAGAGACACAAGCATATGCATTCCTCTGTCAAAGTACAAGTCCAGGTGGCCATGCATATTATTAAAAGTATGTTATGATACAAGCGTGCTATGTTGTTCATTACACACAGCCTCAAAGCCGTCAAAGGTCCTCAAAGGTCAGCCGAAAGTCAATTTTAACCTAATTCTAATTGGCGTATCAAAATGAAACTTTGTATGTATTTGTAGTTCTGTTGCTGAACTAAAATTTGGTACCTTGTAGCTGATCTGATGATGGAGCCAGGAGGTAGATAGTGGAACTCTTCAGTGGCTACAAGTAAACGCTTCCAGATTGGGCTCAGATGATTCGTTTTTTCTTCGATTTCATTCGTGTCGATTGACCTATACTTTGATCATTGGCACTTCCAACAATGTGCTTCCATCGCATGCAATAGTAGGTAATTAATATTGGTCTATTTAATACCATTGAGATCATACTTTTTTGTTGAAAAGTAAAACACGCCAGTTGCTGTACCAGGGTTTCCTTCCCCTGCCAGAGTCATATCGTTCTTTGAACACTTCTCACTCTTGAAACTCTTGTACGAGTCACATCTGTAAGCAGAGAACAACTTGGGATTCTTCACAGAAGCTGTCCAAACATCGATACAAACTCTATGGTTACACGTAGCTGCTTTCGAGGAATCCAGGAAACCAGGGACAAGAGGTGTACTACATTGAGGTTGAGTTTCTCCTTTCTTGTTGACTATAAAATCAACATCTCCAAGGATACTTGATGTCCCAAGTCCCCCTGAGTTGCAGTGATACACCTCCACGTAATCAGCTACGCCAGACCTCACTTGTTCATTAATCAGAGTCTTTGAGAAGCAAGGTCCAGCGGGGTCTAAGGCTGTTATCCTGGGAATCCTTTCTCCAGTTATATTGAGGAAAGTTTCTCCGGTATGCCCCAGCATTTGAGATCCTAAGCTGTGTCCAATACAGTGTATATTCTTCCTGGTTAGTCCTCCAGCGTTTAGCTCTACCAGCATATTCCCTAGTGCTTTACCAATATAGTGGACGAATCTAACTGCTCTTTCGTAGCCAAGTTTATTGCCTGCATTATTGTTTGTGTAAACCGAATGATCAGGTATTATTAGGTAGCTGTTTGGGTAGTTTTTGTATGCTTGACGGACTTGCTCTTCTGTTTTCTTCTTGATTTGCGATTTGAAGCCTCCGACGAACATGATGAACTTTCTCTTCATGTCGAGATCCTTGTTGCTCAGAATTGCCTGGGCGGCGTAGTTGATGGCATAAGTTTTTGTGGTGTTTTTAGCAAAGTCGTAGAAGTAGATGTCGACTTGACTGACATCCAGTTCCAATGTCCGGTCATGGTTACCTGGAAATAAGATTTAAAAACTTTTATCTAAGTAGATTGATCTTTTGCCCGCTCAAAATAACGATAAGAAAATTATTAAATACTTGCTGCTGCCCGTGGTTTCACCTCCATGGAGATATTGGATTTCATGGAATTTATTTCAAAGCGCGGAACCCTAACTTTAAAAAAAAATTAAAGTAACTCAATTTACTCCTTGTAATATCAGCTATCTGCCAGTGAAAGTCCCGTCAAAATCGGTCCAACCATTTCGGAGATTACCCGGAACAAACAGACAGACAGGCAAACATTTAAAAAATGGCCGTTTTGTTATATATTATGTTCCGTATATACTTTCATATGCATTTAGTAGGAAGCTGTTATTTTAATATTACAAACAGACACTTCAATTTTTTTTATTTGTATAGATAAATAGCTTCTGCCCGCGGCTTCGCCTGTGCGATATATATCTTTATAGCCTATGTGTTATTCCAGAACCTAAACTATATACATTCCAAATTTCATCAAAATCGGATTAGTTGTTACGGAGAAACGTCGTAACAAACATTCACACACGCACACATTTTCGCATTTATAATATTAGTAGGACTTTAAAGTTAATTTGGACCGAATTTTGAGTGAGTCGAACCAAGGAATAAAATTTGCCATACAAAGTATTGCACAACCCCGGAAGGGGTATATACTTACACTTAATATATTTAGAGTTCAAGGCTAGCCTGAAGGGTCCGAATTTTTCCAAATCACCCCTTCCCCACGAGTAAGCGGACCCCAAAACACACGCGGCCAGAAACACTTTCACAATCATTTTAAAGAAGAACCACTTTCACAAGTTCGACAAACGATTCTTTGCTTTCACTTATGTCTTATAATAGTTATCTTCCTCACTACAATAAAAAAACAGTCGACGCCTTGTAAGTAAAACGAGGTATGTCACAAAAGAAAGAAATCGAGTTGAAGTATTACGTTGAGTTCGTGAAAAAATGATTATATTTATTCCGCGTCTTTTTTAACTTTGCATTTTATATTGTTTTATTATAGATTTATGTACTTATTAGTTTATGTACTGTCGAAACAAGAATTAGCGACACTTTATTTATTTATTTATTTAATTTAATAACTAACACGGTACAACCAGTTACATTAGTTATGCAAGATTAAAAATTGTACAAACTTACAAAATTAAAAAAATTAATATAGCCACCGACATTCAAAAAATACAAATACAATAATAATAATTCAAAAACAGTAACAAAATATAAAATATGTCAAGAATTATGAGACGTCACACTAACACAAATAATAATAATTATATAATAAATCGTACAAAATTTACAAAATTATATACCATTAACTTAGTCATAATAAAATTCAAAAAGACAATTCACAAATAAAATAAATACCAATTTATGTCAAGGATAAATAATGTCATGAAGCTAAATTAACAAGAACCCTATTAGTATGTCAAGAATAAATTATTATTATCTACCAGAAGTCAAAGTCACACTGACACAAATATACCCATTCATCATCATCACCCATTTCCTTCTTCTTACCCGCTATCATCTCACAGAATTCCAGACACTTCAACTGCATACTCTTCCAGTCATCCGCAAACATGTCAAGATCAGGCGCCCAAGCCAAGAGATTATTGAACGCAGCAAGAGAACGTAAGACAGGGGAGTACCCGTGCGCAACCGTGCGGGCTGGCGGTACCGCGAACAGCTGATGGCGTCGCCCGCCGCGGCGGCGGCTGTCATCGGGGACGAGGAGCCGAGACAGCTCACCGAGTAGATCGGGAGCATCAATTTTTCCATGAAGGACTTTACACATTACCTTCATCTGGTTGTGTGCTCGTCGGACCTCCAACGAATTATAACCCAAGCATCCTAGGAGAAAGTTGGTCGGGTACATGTACGGGTAATAACCATATACACGCTTGTATAAAAAGCGAAGGAAAGCTTTTTGCACTTTTTCTAGAGGAAGTGAATAAGAACCTTCATGAGGATGCCATACCGTTGAGCTGGCCTCGAGCTTGCTGCGCACAAGAGCCCCAAAGATCAACTGAATGACATGGGTACCATGAAGGTCTCTTGAATTTCTCAGTACAAACCCCAATCTCCTATATGATTCCTTAGCAAGTGTAACAATGTGGGCATTGAAGGTTAGCTTTTGGTCAAAAGTGACTCCCAGATCTTTTATAGAAGTGGTTTTGGCAATCTCATAAGAATCCAGCTGGTATTGGAACTCCGTGGGACGCTGCCTTCGAGTAAATGTCATTGCATGGCATTTTGCTGGATTAAACTCCATTTTATTTGCCACAGCCCATTCACCGATAGCGTTCACATCACGTTGGAGGTCGAGGCAGTCTTCCATGGACTTTATCTCCTTGACCAACTTCATGTCGTCCGCATATAGAAGGCATTTTGAATGCTTAACTACAGCGGGAAGATCGTTGACCATAAGAATAAAAAGAAGAGGTCCGAGTATGGATCCCTGGCTGACCCCAGATCGTGTGTGATAAGGAGTGGAGTCATACATACCCAATCTCACAAACTGCTGCCGGTCTTTGAGGTAGTCAGCAATAAATCCCAGGAGTCCGGGAGCAAAACCGAGAGCACTTAGTTTGATGAGTAAGTGGTCATTATTAACTCTGTCAAAAGCCTTACACTTTTTTTATTGACTTCAAATTGTGTCCGACATTATTAGAGAGAGTTGCTATCACTGAATGATTGCTATGCGAGGTTGTCTGCTATATATACTAAATAAGGAGGAGCTGAGTTATTGGTGTTTCCGTTCATGCAACTCTTTATCTTTGTAAGGAAAATTGAGTAGCAGTTTAAGTGTTTACAGTTCAATGGTAAAGTCCCTCAAGTGCATCACGAGGACACAATGCTGAATTAGAACGCGTTCGCAGGTTTTTTTTTAACATTATTTGGTTACGAGACGAGCTGCTCGTTTGCCCGATAGTAGGTACGCATAACGCTGGCCCATAACAATTGCAGTACCACCCAGAACTTTGAAACACAAAGGCCTGCGCGGCACTGCAGTGCTCTCGTTACCCTGAGACATTAGGTATTAAGTCTCATAAGCCCAGTAATTTCACTGGATACTCTGCTCATCAAAACGGTACACAGTAATGCTTGCACAGTACTGCTTGGCGGCAGACTTCACGAGCAAAGCGGTGGTAACAACTCAGACGGACATTCGCAGAAGAGTTAGTCCTCCCACTAACAAACTATTTTATTTGAATACTTACAATAATACCGTTTACTAATGTTTATTATCATAAAATTAAGAAAAAACTAGCCAAGTGAGAGTCAGACTCGCTTACCAAGGGTTTCGTACAAACTTGTAAGTATATAAATAGATCGTCCATCTCGGGAATCGTTAGGTAATTGTACAAGTAAATCCATCAAAATAATTAGGTTTTTTTTTGTGATAATACCATTTTACTGTTTGCGGATTTTTCCTTTTACTTTGCTTCTTGCCAAACTTCATGATTATAGGTCAAAGGCTTCCCCTTGACCTAGACTTTTTTTTTGTTTTGTTTTTGGCTCCACGCGATTTGCGTATTTAGCCAGTGTCAAGTTATATAAAATATTGTTAGAATCAGAAATGGAATTTGCTTAAGAAAAACAAGTTAGAACAAGAATTCCGTTTATTACACGAATTAAATCAAACATTTAAACCAAGGAAAAGTACTCACAGTTCACATAATTCAAATAACGATTGCACACTTGTAAAACCAACACTAATCACGATAAAATGACTCACGTGACCTTTATAACGATCGACAGGGATTCTAGCAGCCGTCCGTTCGCTTCGAGCGCAGAAAGATAAGTGACCGTTCTTATCGAGGCGCTCGGCTTTTATAGATGACGGTAGGTCCGTTGTGATGTAAAAGAGACGTTCCTAACACGGCCTCTCCTGACACGGCGGCGTCCTCGCAGCCAACTCGAAGACCGACGGAGCAGCACCGGCAGCAACATCCTCTTCACAGGGCACCGCGACGTCGCTGGCACGGCGCGGCGTGACATCTCCACGACGCGAAGGGGGCGCCGTGACGTCACCGCGACATGACGTTGATGCTTCAGCACTGTCTTGGTCTAGACAATGTTTCATGCTCCTCTTTCACTTAAACAAACACACCCGATAGGTGGATTCCATGAAACGCTAGGACATAATCTTAACTTTTCATAGATTTTTGCACATACTTCATCACTTGCACAGGTCCTCACATCAATCATTCATCTTCACACATCATGTAGGGCAAACATCCCGCAGTCTGTCTGCCATAGGAGCGTCCCGCAGTCCGTCCTCCCTTGATGCTGGCAACCCGACGTGGAACGTCCCGCAGTCCGTCCACCACTCACTTCGTAGAGCGTCCCGCAGTTCGTCTACTAAGTGACATTCATCATCACACATCATGTAGGGCAAACATCCCGCAGTCTGTTTGCCATAGGAACGTCCCGCAGTCCGTCCACCACCAGTAGCATGATCTGAAACACAGACACTTGACGCAGACCGTCTTCATACTTTCACCATTTTTAGTTTATCACACACATGACACAACATTATCAGTAAACATGTAAGGCAAGCATCCCGCAGTCTGCTGCCACTAGGATCGTCCCGCAGTCCGTCCTTGAGATGCCCCGCAGTTCATCTCACATAACATTATCAGTAAACATGTAAGGCAAGCATCCCGCAGTCTGCTGCCACTAGGATCGTCCCGCAGTCCGTCCTTGAGATGCCCCGCAGTTCATCTCACATAACATTATCAGTAAACATGTAAGGCAAGCATCCCGCAGTCTGCTGCCACTAGGATCGTCCCGCAGTCCGTCCTTAAGATGCCCCGCAGTTCATCTCACATAACATTATCAGTAAACATGTAAGGCAAGCATCCCGCAGTCTGCTGCCACTAGGATCGTCCCGCAGTCCGTCCTTGAGATGCCCCGCAGTTCATCTCACATAACATTATCAGTAAACATGTAAGGCAAGCATCCCGCAGTCTGCTGCCACTAGGATCGTCCCGCAGTCCGTCCTTGAGATGCCCCGCAGTTCATCTCACATAACATTATCAGTAAACATGTAAGGCAAGCATCCCGCAGTCTGCTGCCACTAGGATCGTCCCGCAGTCCGTCCTTGAGATGCCCCGCAGTTCATCTCACCAAATGTTCATGTAGGGCAAGGCAAAAAGGTGTGTGGGTGTGGGTGTGTGTGTGGGTGTGTGGGTGTGTGTGTGTGTATGTGTGTGTATGTTTGTTTGTGTGTGTGTGTGTGTCGTGTGTGCATGTAAATGTGTTAGATATGTATAAGCAGGCGAAGAGTATAGTTTTCTTAGCAGCGACACCCTCGTCGCCTCGTCTCTTCCACAACCACACTGAACAGCGAACACGCAGCTCGCGGCCGGAGGTGCGCGCGTCTCGCCCAGCGGATCCCAGCACTCCATCACGTGGGACTAACCGCGCAGCATAGCGACCAGCACAGCAGGAGACGTCCGTTGCACTAAAGAGCCAACTCAAGACAACACAACATTACCAAATACCTCCAGCTATAGGAGAGGTCTGTTCGGCTTGAGAGCCGAGAGCTAAGAGCAGTTGTAGGAGAGGTCCGCTCAGCTTGAGAACCGAGCGCCAAGAGAGCTCGACACCATAATGCCACCGACTATATACCTCGCAACTAAGACAGCTTGTAAACATAACAGATCGCTTCTGACAGCTAGCTAACATGACATTTACTCTCTAATGTCACTGCGTTGCCATTTCATTAAATTAATAGACAACCAACCACTACCACAGACTATCTAAATATGGCTGTCTACAACACGGCCATTCTACGATGACACACGTCCTCGTATATGAAAAACATGAAAACACAGCACAGTTTCCGCTCGGCTAAACCTGACTATGGTCTTAGCTATAAGATCCAATTGTACCACAACGTGAAAAGCAGAGTATAAACTACCTCAGTTACAGCAGCAGCTGTGTTACCATATCACGCATGAAACTAAAACTTCCGAACTCAAGTACCATTGACTATCGTTAAAGAACAAAATAAGTTTCACATCAAAATAATTTTAGTCTAACAAAACCCCAGCTACATCATTCGTCTTCAACAGCTATTGCTATAGCTACAGCAAATACAATTGCTACACACGCGCTTCCCTACAGGAACGCAAAGATTCGACTGTATCACAAGATACCACACGTCAGACTAAAAACCTCAGAGTTCAAGTACTGTAAGGTACCACGCGTCAAACTAAAAACTTCACAGTCCAAGTACTGGAAGGTACCGCGCATCAAACTAAAAACTTCACAGTCCAAGTACTGGAAGGTACCGCGCATCAAACTAAAAAGCTCAGAGTCCAAGTACCATAGAACGATTATTTTCAGAAAACCAAATACTCTCGCATCAAAGCAACGTTAGTCAACCGAAACTCTAGAAACTCTCGAATAAGACTAAGGAATCGGGGTAGACATGAAAAAGGACAGCACCATAGCCGGCACTACTATCGTCTGTATGAACCTTGGTGGGAAGACTTGGATCAAAAATGGCAAGAACTGGTTTACTAGTCCGATTGAATTTTACATCATTGTGGGTCGGATGAGCAATGGGGTAGTTTTTGTGGCGTAATCTTTTATGCATCTCCTAAAGTAGCTAGCCAAGCCCAGAAGTTGGCGTACCTGATTCACATTTTCTGGAGATGAAGTGTTCACTAAGGCTACTAAGGCTACTTTTCACGGACTCGGTCTAACCTGACCCTGACTTACTAATTTCCCAAATACTCAACCTCAGTCACTAAAATGTGCAGAAGAACCTTAACCCTTTAAGCAAGAAGCCGCGCGAGATAAACACTCGTGTTTTGACTTCGTGGCCTGGTGCGCGCGCTGCTGACCCGCTGCAGGCGTGCTGTCTGGCGCGCGCTGCACGCACTCTGGCGCGCGCTGCACGAAGTCTGTCGCGCACTGCACGAAGTCTGTTGCGCGTCTGCACGCCGTCTGTCGCGCGCTGCACGCGGTCTGCCGCGCGTCTGCACGCTGCTTGGCGCGCTGCACGCACTCTGGGGCGCTGCACGCGGTCTGGCGCGCGTCTACACGCTGCCTGGCGCGCTGCACGCAGTGTGGCGCGCGTCTGCACGCGGTATGCCGCGCTGCACGCGGTCTGGCGCGCGTCTGCACGCTGCTTGGCGCGCTGCACGCACTCTGGGGCGCTGCACGCGGTCTGGCGTGCCGGACATGCCGCCAGGCACGCTGTACGCTTTACGTGTGCTCTCCGGCACGTTGCTACGCGCCGTGAGGCACGCCGCACATCGCGCACCTCGCGCCCGCTGGCTGCATCCACTGTTGTCCACGCGTTAAGAGACCCTGGACATGCTCACAAATGCCTAACAGTCGTCGCTCATTAGAATACCTGGACAAACACAAGTAACTCAGAACAGGGAGTACCCGACTCCACAGAATACTGTGTACTGGCACCAAGAAGTACAGCAATTGGAGTCACGGGTGCGGGCTCGTATACGATGAGGGTAGGATGCCCCCAACTAGGCGAATCCCTACGCAGACGGGACCGTGACCTATTGTTTCGCGAGCGACTACGCTGATGAGAATCGTTACGCCTAATCCTATCACGCAGTCGACGCCCTTCAGTACTGCGAGAATCCCGTCGATCCCGGACACATGACACCATTCGCGAGGCACGACTTTTATCGCTCAAGATGCGCCGCGAATCACCATGACCATGCGACCTACTTCACGTATCTCTCCTACTCCGAGATTTACGTCACTCTTGGTTACGTGACCATCTCGAGTGGTTTGTCTTTTAGGACTACGTGACGTACGCCCCATAATAAGAATCACAAGATCGAATAACAAGGTTAGCAATCGTTACGCAATTAAAAAAACAACGGTTTTCTTGTTCCCTCGAAAATTCAACAAGTTTCCTTGTTTTGTTTTAAGTGGGCGAACTAGTCCTTTATCCCACTTCTGATGTTAGAATCAGAAATGGAATTTGCTTAAGAAAAACAAGTTAGAACAAGAATTCCGTTTATTACACGAATTAAATCAAACATTTAAACCAAGGAAAAGTACTCACAGTTCACATAATTCAAATAACGATTGCACACTTGTAAAACCAACACTAATCACGATAAAATGACTCACGTGACCTTTATAACGATCGACAGGGATTCTAGCAGCCGTCCGTTCGCTTCGAGCGCAGAAAGATAAGTGACCGTTCTTATCGAGGCGCTCGGCTTTTATAGATGACGGTAGGTCCGTTGTGATGTAAAAGAGACGTTCCTAACAATATATTAATATGTAATAAATCTCTAGTTTTGGTATGTAAAAGTCGTCAAAGTCACGTTAAAGTTTAGTCTAGGCGCAGTCGAGTCGAAGTGACGCTTCAGTAAAGCGGTGGATACTTTACTGAAGCTTCTATGGAGTTTTGGATAGAATACGAAAATACACGTTTTTCGTCTTTGTACAATTTGCCTTTCACTTATGCACGTTTACGAACACTTAATGGTTAATAATCCACCATTATTACACATTAACACTCGATAAAACACAGGTTTTAGTAAATAACACAAACACAACAACAGCACATTTTCGCATTCCCACCAAAACTCACCTAGACTTTTCTTTGACTAGTCTTTTGTCATTTTTTTCAATTAACGCCTTTAGACGTTCGTAAGATAAAGTGTCTTGAATGAAAGACGTTATTAGAAAAAAAAAGAAAACATTAAAGTAGGAAAACATTTCTGTCTCTAGTCCTTGTGTGTCTTTGTTATCAACAGAGTGGCCCTTACCATAACAGTAATTCTTACCGTAACAGCACACTCAAAAAAACTGGGCTTGGTTAGATAATAACATTTCCCAATGATGTTTAACGTAAGTAATTATATAAGTGGCAATTAGTCTCCACAAGTTTTGGCTTCATCTTTATATTATTATCTTTGTAAAACGCACCACGCAACTATTACAAGACCGTGTTTGAAACTTCAATAATTTCTAACATAATCATATCTTAATAATTTCTAACACACAAAGTTATGTTTAGTACAATACCGCGAAATTCATACTGAATGAAATCTTGTTCAGATCCCACGTAGTCTCGTCTGCTTGTTAGATATTACTGTCTGAAAATATCCACCAATTGCTGATAAAACCTTATCTGCCCGGTGAGTCAGTGTTACGTATATAATCACCGTTTAGTAAACATATCACGACTGTAAACACAGGTATGACAGGTTCTAGATTGGTAGAGAATTTATTTCCCAAGACAACGCGAAATCCAGACAGATGAAAAAATGAAAAAAAAGTTTTTTTTATGATATTTTGTAACGAGACGAGCTGGTCGTTTGCCTGATGGTAAGAATAACTCCGGCCCGTAACAATTGCAGTACCACTGATAACTTCGAAACACAAAGGCCTGCGTGGCACTGCAGTGGCGCTCGCTGCCCTGAGACATTAGGTATTAAGTCTCATCAGCCTAGTAATTTCACTGGCTACTCTGCTCATCAAACCGGAATACAGTAATGCTTGCACATTACTGTTTGGCGGCAGACTTCACGAGCAAAGCAGTGGTACTAACACAGACGGACACTCGCAGAAGAGTTAGTCCTACCACTAACAAAGATTTTATTTTGATACTGAAAATTAAACTACGTGCTACGTTTTAAAATTGTCAACGCCTAATTAAAACCATAATTATTATGAAAACGTAAGAAAATAATTAAAAATCATTTGAACTATTTCCAGAGATAACAAACAAACAAACTTTACTTCTTTTCTATTATTAGTACATATAGATTTTTCTATTTATATTAGAAAAATCTAGTTCTGAGACAGTCAATAAGAAAGAAAGTTTAACATTAGAGTCGTAATGATTAATAATAGAATAGATTGCGAAGTTGAAAATAGCCAGCTCAAGGGAATCTCACCTTTTTGGGATGATAGAGAAGGATAAGTTCTGGGTGGCACTGCAATTGTTTTGAGCTGGCGTTATGCTTACCATCAGGCAAACGATCCGCTCCTCTCATTATCTATTAAAAAAAAACATAAATTGTCACTTGAATGTAAATAATTGAGGAATTAAAAATAAACTTTAAATAGAGATCGTATATTTCATTCAAAATGTTATGAATATATATAAACATACAATCGTAAATTACCAGGTGGGGTAGGTACACATGAATAATGAGGTAGTTGTGGCACAATAAATAACTAAATCGGCAACATTAAAAGTAGCTGATGACCGGTCGGTGGATAAAAATTACTTAAGGGTGTTTAAGTCATGCATTGTACTGTCGAAGAAGTAAACTCCCTTGGCAGTTCCAAGGTTTTCAGAACCAGCTACAGTTTTGTCGTTATCGACGCATTTCCCTTCTTTGAAGCTCTCGTAAGATTCACAACTGTAAGCTGTAAACAAGTTTGAGCTCTTCACGGATGCCGTCCAGAGATCGACGCAGATCCTGTGGGCGCAGGAAGCGGCCTTCGACGATCCGTACAAACTAGGTATAATCGTGTTTCCACAATTCGGCTGCGTCTCACCATTCTGGTTGACAATGAAGTCGATATCTCCAAGAATGCTTGATGTTCCCAGAGCTCCAGCATTGCAGTGATAGACCTCGACGTACTCAGCCACTCCTGATCTCACCTGGTTTTCGATTGCGCTGTTAGTAAAACAGGGTCCTGCAGGGTCTAAAGCTGAAACTCTGGAGATCTTTTCGCCGGTTATATCCAAGAAAGTTGAGCCAACGTGTCCCAAAATTTGACCTCCAAGACTGTGACCAACCAAATGAATGTTTTTGGAGTTGATTCCGCCTAATTTCAAATTGGCCCACATCTGTCCCAAAGCTTTGCCGATGAAGTGAATGTGTGTCACAGATCGCTCGTATCCTTTTATATTTCCAATGTCGTTGTTGGTGTAGGCAGAGTGATCAGGAATGATCAAGTAACTATTAGGATAAGTCTTGTAAGCTTCCCTCATTTGCTGTTCGATGACGTGATCGATGCTTGATGTGAATCCTCCGACGAACATTATGAACTGTCTGGTTTTGTCCAGGCTTTCGATGTCGAGAATTCCTTGGGCTGCGTCGTTTATGGAGAAGGATGTGTTGAAGTTTTTGGCGAAGTCAAAGAAGTAGACATTTATGCCGCTCACATCCAAATTTAAGCTCCTGTCTTGAACACCTGGAAAAAGAAAATAAAAATACGTAAGTACCGTTTAAAATGCTCACTTTAGATTCCTAATTATTTTACCCCCTATTACGTATTGATATACAAACTGGCTGTACCCTGTGGCTTCGCCCACGTAATAAAAGTAGCCTAAAGTTACTTATAACATCAGCTAGTGCCAGTGAAAGTCCCGTCAAAATGGGTCCAACCGTTTCGGAGATTAGGCGGAACAAACAGACAGATAGACAGACAAACAAAAATTGAAAAAAATGTTTAAAAACTATAATTTAAAATTTTAAAACTTTCATATTAATTTAGTAAAAACTTTATTTCTTCATTACAGACACGTCAATTTTATTTATTTGTATATATATGTGTACATAGAAGATAAAAAATATAAATCAGGATCAAGATTACCCACTGAAATATAATTTCTACTATATAAAGCCTAAACAAAATTAACTAAAGCATCTATAAATCTTTTCATGTTACCTATTATTTTGTCAGACATAACAGTAATGTAAAAAATCTTAAATTTAAACACTTACATGTTAGTATCCTTGAGTTCAAAGCAGCAGTGAATGGTCCGTATTTCTCCAAGCTGCCCCTCTCCAGTGCGTAGATGCACCCCGCGACACAAGCAAACAGACAAATGTTCACAAACATATTTAATACGATTATATTTTATGCAGTATTTTAAATTGAAATAAATTCAATATATTAATACTTTGCAAATATTTCTCGTAATATGTTGTGTGGGATGCCTTTGATAGTATAATGACATTACACAGTCGGGAATGGTCTTTTATAGGAGCAGAAAAAGGGATTATTACTCATGCTAATACCATTGTTTTATTTATCAAAACTATATCCTACGTTATTGGTTTGTTATTCAGTACGAGTTTTGAAGGAAAATGGTATAAGTAGTAGCATTGTTAAGTAGTAAACATTATTTGTGTGAATTTAAGACGTCATTGATTTTGCCATGATCGTGGTATTACACTCGTTACCCATACAAATTAGGTAGGACCCAATAATTTGACTGAAAGTTTTTGTTATGCTATTTAGTAACGAGACGAGCTGGCCGTTTGTCTGATGGTAAGCATAACGCCAGTCCATAACAATTACAGTGCCACTCAGAACTTTGAAACACAAATTGCGCGGCACTGCAAGCGCTCGATATCCTGAGACATTAGGTATTAAGTCTCATAAGCCCAATAATTTCACTGGCTACTCTGCTCATCAAACCGGAACACAGTAATGCTTGCACACTACTGCTTGGCGGCTGACTTCACGAGCAAAGCGGTGGTAACGGCCCAGACGGACACTCGCAGAAGAGTTAATCCTACCACTAACAAAAGAGAATCAAAGAGTATGGGCTATAACCCACCACGTGGACCCGTGCAGTTTGGCGGATGTCCCGTGTCCTCGAATGTTGTGATTCTTTACTTGTGGATTTCGTCACGATGTTATTCTTCTCCGTTTTAGAACAAGTGACAAGTGATGAGTGATGAACGAGTGATGAAAATCCGTATATAAGTAAATCTAGATGTAAGTCATTGGTTAAGCCGAGCCGGGATTTGAACTCTGGTGTGTTGGATTGAAAGTCTACAAGATCCTGCTCGACTATAATTGCTCGCCACCTCGTCTATCATTTTATTTACCTCAATTTTACTATTTCAACATTTGTTTGGAATTTTAAAATGTCAATCTTAATTCGCAGCTTCGATTTATAAATATTTATTTGTCGGTAAAGTATGTATATTTGTTTTCCGGTAAGGAAAATCATATTTTGTAATAAACTCATCCTGGGTAGTCTGGCGTATTCACTTAATTATAGATAATCATTTTGTTTTTATATCCTTATTTGATTAAGTACAATTTATTAAATAAATAAATAACGTTTACACTCATACCCTCCACTAGGATTTCCTGTGTCGCAGGTGCCATGGACCCATACAAGTACAAATATCCAAGATCCGAGCACAAACATTACTCTCACTACAACAATGAAATGGCAAAATTGTTTTGCCGGTCAGCCATGGCTTACGAGCTGCGTGGCACCCTGACCTGATCACGCTTGCTTTCGTTCAACTGTGTGGCACCGCCCACGGTTGTCAGTCGCGGTTTGTTCGCTCATAATCATTTCAATAGCGCGAAAAATAAAACAAATATTTACCTATTTCAAAACGTTCAATTCCTATTTTAAATAGATAAATTCTTAGTGAACATAAAAACGAAAACTTCAAATGAGTAGTAATGATTTATTTCCTAGAAGATGCTAACGACTTTGATGCAACCTGTGGCGCCATCTTTTAACATTTACAGGAACTATTTCGATATTCAGCCTTCGTAACATGTTTAATTCGATCGATTTTTATTTACCAGTCGCTAGGACTAACTCTTCTGCGAGTGTCCGTCTGGGGAGGTACCACTGCTTTGCTCAAGTAGTCGGCCGCCAAGCAGTAATGTGCAAGGACTGTGTTCCGGTTCGAAGTTGTCAGTTAAATGACTGGGCTTCTGAGACTGATTAACTAAGGGTTCCTTTATGCCTCAGTGTAACAAACGCAGTGCCGCGCAAGTTTTTAGGTTACAAAGTTCTGAGTGGCACTGCAATTGTTATAGGCTGGCGTTAAGCTTACCATCAGGCAAACGAAACGCTCGTCTCGTTACCAATAATATAGAGAAAAGAACATAATTATAGATGGCGCTATCAATGGTTACTATAATTTCATCGTTACTTTTATCTATTATACCTATGTAGGTAATACTTTTTGGGAACATTTTATACTTATACCTAAATTAAAATTGCAGAGGAATATTTTTTATAGATGCTTTTATTGTAAATATGCTATATTTAGGTAGGTACATCAATCAGTCATGTGTCAGGGCACTTTATAAATTATACAATAACTAACGTAATACTCTAATGACATAGGAACATAATAATAGAATAGGAAAATGTGAAATGTGATACATTACATGAGATTTTTCAAATTGTACATTCCAGTAGAAAAAAAGAAAACGCCAGTGGCTGTACCCGGATTTCCTGAACCCGCAATAGTTTTTTCATTAGCCAAGCATTTTCCTTCTTTGAAACTCTCGTAAGACTCGCAACTGTAAGCCCAGAACAAGTCCGCGTTCTTCACTGAGGCGGTCCAGAGATCCACGCAGGCCCTGTGCGCGCAGGCCGCGGCCTTCCCGGACCCGTACAGAGCCGGCACTATTGGAGTCCCGCAGTGCGGCTGCGACTCCCCATTCTTGTTCACAATGAAGTCGACATCTCCGAGAATGCTTGAGGATCCTAGAGCTCCAGCGTTGCAGTGATAGATCTCTACGTACTCAGCCACTCCTGACCTCACCTGGTCTTCGATTGCACTGTTCGTAAAACAGGGTCCTGCAGGGTCCAGCGCTGTTACTCTAGACATCTTTTCACCGGTTAATTCAAAGAAAGTAGAGCCGACATGTCCTAAAATTTGCCCTCCGAGGCTATGACCGACGCAGTGGATGTTCTTCGCTCTAACTCCACCCAACTTCAAATCGGCCCACATCTGTCCCAGAGCTTTACCTATGTAGTGAATGTGTGTCACGGATCGCTCGTAGCCTTTTATATTTCCTAGGTGATTGTTTGTATACGAAGAGTGATCAGGGATGATCAGGTAGCTGTTAGGGTAGGTCTTGTAAGCTTCCCTCATTTGCTGTTCGATGACGTGGTCGATGCTTGATGTGAAGCCTCCGATGAACATTATGAACTGTCTGGTTTTGTCCAGGCTTTCGATGTCGAGGATTCCTTGGGCTGCATCGTTTATGGAGAAGGATCTGTTGAAGTTCTTGGCGAAGTCAAAGAAGTAGATCTTGATGTCGCTCACGTCCAAGTTTAAGCTTCTGTCTTGAACACCTATTACAAAAAGAAAATAAATTTTAATGTTGTTTTGTTGGTTATTTTTATTGGTTTGAAAATTAAGGAATAAAAATCGGGATATTATACTTTTTAGAAGTATTCTTTATTTCTCTAAAGAACATACATAGTTCACTTATATAAGAGAATTAGTACTGACATGTCAGTATCCGTGAATTTAAAGCTGCAGTGAATGGTCCGTATTTCTCCAAGTCGCCCCTCTCCAGAGCGTACATGCACCCCACGATACAAGCGAACAGACAAATTTTCAGAAACATTTTGACACGTTTTTAAACATTAATATTTAAATTGGAACAAGTCAATTTTTTTTAATACTTTGCAAATATTTCTAGGTACTATGTTATGTGAGACGAGGTTGAAAACTTAATGACATATTTCAGTCGAGTACACTCTTAATAAAGAAATAATTAATTTAGTATTACTCATATACAAACCAATAACTACCTAATGTTTGTCTTAAAGAATAATGACGTATTTATTTGCGAAACCCTTCAAAGCCACATGGTAAGCCCGTCATATTACGCCGCAATGTTGGAAAACATTTTACGTCACCGATTTTAATCATTTTGCAACTAGACCCACAAAGGTAGGTTTTTGTTAGTGGGAGGACTAACTCTTCTGCGAGTGTCCGTCTGGGTTGTTACCACCGCTTTGCTCGTGAAGTCTGCCGCCAAGCAGTAGTGTGCAAGCATTACTCTGTTCCGGTTTGATGAGCAGAGTATCCAGTGAAATTACTGGGCTTATGAGACTTAATACCTAATGTCTCAGGGTAATGAGCGCACTGCAGTGCCGCGCTTGCCTTTGTGTTTCAAAGTTCTGGGTGGCACTGCAATTTTTATGGGTCGGCGTTATGCTTACCATCAGGCAAACGACCAGCTCGTCTCGTTACCAAATAACATTCAAAAAAAGGTAGGTATACCTACGTCCTACATACATTTGAATGTTACGATATGTAAGCAAATAAGTCATCTGGATTGCCAGAAATCGCGTTCGAGGAAGTTCCTCTTGGAGACTAGATTTTTGAGATATTACATAGGTAGTTATAATAAAATTTGTTACATTTTTTTTACTAGTTATTACTCCACCAGAATTCCCATGTTTGTAAAGACGTCCTATGCCGACGCCATGTAAAATGGGACAAGGGCAGGAAGGAGAGGAGAAAGAGAGAGATTGATCGGTTCTCTCGATGGCAAGTGGTGATGTGGTCTCAGGTGTTATCGCATTGCGTAGAATGGGGACTGTTTTTCAAGTGTCTTGGCGACAGATTTTCTTGAACTGAAGAAGCAACAAACCTAGTTTATACGTCAACATTTTATTAAATACATTTTAGGATATATAACTGAGTACTTGAGTTGCTCGTGGCAACATTCGTACTTCTAATCTAAGGATTGGCGATTGACCTTTCTATATAGTGGTATTGAGGTAAGCCTCAATACTACTTATAATATAATAAATTAAAAATGCTTCAAATTAATTAAGTTAGATAATTTTCCCCAAGTGAATAAATAGGGATAAATGTAAGATTTTTTCCAACGGGCTAATAGTTTATTAACAGGCCGTATACGTATCTAGCTACGAAAACAGTTGAATAATTTAAAGAAAAGAAAGAAAGAAAAAATAAACTTTAGATTGAAGAAAAAAGAGATGGACGAATACGATTTGCTAATGAGAGATTTGCATATGTGTTGACGGTTGGTATTTTGTTGACAAATGCTAACGCACGCCTATTCTGTTCCGAATGTTGACACTTCCTCACGATTATTTTCTTTTCGTACCTACTACTATTTCGCTTTTTTTGACTTGTGCGCATCGAGATACTAATTCCGAGAGATGAAAGACTGTACTATCCGATCTCACAACAATGTATTGATTTTGCTATAATTAATATCGGCGCTCAGCGTATCAGCGCATGAGCAGCGCGAGGCGGTGGCTTAGCCAATCAGAGCGCATTATATCTAGGCAAAAAGGGTGGAATTTATTTCGTGAAAACCAAATGTCACTCCGCCTCTTGAGGTTAGTATCTCGATGCTTGCGCGACATGTCTCACGGTGCGCATAGTCCTGTTGGGAATGAATTATTCGATTCATAATGAAGGTATTATTTCTTGAAATTATTTAGGTACACGACATTAGGAATAGGTTGTTTGACGTCACTACGTCGTCATCTTTCTTTGACGCAATATTTTCTAGGTGGAATTCTGTTCATTCAATAATAATTATAATTATCTACTTCCTTCCGCTTTATAAATGAATATTTAAAACATTCTTATCGTTTTTTATAAAACAAATTCAAATTTAAATGCTTTATTCACACGGGCCCAAAGGAGCACTCATGCAGGTGCACGTATTTATTGGCACTTAGGTGCTTGTTCTTTACTGGTATACAAACAAGAAGAAATAAAGAATAAGGGCAAAAAACGCGTCCCGGGATTCTTTAAAAAAAAATTACAATGATTCTAATGCTAACAATCAGTTTTAAAGTTAAAGTCTAAGTGTTACAATAGTCTCCAGGAAAAAGACACAAAAACGATATATTATACGATTATTATCTTGAACAATGAAAAGAAACAGCGTAGTTTTGTTCTGGGTTCTTATATGATGTGTATTTTTGTGTGTCTATGCCACTGACACAGAATCTTAGAACAGGGACACGAGTGTAAGTGTTTGATTCTTTATTAATAAACAATTGACTCTCGTTCCAGATTGTGGCCTAACACTGACCTGCGGCGCAAGTACGGATCTTTTCGATCGATAAAATTAGATAAAATTTACAGTTCAAATCGATAAAGTGGGTTTTGTCGACATTTTATATAATTTATCGAACCTCGATACTTTCGATAAAAGTTATCAAATAGCTAGGTCGAATCCAAAGAGAATATAGAGCTACTACAATACTTTACGATCAGACTTCGGTACTCGCAACATTCGATATTTTTATCGAGTTTTTCGGTTCGATAAATTTATCGAACCGACTTCCGTACTTGAGTCGCTGGACCGATGTAAATAATGCACAACACACGTGTCATTGTTGTTTAATTACTCTTTACCTTATTTTTGCAACCAGCACGTGCGGTAAAATGAATGACGTATTGGAGTCACATCAAAAATACTACTGCGTTAGTAACTAAATATTTTGCAATCATTTTCCTTCAAAACGTTCGTGACGAGCCCTCTGCAAAACGTAAAGGGTTTAGCGTACAACGTCGTCCTGTAAACAAATAATTAAACTTAATTTTGTATGCGTCAGTTGTCGTTTTATTTGTATAAGAAGGCCGTTCCTAACTGTGTAGTGTCATTAAGCAATCAATCCCACGCAACATTGTACGAGAAATATTTGCAAAGTATTAAAAATATTGAATTATTTCAATTTAAATAATACTGCATAAAATATAATCGTATAAAAATGTTTGTGAAGGTTTGTCTGTTCGCTTGTATCGTGGGGTGCATCTACGCTCTGGAGAGGGGCGACTTAGAGAAATACGGACCATTCACTGCCGCTTTGAATTCAAGGATACTGACATGTAAGTAGTCATTCTTTAAAAATATATATCTCGTATTGAAATCTCAACCTTCGATTTTTATATCTAAATTTAAAACCCCAGCAAAAATATATAATATAAGTCTTCATTAAAATTAATTTCCTTTTTAACAGGTGTCCAAGACAGAAGCTTGAATTTGGACGTGAGCGACATCAAGATCTACTTCTTTGACTTCGCCAAGAACTTCAACAGATCCTTCTCCATAAACGATGCAGCCCAAGCAATCCTCGACATCGAAAGCCTGGACAAAACCAGACAGTTCATAATGTTCGTCGGAGGATTCACATCAAGCATCGATCACGTCATCGAACAGCAAATGAGGGAAGCTTACAAGACCTACCCTAACAGCTACCTGATCATTCCTGATCACTCTGCTTACACCAACAACAACCTTGGAAATATAAAAGGCTACGAACGCTCCGTCACACACATCCACTATATTGGTAAAGCTCTGGGACAGATGTGGGCTGACTTGAAGTTTGGCGGAGTTAGTGCGAAGAACATCCACTGCGTCGGTCACAGCCTCGGAGGACAAATTCTAGGACATGTCGGCTCTACTTTCTTAGAATTAACTGCTGAAAAGATATCTAGAGTAACAGCGCTGGACCCTGCAGGACCCTGTTTTACGAACAGTGCAATCGAAGACCAGGTGAGGTCAGGAGTAGCTGAATACGTAGAGATCTATCACTGCAACGCTGGAGCTCTAGGATCCTCAAGCATTCTCGGAGATGTCGACTTCGTTGTGAACAAGAATGGCGAGTCGCAGCCGAACTGCGGGACTCCAATAGTGCCGGCTCTGTACGGGTCCGGGAAGGCCGCGGCCTGCGCGCATAGGGCCTGCGTGGATCTCTGGACCGCCTCAGTGAAGAACGCGGACTTGTTCTGGGCTTACAGTTGCGAGTCTTACGAGAGTTTCAAAGAAGGAAAATGCTTGACTAATGAAAAAACTATTGCGGGTTCAGGAAACCCGGGGTCAGCCACTGGCGTGTACTTTTTCTCCACTGCAATGTACAATTTGAAAAATCTCATGTAATTTGTCAAATGTAAACAGTATTCTTTCGTTGAAATCTGAATGATCCAATGCATTTTTAGCTTTAACATAATTTGCTCTATCATAGATATCATGTATATCGTGAAGTGCCATTTCACTTGACTGATTGATACCTAAAAATACCTAAAGGTACCTAAAGATTATTTTAAAGTAAGTAACTTATTTGTAAATAAAGCATTTATAAAGAAATATCCAAATTAAACTTTAATTTTATTTACCTAATTATCCGGCATAAAAAATCAAAAAGCTACCTACACACCAGAAAACAAGATATGTTTTGTTAAATCCATTTCTAAAGGAGCTGATTATCTTCAAATGGCTGAACAGCCTTTTTTTATATTATAGTTAGTAAGAACACTCTCGTTCAAGTCACCTTTCAAACAATAAAACTAAATCAAAATCGGTCCATCCGCTTAGTAGCTACGAACCACAGTCAGACACATGTTAAACTTATAACAACCCGCATTTATGCGTGGCATTAGACGCTTATGCATGTATGCGATTTGCTGTAAAATAACCATGGTTTTGAAAGTAAAACCACGAAATAGTCAAAAACAGCAAAACGGCCAGATAGTGCTGTTTCTTTTACTCCCTCGAAGCCCTGTCAGGGCTTGAAGCATCGACTGCTCCGCTACACATACATCACTTGCGCACGACCGCGTATTTACCATTTGTTTCAAATGGCGAGCCAAAAAGCGGTTTGGCAGTATGAGAGTCCACTTCTCTTTTTAATCTTGCTGTAGGTCCAATGCAATGAAAATAAAGAAGAGTGCCTAGGTAGGAGTCCAACGCAATGACAATAAAAAAGTACATACTTTAGAAGATTTTTTTCCTGTTTAGTTGAAGAATTTCGGATAAACAAAGGAAGGAGATTCCTCTCTGATAAGGGTAGGCAACGCATTGACAATGCCTCTGGTATTGCAGATATTCATAGGAAGCAGTAACCACTTAAAATCAGGTGGGCCTCTTGCTTGTTTGTCACATATTTCAATAAAAAAAAATGTGTTGCCGCCCAGAATATTTTCCTTAGTAAACTGGAGTAGGTACGCTTCAATTGCGGATATCGATATTCATGACTGTAAATCAATATTACCTATAAATAATTCATTGATGCTCCGTCAACAAGGTAAATTCTGTTTGAAAACCTTCTAATTTATGTTCTTCGTATTATACGTGATATGCACGACCAAAAGTTCTTAAATTGTCTATGGTTCACCTAGTATAAGCAATTAGATTTGGGAAAGATGATTTATCTATGGATATAGGTGTATCATTTGTGTTCTTGCGTCTAAACCTAAGTCTCCTTTAGTTCTCTTGAAGATATACAAAGACTGCTAAGGTAAATAAAATTCGTCTTTGCGTAAAAAAAATTCAAAATATTTTATCTCGATAATTATTATTTATCAACTGACGGCTCTGTGGTTAAGTTGCTAGTAACCCTGTCTGAAAAGCGAGAGGCCTGGGGTTCGATCCGCGGCCGGGGAAAACTTTGTGTGTGAGCATGTTTGTTTTCGAGTCTTGGATGTTTGTGTTATGTATGCGGGTGTGTTCAATGCCACCTGTGACAAAGGGAATCCTAGCGCAGGGGTATAAATGAGTACCTAAGCGTTTAATTATTATAGTACGTTTATACATGTCGCAGCATCGAGCTAGTAGGTAAATACATAAATGAGATAAAGGTTATATTTGTACTAAAATTTATTTAAAATGTATAAATTAATAACGTAACATTTCAAAACAAAGGTAATTATATCAGTCAAGTAGATATGGCACTTCGTTATAACTAAAACTATAAAATAGCAGTCCTTGGCAGCAGAAAAATACAAAATGTATGGTCTGAAATCACATTACAGCCTTCAAATTGTACATTACAGTAGAGAGAAAGTATACTCCGGTGGCTGTACCAGGGTTTCCTGATCCAGCCACTGTTTCTTCATTAGTCAGGCATTCTCCTTCTTTGAAGCTCTTGTAAGATTCACAGCTATAAGCTGAGAACAACTCTGAGTTCTTCACTGAGGCAGTCCAGAGATCGACACAGACCTTGTGAGCACATGAAGCTGCCTTCGAAGAACTGAACAGATCAGGCACTATCGGGGTTCCACAGTCAGGCTGTGATTCACCATTTTTGTTCACGATGAAGTCCACATCTCCGAGGAGGCTTGAGGTTCCAAGAGCTCCAGCATTGCAGTGATAGACCTCGACGTACTCAGCAACTCCTGACCTCACCTGGTATTCAAGGGCACTGTTCGTAAAACAGGGTCCTGCGGGGTCCAAAGCAGTTACTTTAGATATCTTTTCACCAGTTAATTCATAGAAAGTTGATCCGACGTGTCCTAGAATTTGTCCTCCAAGACTGTGACCAATACAGTGGATGTTTTTAGCGCTGACTCCGCCAAACCTCAAGTCGGCCCACATCTGTCCCAGAGCTTTACCAATATAGTGGATGTGTGTGACGGACCGCTCGTAGCCTTTTACGTTTCCAAGGTCGTTATTAGTGTAGGCAGAGTGATCAGGGATGATCAAGTAACTATTAGGATATGTCTTGTAAGCTTCTCTCATTTGCTGTTCAACGGCGTGATTAATATGCGATGTGAATCCTCCGACGAACATTATGAACTGTCTGGTTTCGTCCAGGCTTTCGATGTCGAGGATTCCTTGGGCTGCGTCGTTTATGGAGAAGGATCTGTTGAAGTTCTTGGCGAAGTCAAAGAAGTAGATCTTGATGTCGCTCACGTCCAAGCTCAAGCTTTTATCTTGAACACCTGTTAAAAAGAAAATTAATTTTAATGATGGTTTTTAAATTTGACTACTTAGGTTTAAATATTTGTAGACATCAAAAATCGAAAGTTGCGACATGAGTATGGGATATATTAAGAAAGGGTCCTTACATGTCAGTATCCGTGAGTTCAAAGCTGCGGTGAATGGTCCGTATTTCTCTAAGTCGCCCCTCTCCAGAGCGTAGATGCACCCCACGACACAAGCGAACAGACAAACTTTCAAAAACATTTTGATACGATTATATTTTATGCAGTATTATTTAAATTGAAATTAATCAATATTTTTAATACTTTGCAAATATTTCTCGTACAATGTTATGTGAGAAGAGGTTAGATACTCAATGACATGTCAGTGTCACGAACGGTCTTATAAACGAGTAACAAATTAAGTATTACTCATGAAAGAGCATTCATCTGTAGGTTACTGTAAAGAAAACTGACGTAAATGTTTGTAAAAACCTCAAAGCTTAGCGGTTAGCTTGTAAACATTACGCCGCAATGTAGGCAAAGTGTTAATTTCATGACGTCACTGATTCAACCACGTGCGACTTCTTATACATATGTAACGTTACGTTGTATTTTATTGTTACGCGTCAATGTATTACAAAATGATATTATTATGTTAAGCTTGCTGACGCTTTGATAATTACGTTAAGTCTAAATAAAATGTCTAGTCTTAATCTGGGTTAGCGTATTCACCATCTCAGACTGCGTAGTCTCTTACGACTTTGCGAGATAGTAGTCAAACCAGCAATGAATAAACAAATGCAATTCTCAGAATCATTAAAGCTCCGGTACTGTATAGATAAATACGGCGACTCATGGAGATAGTCTGAAGGGCCGAGCAAGTTTTAATTACTATTGCATTTCGCTCTACTCCGATGTTATTATCTAAGCACGGTCGGTGGCTGAGTAGGCCGTCAGCTTCGTTTGCGATAGGATTACGATCAGACATATATAGATGTATAATTTTTATTTATGTCACGAAGCAATCCATAATATTCTTCTTCTTCTATTTATACAATTATATATCTATAATAAATAATAAACGCGTACACACTCATACCCCCGCACTAGGATTCCCTGTGTCGCAGGTTGCATAGACATACACAGATACACATCACAAACATCCAAGACCCGAGAACAAACTTTATACAAAATCTGCCCCGGCCGGGAATCGACCCCGGGACCCCTCGCTTTGCAGGCAGGGTTACTACCAACTTAGCTACGGAGCCGTCTAATCTATACTTACTATTACATCTATTCGTACTATTATAAATGTGAAAGCATATTTGTTGGTTTGTTGGTTTGTCCTTCTTTCACGCAGCACCAGATCCACGTGAATTTTTGCATAGATATAGTTTATGGACCGAGAACTAACATGGATTATATTTTATCCCGGACTAATGCACGGTTCTTGACGGGAGAAATAGGGGAAGCTAGTAAAAAATATTTAAGACTAGCTTCTGCCCACGGTTTTCACCCGCGTTCACACAGGAACCGTGCATTTTACGGGATAAAAAGTAGCCTATGTTACTCTCCGGTCCATAAACTATATCTATGCCAAAAATCACGTCGATCCGTTGCCCCGTTACTGCGTGAAAGAAGAACAAACCAACAAATCAACAAACCAACAAACACACTTTCGCATTTTTAATATTAGTAGGGAAATAGGGATTATTACCTAATTGTTTTTGTAGGTCAGTTACATATTTTATTATTAACAATATTTTTATTATAGTATTCAGCTAGTTGTTGGACATATTGGTTTTAACCAATAAATAAAAAACTTTAATTTTCTTATAAATAAAACCTATTTAGTTTGTACACTTTCATTTTTTACTGTTTATCCAAATATAAAATCATTAATTCTAAATTGCTTTTACTTAATTTATAATTAAGCTAATAATATTAATAATACAATAATTGAAACACGCAGGTAACATGGCAACTTATAGAGGCCCAATGTGCGGTTACTCTTAGAGCTTGAAAAACAATGTACAATAAATGCCATAAACCAATTTATTTAATGTTAAATTTTAATAATTAAATTATATTAAGATTATAAATAAATAAATAACAACGATTGATCACATTATGATTCGAGCCTTCTCAGTTTAAATTCCTTATATCTGGCAATCAGGAACTAAAAAAACAATAGATACAACAGATAATATTCATACCTACTTACCTGTTTTTAGTTACCTATGTTTATAATTATATATTTGTCTTGTTGCCTATAATTGGGATGTTTCATGGAAAACTAGATACATAATTTCTGTCGTTATACAGTTTTAAGAAGAGCACATTAACATATTAAAAATGAAATTCACAAAAAATACATAATTTAATATAATCTAAAAGTTTCCTATATTCAACAATTTTTTATCATCCAATAGTAATTTAAATGATACCATCAGATTCTTTACATTGTAATGAATAAAAAATGTATGACAGTTTTTCACAACCAAATCAACAAAATGCATGTTTTTGGTACAGCATTACGGCCCGCGTAGAACAAGTGACGTCAGATGTTCTGTCCATTTGTATGGGGCGTTTTAGCACTCAGTAGATACGCCCGACGTTGACTCTCATTTTTGACGTTTCTTTGCAGTTTTTTCGATACCTATAGACATTTGATTCTCATGAGAAAACGAATTGATATACCTCATAAAAAACGCAGTGAACATCCCTATTCATTATCCTGTACCAATTGGAGTCTATTTCTGACTGCCTTTGTTAGATAATCTATGGATTATCTTCCATATTATTATGGACGTATGCGACAAACATAGCTTACTATACAGTTATTACGGGCCACCATGATTTGTCGTAAAGATAAGATTTGCTTGCTTTTTTCTTTATGATAAAATTCTAGCTTATTATGGGTATACTACACCTCCGATCAGAGCCACGCGCTTGCCACGACGTCAACGATTGCGCTGATTTTAATTCCTCTATAGACATCGGCTTTCCTCTGAACTCATCTTCAATATCTTGTAAAGTCCTATCCTTGGTTTCAGGTAGAAGAATCCACGCTATCAACATACAATAACTTAGAACCAAAGCGTTCAAACAATAGGTCCCATGTACGCCAAAGTGAATAAAGCAAAACGGTATAGTTTTGAGGATGATGAACAAGTTTGCTGAATATGTAAGCACGCTAATTCCTCCAGCTAAATTTTTAAACTCCAAAGGAAATATTTCTCCAGCTATAATGAAAGACAAAGACAAAGTACCTACAGCTATAGGAAACATCATACAATGGGCTAAAATAATCGCTATCATTGGATGATCAAAGGGGAGAGCTTGATTTACTTTGGCGTAACTGTAAACAGCTGTGGCCAATAACGCAACAATGTTGATAGCAACAGTTGTGAACAACATTGTACGTCTCTTGATTTTCTTAACAATATAAATGGCAACCATATTAGAAATGATTCTCTGTGCGTCCAAAGTCATCACCACAAGAGGCAGGTTGATATCCTTACCGACAAGTTCGTGGAACAGGTCGGCTGCATATACGACAATGAGATTCACACCGCCCCAAAGAGATAGAGAGTAAATATGAATCATGATTATCATAGGTCTGTAAAATTCCCTCTTTCTAATCGTTGAATTAGCATAAACTAAATATTTTTTAGCTTCGTTGATAACAGATTCTGATATGTTCGCTTCTGCTTTCGATTCTCTTGCCATGGTGTTAGCTTCGATAATTCTAGCAAGTTCCTCTTCTTCTCCACTGCCTCTGAGCCATCTGAATACCGTTTTGCAGTCTTCATATCTTCCTTGAGAAGCCAACCAACTTGGAGATTCAGGTGAGAACAGGACTATGGCAAAATTGATTAACGCTATGCATGTGCAGACTATGGCTCCGGTCTGCCATCTCAACGAAGATCCTAAGGCATGCACGGATAATACCGCTATAGATATCGAAATGGAAATAGTCATGAGGAAAGCTCCTCGATTTTTGGGGCTAGTGTACTCCCCGATTAAAAGAGGCCCTAACGTAGTGGCCATTCCCATCACCATGCCTTGAAGAGCTCTTGCGGATAGAAGCACGGTGATGCTGTTGGCAAAGATGATCCCAATCCATGCGACGATGAGCATTGTGATGCTGATCAAATTTGCTGTTCGTCTTCCATATTTTCCCATGATGGGTATCACGAAGAAATTTCCCACAAATAAGAAGAATGCCGGTATCGCAGCTGAAAAACAGAAAGGTTAGTGATTAGCTAAAAATAACTAGTCTTAAAATGATCATAATATAGTCTACTGCAACCGCACCTTGGGCCAACAAACACGGCCACTAGACGCCGGCAACTAGTGGCTGGGTGCGGCCACCACTGGCGTTTGTGGTCGAGTTTGCGCGGAAGGCGAGCCGTAAATGCGGCCACCACTGGCGTTCGTGGTCGAGTTTGCGCGGAAGGCGAGCCGTAAATGCGGCCACCGGCGCCGCCTCAGCTTTGACTCGGCCGCGGCCACTCGAACGCCCAGTTTGCACCGATGCTAAACTAAATGTATGAAACGATGAAATGTACGTAATGTTTTCATACAAAAACTTTAGCCCATGGCAGTTTTCAAATGCATTACCTACTGTAAGTCTACAGGACGTCGCTACTGGTGACAATCCTACTAATCCTATCCTACTTCCTACTAATATTATAAATGCGAAAGTGTGTTTGTTGATTTCTTGATTTGTCATTCTTTCACGCAGTAACGGAGCAACGGATCGACGTGATTTTTGGCATAGATGTAGATTATGGACCAGAGAGTAACATAGGCTACTTTATATCCCAGAAAAATGCATGGTTCCTCTGGGAACGCGGGTGAAATCCGCGGGCAGAAGCTAGTCATTATATATGACCATTGATTGTAATAGTATCTCGATTATGTGAACGTGAATTTGAGAAAAATAATATTTTAACTAACGTTTGAAATTACGAAACTACCAAATGTTTTTCTTAGAAAATTTGTGTTTCAAAGAAAAACAAGGTAAAGACGGAATTCAGCCCACAACAACACATTGAAAATGTATACACATTTAATTGTAAACTTAAAGGTAAACATGATGGAGCTATATGAAATCATCTGTATGTAATTGTGTAAGCTTCGCCGCAACTGCAATTATTTTAAATATATATCGGAGCAACGACGTCACAGGCGAGCTTCATGGACGGTGTAAAATGACAACAATCAAAACATGTTAACTTTGGTTTACTAATTAGCGTTTTAAAGCCATGAATTACTCATTGGATTGTTAATAACTTCACTTTAACTTTGATTAACTAATTAATGTTTGCTAACCATAAATTATTCATTGAATTGTTAAAACTAGACAAATGATTGTTAAACTGAACAAATTCACTGTAAACACAATTTTTTAAAAGATTGCCGACAAGTTTCTTGCCCGTTCTTCTTGTACGGCCTATTACTTGGAACTGGCGCCTAGAGTCATTTATTTTAACTATCATGAGTGCTCTCCTGGGCCCCATGTTAATAAAAAGTAATGAATTTCAATTGAAGATTAAAATCTAAAGTAGAATGACAAGATCTAACAAGTTTTATAAAGATTCTTTGTCACAATCTGTTTTGCTATAAATACGAGCGACCGACTGTTGGAAACATCCAGTATTGCGCCTACCGTCGGACCGTTCAGATCTCCCATATAACCTTGCCGCAATAAATGGTTGAGATAAATCGAGCTACTTCGTGTTTTCTTTCTACGAGGGGTGAGCGGTCACCATGATGCTGAAGATGTTGACGTCACCGGTGGTGACGTCACCGTTTTTAAAAAGACCCCTGGACTCGCCGCCCCGTCATCAGAAGTGGGATTGGAACGGAACAACCTAGCTTTCCAATCCTAGCCTTCTCACCCGCTTGTCACCTGAAGTACCAGCGCAGATGGAGTGGGATTGGAACGGAACAACTTCGCTTTCCAATCCTAGCCTTCTCACCCGCTTGTCACCTGAAGGACCAGCACAAATGGGCAATGCAGCCGAGCCCAGTCGCAGCAGAGGTCCCCACATCAGACACCAGCTCCTGAAGATTATGCTGACACACCACCGTATTGGCGACAGATGACCCATCACTACCAGCTCCTGAAGATTATGCTGACACACCAGCCACTCCGTGGTATCAACACGAACGGGCCAACACGTGCAACCAAACCAAGAAAAAGGCGATGGAGACATGACATCAGAATACAGGTGAATCGTAACTTTTTCTACCATATTTTAACTTTAGACTTGCATGCGCATAAACGCAACTTACAACTTACAAATAATCCAAGAGATTACTTCTAATTTCACGAGATTTCTTAGTTTCTTGAGTTTTATTTTTAAAAGTTTTTCACGAGATACCCACAAATACCAAAAATCTACGAGTTATCCGTGTGCTGTCCGCGAGTTATCCCGAGGTATCCGCGAGTTATCCCGGGCAATCCACGAGTGATCCGTGAGTCAATCCAAGTGATAGCCGTGAGTTAATCCAAGAGGTAGCCGCGAGTTAATCCAAAGAGATAGCCGTGAGTTAATCCAAAGAGGTGGCCGCGAGTTAGTCCAAGAGATGGCCGCGAGTGATCCGTGAGATGTCCGACGAGATATCCGACGAGATATCCGGAGATATCCGATGAGATTGTCACGCGATTTCCACGAGATATCTACGAAAATCCATACCTAGTAATTCTAACCCAACTTAATAAAAAGGCCTCCAAATCTTTTCAAGTATGGCAGTGTCTTTAATCGACATCACAATTCTTAATTATTATTATCGCTGATTATTTGTCTTTGAGGTATTTTTGTGAATCTTGTGCAATTTATTCAAGGCGAAGTGCCTGTTTGTATGCTAGTTTGAAAACTTAGTGGCACTAGCGTTCATTAAGTTCTTTCTATTCCGGTACGCGTAAATACGCGATGTGGTAGTTACCAAAATTCATTGACGACACTGAGCTTTCATTGAACTAGATTCGCGGCGTTAGCAACAGCGCGAAGAATGTTACAGATAATTGATATTCGGTTAACAATTCGGGATCCGAATTATAAAACGTAATAATTTTGAATCGTCGGTAAGACTGTACAAATTATTTTATTCCTTGTGTACCCTCTATTTTCGTCATTTTAAATTATTTTATTCCTTGTGTACCCTCCATTCCCGTCATTTTCAGAGCCTCTGCGGACCACGGTCATAACAATAAGGCCCAGACCGCAGCATCGACCTGTATCCCATTTCCTTTAGAGCCTCTGTGGACCACGGCGTACAAGACCGCCCAGACCACAGCAACATCCCTGTCTCCCAGTCTCCATGTCTACGAGAATTTAAAAATCATGCAATGATGCGTGGAGCATTTGCATTGAACCTATAATAAATCTATTCATGCAATGATGCGTGGAGCATTTGCATTGAACCTATAATAAATCTATTCATGCCATGATGCGTGGAGCATTGGCAAAAACAAATACACACTCTGCTCACATTCCCTTGAGCATCAAATTTATTTACGTTTAACTACGAATGTTTGCATGTGAACTGTTATGTTTACAGAATATTATTAAGAAGGTACTAAAAGTTGGCTGATAATTTTGTTACATGAATATGGTTTCACTCTAACATAAAGTTAAATCTTGACAATATGGAAAATAAGCAATGTAGCTTAATTTATGCAGTGATGAGAAACAAAGTTAACAGCTAGTGTACCGGCGTACGGGTACCTACCTCAAAACCAAATTTCTAGTTTTCAGAAACACCGTGCCTGGTGCAGAGCGCGCACCACCTGTCAGAATGGCCGAGTCGGCGCGAAGCGGGCTACGTCTACGGTGTTGAGCAGGGCAATAGGAAACATAACATGTTTACCTACTTTGATTAACTAAATGTTTACCTACTTTGGTTAGCTAAATAGTTTGCTCATTAGATTGTCGAAACTAGATAACTTCACTGTAAAGATAATTGATCAAAGGAAAGAAAGCAAAAAGAAAGAGAAAAGGAAAAGAAAAGAAAAGAAAAGACAAAAAAAAAAAAAAAAAAAATTTCGTTTCTCTTTAAAATGCAAACTATTACTCTTGCAAACTTAACTGCAAGCAACGGTGGTTGCTTACAGATACCAAACTCAGAAGGAAACGTCTCATTGTTTCAGAACATAACTGGACTGGTGCAGAGCACGCACCATCTATCAGAATGGCCGTATCGGAGCAACGACGTCACAGGCGAGCTTCATGGACGGTGTAAAATGACAACAATCAAAACATGTTAACTTTGGTTTACTAATTAGCGTTTTAAAGCCATGAATTACTCATTGGATTGTTAATAACTTCACTTTAACTTTGATTAACTAATTAATGTTTGCTAACCATAAATTATTCATTGAATTGTTAAAACTAGACAAATGATTGTTAAACTGAACAAATTCACTGTAAACACAATTTTTTAAAAGATTGCCGACAAGTTTCTTGCCCGTTCTTCTTGTACGGCCTATTACTTGGAACTGGCGCCTAGAGTCATTTATTTTAACTATCATGAGTGCTCTCCTGGGCCCCATGTTAATAAAAAGTAATGAATTTCAATTGAAGATTAAAATCTAAAGTAGAATGACAAGATCTAACAAGTTTTATAAAGATTCTTTGTCACAATCTGTTTTGCTATAAATACGAGCGACCGACTGTTGGAAACATCCAGTATTGCGCCTACCGTCGGACCGTTCAGATCTCCCATATAACCTTGCCGCAATAAATGGTTGAGATAAATCGAGCTACTTCGTGTTTTCTTTCTACGAGGGGTGAGCGGTCACCATGATGCTGAAGATGTTGACGTCACCGGTGGTGACGTCACCGTTTTTAAAAAGACCCCTGGACTCGCCGCCCCGTCATATATATAAAAAATTTTTTTGTTTTGCGCAGAGACAAATCGTCGAACAACAATTAGTACAACTTTTCTGTCGTTCTGCGTGTCTTGATTGGTTCCAAGTGCAACGAACGCTGTACAAAGTTGAGGTTGAGCCAATGTAAAATGAAATGAATAAGTACAAGGTTGTCAGGGATAAAAGGTTCTTCACCTTGGCCTTGTTAAGAAAATATCTTTAGCTTGCGGCGTTGTTCGTAACGAATTAGCCTACAGACCGTCGCATTTATCATTCTGTTGTCAGTCCTTGGATTTTAGAAACGCAAATAATAGTTTGAAAATTCACTTTATTTTACTACTAGCTATCGTTTGTGACTTCGTTCGCGTGGTATTTTATAATCCATACTAATCCACCCATACTATATACACTATATAATATTATAAATGCGAAAGTGTGTTTGTTGGTTTGTTGGTTTGTCCTTCTTTCACGCAGTAACGAAGCAACGGATGGAACGAAACAGTTTATGGACCGGAGAGTAACATAGGCTACTTTTTATCCTGGAAAAATGCATGGTTCCTGTGGGAACGCGGTTGAAAACCGCGGGCAGAAGTTAGTGTGACATAAAATTGACATTGGCAGCGGTCAATAAATTGACAGCTGTCAATAATGTTTGTATAATGTTGACAAGTTGATTTAATTTGACAGATCGGTTTGACAGATTGGTTTGACGGTTCCTGTGGGAACGCGGGTGAAAACCGCGGGCAGAAGCTAGTATTCTATAAACAAACACACTTTTTCACATTGTTAGGTAATGGCTGATTAAAAAAATATATATAAAAAATATGTCTATTATCCTTATTTGTTTAGCCTATTTCTGTGTGTTTGTCTGTTTGTTTGTTTCTCCTTCTTTCACAAAGCAAAGGAGCAACAGATCGACGTGATTTTTGGCATAGTTATAGTTTATGGACCGGAATGTAACATATGCTACTTTTTATCCCGGTAAAATGCACGGTTCCGGTGGGAACGCAGGTAAAAACCGCGGGCAGAAACGTTCTTCATAAACCTAATGAGCTCTCGTTTTATATAAGTTTTTATATAAGCTCTGTTTAATAATTATGAGAACTCATACTTACGTCACGTTCCAAAGCGTGTGATAACATTATTTTACATATTTTTATGACTATAGTTATAGACTCTTGCCTGGGATAAGAATGAACTTGAACTACACTCTGATAACACCATGACTTTACTGCTTATATAATATCTGTTAGCGTATTAACGTCAAACGTATTTTGTTAGTGGGAGGACTAACTCTTCTGCGAGTGTCCGTCTGGGTTGTTACCACCGCTCTGCTCGTGAAGTCTGCCGCCAAGCAGTAGTGTGCAAGCATTACTGTGTTTCGGTTTGATGAGCAGAGTATCCAGTGAAATTACTGGGCTTATGAGACTTAATATCTAATGTCTCAGGGTAACGAGCGCGCACTGCAGTGCCGCGCAGGCCTTTGTGTTTCAAAGTTCTGGGTGGCACTGCAATTGTTATGGGCCGGCGTTATGCTTACCATCAGGCAAACGACCAGCTCGTCTCGTTATCAAATAACATTAAAAAAAAAAACAATTAGACCAAAACTGCCATAGAGAATTATTTGCAAATGCGTATGCATTTGGGTTACATACCATGATATGATTTGACTGCTCCATGGAGTCATGACTAATGCTCGTTTTCACCCACCTTAGGAGACGCCTAAATCGGATGCCTAAATATTTAAGGAGTTGCCAAGGGCACAAAAAGTCTCACCAACCTTTAGGAGTGTTCTAACGGTGAATACTTAGGACTTTGCTTGTATTAGGAGTTACTTAGGCGTCGCCTTATTCGTCGTTGGTGAAAATGGGCATTAGTTGCTTTATTCCTAGGGTTACTATTCCCTACCTGTAAAGAAAGAGACCTAAAATTCGTTTTACCAGGTGGAAGGGCTAATTCTTCTGCGAGTGTCTGTCTGTGTGGGTCCGGACCACAGCTTTGCGCGTGTGCATTATCGTCAAACAGTAGTGTGCTTAAAATACTGTGTTCTGATTTAATAAGTAAATTACCTAGTCAGCGAAAATAGAGGTAGCTTACGACTCAGGAGAAATGAGAGCACTGTAGTGCCGCGCAAGCCTTTGTTTTAAAAGTTAGACGTTGTTACGGACGGGCATTATGCTTACCATCAAGCCAAAAATAAACTACTTTTTTTAAAAAGAATGCCGTGACGAGTTTCTTGCCCTTCTTCTTGCTCGGCCTATACCAATTTGGAACGGGCACGGTGGGTTTCTGGAAGGTTCGTTGACTTTGAGCACGGATTGGGTCTGTTGGTGTCTTTGTCATTTATTATGTTCTGATAAAGACAGCATTAGTTTTAGTCTGTGATTCGGGTAGATGAATGTTGCAGAGGCCCGCTGTTAGAGTCATTTTAACTTTCATAAGTGCTCCTTTGGGGCCTATTTGAATAAAGACTTTTGAATTTGAATTTGAAAGACCTGCTCGTAATGAACGAGCTATTGGAACAAATCTAGTTTCATAAAATATGGAAACACTCCTCACCTAACCAAGAACCTGAAGAGTCATTAATGGGTATGGTAGATTCAGGTCTCTTAAGCTGCTCCAGTAGACCAGCAGCAAAGCCCACCACCAAGCCGGAAGCAGACATGTTAAGGGAGACGCCGGCAGTTACAAAGCACTGTAAATACGTCAAAAGATTACTTTTAGGGTATACTTAAACCCTTTGTGGTATAAAAATGCACCTTTGTATACAAAAGCGTGTGTTTTGTAGAAGATAACAATGGATTAATTAGTACTACCAATATATACCTACATATATAATTGATATTTGATGTTGCTGCAAAATATATTCATATTCATATTCATTTATTTCATAACAGAAAATGTTACATGTCAACAAAAAAGCACACTACATAGCCCACAATAACGAGCAATGTTTCTATTATTCCAAGTGGTAGCACAATTTGTATGAAACTTACACATTTTGCTATCGCATGGAATGATCTTTTTATTTGAACCACAGATCAGGAAACCTAGACGCCACATAATTCAAGTTTTGCATGAGAATACAATCGTAAAATATTGTTGGGGGACGAGACTAGACGTCGTGTTGTGATTGGTCAATTTAAAACTCATCATACATCAGACGAGGGAAGACGGCGTGTTGTGATTGGATTACCAAATTTGCGATACGAAGTGATAATGCATAACCTTGGCCTTGGGGGTGTCTGGCTAAGAGTAGTCTATAGGTTTAATGGTCTGTGCTTTGAACAGACCAAGGACAGGCATAAAAAATCAAGAAAAGAAACTGCGGTCGAAACTGAAATGAAATCTTATTGCGTTTCTCCTAGGTACAATGAAATATGGAACTGTATGTTTATTTGGATCACTGTAATATTTAACGTTAATATCCTCTCTATCCTAAGGCTGTCTGAAGAGATCGCTATTTAGCGGTAAGACCGCTCGTTGTACTTACATTTTAAGTTTTATATTTATTTTTGACAAATGTACTGTTCCTTTTGGTGTGCAATAAAGAGTTTTTGTATTGTAAAGCATTTTTAATATTCCAGAAAAAAAAAATTGATTCATACATGATCTATAAATGTACATAAGGAAGTCAAAAAATATAAAAACTCAGTCGACGAAAGATCTCTAAAAATATGTATTTAATAATAATTGAGCCTACAATATGATAATTATCAAGTGCATGCTGAACAAGTTTCATTTCTTATAAAAAAGGAGGAACAGACTCCACGAAAATATCGCGATAATACACTTTCCACTTAGGGGTGGTATTCTTTCACAAAATGTGTAGGTAGCCCTCGAAAGTGTAGGTACCCTTTCAAACAAAAAAATAATTTTCAAAATCAGTCCACAATTGACGGAGAAATGGGTGAACATAAGTACTTGCACGAGTCTGTGTTTCCTGATCGTTATAATCTGGGTCTCTTCAAGTCACGAGTGAACAGGTATCTAGGTAAGCGTGATACATCGTCGACCGCATCGTCACTTACCACCAGGTGAGATAGTGGTCAAACGCAAGCCTACTAGTATATAAAAAAAAATAAAAAAAATACATACAGTCCAAAATAGAACCTCCTTTTTTTAAGTAGAAAGAAATAAAGATGGATAGAGTTACAGGATACGTTTTATGCTAATTTCAGATTAATTATATTAACTTTTGGGAATTATCTCATCAGAAAATCTCTAAGAGTGCCTAATCTTGTAATGTCTCATTTTGGAAATTAAATAGTAAGCACCATGACAACATAGTCATCACCATCAACCTTTTTAGTTTTATAATAATGATGATGATGAAGTGTGAGAGAATGAAAATGTTACTCATGTGAGTAATGTATGTGAAGGTTTGTGCAAGATCAAACCGGTACGGAAAATAATCCCAAGGTTCCCTTCATTATTTTGGAAACTAGGCCAACTTACTGCCTAAAATTAAACGTTATTCTTCAAAAAGGTAAATTAGTTTTACCCAATAAAATACTCACAGAATAAGATAAACGAATACAGTAAAAGAAATAAAATAATTTACAGGCCAAAAATAAATACTTAACTAGGTCACTATAGCAAATAACTCTAACCTGATTATAATTAAAAAATATAAATACCTGCTTCAAAAATGGAATAATCCAATGCCTAGACACACCCATCGTAAAAATGTATTTATTTCACTCCATCACTACATAAATAATCTTCGGCGTCTGAGTTGCCGAAGTGGACTGAATGACAATTAGGTATTCAATATTCATGTTGTTACAACTGTTTTGTTTATCTCGTGTTGATTGTAATAAGTAGTCAGCGGTACACTGGTCTCATAAAAAAAACTACGTGCTATTGGTTGTGATGGTATTTAGTACATTAGAAAGTTAGACATAATTTATTTCGTGCACATTGGTCTACAACAACTAACAACTTAAACATTTTGGGAACGTTGCCTACTGGTAGCGGAATATTAGATTAAGATTATAAATAAATTAGTGTGTATTTTATTTAGTTATTTTAGTTTATGTTGTTTACTTTTTCTGTTATTATAATAAAAACCAAGTAACAAACATATGTATGTATAATGTATATACACAAATATATGTATATATAGTATAAAGTAGTGAATAACTTAAACAAATGCTAAATAATACCTATTTATTATTATTATTCTTATGGCTTATTTGCCATTCAACGTGGCAATGCTGCCAGTATTTTGGGAACGTTGCCTACATCTGGTAGCGGATTATTAGATTAAGATTGTAAATAGATTGCTGTGTATTTTATTTATTTATTTGTTTTGTTTTTCCATACATTAATACCTTAGATTTATAGTTCAATCAGAATTATACCTTTAATTAAAACTAGAAATAAAAAAGACTATTGTATAAACCACAGATCTTTAGTATAAACGCATGCAGCATTTATACAATAAAACAAAAAAAAAAGAAACACAAAATAATACGTAAGAACATAGGTTATTTTGGTACTTGCTTGGTCAATTTACGAAGCCGCAGCGGTTGTAGAGGTGTCGTGAATGGTCCTTTTGGCTCTAATTTTCCTGTCTCTATAGATATTAAGTAATTGCTTGGCCGATAACAAAAACACGAACACTTTTACTGATTCCACCGCCAAGGTGTGATGTGTTCCGGCTGTGACGTGTGCGGTGTTCCGCTACTTCCGGTGGAAGGCTAAAGGTAGTAAAATAATAATTACTAATAGGCGCATTAGAATTGAAAGCTCGTATGACCAGCGCGATGCAATGCTGGCAGGACTTTCTGATTCAAAAATATTGTATTACATATTTCATTATTAGGTTTTTAAATTTTAAGTGAAAATGAAGAATTGATACCTTCCTACTCACTACACAGATGCAAGTGTGTTTATTGGTTTATCATTCTCTCACACAACAAACGGATCGACGTTATTTTTTGGATACTTTTTAACCGGAAAATGCACGATTTCTGTGAGAACGTCTCATAGGATGAGCACTGAATATAGGCCTCCTCATAAAGGGAGGTTGAGTTGGTCCTATTCATACGCCGGGACCATATGTCCAACAGGTACAACGGAAAAATTGCTTTAAAAAAGCGACGAACCGACTTCAGTGACAAACTACTAAACCGATTTTGATGAAATTTCTATGGGACCAATCTGAAAGTATATCCTTTCAAATAAAAAAAGAATTTTCCAAATTGGTTTATAAATGACCGAGATCTGAGGTAACAAACATAAAAAAAAATACCCGACGAATTGATAACCTCCTCCTTTTTTGGAAGTCGGTTACAAAGTATAATATTACTAGCTTCTGTCAGCGGTGTTCCCCTGCGTTCCCTCAGGAACCGTGCATTTTTCCGGAATAAAAGTAGCTTATGTTACTCTCCGGTCCATAAACTATATCTATGCTAAAATCACGTCGATCCGATGCTCCGTTACTGCACGACAAACCAACAAACACACTTTCGCATATGTAATATTAGTAAGAAGTAGGATTAGGAAGTAGGAAGTACGATTATAACTCCTAAGTTTCTAACTACGTCTAGACTCGTCACGAGATATCCACGTTATTCCCATAAATTGGAAAACCTACGCACTCTGATCGTCTCTCCATGGCAAAATAACTAGTTTCCTGCTAGTTTACTTTATACAACGTAAATAATTCAATAATTTTACTATGCTTCCTTGATAGGTTACTCCTTATAAATACCGCACTGGAGTTATAGTGTTTATATACGGAAAAATAATACAAGACTTATATACAAAGATAAAAATATTAAGTGTTAATAAAAAGTAAGTTTGTATTAAATATGAATACGTTACTCAAAATCTTTCTGCTTGTTTGGGTAGTGTTCATCTACTCTTTGGATCTTGGAGAGTCGGAGAAATTTGGACCTTTGATCGCTGGCTTCAGCAGGCGCTTGCGTTTTGGATAGTCAAAAGATTCAAAAGAAGAAAAATCCCAGCTTCCTCTGCTCTGGACAACGTTTGCTGCAATGTAAGTATGTTCCGGTTGCAAAACAGCCTCCTAATCGGTTTATAAATGACGGAGACCTGAGGTAACAAACATAAAAGTAGACACTGAATTGAGAACCATCTCTAATTTTTGAAGTCGGTTAAAAAGTGCAAGTACTAGGAACAAGAACGGATCTATTCCGTTTCCGGGTGTTGTGAGACCATGTTTCTCGCACTTGAACTTTTTTAAGTGTATTATAATCTGGTAGTTTCTGGGCCCTATTTAATAAAGCTGACAATCCGACAAGTCCGACATATGTCAATAAGTGACAATTCGACAGTTTTTCTGTTTAATAAAACTTACAGGCGACAAAATTGTCATGGTGGAAAATTGACAAATTTGTCACGACAATTGTCTTATTGTCAGATTAAAGACTGTGGTTTTTTGACATATGTCGAGTTTTATTAAACGCGTTTTTAGATGACAAATATGTCAAGATTTCACCGGTCGATTTTTGACATATTTGTCACTTTTATTAAACAGCCTAAGCGCGACAATTCTACAATTATGTCATTTTTTGACATATATGTCGAATTGTCCCTGATATCTTAGATATAGGGAATTATAATACATATACCTAATCTTTTTTTAGAAATACCCTGTTTTAAATGCTAATTTGGCTCACGAGGAACAACTCACGTTCACGGATTTCTTCACCACTTCAAGATTTAATGATGAATTTAAGAAGAAGATGGAAGTTCAATCTTTTTAAAAAGTAATATTATTAATTATTGTAATAGTAGTATTGTAATACTCACTGCTCAATTACTTATTGCCTTATTGTAAATAATCGATACTATTCATAATAATTTATTTTAAATATGTCCTACAATTTACAGATACTGAACTGATACTGAACAAACTTCATTATATAATTTTAGTAAGTAAACAAAAAAGCGTCGCATCAATAAAGTATGTATTTGAGTGCATTTCAGTGTAAAAATAAAGGAACACACGTTTCTCTCCTCACGAGAAAAAGCGGAAGCTGTGGATCAAAGCATTGCATATAAAAAATATTGGAAACCAAATTCTTCTAGTTAATGTAATGACCAATTCAAATCTAATGATTTTTATGACGCGAGCAAGTTTACTGGTTAGTTTAGTTCATCGACCCCCAATGACAAGCACGAGCGATGGTGGTGCCATCTGAGATTAGCTTTGCCTGTGCCTGCCCATTGGGCCATTGCAATAGTTATAGTAGTTGTACTATTATATATTCTCTGGTACTAGTGTTAATTAGGTGTATTTTGTCGTATTATTTATGTACTAGCTAGTTTTGGTATTGAATAAAGAGCTTTTGTATTGTATTGTAATTGATTTAAATATTATATAATTTTAAACATAGTGTTTTTTTTATTCTTATACCTATATTTTGTATAAATATGACCGTGATAAGAACAATTATACTATATGTTATATATATAGGTATCTATAGATATAGCGCAGCTGCGCCTGCGCTAAGCTTGTATTGAAATAAAGCAGTGCGTTACCGACCCGCGTTCGTATCACTTGCCCCGTTCTTCCATACGTATCAGTGGCGACGACTACCCTCGCGTTACTTTTAAATAAATAAAAAAATATGTCGTGCTCAAATTTCGGAATTTTAAGTAATTTCGATCATAGCATTCAAACTTGGAAGACTTGGAAGTGTAGACTCGCGCAATGGTTCATCGCGAACGATATCGACGCGGTGAGCGACCCGGCGGGAGTCAAGAGGCGAGCGATTTTGCTCAGCGCACTCAGCGAAGCTACGTATAAGCTAGCATCGGATTTGGCACTACCGAAGGAGCTACAAGAGGTGCCATTTGAGGATATTGTGTCTGTCCTTGACAAACATTTTACGCCAAAGTCGACTGGGTTCAGCGAGCGCCACAAATTCTATGCCGCTGCTCAGTTCCCCACGGAGTCTGCGTCGCAGTGGGCGGCGAGGTTACGCGGTCTCACTGCAAAGTGCCAGTTCAGCAACATAGAGGAGGCATTGCGGGATAGATTTATAATGGGAATGCTACCAGGGATCGAAAAAGAAAAGTTATACATGCAGGAGTTGTCTGATATGACATTGAGCAAGGCCGTGGAGATGGTGGACAACCTGCGTAGTGCACGGGCGGCGGCCGCCAGTGCTAGCCACGGCGGGGACGTCGCGGCATCATCTGATGCTGAACAGCTCTTCAAAATCGGGAGAAACGATAAAGTTAAGTGTTATGTGTGTGGTTATTCGAATCACAAAGCTGCAGAGTGTCGATTCGCTAACTATACGTGTAAAAAGTGCAACGTAAAAGGTCATTTGCGTCGGATGTGTAAAAAAGTGAATTACGTTGTAACGGATGAGGTAGATGTTGGCAATGATGATGACGGTAAGTTATTTAATATACGTTCTGTTCAAGGCGAACCGCTAATTGAGACGGTGTGTATTAATGGTACAAATTTAAAGTTTGAAATTGATAGTGGCTCAGCTGTAACCGTTATGTCCGAAAATATGTTTAAAATGTATTTCAAATGCGTTCCATTATCATTCACGAATAAGCACTTAATGAGCTATACTGGGGAGGTGTTAGGTTGTGTGGGTAGCGCGCGGATGCCGATATGTTGGCAGGGCCGTACTAGGGAGCTAGATGTGTACGTGGTGCGCGGAGGCGGTCCTCCTTTACTAGGAAGGGATTTCATATCACAGTTTGAATTAGAGTTAGCTCCCATTTATCAATGTCAGACGTCTAGTGACATAATCGATTCATTATGCGTTCGATACCCCTCTGTTTTTTCTGAATCATTAGGATGTTTTAAGAAATATAATGTTAAATTGAGATTAAAAGAAAATGTGCAACCCGTTTTTTATAAACCTCGACCAGTTGCGTTCGCGTTAATGGATAAAGTGGAAAAAGAGATAGGTCGGTTAGTTAACTTAGGAGTGCTACGCCCTGTCGAACACTCGGAGTATGCATCTCCGATCGTACCGGTGCTGAAACGAGATGGTTCAGTGCGTATATGTGCAGATTATTCGGTAAGTATCAACAAACAACTCGTAGTTGAACAGTACCCATTGCCTACTATAAATGAACTGTTTTCGAAGATACATGGTGGTCAAAAATTTAGCAAATTAGATTTGTCCATGGCTTATAATCAATTTGTTCTGGATAATGAGTCCCAAAAGGTCACGTGCATCAACACACATCGTGGACTATTCGCATATACGCGTCTGGTGTTCGGACTGTCGAGCGCGCCAGCTATTTTCCAGCGCGCGATGGAAAATGTGCTGGCGGGGCTGGACGGCACCCTGTGCCTGCTTGACGATGTCCTGGTCACAGGACGAGACGACACGGAGCACCTGCACCGGCTGCACCAAGTGCTGCAGCGCTTACAAGACGCGGGCCTCACCTTGCATCAAAACAAATGTAGTTTTTTCCAAGATGAAATATGTTATTTAGGATACGTTATAAACAAGGACGGATTAAAAAAGTCACCAGAGAAAGTAGACGCTATTTTGAATGCCCCGGTTCCCACCAACATTAGCCAGTTGCAATCATTTTTAGGATTAGTAAACTATTACAGGAGTTTTGTAGCTGGCGCATAGACAATTCTAAGCCCACTGTACGATTTGCTTAAAAAAAGCGCTAAGTGGCAGTGGAGTAGCCGTGAAAATGAAGCTTTCTGTAAAATAAAAGAATTGTTGGCTTCCGACCAGGTATTGACCCATTACAATAATAACGCAAATTTAATTTTAACCGTGGATGCATCCCCGACCGGGTTAGGTGCCATCCTCTCGCAAGTCGATATCGATGGTAAAGAAAGGCCGATTTCATTTGCATCACGCACACTAAACAGCGCTGAGAAAAAGTACTCTCAAATACAAAAGGAAGCAACTGCTATTATTTTTGGGGTACGTCGTTTTCATCAATATTTGTACGGAAGATCGATACCTTTTACTCTAAGAACGGACCACAAGCCACTATTGTCAATTTTTGGGCCTAATAAAGGAATCCCTGAAGTATCTGCCAACAGATTACAAAGATATGCGCTATTTCTAAGTGGTTATAATTACGTTATTGAGTATATTAAAAGTGCAGATAATAGCGCGGATTACCTGTCGCGGGCGAGCCTACCGGCCGCAGAGTCCGCGGGGACGGCGGGCGGGGGGGGCGCTCGCGCAGAGCCTGCAGACCGCGCTGCTTATGTGTGCTTTGTAGTAGAGGGAGCGTTACCTATTACAGTTGATGAGTTGCGAGATGCGACAGACAAGGATCACACATTACGGACCGTTTCACATTTTATTAGAAACGGTTGGCCTAGGAATACCTCTGACATAAGTATTAAGCCATATCACTTGTGTAAATTACAATTATCGGTCGAGAACGGTTGCGTAATGAGGGGACATAAAGTGGTGATTCCCGAATCTTTGCGCCATCGCGTCGTATCGGAATTGCATTCATCGCACCTAGGTATCGTGAAAACAAAAGCGGAAGCCCGCTCACGATTCTGGTTCCCAGGTATAGATGAGTCATTAGAGCGTATGATTGCAAGTTGCGAGGTGTGTATGCAGATGCGAGCGTCGCCGCCGCGCGCGCCCGTCTCCCCGTGGAAGTATCCCCCGCGACCCTTTCACCGCGTACATCTAGACTTCCTGGGTCCTATCAATAATCGTATGTATTTAGTTATCATAGACGCGTATACCAAATGGGTTGAAGTATATGATATGAGCACTTCAACTAGTGTGGCAGTAATTGAAAAAATGTATGAATATATGTCTAGGTTCGGCTTACCGCACACATTAGTGACTGATAATGGAACGTATTTTACTTCGCAAGAATTTATAGATTTTTGTAAATTGAACGGTATTTTACATGTGACGTCACCGGCATATCACCCGGCCAGCAACGGACAAGCTGAGTCGTACGTTAAAGTTATTAAAAAGGGTATTCGGTCCAGTCTAATAGGAAGTACCAGTATAAAAGAGAGTAAATTAAAATTATTTAAATATATTTTCGATTATAGGAACTCGGTTCATAGTACAACAGGTGTATCGCCGGCTCAATTAGTGTTTGGACGCAAACTTAGATCACGGCTCGATATTATGAACCCGTCTCTGTCAGCGTCGGTGTCATCATCTACCCCACTCGCTAACCATGTGAAATCAAAACAGTGTTTGCAAGCTGAAGCAAAAGGGGGCAAAAGTAAAGACTTTTTTCCGGGCCAATATATAATGTATAAAAAGTACATAAAAAATAACAAGTTTATTTGGCAAAAAGGTATAATTGTGAAACGGTTAGGAAAAAATGTCTATATTATAAGTGATAACATAACTTCAGCGAGATCTAAAAAGCACAGTAATCAAATTGTTTTATGGCAAAATAACGCCAATAATGGGCAACCCTGTACCACTACTGCGACGGCACATAACACTCCGCAACCTCAGCGCCAGCTACAATCGTCGACGTCAATATTTGATGACGTCATTATCGTCACGGATCGTAACCAAGAGAGAGGAGATAATGTCGATCAATCCAAGTCGACGAGCACAGCTATACCCGCTACTCCCCATAGTGGACTGCAGCCATGTGCCGTCACACCATCGCCTTCCAAGATGACGCTAAGCCAAGGAGATCGACGACCTGCGGCCGAGCAGCTAGATAACGCCAATGGAAGTGGAATACAGCCTGACAGTTGCTCGCCCTCACCTTCCAGAGTGACGGTGACACGAGGTGTCCGCCGGCAGGCCGCACACTCAGATAGCGATGATTTCTACGATCTTGACTAACGGAGATGATTTACGGTCACAGGGTTAGCCATAATGTATTCTAAACTAACTTAGCTATTAGGGGAGAATTGTTATATATATAGGTATCTATAGATATAGCGCAGCTGCGCCTGCGCTAAGCTTGTATTGAAATAAAGCAGTGCGTTACCGACCCGCGTTCGTATCACTTGCCCCGTTCTTCCATACGTATCACTATAAAAAAAATATCGGCCTGCATTATAATTACCGAAGAAGAAGAAGAAACATATTATATCACAAAACTAATCTAATATGTTAAAATCCGTTTAGGCTATAGAGCGTACCAAAGAAATGAATATACATATTATATATGCATATTATACAGGATGTATATGTAAACGGGCTAAATATTCGAACACAATGTCGTATTGGGTTCTTAAAAAATATAGGACGTAATTATAAACACAAATCAATAAAAAATATCTACTAAAATGTTATTAGACTGTGAAAGGTAATAATGAGAATAGGGACACCCTAACGGTAGTCGGTCAATGATATACCATCCAGCTGTCTATGCCTCCCGCGCACCTCGCGCCCACGCGTCAATCCTGCAGCAGACGTGGTGACTATGCTAAGATTAATGATGTTTTTATGACATTAGAGGTAAAAAAAAAAGATTTTTCTATATATTCGTGTTATATATCAGCTATGTATTCACCTCCTTAAATTTTGACACAGTTTACGTATGCACCTTGTATGCATACGCACGAGGGAGAGAAAAGAGGCTGGACCTAAGCTACCGATGGTAAACTGCAGAGTGAGGAACGAGCCGCCTACTTACATATTTTTAGACAGCGACCCGACCACTGCTGGTCACGCGACCACAGCGACTTGCGAGAGTCACATTCACGTCTTTATCGTGCTACTGTCGTGCAGTACATGCGTGATAACATCTGTCGTTACGTAATGAACACACTGATATAACGTGTCTCATTTAATGTAATATTTTTTGCATCTGATTCTTTAACGAGCCATGTCTAGCGACAGCCTCTTGAGCTTAGAGGATAAATGTAGGTATTTTTCCTCTAAGCTCTTGAGGTATTGGTCGATGCTCTCGATAATGACTTGTGTACTACGGATTACTTGTGTGTTCGTAAGTTTGTTTGAATGTGGATCCACAAGTATCCAAATTAATACACTAATATACAAAAAGCCATCAGCCAGTCGTTGAATAAGCATTTGTGAGGAAAATCATCATCAAAAAGGTCTTAAGCTCAGCCACCAGCAACGCAATGGACCAGCTTGCAGGTGAAGGCAAACATACAGCTTGAACCGCTCGATAGCTTGCACGTGATCCAACAATTGTCTAAGGCGTATGGCTTCAAAAATTCGTTTTATTTTCACTACATATTTTATTGACACTGAAAATTATATTTACATTTAATCTAACAGATAGAAATATTAATCATGTCCAGTCGAGAGTCAAGAAAAAAAAGATGTCGAGTATGACATTAGTAAATAAGTACTAAATAATAATTTACAATATAATTATGAATAATTCTTTAAAATACACCATACATAACAAACTAAATAAAATATTCAGGAACTCGATGCCAAAATTAAAAATCGTGGATGGTACGCCTACGTATGAAAATATTATACTTACGTATATTGGTTTCAGACCCAATAATTACAGATCACTAGGCAAGGGCATTTAAATCGTGAATTTCAGTGGAGAAATAGTAGTCCCCAGTGGCTGTAACAGGGTTTCCAAAGCCTGCAACGGCCTAAAACACAGTGTATACTATTCACTTACGTGGTACAGCCGAGCTTCGCGACGATTGCCCGACCGGTATCGAGGTATTCAGTACCTCTTCATCACGGAGCAGTCACGTGTAGCTCAGTGATGGAGAGGCACTGCGCTGTCATTACTTCTTGGCCCTCGCCGCCACGCCGGGCTCTTTCTTGACCATGCGTTTTTAACCAAAAACTCTTCGATTTGGGTAATCTACATAAGTGCTTTCAAATTGTACATTTCAGTGGATAAATAATACTCTCCAAAGGCTTTGCCAGGATTCGCAAATCCAGCTTTAGTCTTATCGTTTGACGCGCACTTCCCATTCTTGAAACTCTTGTAAGATTCACATTTGTAAGCCCAAAACAAAGAGGGGTGCTTCACAGACGCTGTCCAAAGGTCAACGCAAATTCTATGATTGCAGGAAGCAGCTTTCGAAGATGTGTAGATGAGAGGTACGATTGGTGTGCCACAGTTAGGTTGCGTCTCACCTTTCCTGTTCATAATGAAGTCCACATCTCCAAGTATGCTAGCTGAACCCAATGCTCCCGAGTTGCAGTGATAGACTTCCACATAATCAGCTAATCCAGACCTCACTTGGTTTTCAACAGCGCTTGACGTGAAGCCTGGCCCTGCCGGATCTAGCGCAGTGATCCTGGATATCGTTTCTCCAGTTTTGTTTAAGAAAGCGGCGCCCGTATGCCCTACAATTTGGCCTCCCAAGCTATGGCCAACGCAGTGAATATTTTTGGGGCTTACTCCGGCAATTGTTAGATTGGCTAACATATGCCCCAGAGCTTTGCCAATGTAGTGAACGTGCATGACTGATCGTTTGTAGCTTTTTATATTGCCATCGTTGTTGTTCGTGTAAGCAGAGTGATCAGGTATGATCAGATAGGTGTTGGGATGGTTCTTGTAGGCGTCACGCATTTGTTTTTCGATTACGTGATCGATGTGTGATGTGAATCCGCCGACGAACATAACGAATTTCCTTGTCTTATCTAAATTATTGATGTCCAGTATGCCTTTAGAAGCATCGTTGATGGTAAAAGACTTGTAGAAGTCGTTGGAGAAGTCATAGATGTAAACTTTGATTTTGCTGATGTCCAGATTAAGGCTTCTGTTGTGACTACCTGTGAAAAAAAAGTTAATTAGTAAGACGTAATGGTAAACATTTAAGTGTTTAAAATACTGAAAATACTGTAATATTATAATTAATCTCCTATCTATTCCTATCTGTAACATTCATACCTCTATTGAAAATGAGAAGTAAATTTTTACAGCTAAAAACGCAGACTTAAATACTCAGTCATAAAACATTCTCTTAAAAAAAATACAGTTACCTATTATTTTAATTAATAAATTAAAATCTGCTTTGATAAATATGTCAAAGTATTTTCATTCCTTTAGTTAATAGTACTACTAACTAATATATATTTAAACATGCAGGAATTCTACTTCTATCCGCCTCTTCATGATCAAGATTAATCTTGACTAAATTCAATTCGATTATCTCATACTTTTAGTTAAAATAACTAAGTTTTAACTTTGTCTCATAAAAGTAAGTACTAAAGATTATGATGATACTATGATATTTTTAATGTAAATAACTAATAATTATTATTATTACTATGATTAAGTCGTCCTTGACGACAATTATTGTGTAATTAAACAGTGATACTTACATTTAATGATGGCTGAATTCAATGCTATATTGAAGGGTCCATATTTCTGCCAATCAGCTCCACCCCAAGCGAAGATACAACCAACCAAACAAACAACCAGGCTGACTTTTACAAGAGTTTTATGTTGTAGATTAAAACATTTTATTTTAACACAAATGCTTTCTTTAATCTTGAACATTGATAGTAATTTAAAGATATTGGAAACTCCAGAATTAAAATCCATTTTAAATTTAATTAGTATATACAACAAACCAAAGCAAGGAAATTTACCTATGTATTATTGGTTATGTGCTGGATTATTTAATACCTAATATTATATTTTATGTCATGTTATGTATGTGATGACAGGCGTCCCTGAGATGTGATACTGTTATGACATAACTTGAATAAGTACAGTCTTATATATCAAAAATTAAAACAATTGTATTAATACAAATTAGGTACAATTACATCTTCGTCTACAATTATAGGGAAATCATTATTGAGAACAGGAGCCTCTTTGGGCTGCAAGGCGTATCTACTTACGTCAACGATGGGAAGAAATGCTATAACGTAAGGCAAAACTTCTGCTACGTCACGAGCGACACCATAAAACACGTAGATGGGTACATGAATGAACGCAGGATTTCACCGTTTCCCAGTTTCCCACATTTTATCATAATTTGCTAAAAAGATTCATGGCTTCATGAGCCAAAATTCCAAGTAACGAGAAAATCTTTTATAAAAGTGTGATAAAAATTCTATTAGAAATATTTTTTTTGTATATTTATAAAACAAAATAAACTAACTAAATAATATACTTACACATAAATCTATTTACAATCGTAATCTAATATTACCTAAAATTTAATTAAAAAAATATCAAAAAAAAGATTAAAATTGTGGCTCGCCGAGAGGGCGTTCTATAATGTCAATGAAATTATTTGTTTTAAAAATTAAAATTTTAATTATTATGCATAATTATTGTTTACACATAATATTATTGTGATTACATTTATTCTATTGCTCTTGTTGACGTATAATATTGTTATTATTAAATAAATGATTATTTATTATTGATTAATTAAAACTATCCATACAAAATTAAACAAAACCTTATAAATAAAAAACAGCATTAAGCCCATTAAGGTCGCCTTCTGCAGGTGGGTGTCCAAAAAGCTGGCGACATTATCTCGCTGAATACTGAGACTAATACGTTGACCGAGGTAAGCGCATAATAATAATAATTTAAAATACTAAAATTACTGGCTTATTGTTCAATTTTGTTTTTGTTGTTTGTGTGTGTGTGTGGGGAAGCGAAGTGTTGGAAGGAGAAACAAATCGTGGCTCCGTAATATTAGAGAATGGACCGGCATCGCCAGCGTAGAACACCTGTGGAGCGTGGCAAGAGATAGAGATAGATATGCGGAGCTGACAGCCAACCTTCAGTAGTGGAGAGGCACCGCAAGAAGAAGAAGAAATAAATATATCGCCAACATTTTCAAGTTTTTGAATCAGTCCTAGTACCTAGGTATTAAAAGCATTTTAACTAAGGGTAACAACATTATATACAACCTGAGTTGAAATTGGTATGTTATCCTGAAAGGGAGTTAAGGAGGTCAGCAACACTTGCTGTACGAGTTTTTGAAATTCAGAATTTTGCATTGAAGAAAAAAAAGACTTTTAAAGTTTACGTCAAAATTCGACTACAGAACTTCCGGGCAGCCCTAGATCAGCTGATTCACTTGAACTTTGTTTAATGATGATGTTCATTAGAAGAGACTTGGAAACAATTCCCGAAATTTCCATGCACTTCACGTTTGAAGTAAATTAATTTTTTTGTATGGAAATTTTGGATGACGTATTTCAATGGAGGTTCTCACAACTTGTTGACAACCATTCTCCAACTCACCCCTTTAGGGGTAACATACCAATTGAAACTCACTCTGTATGCAAAAAGGTGTCAGTTTTAACTGACGTTGCCGCGGGCCTGAACAAAATGCATCTAATTGTTTTTCCGCACACGCTACGGATCGAACGTTAGCGTGAGCAAAATGTTAAGCAGTTTATTCCGCAGCGTCGAAAGGAAACACGCTTGTTTGTATAGACGCCGTGTTCTTTTCGACGCAGCCGTTTCCATAGGGAAGCTATTTTTTTTTTAAATTTATTTCTTGACCTGGATACATTGTCCTTAAGTCGCAATATTAGAAACAATTTTCGAGTCGATGTGACGCTTCAGTAAAGCGATGGATACTTTACTGAAGCTTCTATGGAGTTTTGGATAGAATACGAAAATACACGTTTTTCGCCTTTGTACTATTTGCCTTTCACTCATGCACGTTTACGAACACTTAATGGTTAATAATCCACCATTATTACACATTAACACTCGAAGAAACATAGGTTTTAGTAAATAACACAAAATCAACAACAGCACACTTTCGCATTCCCGCCAAAACTCCATAGTGAAGCTTGCGTGAGCAGTGTTGCCAACTCAGATCTTTGAAAAGACGTAGGTCTCATTAGAAAAGTTCGTAGAATTAATAAAATTGCATGGGAAAGTTTTTAGATCAAAATATTGTGTTTGTAGATAAAATTGAATAAACGATCTGTGTGGCGTTAGCGGAAGTAGATTGAAACGGGCCGTTTATAATTTTTTCTCAAACAAGAAGGGAATAATTCTTTCAGCTTTATACGAAGCCATTATAAGCCATTATACCATTAAATATATTTAGGACCACAGTACATATCTCTATTGATTTTATTATAACAATTCTTGTTACTTATATAGCGAATTTCAAATTAAAAACTGATTTCAACTCGCAATAAGTTGAACGGTAGCTCAGGAAGCTCATTCTTTGCTACCATTCAACTTATTGCGATGTCCCGGAGCTTCGACAAACACTGGACGACACAAAGCGCGATGGCAATATCGCTACCTATTTCTTTTTTTTTTATCTTTTTCAAATGACTAGAGCTTGAAATGGAGAGTTTATTGGTTCGCTATATATAAGGGCATTTTTTCCCTAAATGCTAAGTTTTTATTATTGGTGTACCTACAGGGACTGAGTCGCGTCTGATCTAGACGATATACGAATAATAATTGGACAATTATTATTCGTAAAGAGCTTATTTTTTTTGTGATATCTACACTCTCGCGCATTCTATATCAAGAGAGAGCGTGTGTGTGTGTGGTCATGGTCTCATAATGTCTTTACAATTTTTTAATCATACTTTATTAAACTAAGTAATATATAACTTATAATTAAAAAGAAAAGAAAATGAATTCAACTAAACTACTAGCTTCACCGCAAAAGAAGTCCAGGGAATTTTTCATTTAATTTATCCGTAAACAATATGTGGTCAAAGTAAGAAAGTAATAAAAAAAAAATATATCCACATAACAATTTTGATAGCACTGTAATACAGACACGTCATTATTAAGTAATAATAATAACTAATAGTTTGTAAATACCACGTCACGTAACGTGACGTTTACCGGGGTTTCCTTCCTGGGAATGAATCTAGGCAATGATCACACAAACTTAATTTGTTATTAAACAAGGTACTTACTATGAACTTATACTGAGAGATAATATTTAAAATTCACCTTTCACAATCACTTCAATTGTATCACTCCGCGCTTCATGGATTGATTGATTGGTCCAGTGTTTGAGAACACGGTCACTCCATTCCATGCGCGCCATCACTCCATTTTTCGGTCCAGTCTTCACAAAATGGATCGTTATATTGGCCACACACGATGAGTTAGAATGATGTGGAAAGTCGGATTTGGAACGGTTAGAAATCCAATATTTCTATCACTCACCCCATACACGGATGGTTTTTGGAACGCTTGCGTGGAATGTTGTGGAGTGGAGTGCTCGGTGTACAGGGGCTTGAAAGTCTTAGGGTAACGAGCGCAATGTAATGCCGCACAGGCCTTTGTGTTTTAATGTTCTGAGTGACGCTACAATTTTTATGGCCCAGTTAGATTTACCATCATAAAAACGACCTGCTCTAAAACAACGTAACCTAATCGTAGTAAATGGTAAAGCATTATCTATTGCTTGCCAGACTGCGTACATAGAAATGCTATTCAGGCTGAAAGTCCAAGGGACTCTCAGTAACGAATAGAATAAGGGTTTCTAGTGCATTTAGACGCAATTAGGAAACCTAGAATAGGACGTCACCGTCTCAGATAAATAGAAGTAGCATTTCTGGCTTGTTTAACACCTGGAAATACAAAACCCCGCTCGTGTCCCCATGATAATACGAGCTACAGTACCATTTTGTACAGGCCACCAAGCTAGCTACCAGGCGAAAACTGAAAATCTGTCGCTAAGCACGTATCGGTGTTTCCGGCAGCTGCACTTGACACGCCTATGTCATTTGTTAAGAAAGAATATGTAACATTACGTAAATATGAACGAAATGAGGAAACCCGTATGGATTTCCTTCTAACCACTTTATGTCGTCACTTTACCTTGATAGTACTGACCTCTTTCACACCTCCCCGACATTCATTAGTCATCAACATATCGATATTTTTTTCTAAATTTTTTTGTAATCTTATTGTAAAAAGGCTACACCTATGCTTTTTAGGAGTTCTTTGTTTTTTATTCTTTAGTTGTTGTTTGTTTTCTTTTTATTTTTAATTGCCATATCTGTGACCCGCTGGCACTCTTTTTTCTCGGCAAAGAACAGAGACCGAGCAAAGGGGTAGATTGAAAATCAGCGCTGCGTGCACATGAAAATGTGTACGCAGCACACGCTGAATCTACTCCCATTGCCCTACACATACATATATGTATATATATTTTTATGTAAATTGTAAAGAATATTGTAAGGAGCAATAAATGATTTGATTTGATTTTGATTTTGATTTGACATTGCCTACCTACCTATATGTCTGGGTTAGTGCTAGAGTGTGTAGTACCTGGATTGTTTACCTATTTCCTGTTTATGTAGACGTAGTGGCGAAAAATGATTTGTTTGGATATTTTGTGTTGCGCTTTGAATCGTATATAAGATAAAAAATTGCTTTAAAAAAGCGACGAACCGACTTTGATAAAATTTCTATGGGACCAGTCTGAAAGTATATCCTTTCAAATAAAAAAAGAATTTTCGAAATCGGTTCATAAATGACAGAGATCTGAGGTAACAATCATAAAAAAAAAAATATCCACTGAATTGATAACCTCCTCCGTTTTTGGAAGTCGGTTAAACATTCTATAAAAATTAGAAATCGGTAAATCTGGAAATTTAGACCGCAGTACCACCCACTCTTTTCATGTCCTATCTGATTTAAACAAGCCACGCGAATCGGCTTTCATACAGCCCCAGTGATCTGTTCAAATTCCAAATACGTGCCACTAATTAGCTATCGGAAACCCCAATCAATTTAAAGCTAGATCAAAATAGCATTCAAATGATACACATTTATCATTCTTTACCGCTAAAATCCACTGAATTTCCACCAAAATGCAGCTGAACAGTGAAAAGCCTACAATACGTCACTATCGACGGCTCGTTCTCAATAGTCGCGAAATAATAGCTTTCTGCAACGTTCGGCACAAACAAAAATCAACCATAACCTAAAGCCATAAGAAACACTCCGATGGAATCTACAAAATTGTTCACTATCACGACTTATCCAACCAAATGTGACCTGTCATTACTCGCCGGCTCTACAAAGCACGTTTGCATACGCATAAAGGGTAGAGATCAAGCTGAAATGGTGCTGGAGAGAAACACATCACACGTCGGCAGAATCGCAGCGTTGCTTCAGAACAAAGTGCATCTAGTTAAAGCTCTGGAGTACAATGACGTCATCAATATTGGCTGAGGCGAGCGATCCATTTGGAAATGGGCGAGAAACAAGAATGAAATTGGACGTATTGTGATCTTTGCACTGTAGGGTTAAAATGGTAGTATAAATAACATTGAATAGGGAATAAGCCATTCAAGCAAATGCTGTAAGCTAAAGCGTTTGCAATTTCGTTAGTGGTAGCACTAACTCTTCTGCGAGTGTCCGTCTGGGTTGTTACCACCGCTTTGCTCGTGAAGTCTGCCGCCAAGCAGTAATATGCAAGCATTACTGTGTTCTGGTTTGATGAGCAGAGTAACCAGTGAAATTACTGGGCTTATGCTCAGGGTAACGAGCGCACTGCAGTGCCGCGCAGGCCTTTGAGTTTCAAATTTCTGAGTGGCACTGCAATTGTAATGGGCCGGCGTTCTGCTTACCATCAGGCAAATTACCAGCTAATAATTAAATTCAATCATTTATTGCATCATATGTATTTACAGAAAGGTCTTAGATTAGTAGGTGAGCTTACATATGACCCTAGTTAGGGTATAGCAACATAGGCGACTAGCTGGTCATTTGCCTGATTTTTTATGCTATTTAGCATTAAAAAAAAGTTACGGTGGAATAAAGGAACTCACATACATACATGAACCCTAAAAATATTACACTCCTTTTATTATGTACAGTTATATTTATGTACAGTCGTGGAAAAAAATAGTGACTTTCTACTCCCCTACATTTTAGTCCCCCATATTTAACATTTAGTGATAATTTACGATACGTTTTTCGATAGAAAGTGTAGCGTAGATTAAGCTATACGATTATAGCTTCCCGTAATCGTAAAAAATGTACAAAACCAATAAATACGTTTCCCTTCCACGAAGTAAGAAGCACGTCTCGCAAAAGAAATTAATTTACGGCGAGTACATTACGAAGTTTAGCGATTTTGTGTTTTTCGTGCGCCTGTTATACAGGGTGCGGTCATAGTGACACGCTTCCCCTAAACGCTATTCCTAATAACTCCATTCCTAAACCACGTGAATTGTAATCAGTGCATTTCTAAAACACGCAATTCCTAGTATAACTAGCTCGAAACCGCGTTAATACGTCTTGTTAGTGGTAGGATTAACTCTTCTGCGAGTGTCCGTCTCGGTTGTCACCACCGCTTTGCTCGTGAAGTCTGCCGCCAAGCAGTAGTGTGCAAGCATTACTGTGTTCCGGTTTGATGAGCAGAGTATCCAGTGAAATTACTGGGCTTATGAGACTTAATATGTAATGTCTCAGGGTAACGAGCGCACTGAAGTGCCGCGCAGGTCTTTGTGTTTCAAAGTTCTGGGTGGCACTGCAATTGCTATCGGCCGGCGTTATGCTTACCATCAGAACTTTATATTTGTGTGGTGCGTTCAATAAGGAACCCGGAATTTCATCTAGTGGTAAGCGACTTGTTTACTCATATTAAAAAAATAGGTTTATATTATTGTGGCCTAGACAATAGACATCTTCCTAGTAAGGAAAACCCGGTAAAGAGCACGTCACTGAAACTATTGTTTATTATTATTACAGATTATTACCTAATAATGACGTTACAATAATACAATGCTGTCAAATTGTTTTTGGTTTTTATTTTATTACTTGTGGTGTCAGAATGCTTTGAACATATACGTGTTAGGATGTAGCAAAAAATGTGTGGCCTCAGGTTCGATCCTTGACTAAGCCAGACTGTGTTATTATACGAGTACACAGAATAGGCTTGGTTTGACCGCAATCTCACCTGCGGCGCAAGTACGGAAGTCGGTTTGATAAATTTGTTGAACCGAAAAGACTGATAAATTTATCGAATGTTACGACTACCGTTAAAACCTACTTTATCGACTAAAATCGTTAAAACCCACTTTATCGATTAAAATCCTTAAAACCCACTTTATCGATTAGACCTGTCAATTTTATCAAATTTTATCGATGGAAACGATGATGTCAAGCTATGATGCTGTTGACGATGTAGCACGCTGGCATAGAAGATACCTTTTCACTCTTATGTTGACTACTCCCAAATTATACTGAGGAAATACAGATGCCGGTAAATAATTCCATTCCCTCGCGGTCCGAACGATGAAAGTTAAAGCAAAACGCTTGGCGCGGATAGAAGGTATGTAAACCTTAATTGGTTGACACAACGCCGTGCGTCTTGTCGGTGATAGAATGTTGATGGTGGAATTAAATCGTATAATGCCTTGTTGTCTATTAGACCATGTCATCTGCAACAAGATCCTAGAGCAGGGATAAAACACGATATTCTTAGTCCGCTGACACTTTGACCCCACCTCAACCCCATATTCCCACGAACCTTTTCGCTAAACGATAATTTTCTTTCTTTTTATTACTGTTTGCTTTTAGGCGCTATTTTATAGTACCACCCTTCGGCAATTATGCGTCCGCAGCCTTTGATATGTCAAACCCGAGGACACACACTTTAACATTACCACAAAAAAAAAGATTAAAGCAAGTTACTAAACAAAAACTATAGCATAAGTTACATAAAAACACGACTGCCCTAGCCAGTGTCACTCGGGATGATATAAGAATTCCAACGATACCCCTAACCCCATACATCCAAATCTGTTCAGGCATTTACAAGTTATGGTGGAATAAAGAAACTCACATACATAAAACTAAGAAACAGACCAGAACAGCAATACGGCCAGATAATGTTGTCTCTATCACTTCTTCGAAGAGGGACAACTGCTCCGCTACATACATCACTTTCGCTCCGCCGCGTATTTGTCACGGCTTCTGCACTAACACGCAGTGGTTGTGAAATTATTATTTTTGGTAGAGGTCGTAGAACTAGCTCTGCTCCTGGTTTTTCAATGGTTTGTGCCTGGTCCCTGATTGATGCTTGACCATCAGTCATTCATTAGCGTCTAATGTGCCTCTAACATCCACCATGAGTCTCCTGGAGCTAGTCGTCAAAACATCACTTTTAGGTTATATTGCCAACGTCCCGATAAATTAGGAGCTTGGAAATTGAAATTCCCATCGGACCCACCAAGATTAAAAAGGGAATAAGGAATTTTCTATTTGAACTTTTCGATTTTTGTATAATTTTCTGCAGTATAGTGTATCTTTTTTTTATATTCTATCTCAGCTTGCAAGCCTTTACCAGAGCTCGTCTTACCTTATAAAATAACATTGCCTTTACTTACAGGGACCACGGCTTTTGGGGTAAAGAGAGGTTGTTTTTTTACTGCGTGTACTTTTTGCCACTTATCGTTTGGAGGATTGCAATAAACGTAGATCTTAAGTAGCTAAGTACGTACTTGTTATCGAATGTTTCTTTCTACAGATAAAGAGGCATAGCGAATAAAACATATACATTTCAGACGAATGGGTAGATAAATCTAAGGTTGTTGGAGTAAAATAATAATAAGAAGTTAGTGAATAGTGTTTCGTCCAATAATAATCATTGTACTCTGTGGTGTACACCGATAAACCCAATCACTGACCTCTATAATACACTATAGAGGTCAATGAACCAAATACATCAAACAATAAAAAAGTGGACATCAGAAAATAAACACGAACATAAATAAAATTAGGTCAAGCAACAAAATAATACCCATGGAGAATTTATTATACATATACATACTAGCTTTTGCTCGTGGTTACCACCCGCGTTCTCACAGGAACTATGCATTTTCCGGGTTAAAAAGTAGCCTATGTTACTCTCCGGTCCATAAACTATATCTATGCCAAAAATCATGTCGTTCCGTTGCTCCATTGCAGCGTGAACGAAGGACAAACCAACAAACAGACAAACACACTTTCGGATTTATAATATTAGTAGGAAGTAGGGTTCAGCGGTACTCATGGAGAATTTACCATATTATTATGAAACTAGGTAGTTTCTTAATATTGATTATTATTGTTTTTTGGTGTAAGTCTAGAATGTTTTAAAATTATTATTATATTTTTTTAATTTTGTTTGTGTTAATCCTTTGAAAAGGTACAACTTTGAGCAAAAAAAAAATCTTTAATACTCTGTTATTATCAGGTTAGCTACGAGTACGAACTCATTGCTAACGTGTGACGTATCATGACGTAGTATTTATTAACTGGTTACCACAATTACCCAACGTTGCGACAACCTACGCCTTAAAAAGGGTTCCTGAGGTTTTGTTTTAAACCAATAAAAAAATCTTAGAGTATTATTCATTTGTTGTTTGTATAATATATATAAAAGATGTTTCTTTACTTAGCTATGCCATTACATCATTAAAACTTGACCCAAGACATACTACTTACTTAATACAACTTAAATGAACAAAACGAGTACAGATCTGTTGAATGACAATATAATTGGAGATTATTTGAAAACGAAAACGAATTTATACCTGAAGAAATTATTCAAATGGAATAATTTCAAAATGTTTGTGAAATTTTCTCTGTTCGCTTGTTTTGTGGCGTGCATTGTGCATGTGAACCGTTTCTTGGAAAGGGGCGATTTAGAAAAATATGGACCTTTCCAAAATGCTCTGAATTCTGGGATACTGACTTGTGAGTACTTATTTACGTTTGATAATCAGCTATTGAAATAAAGATAACAGATATTTCAAACTTAGGTATAGATGTAGGACGTAGGTATTAAAAAAGACATTGAATAGAAAAAGTCGATAATTAAATTAGAACACAATAATTATTACCTCCACAATCATGTGATTTGACTAATTGTTTTTTAACTAGTATGTTTTTCTTTTAACAGGCGTTCTGGATAGGAACTTGAATTTGGACGTGAGCGGCATCCAAGTTTACTTCTTTGACTTCGCCAAGAACTTCAACAGATCCTTCTCCATAAACGATGCAGCCCAAGGAATCCTCGACATCGAAAACCTGGACAAAACCAGACAGTTCATAATGTTCGTCGGAGGCTTCACATCAAGCATCAATCACGTCATCGAACAGCAAATGAGGGAAGCTTACAAGACCTACCCCAACAGCTACCTGATCATCCCTGATCACTCTGCTTACACCAACAACAACCTTGGAAATATAAAAGGCTACGAACGCTCCGTCACACACATCCACTATATTGGTAAAGCTCTGGGACAGATGTGGGCCAATTTGAAACTTGGTGGTGTTAACGCTAAAAACATCCACTGTGTCGGTCACAGTCTTGGAGGTCAAATTTTGGGGCACGTTGGTTCAACTTTCTTTGACCTAACCGGTGAAAAGATCTCCAGAGTGACTGCTTTGGATCCTGCTGGACCCTGCTTTACTAACAGCGCAGTGGAAGACCAGGTGAGGTCAGGAGTGGCTGAGTACGTCGAGGTCTATCACTGCAATGCTGGAGCTCTTGGAACCTCAAGCATCCTTGGAGATGTGGACTTCATCGTGAACAAGAACGGGGAAACGCAGCCGAACTGTGGGACCCCGTTAGTGCCAGTTCTATACAGTTCCTCGAAGGCTGCTTCTTGTGCCCATAGAATATGCGTCGATCTTTGGACCGCTTCCGTAAAAAACCCAGAGTTGTTCATGGCTTACAGTTGTGAATCTTATGAGAGCTTTAAAGAAGGAAAATGTTTGACCAACGATAAAACAGTTCCCGCTTCAGGTAACCCTTGTACTGCCTCCGGGGTATACTTCTTCTCGACCGCAATGTATGACTTGAAAACTCTCAAGTAATTGGTAACATTTGAGGATATCTGATCCAATATTTATTGCTTTATTATAAGTTCGTATGTACTAGTGCGTTTCGCGCTATAACCCTACTTACGCGAAATAACCTTCCTATTAATTTTAAACCATTATATTATCTTTATTAAATTTTTTTTTTCTTTTGTATTATTTCGTCGATTTTTTTTTTTAAAGTTGTAAGTGATTTAATATAATAAATAATTATTTGCAATGAAATCACGTTTTCTTTTTTCATTTTTATTTTTATAACAAGCAAAATAGCAAACCGTATATTAAATTCAATGGGTTGTGTGGTGTTACGTACAAATTACTAATGCCTAAGGGAAGGCGCTCTCTAAAGTTTTTGTTAGTGGGAGGACTAACTCTTTTGCGAGTGTCCGTCTGGGTTGTTACCACCGCTTTGCTCGTGAAGTCTGCCGCCAAGCAGTAGTGTGCGAGCATTACTGTGTTCCGGTTTGATGAGCAGAGTAGACAGTGAAATTACTGGGCTTATGAGACTTAATACCTAAAGTCTCAGGGTAACGAGTGCACTGCAGTGCCGCGCAGGTCTTTGTGTTTCAAAGTTCTGGGTGGCACTGCAATTGTTATGGGCCAGCCTTATGCTTACCATCAGGCAAACGACCACCTCGTTTCGTTACCAAATAACATAAAAAAAGTAAAACGTACCAGACATAGTCCGAGCAAAAAATAAACACAGTAGGTTAGCCAAGTCCCTAAAAGATATTTTACAGAAATGACCCAGAATCTTGAAAAAAATAATTGCAAAATGGATTCCGCAAAATTTCTTGTCTTTTTTTGTAAAGTTTGAAGCACAAAGACTTGCGCGGCACTGTAGTGCGTTACTATGCGAGATATTAGTTACATTAATTCTACTGACTATTTTGCTCGTCAAAACGGAACACCGTAACGCATGCAGATAACTGCTCGGGGGCAGACTATACGAGCAAGGCCATCCAAATGGACCCTCGCAGAAGAGATACTCCTACCTTGCAACTGGTAAAAAATGTTCTGTTATATGGAAGGGGATAATTTTTTAAACGTGTACGAAAATTTTGAATTATAAAACACGCCATTCTAATAAAGCACTGTGCAAATGGTTTCACCATTAATTTCGTCTTGCGCCACCCCCACCCCTAGAACCAAATTTCGATTAGGAAACTTTTTGACGCACCCCTAATTAGAAGCCGGATATTCCGCGACACAGCAAAAGCCGCTAATTACGTCTAAATTAAGAGAAATCATTAAGAATTCTACTTTAGCTTATCTCAACTTCAGAAACGGCGATTTCATTTACGTAGAAAATATCTGTTGTTCATTTATCATTCAAAGGTAAAATACTTTTTAAAATATAAATTTTCGGATAATAATAATAAATTATCCTACTGGTAGCGGATTATTAGATTAAGATTGTAAATAAATTAGTGTGTATTTTATTTAGTTATTTTAGTTTATGTTGTTTACTTTTTAGAATACCTAATTAAATATATGTTATTGATTATTCAATCAAATTCTTAGAAGAAATTAATATTATGTATTATAACTGAAACATACACGTGTGCGCGATTACAGTGGAGAAGGTATATAAATGGCATTAGTAATTTCGTAGATTTTCACGATTATAACGCATTGACACTTTATTAAATATTGAACATAACTACCTACCATAAATTGTTTATTTGCTCAAAAATTCTGGTGTAGGTACAATTTAGGGTTTCTACATTATAAAGCAACTAAAAACTAAGACTAGTACCCTTGTGAGTCTCTACCCTGCACTAGGTCTCTTTAGAGCTTGTATGGCAGGACTACAGCCACCCTTTCCGGTCACTATCTGGCAAGTTACCTTGTAACATTATAATAGTGCACTTATTATGTTAGGGATAGGCTACAAGCTTCCTCAAACTACCTCAAGCAGATAATAAATAGAACTGATTCTCTAGTAAACTGTAAATAATTGTGACGGTGGAAGATAGGTAGGCGGAGAATAGACAATGTCCTACCACCCTATCGGACCTTTTGGTACCTAAATACTTAATCTTTTGTGTAAACAATGAAATAAGTTTAAACCTAGCGTAGTGATGAAAGTTGATTTTAGCAATCTATTCAAATGACAAAAACTTAAGGTACAACTCTTCCATTTAGTATTCTGAACCAATAATAGTGCCGAAGTTGTGTGTGTTGTTGTTTCAATTTTCTAATATATCTTATTTCAGAACTAGCTGCTGCCCGCGGTTTCACCCGCGCGGAGATGTTGGATTTCATGATTTTAATTTTTTTGCGCGGAACCCTAATTGTTTTTCTAAAATAAAAGTAGCATATGTTACTCCTTATAACAACAGCTATCTGCCAGTGAAAGTCCAGCCAAAATCGGCCCCGCCGTTTCGGAGATTACCCGAAACAAACTGACAGACAGACAGACGGACAGACAAAAATTAAAAAATGGTTGTTTTTTTATAGGTACCGTATATACTTTCATATGCATTTGGTAAATAGCTGTTATTTTGATATTACAAACAAACACTACAATTTTATTTATTTGTATAGATATAGATTAAGTAATAGTATCTATCTTTTGTTAACTATATTTTGTTTTCTATGACCCGCTTGTTAACTATTTACATCACTCGACTAACACTTGAGTTCGAGCGGAGGGGTATGCTGAAAACCAGCTGCTGCTTAGACTTAGTCTACGCAGCAAAGAGCTGAGCCTACCCCTATTGCCGAAATAATACGTAATTAATCTTAACTGTGTTCAAAATTGTGTAAATGTAATATTTGGCAATAAATGTTTTTTATTCTTATTCTATTCTATCTATACAGATATACAATTCTAGTACAAGTTTAACAAGTAGTATGATCGTTGCAGGTTACGGAAGATTGAGTTTTGCTTATGGAAAACATCGTATAACAACCACAGCATTTTTAGCTCGCCTAGCTACAATCCTTGTGTTGAAAATCCACCATCTTTTGTAGGTACATCCCTTTGCCGTGTGCCGCAATCACTGGCAAATCAGATTGTCCAAACAGGCGTATTTTCCATAAAACCATACGCATCCATGTATTTTCTAACAAGGTAGGTACTCTGAAACAAAGAGGCTCTCCGGAACAGTAACGCAATCAGGTTTCCTTTGTTGTTCAAAGTGCTAAAAGCGTGGAGCCCTAATCGGGTAATGGACGTGGAGCTTTTCTACTGTGGTTTGGGCTTTACAAAATTTACGTAGTTTTCATAGCGTAGCTCGACTAACCGTTCTTAGCCGATTTATAAAGTTAAGTAACGTTCGTTGTGGACAGTATTTAGATGGGTGACCGCTATGTGATTCTAATGAGAGCTCCCGTGGCCGTTAGTCCTGGTTTTATTAAGGAAACAGACGTTATTCTTTAGGTACTTCAATAGGTACTAATATTATAAAGAGGTAGAGTTTACTTTTTGTTTGTTTGTTACCGCTAATTTACCAGGAATTCGCGAATCGACCACTAGTCCGATTCTAAAAAAAGTGAAGTAATTTAATTTATTTCAAAATTAATTTATTTTTAATTTAATTCACTAAAATTACTAATTTTAATTTAAATCCATGATATCTGAAATAAAAACTTTTGATTTTTTCAATTATTCCTGAGTATATCGGTTTTTTTATCCCAGTTCCACGTTTCACCAGTTTGCTATAAAAAGAAGTCATGTTCAAGAAAGCTTTTGGTAGCTTTAAAGTACTCCGACATCAGCTGGCCACATGCCTCTATGACAAAAAAGAAATCCGGACAATCCGAACAATATACTAAATCCGAAAGGGTGTTAATTGTTTTGCTGGTTTGTCGTTCCTTCGCGCAGTAATGGAGCGATGTAATTTTTTGTATAGGTACAGACAGTTTGTAAGGCGAAGAGTAACTTTGTCCCGGAAAAATGCATGGTTCCTGTGAGAATCTCAGCGCGGCTGAAACTGCGGGCAGCATCTGACTTGCCACAACACCGATCAAGAGTAAAAAAAGTTGTAAATTTTATAACGTTTGAGATTGTATTACTTTCGGTGTTATTATATCTATTTATGAGGTACAGAATCTAGTCCCAAAAAAGCCGTTTTTATGCGAAAATTTCAGTGCCTCAGCGAATTCTTAAAATATGACCCCCACATTCTTTCTATGAAAGAAAATTCTCATAGCGCCGACCGTGACCAGGCTCAAATGATCACATTTAGAGACGCAGTTGGCTGATTTGGCCGGATAACTGCGTGTGGCCGGCCGAATTTATGGGGATGAACAAGCCTAGACTTGTAAACCGAAAAAGTCATCAAGGGATGTTGCCTCCATTTTTTTATGATGTCAATCAATTCGTTTTCTCATGAGAATCCAATGTCTATATTGAAAAAAAAAACTGGCAATCGAAAGCTAGCAACGTAAAAAATGACAGTCACTGTCGGGTATATCTACTGAGCGCTAAAACGCCCCCATTCAAATTTGGCAGTACGCGTGACGTTACATTTTCTATGCGGGCCGTAAAGTTGTACTAAAAACATGCATTTTGTTGATTTTGGCCGTGAGAAATTGCCTTTTTTTAAGATACAGTAGGTATTTATTTAAGTGAATAATAATGTTTTATTCAAAATATTTAGCAAACAGTGTTGCAATACCTATTTATTTTCATTGTTTGTTGTACCTATACAACTTTGTAGGAGTTCCCAGCATGAATAACAATTCCAGTATGAATAACAAGATGGCTATTTTCAGCAACACAAGGTCTAGAAAGTGGTTTGTTGTTTTGCTAAATGACCCAGTTACTAAATTTACCGCAAAACTGAAACTACAAAGGATATCACGTGGTTTTAAGTACAAAGCAACCAAAAGGCTTATTCTAATAAAAAGTTGATAATTTTCACGCTATATTTTCTTATTTATTATTAGCTTTTTGGCACTTCCATTTATTTGGTTTAGACGGCTCCGTAGCTAAGTTGGTAGTAAACCTGCCTGCAAAGCGGAAGTCCCGGGTTCGATTCCCGGCCGGGGCAGAATTTGTGTGAGCATAAAATTTGTTCTCGGGTCTTGGCTGTTTGTGATGTGTATCTGTGTGTGTCCATGCCAACTGCAACACAGGGAATCCTAGTGCGGGGGTATGAGTGTAAGCGTTTATTTATTATTTATACTAAGATACATTTTGCAAAACACAAATAAAACAAAAGATTTATTTTTATTTTATCTAGTAGTACAGAGGGTGGTCTTATCGCTCTATCTATTAGTGTATTTCGGTAGCTGCACAATATTCTAGATACGAATGACGTATTTGCCATCTTCGAGAACATATCGACATCGACATATCCGATCATCGACACATGTCATAAAGATCTGACGAGATATAAGGTTCTTCAAACGCAGGTGATAGGACCGATTCTTCTGTGACTGCCATTCTGGGTGGCTACCACCGCTTAGTACTAAAGTTATTTATTCCAGACAACAACAAGGTGGTGGTCGAGTGCAGACATTGCATTTTCAACAATATTATAATGTGTTTCAGGCATCTGATGCTAATAGAAAGCTTCATTATCCCTGAGTGTCAAAAGAAGTTCTGATACCAAGCGTGCGAAACCGCGGTCATAAAATAGTTATGTATACATATTTAGAATTATAGACCACGTAATTGATAATTATTTAATTAAATGAAATAGTTTAAATTAGTGAGTATTTTTTTTCCGATCGGGTAACCCAACAAGAAAGTATTGGCCGGATAGGCCGGACAACTAACCATACCAAACATGACCCATCCCTATCAAAATAAAGAAATGAGCAAAAATACCCGCAATTTATGCGAAGAAGCATTACGCCAAGAGTCTGCTCGCAATAAATTCCGAAAGAAACGCTTGAAATAATTTAATTTACATTTCATATCATTATGCTTACACAAAGCCCCTAGCTCCGAAAAATATTCATTCGCGCGAAAAATGTAGAGAAGCGGAAAAAATGTTGAAAATAAAGAAACTAGACATAATTACGCATTAAGAGCAATTTTGTCAATTCAAAGCTGAATTTAAAATAGAAATTCTTTCAGCTACTACGAGAGTACTCCCAGACGACTGCAAAATTGCACCATAGTTAGTGACTGCAGGATTTTTTTGTGCGTCATTTGGATTATTTTATGAGTAACCTTAACCTTACTCTTTGAGAGGCACGTCACTATTATTAATAATAATATTATTGAGGACGTAAACCACATTGCTTCAGTGCGTTCTGAGCGCAAAATGAGTGCATGAACAATTACAAAACAAAGTGTACTTATTATATTTTTGTTCTCACTCAATAGTTAGCATTTGATAACTATAGCCCTTATTCATAAACGTTCCGTATCATACTTAATTACTAGAAAGTGTTTTGTCTCGTTTTCACGCGTAAGAGCTTCCGTCAACGAGAAGTTGACAAAGCAGTTTAAATCATAGATTATCATATTGAGCTTTTATGAATAAGGGCGCTTATCACCTGATTTTAAGCGACGTGATGTAGTGGAAACACTGTGAATTTTTTTATGTTATTTGGTAACGAGACGAGCTGGTCGTTTCCCTGATGGTAAGCATAACGCCGGCCCATAACAATTGCAGTTCCACCCAGAACTTTGAAACACAAAGGTCTGCGCAGCAGTGCACTGCGCTCGTTACCCTGAGACATTAGGTATTAAGTCTCATAAGCCCAGTAATTTCACTGGGTACTCTGCTCATCAAACTGGAACACAGTAATGCTTGCACACTACTGCTTGGCGGCAGACTTCAATCACAAAGCGGTGGTAACAACCCAGACGGACACTCGCAGAAGAGTTAGTCCTCCCACTAACAAAATCAGTGCCATAAATAGGGCGGTACATTACTGCTTGGCAGCAGAAATCATGAGCAAAATGGTGGTTGCCACCCAAGCGGACACTCGCAGAAGAGTTAGTCCATGTTGGTGACTATTGATCCTCATTTCTTGCTTTGACAGAAACTCCAATCATCGGTCTCTCTAAAGCCCATTGAGTAACTTTACTGTGCCTGTAATTGTTCATTAACAATCTGAGTTTGTTCCATTAAATCGGATTATATAGTTACTTTTGTCAAAGCTATACTTATGCTTGTTAACAAATCCATGTTTGATCTAAAACTTTTGGCCGATTCACGTTACATTTATAAAGGAGAAACGTAGCAACAAAAAGATCATTTCATTAATCCCTAAAAGCCCTGCTAATAATGCATTGAGATAGTTTTCGGGCTACAAAATGACATAGACTAGTTTTTGAAAATTATCACTAGAAATGGGATATTTACCATGTATGTTATTATCGAGATAGTGAGGACAATAGTGGCACGCGTAATAAACGAGTGAGGAAGAGGGTAGATCGCTACGTCTGCCCATAAACACCATCTACCCGCAGTACTTCTGTTCTCCCGTGATTATTGCGTTTGCAACAGCGCCGAAATATCGGAAACTCAAATCTAATAGTATACATGGTATAATATATTTAATAAATGTATTCAATGTATTTTCTTTCTGTCTTTCTTTCTAAATATCCCGTTTCTAGTGATAACTTTCAAAGTGTTGATGACTATGACAGTTTAAAAACCTTTTTTTAGACTAGTTTTTATCCAGAAACCTCCACGCGGGTGGAACTGTTGGTTGTATTATATTTTATTTATTCATGACCAGTTATTAATTCATTCATTCTACTTCGCAGTACATACAGTATATTTTATACCTACTCCTAGTAACATAATTATGATAAGTCAGTAACTAATTCTATTGTCAGAGGTCAGATTGATGAAATCTCTACCACAAGAAAACTTACTTCTATCCATTTCTTTACCTACTATATTTTTGTACAGTACCTATGTAATGAAAGCCATTTTAATATAAAATTTATTTTATTTAATTAACAATCAACATGCACATGGAAAGCACAAGACTGTTGAAATAATATGGGTGTTCAATATTATTTAATACTTAGAACTCTTACATTTAAATATTATGTACAATTTATGAGCTATAGTAACTATTGTTTACTTTTAAGAACGGGATTTAATCGCGATAAAAACACAGGTTTATATTTACCTCGACATTTCGATCAAGTTGCATTGATCGTGGTCACGAGAAGACCTTGGAATCGCGAAAGTTTAAAAGTTACTATTATAATAACTATTTTAAATTTCTAAACTAAACAACCTATCCAAGATTGATTGTTAGTGCAGATGCACTAAGCAATCTGGACACAATGACCACCTATTTCTATATCTATAAGTTCTTGAATACCTACATGCGCATTGCACAAAGAATTACGGCGTCCAAACACTTAGAAATAAAGACTAATGCGCGAATCTTATCGAAGACTTACGCCCTTATTCATGAAAGCTCAATAAGATAATCTATTCTTTAAACTGCTCTGTCAACTTCTCGTTGACGGAAGCTGTTACGCGTGAAAACGAGACAAAACACTTTCTAGTAATTAAGTAAGTTACGGAACGTTTATGAACAAGGGCTTTATAGTTCTATCATCACTCGATCAACCGACAATCTTGGCCAAGTTTGAGAAATCAGGCCACGACTCATCAGTGTCATTTACAGCTATGATCCTCCTCTCTATTTTCTCCATTTTTGTCTTCTCCAGAGGATCTACTAAATTTTCTTCTTTCTTAACATTATTAAAACCAATCTTTTGGTATTTTACTATGAGATCTAAAATATCGTGCTGCATACGGAGACGAATGTCACTTGTCATGTTCTTCATAGCGTTACCAACATATTGTCCAAAGACAAAGCTTTCACTGACGTCTTTCATTAAAAGCTCTCTTCCAAGTTGCGTGAGTATGTCTCTTACTAGGTCGTTTGCTGTAGAGTTAGGTGGCGGTGGTCTGGTTGGTGGTTTTTTGAGGCGTTTCTCGAACTTCGGTCGCATGACAGGAGGTCCGATGGCGACGGAGACGACCTCGTCGTTTTCCATGTCGTCATCTTTGAGAGGCTTTAGGTGACCTGAAGGCTGTAAGCGAAAAAACAATATCATTCAAAAAATAACATTCTAAGGAAGACCGTTATTAATTAAGGCGTTTTTGTTGCCATTTTCAAAATATTAGTTAATTAGTAGTTGGTAACAATTTAACAATATCTATACAAATAAATATAATTGAAGTGTCTGTTTGTAATATCAAAATAACTGCTTTTTACTATATGCATATGAAAGTATATACGGTACCTATAACAAAACAACCATTTTTTAAATTTTTGTCTGTCTGTCTGCCTGTCTGTCTGTTTGTTCCGGGTAATCTCCGAAACGGCTAGGCCGATTTTGACGGGACTTTCACTGGCAGATAGCTGATGTTATAAGGAGTAACTTAGGCTACTTTTGTTTTAGAAACATAATTAGGGTTCCGCGCAAATAAATAAAACCCATGAAATACAAAATCTCCACGCGGGTGATACCGCGGGCAGCAGGTAGCTTATAAAATATTAGTTAATTAGTAATTGGTAACAATCTAACAATCTTTATAAATAAAAAAAACTTTGATGACGAAACTGTTGTATTGTAGTACCACTTTTTCTTTCTGTCTTCCTTTCTTACCCAGCTGAATCATCGATCATGAAGAAGGCTGACCCAATTATTACCTTTTTTCTAATCTCTCTTATAGATTTCAGTGTGGTCCGTTCCGCCCGTTTCTTTTCTTCGGGATCTGAAGATAGCATGTGCCTTTTGGAGTGGTAATGGATGTTGCCTCTTCTCATCTCTCGAGGTTCGCGCGTTCCACTCCAATCATCTCTCCACGTGCCCTATTGTGAAAATAGAGACACTGTTTAGGAGACACTGAGAGCATGGGGACGGGGCCTAGGTAACCATAGCTTCTCATCATCTCCGGATCCTCTGGGAGCAGAGATGTGCATAAAAGCGGGTTACCAAAAAATATACATCACAACCTTCAATGACTTTAACTACTATGAGAAAAAATGAAAACAAGTAAAATGTAATAACTTACTGAAACAACAGGGATGAGTACCAATATCAACACTACCCAAGAGCTACCGGCGTCCATTATGTCTGACCACTGACCACTGTCTGCTATCACGCTGTATTGTAGTTCTTCCACTTACTAAACAATAACTATTTGTTTACTAAACACCACTGCTGTGTATCAACATTGAGACAAAAGAAGTTGGCTAATGCGAATCTTGTGTGAATCTTCCTTATTATGTAAGCAATTAAATTCTTTTTGTCCAACAAAACTGATAAATAAATGAATACAGCTAAAAATAAGTACCATCGAAGTTTTCTTTTTTAATTTTTTATATGTTATTTGGTATCGAGACGAGCTGGTCGTTTGCCTGATGGTAAGCATAACGCCGGCTCATAACAATTTCAGTGCCACCCAGAACTTTGAAACACAAATGCCTGCGCGGCACTGCAGTGCGCTCGTTACCCTGAGACATTGGGTATTAAGTCTCATAAGCGCAGTAATATCACTGGATACTCTGCTCATCAAACCGGAAGACAGTAATGCTTGCACACTACTGCTTGGCGGCAGACTTCATGAGCTAGAAACTAATAATATATTTTGTATTATATAAACTTTATGGATCGGAAAATAACGTAGACTACTTTCTATCCCGGGAAAATGCACTATCCTTTTGAGAAACGCCACGCGGGTGAAACTGCGGGCAGAAGCTATAGTTACACATAATTTAAAGTCATCATCAAATTCGCACAATCAGTTCGCTATCAACATTTTCGTGTCCTTGTCTACTTAGATAGATGAAAATAAGTCGCCAAGCAACTATCGCTATTTTTGCACTGAAAAGAGAGTTTATGGACTCCCGGGACGTAGTTCCTACTCACTCTTTAGCAAACACCTTCGACCTGATCGAACTGCTAATCTATCTATATAAATAAATAAAATTGAAGTGTCTGTTTGTAATATCAAAATAACAGCTTTCTACCAAATGCATATGAAAGTATATACGGTACGTATAACAAAACAACCATTTATAAAATTTTTGTCTGTCTGTCTGTCTGTCGGTCTGTCTATCAGTCTGTCTGTCTGTTCCGGGTAATCTCCGAAATGGCTCGACTGATTTTGACGGCAGTCTCACTGGCAGATAGCTGATGTTTTAAGGAGTAGCATAGATTACTTTTATTTTAGAAAACAAAATAAGTTTCCGCGTAAAAAAATTAAAACCATAAAATCCAATATCTCAACGCGGGTGAAACCGCGGGCAGCAGCTAGTCAAGAGTAAAGAGAAACACGCACAAAAATAAATACATTAATTAGACACACACACACACATACAGAAAGCACTAAATACTTTTCGTATGTGTTCAAAAAAGTTACTTTATTTTAAGACAATCAGGAAAGGCTACACTACAGTGGTAGGTATAGCCATTGTAGGTTAACTTCTTAGATAGCTTCTTAGAACATAACATTTTTTTTTTTTTTTTTTTTTTATTAGGTTCATCAAACTGGTTATTACACCTATGTCATACTATTAACAAATAAAGTAATAAAATTTTAACAGGAAAGTGCACAACCTTCTCGAGATGAACACAACATGCAACAAAATAATAAATACGCGTTAAAAATTTACTACGCTAAATAAAAATTACATACGTTGAAGAAATACCAAAATAAAAAAAAAAAATATATAAGAACCTAAGACTTTAAATTTTGAAAAAAATATTTTTTCGTACTTTTAGTAGAAACTGAGAAAATATCGATATCGTGACTAATTTTATTGTAAGCCGAACACATTCGGTACAGAGGAGAGTGTTGAGTAAAATTAGTGCGACATGAAGGAAGAAAGAATGTTTTCCTGTTTTGGAGACGGCTCACAGTGTATTATGAACCCCGATTTTGTCTCATCTCGTTTTTTTTACAAATATCAATAGTTTTAATAAATGTAAGCTCTAGAGTAAAACTCCCGCATTGATACGACAAGTAGTTTATTTTTAAAAAAATGTCAAAGTTGCCCTAAAATCGGGTCATGAAAATAACAAAAAAAAATATTTAAAAAAAACTAGAGTACTTATTTGAGTTTTTATTTTATTGTATAATCATACACTTTATAACACACTTTCTGACCAGTTTTTATCTTTTTACTTTGTGTAGATAACGAAATATGAATATTTTTATCCTTTTTCTTTATATTTTTTTTTCTCGACTATAACGCCGTATTAGTCGAAGATTTCTAAACTAAACGATTGTTTAGGCATACGTTTATCGATATTATTAAAACCATAAACTAATCCCGCGTTATCTAGAAGTTATCAGCAATTAATGTTATATCCAGATTAATCCGGGTTCAGGGTCATCACCTTATCATCTGTAAATATTTTTTTGAGATAATTATGGATTTTTGTTGTTCATATTTTATAAGAAACAAACTACTAATATTTTAACCGACTTCAATAAAAGGAGGAGGTTCAGGTATCTGTATTTTTTGTGGTGACGTAATTTGATTTCTCCACCAATTGTCAAAAGATTTAAATGATTATTGTTTTAAGTAAGCAATGCACCACACTTTATTAATTACACATATTTACAAATTTTATGAAATAAAATAAAAACATTCCATTTAAATTACTTATTTGACTTTTTTACATCAATATGTTTGATAGTGGGAGGACTAACTCTTCTGCAGTAGTGTGCAAGCATTACTGTGTTCCGGTTTGATGAGCAGAGTATCCAGTGAAATTACTGGGCTTATGAGACTTAAGAGCCTACTAGTCCATGGAGCGAACTCATCGGTGGGCGCGGCTAAAATGCATGCTATTTCATCTAACATTCGTGGGACAAGGTAAGACTCTGCAGCGATGAGTAGTATGAGGCTAATGCTCGCACATACACAATTGCACCGTAAAGTCGCGACGAAAACCGAAAAGTGGGAAACCGGCGCGCAAAAATGTACGAATTGTCTTCTGGTGCTTGGGGTTTTACGACAAAACTACTGAATGTATTTAGTCAGACCAAAGTTATTTGAAATGTCAATAAACTAAAGCTTGTTAGTATGTACCTTATTTTCGAGTTTTCGTAATCCTTTTGTAATTTATTTACGTCCAAAATCGGTCCAGCTGTTTCGGAAAACAGGAAAAAATTTAAAAAATGTTGTTTTGTTATAAGTACCGTATATACTTTCATATGCATTTAGTAAAAATCTGTTATTTTGATATTGCAATCAGAGACTTCAATTTTATTTATTTGTATAGAAGAGAGAGTAGGCACGTGAATCTACAATATGGGTTCACGCGAATCTATTAGAGAATTTTTTAAAGAAATGGCACTCTAACCTTGTCACTAATAACTAATCACTATTTATTTTATAATAATGTCGGCGAGCTTTTGGGTCTTGATTTTGATTAGCGTATACTTACCTAATTGTAATGGAGCCCCATGTGAAAAAAGAAATTAGAATTGATCCGGATAAAAATACCATAAGCGTCCGGATGTGCGAACGTGACAACCCTGACAAAAACTGAAAATTGCTGATAACTTCCAGATAACGCGGGATTAGTTTGTGGTTTTAATAATATCGATAAACGTATGCCTAAACAATCGTTTAGTTTAGAAATCTCCGACTAATACGGCGTTATAGTCGAGAAAAAAAAACATAAAGAAAAAGGATAAAAATATTCATATTTCGTTATCTACACAAAGTAAAAAGACAAAAACTGGTCAGAAGGTGTGTTATGAAGTGTATGATTATGCAATAAAATAAAAAATCAAATAAGTACTCTAGTTCTTTTTAAATATTTTTTTTCGTTAATTTCATGACCCGGTTGTAGGGCAACTTTGATATTTTTTTAAAAATAAACTACTTGTCGTATCAATGCGGGAGTTTTACTCTAGAGCTTACATTTATTAAAACTATTGATATTTGTAAAAAAAACGAGATGAGACAAAATCGGGGTTCATAATACACTGTGCGGCTGCATGAACGAGGCACCGATAGTTCAAATTTACTTATAATTTTTCGCTGAGAGCAATTATTATTACTAAAATAAAACGCACGGGTGAAATGTTATCCAGTTAAACCAGACATCTGTTCAGAATGTAAAACCGTCAAATGTTAATGGAATTTATACTGAAACCGTAAAACTTTTAAGTAGGGTCGTTTATATTCACACCAAATTGTGACAGCACCAGCGTTCATGATCCCTGATCCCTCATTAATTTACCCCTTTCTCGTCTGCTCGGCTCGAAAGTCAAAGGGTAAGGCGGCTCTTGTTCGGTTGGTCTCATCATACGTGTAGCGACGTTCTACGAAGTTTTACAAGTCGAAAACAGGCTCCTTTCGCGATTTAATTAGAAGCAGGATTTAATTGAAAATATGTTATAGCATTAAATAGGCTAATAAATGGTCTGTACATGTGTAATGGCAGCATGTGAAGTGGAACTTATTATTCTACTAGCTTCTGTCCGCGGTTTTCACCGGAACCGTGCATTGTTCCGGGATAAAAAGTAGCCTATGTTACTCTCCGGTCCATAAACTATATCTATGCCAAAAATCACGCCGATCCTTTGCTTCGTTACTGCGTGAAAGAAGGACAAACCAACAAACATACTTTCGCATTTATAATATTAGTATGGATGGATAGTATGGATATGGATATTAGTATGGATATGAATGGGTTTAGAATGAATAAGAAAAATTGCGCTCCGATAAATTTAGTATTGTGGTTCGGGCTAAGATTTGTACCTACCACGCCATCTCTCCCAGTGAGTGCCGTAAGAGTCGACTAAGAGAATATCCAGTAGGGCTAACATGCGCGCCACGACAAAATTTTGTCTACTGTTATGTCTCGCTCTTTCTCTCGCGAACATGAGACAAATGCACGACATAAGCATCGAGAAAATTTTGTCACGGTGCGCATGTTAGCCCTACAGGAAATGATTAGCAGCATTCTGCTGGATCAACATCGTAATCTACTGTGATCACCAAGCCTGCCAAGGATGGTGTAAAATTCCCCCTTCATGGGGCTGGCCGATGTTCAGCAGTGAACGTTCTTCGGATAATGATGATGACGATGATGAAGAAAACTACACCTTATTCCAGTAGTTTTATTTGCTTGGTCTCATGTTGAACATTTTACCAACAAGTTTATAAAATAAAATATTCCCGTTAATTTCATACAACTCAGCTTGTTGAGAAGGACTTTCTAATTATTATGAGTTGAGGGTCATCATCATAATCATTCTTCTACCCACTGCTGTGTATAAGTCTCCTCCCTCTTCTGCCATTGTACTCTGGTCTGTGCCAACCGCTGCCAGGTCTTTCCAGCGGCTGCTTCGATGTCATCAACCCCCGTTCCTTCATCCCTGTAAAGCCATTAGATGGTAATGCATGTTTGCTGTCAAAATAACCATGTTTAGCAACAAGCGCGTATTTATACGCTCACGTGCGGCTTGAAGTAAAACCACGAAAAATCCATGAAACAGACTAGAACAGCAATACGGATAAATAGTTCAGCTTCTTTCACTACCTCGAAGTCCTGCCTGGGCTCAAAGTGACGACTGTTCCGCTACACACATCACTTGCGCTCCACTGCGTATTTACCGCAGTTTTTGCACTGAACAGCTTAACACGCAATGGTTGTGAAACAATTTTTTTGAGTAGACCTCTAGTACGTAGAAGCGTCGATGGTCGTGGGGTTTCCATGATGGCGCATGGTCCGTGATTGATGCATAAGATCAATCATGCATTACCTTCTAATGGCAGCTTTAGAGTAAGTTCTAAGTGATAAAAATGTAAGAGTTATTTTTCTGCCAACGGTACGCAATACTCACGGCACGTATCGCGAGTAAACTCGCCTTAACTTGAGTTTAAACTTATGTAAGGAGGCGTGTGGATAAGGGTGCTAACGAGAACTGAAACTTTGGAAGATAACGATACATTCTGTTTAAAGACAATTTCCAAGTATGTACTGGGTATGTCGTTCTTTGTGTTGACAACGGAACATTTGGATGCCAAATTTATACTAACTTGACGCAGTGACTTAGCTATACGTTGTTATAGGTAGATATTACATGATGATTGAATAGCGCCATTGCACTTTATTCATAATCGTTAAATTCACATTGGTAAAACCGAAGGCTTTAATTTAACAGGTCTAAAATATTCTATTATAGTAATATAATGAGTGTGTAAGCGTTTTTTTTTTTTATACTTTCATATGCATTTGGTAAAAATCTGTTATTTTGATATTACAAACAGATATTTCAATTTTATTTATTTGTATAGATTAAATCCAGGATAGTAACTAGTTAATTTTGGGAAAGCTTTGCACCCTCCCAAAATTAAGAGACGAAGTAGTAAATAAGCGTTAAACATTGAAATTGGGAACAAATATCTAATCTTATTTGACCTGAAAACTAGGTTTAAGGTTGTGACCGGCCTGTCTGATAAATTAGAGAATAAAAGCAACAAATGAACGTCGAAATAAAAGACAATTTGGGCTCGCGCTCGTCTAGACCCCAAAATGGAGCGCTTTTGTGATTGATTCAGTGAATTGTAAAAACAAATTAGCCCATTTTCATGTTTATTTCAGCCGAGTAGATGCGTTTGGCTCAATTTATCAATTAAGTTTAAGATTAACAAAGTCTTAGTAGGATTTTATGTATTTCAATGTTCGTTACAATTTTTTTCGATTAAAAAATCTATTGATACCTATTATAGGTTCATTAAAATTTAAATAAAATTCTGTAACACCCTTATAATATGGGTGTTACAGAATTTTCTACATGACCATCAACTGCAATAGGAGATAAAAACGTATTGATTTCAGAGGCTAACTAATTACAGAAGAAGCAAGCAACCTTCTGATGAAAACAGTTTAATGTAGAATATTTTTAATTTACTGTAAGAATAAAGGTAGAACATGGTGTGGGGCTGTAATGCTACGCTATGACGTCAGCAAGTCAGTGCTACGCCGTAGTCGTCCCAGCGCTACGCAAGGGGAAGACGCGGGGAACGACAGCATCACAGCAGTCCTCATTGAACTACGAGCGATAATACACGTGTCGATTATCCAAACCAAGTTGTCTCATTTCTGGACTTAACAGTACCTAATAGGTTCAGCTTTATAGGGCGTATTTATAATAAGCTTTTTGTGGAATAATATATTTTGGCAGACCAGTTTTTATAAAATACGCAATTGATACTGTAATCTTGTGGCCACCTTCCGGCTCCATCATCAGGACCCTGGACATCGTCTAGGATCAGAGTACTTGTAAAGACAAATCAAACGAGCCCAAACTCGACGGGGTTACGTGGTTTCGTTAAAGAGTTCCTATAGCCGTCTTCCGGTTCCAACATTAGACCAGCTCTGTGACATCATTTTATTGCATGGTCATCAGTCAAACTGGCAAACTGACAAACACTTTCACATTTGTAATGGTATGGATAGTTAGAGAATATATATATTTTTTAAATTTAGTCATTACTTTATTGTAAACTAGCACTGCTGCCCGCGGTTTCACCCGCGCGGAGATATTAGTTTTTATGATTTTTATTTTTTTACGCGGAACCCTAATTCTTTTTCTAAAATAAAAGTAGCTTAAGTTACTCCTCTAACATCAGCTATCTGCCAGTAAAAGTCCCGTCAAAATCGGCCCAGCCGTTTCGGAGATTACCTGTAACAAACAGACAGACAGACAAAAAAAATGATTGTTTTGTTATAGGTACCGTATATATTATACTTTCATGTGCCTTTAGTAAAAAGCTTTTATTTTGATATTACAAACAGACACTTCAATTTTATTTATTTGTATAGATTTTACGTTGATACCGTGCTCCCGAGTGACCTCATACATTGTTTTCAGTCTCTAACCTCATCGGCACTAGACGAGACACTGTCCTAATTTGCCGATCACTCTAAAAGATTAATGATGATCGATAGTAACATTATATGGACCACTTCGTGATATCATTAGTGATATAAGTAAAATATGGGTATACGTTAGCGACACATTAGCTATACGTTAAAGAGCAGTCGATATGAAAAATTGTTACTCAATAGCATCAAAAACACTACAAAACTAGCTAAACCATCACCCGATGGCAATGCGCCTAGAATACTGGTCGCATTGCGACATTGAATGGCAATGCCTATTCGCTGACCAAAATTAAAACCAGCCTCCCGGTCACGCTATATAAATTAATTTATGTAAACATCATCATATTATAAATGCGAAAGTGTGTTTGTTGGTTTGTCCTTCTTTCACGCAGTAACGAAGCAACGGATCGACGTGATTTTTGACATAGATATAGGTTATAGACTTCGGTCCGGTAACATAGGTTACTTTTTATCCCTTGAAATAGGCACGGTTCCAGTGGGAACGCGGGTGAAAACCGCGGGGAAAATCTAGTCTTGTATAAATTTCATCCTGGAAAAACATAGTTTTCGCGGTGAAATAGGATAAATAGATAACAAGAAAAAACGCGCAATTAGCTTTAACCCTAAATTATTCTTCTGATATCCGTTCCCAAATGATGTGATTTCTTTTTTTTATAAGTACAGTCATCAAACAGAATTCCACACATGCAATTTTCCCATATGCATAAATAACGGTTATTAAACAAGAGTCTCTAAAACCTCAATCTAACCAAGTCTTCCCTTAGGTACGCTGGTGTACAGCCGCAAAAAACCTCATATAACTGGTTCCCACTGACCTCAAAGCCTATATGAAAACACCAGTGAGATTTGACCCCACCACTAGTTAATTTCTTCCGGGCCTGTGAGCGAATAATGCATGCTGAAGAACCGTCAGGGTTCAGGTTTGACTGGGCAGTTTTTGTCGTAGGAATTTTATGGTACGGGAAAGAATAATGTCGATGGGGTTTCGATTTTTTTTACGTTTCTAGTTACTACATAATAATCTATACATACAAATAAATAAAATTGAAGTGTCTGTTTGTAATATCAAAATAACAGCTTTTCACTAAATGCATATGAACGTACACGTCACTTATAACAAAACAACTATTTTTAAAATTTTTGTCTGTCAGTCTGTCTGTTTTTTCCGGGTAATCTCCGAAACGGCTGGGCCGATTTTGGACTTTCACTGGCAGATAGCTGATGTTATAAGGAGTAATTTAGGCTACTTTTATTTTAGAAAAAGAATTAGGCGTGGTGGAAACCACTTGTAAACAGTTCATGGCGAAAAATCCCATTTTTTTTCTAAGTGCGTTTCTGCAATCTACCTAATGTCTCAGGGTAACGAGCGCACGGCAGTGTCGCTCAGGCCTTTACGTTTTAAAGTTCTGAATGACACTGCAACTGTTCTGGGCCTGCGTTATGCTTACCATCAGGCATACGACCAGCTCTTATCGTTATCAAATAGTATTAAAAAAAACTAAACCGTAACAAAGTATAGCTAGAGCTTACATTCGTTTACGTAAATTCCGATGACTGCCTGTGGCAAGTAACTATTAGTAGGTACCTAATAGTAACATAATCTTAAAAACAATGTGGTTATTGGTTTAAAATTTCCAAGACTGTCATCTTACGTGAAAGTAGTTCAAATTTAAAGATGTACGGGCCCAGGGGAGCACTCATTAACGGTGGAAAAGATACACTAAGAATAATATTATTAAGATATATTACGATACGGCTGTAACGGCACCCACCAGAAGAGATATAGGGTGGTCATACGTATTCATACGTAGGGACTCCACGGCTCAAAGCCACAAAAATACGCATAATTTGCGTCATTATGTTATATCTGCCTAAAAAGTTGGTTTTCCTCATCGTCTTCGTTCTCACGGTCTTCGTCTTCTTATTTGCTTAGAAAACAGGCAGTTTCCTTATACAGTATTCCATATCCACAGTGACGTTCAAATGTTAACTAGTTGTAAGCTGTTTGTGCGGTTTCAACACAGGACTACCTGCGTAACATGGCTTAGTACGCAACATTGTGTGAAGTTACTCAAATATTCCTATTATTCCTTATTTACATATACCTTATTGCCTATTATGTCTTTTTTTCTTCGTAATGACGTGGCGAATAACCAGAAACTCTTTAATTATGTGTAGTACCTGCGTACAGTATTCTCCACTATAACACCTATGTATATTCAGCTCATGAATAATTGAGCTACAGTGATTGTGCTGAACATTGAGCCGTGGACTGAGATCGGTTTTATATAATATTCACTTTACGAAAAAAACCTACATCTAGCAAAATAGCTCAGAAATAAACAAACCGAAGTCAAATAATACAGGGTATGTCCACACATAGCTCCAGTACCAACACCCAACCTCGTCACCTCATGAATAAGTGAGCCGACAGTGATTGTGCTGACACATTGAGCTGCTGACTGAGATCGGTTTCAAATAATATTCACTTTACAAACCAATAGTACATCAAGCAAAATAGCTCGGAAATAAACAAACTGAAGTCAAATAATACAGGGTATGTCCACACATCGCTCCAGTACCAACACCCAACCTCGTCACCTCATGAATAAGTCAGCCGACAGTGATTGTGCTGAAACATTGAGCCATGGACTGAGATCGGTTTTATATAACATTCACTTTACGAAAAAAACCTACATCTAGCAAAATAGCTCAGAAATAAACAAACCAAAGTTAAATAATACAGGGTATGTCCACACATCGCTCCAGTACCAACACCCAACCTCGTCACCTTATGAATAAGTCAGCCGACAGTGATTGTGCTGAAACATTGAGCCATGGACTGAGATCGGTTTTATATTATTCACTTTACGATGCATCAACGATGATGTAAACTTGATGGCAGCTTTTGATTTTTCGGGAGTTGGGCAGATAATTTTTGTATCGAAATAACATTGTAAGTTGATACCAATTCAAATACCAATTAATTAATTCAATACCAATTCAAACTCAAGCTGTTTAGAATAAGGTTGCATTACAATATTTTCCTTCGCCGAAATTTCAAGTGTATAATTATGTTAGGTTAGTTAGTGGGAGGACTAACTCTTCTGCGAGTGTCCGTCTGGGTTGTTACCACCGCTTTGCTCGTGAAGTCAGCCGCCAAGCAGTAATGTGCAAGCATTACTGTGTTCCGGTTTGATGAGCAGAGTATCCAGTGAAATTACTGGGCTTATGAGACTTAATACCTAATGTCTCAGGGTAACGAGCGCATTGCAGTGCCGCGCAGGCCTTTGTGTTTCAAAGTTCTGGGTGGCACTGCAATTGTTATGAGCCGGCGTTATGCTTACCATCAGGCAAACGACCAGCTCGTCTCGTTATCAAATAACATTAAAAAAAAAATGTGTTTTGGGTTCATGTATGTATGTGAGTTTCTTTATTCCACCATAACTTGTAAATGCATGAACAGATTTGGATGTATGGAGTATCGTTAGAATCTTTACATCATCCCGAGTGCCACTGGCTAGGGCAGTCGTGTTTTATGTAGCTTTTGTTACAATGACTTATAATAGTACTGCTGTTAAAGTTTATTTCTTCAATGTCTAAAGTACAAGATATGTTAAGGCGTCTGGCCCGGCAAGCCAGAAGACGCAGGTTCGAATCCTGTTGGAAGCGAAATTTTTGTGATGTATACATTTATGTGAACATCCGCTAGTGTCGGTTAACACTATAAAATATATTTTTCACAAGATATGTAATAGTGCAACATGCCAACTTGGCTGTAAGCTTCCAAATGGCTCAGCGCAAATTTAACAAATGGGATTGGCCTCACGATTGCAGCGTAATACACGGAATGGTGCAAGTGTTCGAATCTCACAATAAGTTATCTATACTAATTTATCTGCAGTAATACACTGCATTCATGCATTCATTCACCTTTCAGTTTTCCCTATTGTATGATATTAATAGTTTGTATTATATAATATCTTATTGTGGCATTAAATCGATTTTATATCCGACTTTCAAAAAAGGAGAAGGTTTTCAATTCGGTATGTATTTTTTTTATGTTTGTTACCTCAGATCTCCGTCATTTAGAAACCGATTTGGAATTTTTATTTTTATTTGAAATCTACGTTCAGATTGGCCCCATAAAAATTCATCAAAATCGATACAGTAGTTTGTCACTAAAGTCGGTTCATCGCTTTTTTTATTTATTTAATAGCTGCTGCCCGTGGTTTCACCCGTGCGGAGATATTGGATTTCATGCTTATTATTTTTTTGCGCGGAACCCTAATTCTTTTTCTAAAATAAAAGTAGTCTAAGTTACTACTTATAATATCAGCTATCTGCCAGTTCAAGTCCCGTCAAAATCGGTCCAGCCGTTCAGAGATTACCCGGAACAGACAGACAGACAGAGAGACAAAAATTAAAAAATAGTTGTTTTGTTATAGGTACCGTATATACTTACATATGCATTTATTAAAAAGCTGTTATTTTGACATTACAAACAGACACTTCAATTTTATTTATTTGTGTAGGTTATTCTATACAACTGTGTAAACTAGCCCGCTTGTTCCTATCAGCTTATGCCTTGTCCCATACCATGTAGTCGCGGCTTTTCACGCACATTCAACAATTCAACTGATTTATTCCAGCAGTAAAGTAACCCTCGCCGCCGGCCGCTACTGTCGTTTTGCGGGTACTTGTGAATGCAGAAAGTATGTACAACTATTACATACTTGAGTAGGCAAACAGCTCAGGAGCCTCTTGGTGACTTTTTTGATATACAGACTTAAATTTTAAACGCAATTGTTATAGCATTAGAAATAACTATTAAAACATATTTGAAAAACTAATGCCGATGAATTTTGTAAGCTCGTATGGTTCTCTGTTGTCCTAGCTCTTCGATGTATTGGAAGACCTTGCTCTTGACCCAGGATTGCAGATGATCTATTTAATAAAAAGCACTATTACGCAGCAGTTTCGCTTTTTTATTCCCATTACCAAGTGACAGATAGACTAGACATATCAATATGGATGACAGATGACAGCTATTTATTATTGCCATCCAACAAATTTCTTCTCCTTCTCGACCGGATGACTGTAAGCTTGGAACAGGAAACTGGAGTCACTTAACTTTCATGAGCGCTCTCCTACCCCAGTACCATATGAATAAGGAATTTGAAATTTTGAGTTTGCCAAGTTTGTTAGCACCTGAACGGTACGCCAACGGTACGCATCATGAGCGCTCTCCTGCCTTAGTACCATATGAACAAGGAATTTTAAATTTTGAGTTCGTCAAGTTTGTAAGCACCTGAGCAGTACAACTTGGAACAACTGCGACACTGAACATGATGTTTGTGCAATGTATATTGCCTGATCTTATACGACGATGAGCTCGAAGGCAAAATGTCGAACTTATCTCAAGACATAGTAAATCCGAGAATTTCCAAGCAGTCCTATCTATACAAATAAATAAAATTGAAGTGTCTGTTTGTGATATCAAAATAACAGCTTTTTACCAAATCCGTATGAAAGTATATACGGTACCTATAACAAAACAAACATTTATAAAGTGTTTGTCTGTCTGTCTGTTTGTTCCGGGTAATCTCCGAAACGGCTGGTCCGATTTTGACGGGACTTTCACTGGCATATTGCTGATGTTACAAGGAGTAACTTAGGCTACTTTAACTTTAGAAAAAGAATTAGGGTTCCGCGCAGAAAAATAAAACACATGAAATCCAATATCTTCACGCGGGTGAAATCGCGGGCAGCAGCTAGTCATAAATATGTAGGTATAACTAACCAGCGTTGGGTGATACCGTAAAGGCCGTTAAGCCAACAGTCAGTGGCATTACCGGCTAATAAAACCGTCTTCGTTTTCGACTACAACACGATTAAAACAAGTTGTTGCTTGTCTGCTTGTTGTTGTCTGCTTGTTCTAGTTACTGTTCGTTCTGGAACGAACGATTTTATAAGGGAACAAGTTGTTGCAAAACGTAAACTAGAACTGTAGACAACTCTTTCCAGCCGAAGATTAACGACCGTTGGTTTGGGCTTGAGTCGAAAACAAAGACGATTTTACTAGCCGTTACGGCAGCAGGTCCTTCAACACATAACCAATGGAAACTGCTGGGTATCTTCAGAAGTTTTTCTCCATGAAAAAAGATCAAAAACCAAAACAGTACGAATCTTGTTCACAAGAAAACGAATCGCACGTAAATGCACGAACGCAAATTTCATTATCTAAATTTAATAACGACCTCGTAACTTAAGCAATCTACATTATTAAACTCGGTGTATTAAACAGTCAATTTAATGCGTTACACGCTCGAACAGAGTGTTAGAGTATATTAGATATATTAGAATTTTAGCGCGTTACTCTGCTATATTAACTCGGGAACGATATTAAATTAGACTTTCATATATTAAAGGTATTATCCTTGATGTTGCTTTGGTGTAAATGGAGTGGTTAGATTAAAGCTAAGTTTAGACTGCGACAGAAATTGCGACACAAATATCAGAGATACATTTCTTAACTGTTCACAATAAGACACTTGGTTATAACGTGTTCACACAGCCGCTCTAGCGACACTAATTATCGTGTCTCAATTATTAGATGTCGTGTGAACACATAGACAGACATGTTAGTGGTAGGACTAACTCTTCTGCGAGTGTCCGTCTGGGTTGTTACCACCGCTTTGTGAGTGTAGTCTGTCGTCAAACAGTAATGTGCATTGTGCAAGCATTACTGCATGTGTTCCGGTGTGATGAGCAGAGTAGCCAGTGAGATTACTGGGGTTATGAGACTTAATACCTAATGTCTCAGGGTAACGAGCGGACTGCAGTGTCGCGCAGGCCTTTGTGTTTCAAGGTTCAAAGTGGTACTGCAATTGTTATGGCCCGGCGTTATGCTTACCATCAGGCAAACGACCAGCTCGTCTCGTTACCAAATAGAATTTAAAAAAAACACACGGTGTGTCTATGTACACTGAGTGTCTATGTATAGTGCCAATCTAAACCTAGCTGAAGCTCAAGGACTCATTACAAACCAAATTGAAATATAGCATACCACAAATATAGTTTACAACTATAGCCCTTAAGCTCTGAAACGTGTGCTCCAGATGGGTGCTAGACAGATTTTCAATTTAAAGGCAGTCAGCTGAGGATTATAAAAAGCCATTTTTATACTATTGAATAACGAAACGAGTGGGTTTGCCTGATAGTAAGCATAACGCCGGCCCATAACAATTGAACAACACTCAGAACTTAAAACACACAAAGTTTTGCGCGGCACTGCAGTGCACTCGTTACCCTGAGACATTAGATATCAAGTCTCATAAGCCCAATTTCATTGACTACTAGTGACAAACTACAGAACCGATTTTGATGAATTTTCTTTGGGACCAATCTGAAAGTATATTCTTTCAAATAAAGATAGATTTTCCCAAATCCATTCTAATATAATCCATACTTTCCATACTTAGGTACCTATAGCGAAAGTGTGTTTTTACGTTATTTGGTTTGATCTTATTTCACGCAGCAACGGAGCAACGGATCAACGTGATTATTGGCATAGATTATGGACCGGAGAGTAACATAGGCTACTTTTATCCCGGAAAAATGCACGGTTCCTGTGTGAACGCGGGTGAAACCACGGGCAAAAGCTAGTCTGTTTGTAAATGATGGGGTATCAAACATAAAAAAATACAACCGAATTGGGAACCTACTCCTTTTTTGAAGTCTGATAAAAATACAATAGTTCTGTAACACTCTCAGAAGAGTTAGTGCTGGTGTTCTGTCACCGAGCTTGAAATCTAGATAGAAAGCTAAAAAAAGAACCTTCCGAACCTTAGATAAAATACAATTTTTACTAGCATTTCACGCTCAACCACATAGGTATTCAAGCAACGTCTGCTCCATACTTCAAAGGCATGTAATTCTGAAAATTGCACCCCCAGACTATATTTCAATCTTCAATCTGGACGGGGTGAGCACAAAAGTGAAAATCTCCCCGTGATTTATGCTGACACCCCCTCGAATATCTCGGGGTTGGTACTTGAAATTCTTAAGTGGCAAGTTGCATTTTACACGGAAAATTGTTTTGGGTTTCTAAAATTATTTCTCTGTTGTTACTAGGAGAATGAAAATAAGAAACCATTTGTCGGGTTCGCTACGAGTACCTGCTGAAAAGGGACATGAAACATAAAATACATAATTACTGTAGTTATACAGGTTTAAAACATCACAAAAAAATATATAATTTCAACATTTTGTTAGTGGGAGGACTAACTCTTCTGCGAGTGTCCGTCTGGGTTGTTACCACCGCTTTGCTCATGTAGTCTGCCGCCAAGCAATAGTGTGCAAGCATTACTGTGTTCCGGTTTGATGAGCAGAGTTTCCAGTGAAATTACTGGGCTTATGAGACTTAATACCTAATGTCTCAGGGTAACGAGCGCACTGCAGTGCCGCGCAGGCCTTTGTGTTTCAAAGTTCTGGGTGGCACTGCAGTTGTTATGGGCCGGCGTTATGCTTACCATCAGGCAAACGACCAGCTCGTCTCGTTACCAAATAACATTAAAAAAAAAAAACAAAGATCTAGATGTGCATCAAACAAGTAATAATAATAACATTGCAATGTATTTGATGGAATCAGGCGTTACTTTGCGGAAGTCCATTTTAAATAAGATTATATATTGTGGGTAATTTATAGTTTTAATTCCGCGATAAAGAATGTCTAATGGCCTAATTTCGATCTATACTGAATTTAACCAAACGTAACGCGCGACGCTGGACAACGAAACCTGGGTTAGTTTGTTATAAAAATAAAAAACTTCCTTGAGCTCGCAACGATGGACTTTAAAACCAGCAATTAGTATTTTTTAGTTAGTTAAAAACCCTTGGTTGGAATATGACATTGCAATGAATAAAAAAATATATAATGACTATAGTAACTTTTAAACGTTCCCGATTCGAAAACATTGTTTACTTTTAAGAACGGGACTTAAGGAGTCTTCTCGTGACCACGATCAATGCAACTTGATCTAAACGTCGAGGTAAATATAAACCCGAGTTTTTATCGAGATTAAGTCCCGTTCTTAAAAGTAAACAATATAATAAATAGTTAGTTAGTACATAGGTACTTAATCGCAGTTTTACAGGGCCAAATCAACAAAATACATGTTTTAGTTCAGCTTTACAACCCGCCTTGAACAAGTGACGTCAGATGTTCTGTCAAATTTGTATGGGGCGTTTAAGCGCCCAGTAGATACGCCCGACTTTGACTCTCATTTTTGACGTTTCTAGCGTTCGATTTCCAGTTTATCCTATACAGACATTACATACAGACAATAACTGTACAACTATCGACCCTCCTTCTCCATCATCAGATCCATGATCATCCAAATTATGCATTCAAACTACATAACATACATGCAAAGTTTCATTTCGATACAATACTTAGAAGTACCTAGGTTAAAATTTACTTCCAATATTCCATTTAATAGTTCGTTAAAATCTTAAGAGAAGCTAAAAAAGTGTGTTGAAATGGACCGTCTGTTTTTTTTGCTGTAGGGCCATGCTCATAAATCATAGTGGGGCTACTTCAACAAATTAAACAAATCCTAATAAATCATCTTAATAGCCATGGGCAGGCTAACAGCTAACTAGCTTGGCACACGCTCAACAACTTACAGGCGCTGGCCGGTTCTTATTTCAGCCTCCGAATCAGCTGTAATAAACGGGGCACCATTAGTATTACAGACATGTGATAAACATGACAAGACATGTTATTAATATACCATATAACTTTTATACGACTCAATGATTAAATAAAAGTAGAGGATATGAACTAAAGGTACGTATTGCGCGCCGAAACAGAAACAAAAATGGCGTCAAATGTCGAGCCACAGCTGTTCACACAGCGCTTTGGCATATTTGGATATAAATAAAAAATAAATAAACATTTGGGCGGGGCGCAGTAACGTCGAATAATAGTGATATAACAACTTCATCTGACAACAATATAAACTACCTTTCATTCATAGAAATAAAGAATTTTTTAATAGTGGTTGTAGTAGCATAGGTGGAAGCCGTGCTCGGACTAGATTTCCATCAAGCCCCAACCACAACCACAATTATACTGCGAGTGTCCGTCTGGGTCGTTACTACAGCTTTGCTCGTGAAGTTTGCTACCAAGCAGTAATGTGCAAGCATTACTGTGTTCCGGTTTGATGAGCAGAGTAGCCAGTGAAATTACTGGGCTGTCTCAGGGTAACGAGCGCGCTGCAGTGCCGCGCCGGCCTTTGTGTTTCAAAGTTCTGAGTGGCACTGCAATTGTAATGGGCCGGCGTTATGCTTACCATCAGGCAAACGACCAGCTCGTCTCGTTACCAAAAAGAATAAAAAAATCTAATAGTAAAATAAATCAAACTTGATAAAATGGGAGCGTGTCTCTGTGTAAAGAATAATGATAGTAATACGCCATTTCGGTTATCGATTTTCAGCTCTTTAAAATTTCTAACTCGATACCTTAGTATTACCTCACCTATAACAGGTAAGCTATAAAACGCGCTATCGCAAGTGCTCACATGCCACTCCTCTGGGGCTTGCGCTGGTGTAAAGCTACATGCACGTTTAAACCTGGGACCTATTTATAGCTTGCAGTACACGTATTCTAGAACATTGATTTTTGAAAATCGAAGACAGACTTTTTAATTTTAACTTTTTTTTTATTCTAACGTGGTCTTTGTATTATGTAGTAATGGGTTTTTAATAAATAGATCTTCAATACAAGAACCCGATCAAGGTACCATAATATAAACTACTCACTTTAGTTTTGAAGACTCCTAGATTATAGGTGGTTTAGTAGGAAACTTACAAGCTGGAAAAATATAAATTTGTATTTTTGAGATTTCTTTTACAAAAACAAGACAAGAATGAGGGTTAAGAGACAAGAATTTTCAAATGCTTCGCATGAAATTTTAGAGGACACTCCTCTAAAATTTCATGTAAGCAGGACTGCAAATGTTACTGACCATAACTGTATATAGTGATCGGTTGAATAATTTTTGCGTCTTTCATTTTAAGATGGACCATGCTCACACGTTGCTTAGTAATTTAGTAAGAAATAATTTACTTCCAATACTCAACTATTAAAAAAAATACTTTCATACCATAGATTTTTTTTCTCTCGTTACAAAGTTCTGTTTCACTTCAACTATATGATTGTATCTTTACGTGACGATGTTGTTGGGGCATACTAATAAATTAAAAATATGTAGACATAATAATCAGTTCAGAATAAGTACAGAAAGGTAGCATTAAACTCGCATCGACTTGTTTACGATCACTGATCGAGTTCTTGCGGTAGGTACCACCACATACTCTCGGTTTATGACGTCACTGAGCTCGTCTTAAACCAAACTGGTTTATACTGGATATATATATAACTTTACAAGGTAGGAATCTTCTGCGTTTGTCCCTTTGGGTGGGTACCACCGCTTTGCTCGTGTAGTCTGCCGCCAAGCAGTAATGTGCAAGCATTACTGTGTTCTGCTTTGATGAGCAACGTAGCGAGAAATGACCGTGGAATGACTGGGCTTATGAGACAATATTTAATGTCTCAGGGTAAAGGGTGCACTGCAGTGCCACGCAGGCCTTTGGGTTTCATAGTTCTGAATGGCACTTCAATTGTTATGGCACTATGAAGTTTACCATCAAGCAAATGTTAAGGCAAAATTAGCTGAACTTTTAAGTTTATATAAACGAAATTATATTATGTAAATAAATAGATACCTAATTAATACTTACGAAAACCTGTAACTCCATCGGGATTCCAAAACTCATTCAATTATCCTAATATTAATATTACAAATGTGAAAGTACGTTTGTTGGTTTGCCCTCGCAGCAACGTATTGAATTTTTTTTTTCATTTATATTATTCCCTAATTTATGGACCAGAAAGCAACATGGCTACTTTTAGCCCAGATAATGTACAATTTACGTACGCAGCAGATACAAATAATCTAATATGTAAAGTTTATCATTTCAGATTTCCAGCCTAAGCTCTTTAAGCAAGATTGACATAATATAGGCAAACTCTTTATTGCAATACCACACTACCTACAAAGAATATTTAAAACTAAAATCTTAAAAACCAAGTGTCACGATGGGTGATCTTATCGCTCGTAGCGATCTCTTCCAGATAACCCAAAGCAATTTCCTTTCTTAAGTTTTTTTTTTCATAAACTAATACAGGTTTGAAGCCTCGGTCCGCGAATTTGTACTTTTTATTTTATTTTATCACATTTATAAATTATAGTCAATAAATACCACGAAATACTTAATGTGAATAAGCACAGCATTACGCTATCTCCCTCACAAATAAATACCACCCGTCAAATTAAAGCGGGACAAACAAACGACCGAAACACATGCAAACACAAACGCTAATATATCTAAAAAAAAACATTCACTGTTTCCTTTACTTTTTCAACGGCAAAAAGCAGAGTGCCACAAGATTTATAGTGAAGGACCGGAAAGCGGTCAAGCGGAGCCCGCGAGCGCGACCCGGGTTCCGTATTGTTGTACAGGAAACAGGAAGTACCTACCTTCCGTTTCGTTTTTGGCGGTCTGAATTTCAATTTCTCTTTACCTATTCTCAATGGGTAAGATTTTTCGTGATCGATTCCGTTCTTTAGATGGTGCGGTAGTGTTTGGGTTGTTTGAGTACGGATTCGTGTATCAAGAGTGAATGGTTTTGATAAAAGTGTTTATATTGCTTTAGTGAGTTTTGAATTCTATTTTGAAGTTCCAGCCTATCGAAATCGATGCATTGTAGTCGAAAAATGTTTCACACGCAAACATAATTACTATTTCAATGTTTTAAAACAGTGGTTCCCAATTGGATTTTCCTGAGTGCCTCTTTAAGAAAGAGCACTTACTCGCGTACATTACATTAAAATTAGAAATGAACTTCATTTTTTTGACATTTATTAACTGAATATTAAAAAACACAACTAAGTGACGCAATGAATGCGCAAGCGTACTGTTATAACCCTGATTAGTATAGAATTATAAAAACTAAGGCTGAAAAGTGCCGACTAGCACTTTTCAGCTATTGTGCTGCCCACCGAGAGGAGCCAGTCTGGTCCTATCTCCCGTACGAGCCACACATCTTTCTAAACCTAAAAATCAATTATCATTACTAAATCTATTTTATATTTTAAACTATTTTCCTAATAAATTTCCAGCTTGGAAAATATTCTTTTTTTAAAAAGGATCTCGGGAAAACCCGTATAACATTTGGTGGCAGCGGTGGGATCTTGAAAGGTCCCTCGGTCCGTCTCCAACAAGTCGCGGATAAGTGAAAACCGTGGAAAATTGTGAAAAATCACGAAAATTGTGGAAATCCCACATTACTTAAAAACAAAAGTGCCAAAGTTTACGCGCTACAACACATCAACCAGTGCGCACATAGTGAAAGTGATATAATACAAAATAAATCAAGTGAAGTGCGTGTTCTAAAACTAATTTTTAAAAGATCGCTTATACAACGCCAAGGACAGTTGCAGCGATGCTTATCGCTATCCTCACCGCCTACGCACAGTGAGTCCGACCTCGTACATTATAAACACTTTTTATTTCGCCGAATTCATCTTAAGTGCATTATGTCTACTACCAAAGACGACTACAAATTGCACCTGGATATGCCTGCACACGAGCAACGTGAAAAATCACCTGTAATATCTCCAAGGGTTCAACAGCAGCCCAATACCAAATCTAATCCAACTGTAGAAATAGACCTGAACATTCTGTTTAAATTCATAAATACTTACGACGGCAGCAGAGAAACCCTGAACTCTTTTATAGTGAACTGTGATAATGTGAATGACCTAGCTTCTGACATTCAAAAACCTATTTTATTCAAGTATATTTTGAGCCAATTGCGTGGCAAAGCGGAGCTTGCTTGCTCGATTAAAGAATTTAGTAATTGGAAACAAATAAAGGAATTCCTAAAAAACCAATTTTGTGAGAGGAAACACTACTCGCACCTCCTAACCGAACTTCAGGAAAGCAAGCAGGGCTCGCAAGAGAGTGTGAGCACTTTTGCTTTAAAAATTGAAACTTGCCTCTCACAATTGCTGACAGAGATCGCACTTTCAACCCCAAAATTAAAAGAGTTGCCAGGTCGTACGGCAGCTATGGAGGATCTCGCCCTCCATCATTTCACTATCGGGTTGCTACCCCGTATATCCTCAATTGTGAGATGCAGGTCACCCAAAAATCTTAATGAGGCCGTTAACCTTGCTATATCGGAGGAGCGCATACAACAAAGCATATATAAACGTCCGTCACAAACGGAAAATAAGTCTAACAAACCTACGACTTCTCAAAACCGTAACACTGGTTATTATAATAACCAAGCTCAAACGCGTCCTTACCAAAATCAGAATCAAAACAAAAATTCTAACAATGATTCTAACGTTTGCCGATACTGCAAATTTCCCGGACACTCGATTGAAAACTGTAGGAAACGGGAGTATAATAATAATCGCGCCCGTAATTTCGAAAGACCTTCTACCTCCGGCTACAAGCCACAACGCAATGAACGCGCTGTTCATTATGTCGAAGAACCTGAGAATGAAGATGTTGCTAACTCTTATGATGATGAGGATTCAAAAAACGATTAAGTGGCTCGTATCGGTGTCGTGCGGGACACCATCCATTTAAATCCGACACCGTTTTTACACTTACCAAATCCAATGCGTCGACAGCACCTACTAAATCCACTGTATCTACTAAATCTACACTTACCAAATCCAATGCGTCGACAGCACCTACTAAATCCACTGTATCTACTAAATCTACACTTACCAAATCCACTGCGTTGACAGCACCTACTAAATCCACTACACTTACTAAATCTACACTTACCAAATCCACTGCGTCGATTGCGCCTACTAAATCCACTGCATCTACTAAATCTATACTTACTAAATCCACTACGTCACATAAAAATGCTAAATTGAAATTTAAGAACGTACCTGAACTTACTAAATTAGACGATACTAAACCCTGCGCCGACTCACTTGAACAGAATAAGATTTTTGAAATCACAACTGATCCTACTAAAGTACTACTTCCTTATGTCCTTGTAAATTCGACAGTGTCAGAATTTCCATTATCTCTCCTAGTAGACTCTGGCTCAGCAGTGAGCCTAATTAAATTATCCTGTATACAGAACTTACCAAAACTCAACAAAGAACAAATTAAGCTCAAAGGGATCGAACCTGAGCAAAGCTCGACAACAACTCTAGGGCATTTCTCATTAAAACTACTACTCACTGACTCACCTCGTGTATTCACTAATCATAAATTCCATGTAATTGACAAAATTCACCTGCCATACGATGGCATCATTGGAACCGACATGCTTAACTCTCTTGGCTGTAATATCGATTACACCACTGGTAAACTCAAAATCAATAAAACAACACTTCCACTTCAATTTCATGACCCAGTTTATTCTATTCCCGCTAGATCAGAAATGATGATCGAATGCTCTGTATCCAACCCCGAGATAAAAGAAGGACTTATCCTAGATCAGACTCAATCCCAAGACATTTTAATAGCTAACTGTCTAGTAAGAGTTAAAGATAATAATAGAATAAATATAACAGTTGCAAACTTATCGGAATCTCCCAAACCTCTGAATTCAAATCTACAATTGACCCTAGTCCCAATTGATTTCTCTGAAGCTCCTACTAAAACCCAAGAACAGGGTTCAGAATACCCAGTGAATGCTTTGCATACTCAGAATTCATATCAACACACACAAGAAGTCCTAAACCAACTTAGAATATCTCACCTCAATTCTGAAGAAGCTGACTCTCTCTACCAAATCTGCTCTAACTATTCAGACATATTTCATTTACCCGGTGACCCCTTAACCTTTACTAATGCGTTGCAGCACGAAATCCGAACAACAACAAACGAACCTGTTCGTGTTAAATCATACAGATTTCCAGAATGTCACAAACAAGAAGTACAAAATCAAGTAGACAAGATGTTAAAAGACAACATAATTAAACCATCCATGTCTCCATGGTCCGCCCCTATTTGGGTTGTCCCGAAGAAGCTAGATGCTTCGGGAAACCGTAAGTGGAGAGTTGTTATCGATTATAGACGCCTCAATGATATCACTATCGGTGATTCCTACCCTATTCCTAACATAAACGAAATTCTAGATCAACTCGGAAAATCGAAGTACTTCTCAACGCTTGACCTTGCTTCCGGGTTTCATCAAATTAAAATGTCACCCCAGGATGCAGCTAAAACTGCTTTTAATGTCCCTCAAGGACACTTTGAATTTCAACGAATGCCGTTTGGACTCAAAAATGCTCCTTCTACATTCCAACGATTAATGAATTCAGTCCTCTCAGGCCTACAAGGCTCTCGCTGCTTCGTATATCTTGATGATATAGTAATCTACTCATATGACCTTGATTCCCACATCAAAAACCTAGAAGTCGTGTTCAAAAGACTTAGAGAGTTTAACCTTAAACTCCAACCCGATAAATGCGAATTCCTTCGTAAAGAAGTCTCCTATCTCGGTCATCAAATTACAGACAAAGGTGTCAAGCCAGATCCAGAAAAAATTAACGCTGTATCCGGATATCCGGTACCAAAATCTCCAAAGGATGTCAAATCCTTCCTAGGTCTTATGTCTTACTACAGAAAATTTATACCGGACTTTTCAAAGACAGCAAAACCTTTAACCGCTCTTCTAAAAAAGGACACTCCCTTTATTTGGCAAAATGAACAACAACTGGCATTCGAAACTCTCAAAAATCGTTTGATTTCCCCTCCATTACTAATATATCCCGATTTTACGAAACCATTTACACTCACCTGTGATGCATCAAATTATGCAATCAGTGCCATCCTTTCCCAAGGAGAATTAGGAAAAGAGAAACCTATAGCCTATGCATCTCGAACATTGAACAAAAATGAAATCAATTATAATGTTACCGAGAAAGAATTACTAGCCATACTATTTGGCTGCAAAACATTCCGACCATATCTCTATGGCCGCAGATTTATAATCGTCACTGACCACAATCCATTAAGATGGCTCTTCAATCATAAAGATCCCTCAAGTAAATTACAAAGATGGAGATTAAAGCTCGAAGAATATGATTATGAAATTACATACAGAAAAGGAAAACTCAACTCAGCCGCAGATGCATTATCACGATACCCTGCTAATGCTCCCACATTTCCTATCTTGAACCCTGAAGACCCTGAAGATCCTACAATACTTGCTAATCCACCTTCACAAGTAGTGAATCCAATCCCATTAGATGATCAGCCTCCATCCATCACGCTCAGTCCTCTGAATCCTGAAAACTACGACTTACCGTTTCTAGATCCTCTTCAAAGTTTTGATTTTCTCTCAGATTCGCCGTCTAATCCCTCTGCCAATCCACTTACTATCCCTGCTAACTCACCTGCTAATTCCCCTGCCAGTCCACTTACTACTCCTCCTGCAAACTTACCTCCTAATCCCTCTGCCAGTTCACCTGCCAATCTCCCTGCAAACTTACCTTCTAATCCCTCTGCCAGTTCACCTACCAATCTCCCTGCAAATTCACCTATAAACCTACCAAGTCCTGAAACACGAGACAATACTTACTCAGATTTTCTTAAGGCCATGCTCAACCGGAACTATTCTTATAATACAAAAATACACGAATACGTAAATCCTTTACTAACCTCTGACTCCAAAATTATAATTGTCCCAACATCCGTTGACTTCGATGAATCCAATCCCTATATTGAAGAAATCTTAAGTAACCTCAATGATACTTCCGAATTCCTAGACAAAGAAAGGACATTACATTCTTACCTAAATTTGAAAGTTAAGGATAAATCGTATTACTTTCTTTTTACTAAAGTGCACCACTTTGATACCATACAATACCCCGAACTATTCCAGTCCCTAAAAAACTTAAGAAATGAACTCTTAGTTGGATGTGACGAAACCGTTAACGAAATCGCTATTTCAGATTTCAACGACCCATTTGTCAAACCCTCGTTCACCAAAATCTACAACATTCTGGCTTTTCTATTTCACAACACCAATATTACTATTAAAGTTTATAGAAACTCTATAATTTTCCCAGTTCCTAGTGAAATACCCAAGATCTTAAAAAATAATCACGACCTACCTATTGCAGGTCATGTTGGGTCATCAAGAATGTACAACCGCGTCAAAGAAAAATATCATTGGAAGGGTATGAGATCAGATATCGAGAATTATGTAAAAAAATGTCCCCAATGCCAAACAAATAAAGCACTCCGCCAAACTAATCGAACGCCCATGCAAATAACATCTACTTCAACAGCACCTTTCGAAAGAATTAGTCTAGACATAGTGGGACCACTTCCTGAAGCTGGCCTAGTAAATCTCAAATACATACTAACTCTACAAGACGACTTGACAAAATTCTCAATTGCTTATCCTATTACCAACGCTTCTGCCGAAGAGTGTTGTGAATGTCTCATCCATTTTATTTCCTTGTTTGGAATACCTAAAAGAATACTTACCGATCAAGGTACCAACTTTACCGCCGAATTATTCAAGCAAACATGCGAGTTCCTTAAAATCAAACAACTGTGGTCCTCACCTTATCATCCCCAAACGCAAGGAGCTCTGGAAAGGAGTCATTCAACTCTAAAAGAATATTTAAAGTCCTATGTTAACGACAACCAAACTGATTGGCACAAATATGTTTATACTGCAATCCTTGCTTATAATACCAATGTTCATACAACTACCAAGTTCACCCCATACGAATTACTTTTTGGTCATAAACCGTATCTCCCTGACTCAGTTTACGAGCTGGATCCTACTGGTACTTACCATGAATACGTAAAAATGCTTAACCATCGACTGAAATTAACCCGCGATAAAGCTATCGAAAATATTTCAAAATCCAAAGAAACTTCCAAAGCGTATTATGATCAAAGATCTCGCCCCATTACTTACAAAGTCGGCGACATGGTCTATCTGAAGAACCATGTAAGGTTACGGAAAGCTCTATCACCAATATGGAAGGGACCGTTTAAAGTGGTAAAAATCCATGGGAACCACACTCTTTCTCTCCTAATAAATCGACGTCACGTCAAACACCACTACGATGAAATTAAATTAGCCAACGTAGAATTAGAAATCCCTAGATCTTAAAATATAATTAGTTTTATAAGAAAGCATTTTAGTTGTAGGAAAAGCTAAATTAGCAATTAGTGATTAGTAGTGGTTAACATAAATATATAATCTATAGGTTAAGTTATAGCGTTTTACTCTCTACTTGTTAATGACACATAGTTAGTCACTATATAAATTTAAGTTAAATTAGGAAAAATATATATCTATGTTTTATGTTTTCTTACAGCCTGCTGGTGTTGTGTCAAGGTGTCTCACGCACCCAAGATTCTATTGGCATACAACAGATTACGAAAAGTCCCGGAATCTATTTTAACCCCTTTGGTACTATAAAAATAACTATTGATCACCTACATATAATGATACCGGTAGAAATAGATTATATAAAACCACATATGAACAACATAAAGGACGTTCTTTACTCAGCTCAGTATCTTTGCGCCAAAAGCGATGCTATAGACGACGTTGAATGTCAAAACAACTTCCAACCGCTTGTTTCAATTTACGAAGACATGTCTAAAGATTACGATTCTGTTTCCCACCTGATTTCCAGTAAATCGAAAAGATCGGCGTGGATTGCCGGTATCGGCACACTATTTAAAAAATTGTTTGGCACTATGGATGAAGATGATGAGGTCCGATACAGTAATGCTATACAAACTTTGAAAGAAAACAATAAAAAACTACTAGAATTAGTAAAAGATAACATTATGTTCTCAAAATCGGCTATATTGAGTTTTAACGAGTCGATTATAGAAATCAATAAAAACGAAAAACGGTTAAACCTCATGATTGAAAACCTATCCTCACATGTTAATAATCTAACAGTTGTAACAAACTCTTTGTTATTTAGATCAGTTATATATGACACGTTCAGTGTACTCCAATCTAGCATGTTAAGCCTCTCATATAAACTTGAAGACATTGTAAATTCCATTTTGTTTGCGAAAACAAATACACTACATCCATCGATAATAACACCTAAAGACTTGTATTATGACTTGGTAAACAATGTGAAACACTTACCTAAATATACTGAATTCCCTGTTAATTTAGAATTAGATAATATGCATACATTGATAAGCCTCACCGAAATGGTAACCTATATTTTAGAAAATAAATTAGTATTTACTCTTAAGATTCCTTTAGTGTTTATAAGCCAGTTTAGTTTGTTTAAAAACATACCTATACCAGTACCTCATAATGTGACGACATACAAATCTTATGCTCTAATAGTACCTACAGCATCATACGTGGCCTTAAACCAAGATAAGACTAAGTACATCACACTAAATGACCTCTCAAATTGTAAAGCTATAGTCAGTGAAACATATATTTGCAAACAGCTAGAAGAATTTGACACTCAAGATTATCCTATTTGTGAAACAGAAGTCATGACCAAGGTCCTGACGATGCTACCAGAACAATGTAAAACCAATTTCTTGTATGGTCACGCTAATATTTGGCAGTCTTTGAGCAATAATAGATGGGTTTTTACTCACTCTGAACCTGCAAAACTAACTATAGAATGTAACAGTGAAATCACAGAACACACTATTTCGGGTACTGGCATTTTAACTCTAAGAGCAAATTGTACTGCATTATGTAGAAATGTAAAATTAGTTGGTAAGAGACATCCTAGATATAAGTTTAGCCATATTCATTCCGATTTTAACTTGATAAATGATTCTTGTTGCAATTTGTCTAAATTTAAAAAACTTAATTACAGTGAAAACACTTCTAACAAAATACTTAATTTGGATACACAAAATTTGGATCAAATTAATAACAAAGCTGATGACATGTTGCAAGTCATAAAGCAATTAAAATTGGAAAATGATTCTATTCAGACACTTGCCCCTCATTCTGTGGCAACTTATGTATTTGTAACTTTGTTTATAACTTTTGTCATTTATTACTTTTGTAATGAAAAATGCGTGGCTCTCATTCGAAAACTCAGACCGTCCCATACTTTGGCAATATCTGATAACGAAAATTCTAATACAAACCAAGTTTCTGTAAACATCCCGCTAGAATCCCAACCGCGAATCCGACTCCATTGAAAACTTCGCAAAAGCAGCGTAAGTTTTCACTTAAGCGGGGGGTTGTTATAACCCTGATTAGTATAGAATTATAAAAACTAAGGCTGAAAAGTGCCGACTAGCACTTTTCAGCTATTGTGCTGCCCACCGAGAGGAGCCAGTCTGGTCCTATCTCCCGTACGAGCCACACATCTTTCTAAACCTAAAAATCAATTATCATTACTAAATCTATTTTATATTTTAAACTATTTTCCTAATAAATTTCCAGCTTGGAAAATATTCTTTTTTTAAAAAGGATCTCGGGAAAACCCGTATAACAGTACGTGGGCGCGCGGGCGGTAAAGCGATGCATAAAAAAAAATTTTGTTTGTATCTTAAAACCTAAACATTTGCATAAGATAGGTACAAAAATATTAAGTAACAAAAAATGAACCTGGGTTTAATCTGAAGTCCATTTAGTTCTAAGATTTTAATTTAAATTGACACATAAACATAGACGAAACTGTTGGCACGGAATTAACAGCTTAAGAACGTTTTTACAAAGTGTTTCACTAGCAAAAACTATTCTATTCAATCTGAAAACTGCAAAATTAAGATTTTTTTATGTAATAGATAGGTATCGAAACCCAACGGAACCCTAAAATACCCTCACGGGTGCTGTTCGCGTGTAGAGGCGCTCTAATCTCCAGTTTGAGTATTAACACTAAACTTTCTAGTAGTACCAGCCCAAACTCGATGGTTTTACGTCATTCTTTTACGCAGAATTTCTATTGCCACCAGAAGGTGATGATGATGGAGCCTTCTGGCTCCATCATCAGACCAGCTTTGTGAGATCATTATATTCCATTGTAATCCAATTGTCAAAAATGCTACATACATATGGTATACAAAATTTCGACTCAATTGAACACCGGGAAGTGGGCCAAATTTAGCTTGCAAGTTTAGACCTAAACAAACAAACATTGCAAGTTAAATAAAAGGTTGTTACAAGACATAACAGACAGACCTTTGTAATGCAGTAACAAAATCATGCCTTATTAATAATAGCAGACAAACGATCAATGTATCTCACAAATATTATATTTAATATCCTGTTGAGAGAAATTGGGTCTGACCACAAAAAAATTAACCACTTGTTAAACCTGTGTTAATCACTGTGTAACGGCTAAACATGCCTTATTCACGCGATTAAATATGAGCAACCACAAATCCCGATTTAAGTAGTGTCTAACCATTGTCTAACTCAACTCTGTTGTGAAATTTCTAATCATTATTGACGTTCATCTTTAGACGCTGTCTAGCTAAACAGGTGACTAAAAATGGTTGTTTTGTGGTAACACTAATAAAGTTTAAAGTAATTACCTATCTAAAGGGTTATTTTCTCGTAGGAACGCTAAAATTCCTTTACGGAAGTGGTTCGTGCGTAGAAGCGCTATTTTCTACAATTTCAGCACTAAAAGTAATCTTAATGTAGTCCTGGGCGGACTACACTTGCATCTGAGCTTTAATCCTAGGCACTTAACTGAATGTTTTCAGAACAACAAGCTTTTTGTAGATTTTTCCATACAAGCTTTTATAAAGTACGTAACTGGTATAATTTTATCTGGTTCCTGGCCACCAGACCGTACACGCTTATGCAAACGTACGTGTGCTTGTCAGAATAACAACGCTTTTACGTCAAGCGCGCATTTCGAGTATCACGAAATCCGCGCTTGTTATTGTGACAAGCAAACGTTCGTTTGCATAAGCGTCTACGCTGCCCCTTAGGGTGAGTCTCATAAGCGCAGTCATTTCTCTTACTCTGCTCATCAAAACAGTAATGCTTGCACACTACTTCTTGACGGAAGACAACACGAGCAAAGTGGACCCACCCAGACGGACACCCGCACAATATAACACCGGGTAGTAAAAAGAACTAAAATAATACCCAAACTATGTCCAAAATAATACCATACAGGATGTAACAGAATGTCTTGTACAGAATGTACAAGATGTAAGCCCCTTTCTCCACCTTCGCACATCTACTAGTGTCACTACTTATGGCTGTATTTCCCAAAATCTGTTATCTATATTTGTACTAAGCTTCCAAGTCGCGTAATCACTTAAACGGATGTACTGTGTACACCCACAACCGTACATAAATCATAGAATTCAATTAGTAACTTCGTCTAAGCTACCTAACGATGTATTGGATTTCATCTGTACATATACTATGTGTATTTATGTATTGGGTATCTTCTGTACAATTTGCTCTGTGTACATAGTGAACAATAACGTTGAAATGAAATTAAATGAAACATATTTACTGTGGAAACTGTGTACAAGAGGTATTTAAAGTTATTAAGTCTTAGCATAATCATGAATCAACAGTTTGTCCAATTTTTGATGGACGTACAATATTTTTTTACAGGCATGAATTAATTATACTAAAAAACAATAGTAATTAAAAAGAGAAAAAAAATGATTAACACAACATTAATGATTAAAATGTCAAACACGTATTTGTATAAGAATAATGAACCAACATAACATAAATGATTATTACAAATTTTTAAAATAATTCTCTTATGTCATCATAAAAAGGTTTTTCTGTAAGCCACCTATGAAGTTTTGTCTTGAATTGCTTAATTGGTAATTCCCGTATGTCTCTTGGAATTTTGTTAAATATTTTTATGGTCATGAAAAAACAATTTTTACTACTAATACAAATCTTGTGTTTGCATTGATTGAATCGCTGGAGATGTTGTTATAGTTTACATTAAGGGACTGGATATGGTACGCTGCTATCTCGCTCGCTCATCTCAATATTTTTGAAGATAATCTATAATTTAATATAATTATGAAAAATCGTATTCGGTGAAGTTTCTGACAATAACATTAGGAAGGTACTGCAAAAGTATCATTTTGATCCGACCAAGTTTTCATACATGAAAATGGGCAAAGCATAAAATGCTTTTTTTAGGTTTGAAAACTTGAATGGATCAGGATTAATTTTTGTTTAACTTTTGTAATGTTATTGCCAGCAACTTCACTACATGCGATTTTTCATAATTACATTAAATGATGATTGTTTAGCTAAAAAAATGTTGTGGTGCGCGAGCGAGATAGCGGCATGGGACGCCGGACGGTATTGCAGCTGCGCCGGCGCGGCGGCTCAACCTACTTATCCTACTAATATTGTAAATGCGAAAGTGTTTGTTGGTTTGTCCTTCTGTCACGCAATAAAGGAGCAACGGATTGACGTGATTTTTGGCATAGATATAGTTTATGAACCGGAGAGTAACACTGGCTACTTTTTATCCCGGAAAAATGCACGGTCCCTGTGGGAACGCGGGTGAAAACTGCGGACAGAAGCTAGTTATATTTATAATGTTATATACTCACTCACTAATTTTCCTAAATTAATTAGAACGTCAGAAACCATTGATTGAATTGTGTTGTTTGCATTATTAACGATTTAATTAGAGAGAGAACCGACACGTGTTCGAGCAAATTGCCGTGTCAAATACAGGATCTGGTTAATGTCGAGGTACTGTTCGCGTTTAGATAATTTATGTCAATCAATTGATCCATAAATAGGTATTATTATTATACTAGCTGCTGCCCGCGGTTTCACCCGCGTGGGGATATTTGGTTTCATGGGTTTTATTTTTTGCGCGGAACCCTAATTATTTTTCTAAAATTAAAGTAGCTTAATTTACTCCCTGTAATATCAGCTATCTGCCAGTGAAAGTCCCGTCAAAATCAGAACACCCGTCAAAACAGACAGTTCAATTTTATTTATTTGTATATTTAGATGTATAGATGACATACAAGTCTATATAAGTTATAAGATAAGACCTCCGACGGCTTGAATTGCTTATGTTTTTTGCTAACTTTTTATTATAACATTTTCGGGAATCGAATCCACAAAAAACGGGTAATATTTTCTTACTATCGAAATATCATTTTTACTCACCTCGATAGATAATAAATAATGTTAGTTTATTTTCATGAATTTATTTAATTAGTTTATGTTGTGAATAAATAATATTTTAATCATTATTATCAATGTGGAGTATTTTCTACTTCCTCCCTTGTTTAATACAAGTTATATACAATTTGTTATATACATTAATAATTATACAAAAAATATATTATAATTCCACTTTGGACTTATGTTTCATTCGGAACATGGTCGAAATAAAAACAACTGTTTCGGTTTATATTAAATTCAACAGCGTGGGATTACAATATTGAATAGCGAATGAGTGTTTGTGAAGGTAAAAAAACTACGTTTCCAGGGACGTGCTAAGGACGGGAGCTAAATAGCCAGAGACGCAGAAGACCGAGGTCCTGTGGGCTTCTCACTGATTGGGTCACTTATGTAATGATGTTGGAATAAACACGAACCTTTAATCTTGATTTATCGCTCAAAAATACAAAAACTACTGTTTATAAAACTAGATCATGACAGCATATATAACTTTGCAGATGGCGCCACTACTATCCAAGACGTTAGTTTCACAGGTCAAATTACGTAATTAAACATTATGAAAGTGAACTTCGTGTCTCTTGGATGTATAATTCGATGTAGATTCGATTCTAAAATTAGTGCCAATATCGCCATTTATAGTATAATAGTAATTATTTTACTGGTGGTAACACTTAAAAGGCTAGTACGAACAATATACTGCTCTATCAAAGCCACTGCTAGACGTAAGTAGTAATTGTATTCTCTTTGCTAGACGCAGCCTTCTACGAAAGCTATTGTGGCTGATCTCGTGCTCTTTGCATCCAGTTATCAATTGCTTGATGCCAGTCGTCTCTACCTGAGCACAAAGTAAGTGAAAAAACAAAGTTACGTGTGGTGTATATGCATTTAGCGGTAACCACTTTCCCAGCAGCTTTTTTTATACTATTGAATAACGATACGTATGTCTGGTGGTAGGTAGAACGCAAGCCCATGCATAACCATTGTAGTGCCACTCATAACACTATTGCTCGCGAAGTCTGCCGCCAAGCAGTAATGTGCAAGCATTACTGTGTTCCGGTTTGATGAACAGAGTATCCAGTTAAATTACTGGGCTTATGAGACTTAATACCTAAAGTCTCAGGGTAACGAGCGCAATGCAGTGCCGCGCAGGCCTTTGTGTTTCAAAGTTCTGAGTGGCACTGCAATTGTTATGGGCCGGCGTTATGCTTACCATCAGGCAAATGACCAGCTCGTCTCGTTACCAAATAACATAAAAAAACTATTATAACAGTTTTTGTTTTGGACAGTTGCCCCTTTTCTAATAGCCTGGATCCACTCAACCCTACCCTTTGAATAATTCAGTCACAATCACTGGCCGTCTCATTTATTCATAGAGGCTGGACTGCCGCGGATGCGCGGATGTTATTTCCTTTATTTCTCGTTATTTTTTAAAACAGCCGCGCATGACCGGTGGAAAATGGACACTGACGGGTTGGTCCTGTACAACAATGATGATATTGTGTGTGACAGTGTGTGACACACATTGTCGATGACTGATGGGAAATTGGACTGAATTTTGCATTGTATTATGATGGGAAAAGGGTCGGACTAACTCTTCTGCAAGTGGCCACCCGGGTACAACCTCATTGCTCGCGTAATCTGCTGCCAAGCAGTAAAGTACAAGCTTAACTGTGTTCCAGTTTGATAAGCAAGGAGTCAGTGAAATAACTCGAGTTATTACCGTAAATGTCTCAGGGTAATGGGCACACTGCAGTGCCACGGCCATTGTTGTTTCAAAGTTCTGGGTGGCCCTATAATTCATGTTTTGGGCTGGTGATATACTTATCGAGAGCGAGTGTGGCCGAGCGGGAACTTGTGCGAATTTCAATCCGACGCACCAAAGTTCGAATCTCGACTCGGCCCGCACCAATGACTCATATCAAGCTATGTACGGATTATTCACTCGTTCTAAAATGGTGAAGGAACCGCATGTTCAAGAACTTCAAAATTCGAGGATATGTGACATCCACTAAGCCGCACTGGGCTCGCTTGATGGATTATAGCCCATACCTCTCTCTCTGAGAGAAGATCGGTAAGCGTTAGACGCTGATAACGTAATGTAAAATGTTATGCTTATTATCACCCAAACGACCCGTATTAGTATAGTTTAGTGAACGAATAGTATATATCATATAACGTTGGCTTGCTCTCAAGTGCGACCACCGGAACACACCACTGCTTGTTGGCAGAATTCCATTTCGAAAGTGGTAAGTGGTAATGGCCGATAGCAATAGACATCATCTGAGAAAATAGATAGCATTAGAAAATACCGGACAAAATTATGGAAATAGCTCGATTTTATCTCTCACGGAAAGATCAAACCTATTATAGAATTCACAACCTTGGCCTACGAATAGGTGATTGGCTGAGGTCGGTCACAGACACACGCAACGTAAAATGAACTACAAATGAAAGACATAAATGCATTGTATTTAATTATGTACCTACATTTGTAGTTCATTTGATTTTTAAATATTTGTTCGTATTTAATGAACAAATGACCCAAATTTTATAAATTAACACATGGTTCGTTGAATCAGACACTGTGTGCATCTGGGAATATAATGATATTAAAAACATCGTTCCTTTGTTATTTGATACCCTGTGACGCATTAATTGCAAAAAATGGCAGTAATAAATATTGGATTTGTTTGAGATATAAATAAATGTGGGTTGAGGTAGGAGGTGATGATATTTTATGCTTTTTTCAGGACTTTTGCAGGAGTTAGGCCTAGGTATGATCCTATGGCTTGGCCTCATATCCAAAAATATTTTAATTTCGATTTGGTTTTACGTAATCAAAGAACCGTTTAGAAGATTGTCCTGTCTGTCCGTTCGTCATAGTCTATCATAATCTCATAGATTCTTCTGATACGAAAGAAATATTACATGAAATTTGGCATGGAAATACCTACTTAAAGTTTTTTTTTTTAACGGGCTAAATGCCTTTATTAACTAGCTAATACATAAATAAACACTACATCTAACCTAGCTAGCTACAAAAACAGTTGGATAATCTACAAGCCCTAGTAGGCCTATAGAAATTAAAATCAATAAAACATTTCATTTTCTAAAATATTATAATCCACACTTTATATGAACTTTGAAATAAATATCTTCTATAGTAAAAAAAAAAAAAAAAATCCACACTTAAATTTACTTCATGTAGTAAATTACACTTTTTGACAATACACCCTCTTGTACTATAAGACCCTTGGGCTATAAGAAATAGCATATTCATATTAAAAAACATGTAATGCATTCATCATTCTTCAGAGCATATTGTGTTCTAGGTTATACAAACTTATTGCCCTACACCAAATCATCACGAGAAATTCAAACGCAAATCTATCAAGACTTACAAACTCTTCTAAATTTAGCAATACATAATTTTACTAGGTGGTAGGACTACCTCTTCTGCAAGTGTCCGTCTGGGTTGCTACCACCGATTGCTCGTGAATTCTGCCGCCAAGCAGTAATGTGCGAGTATTACTGTGTTCCGCTTCAATGAGCCGAATAACCAGTGAAATTACTGGGCTTATGAGACTTAATACCTAATGTCTCAGGGTAGCGGGTGCACTGCAGTGCCGCGCAGGACTTTGTGTTTCAAAGTTCTGAGTGGCACCGCAATTGTTATGGGCCGGCGTTATGCTTATCATCAGGCAAACGAACAGCTCGTTCGCTATCAAATAAGATAAAAAAACCTGCATAATTAGTTTACAATTTCAATCCCAATGTCCCAACATTAAAATGACCAGCATTCAATACCCAAGTTAATTTGCCCGAGTGGTGCGGACGTCCCAGTAACTGTCCAATCGGTAGGGTTGTCCGGTTCGTGTTTTTCGTTGGGCCGGTGTTTGCGCTCCGGATGATAAATAGCGATCGCAGCCATCTGAGGGCCAGGGCTACTGCGAATTTAATGACAGCATTTGGGTTAGGGTTTAATTTAAGGGATGAAGGGGTGCATAGAATTGTGAATAAAATGTGTATTCCGGTAGATGCATCGCCGGCCCTTTGTCAAGCATTACTGTGTTCCGGTTTGATGAGCAGAGTATCCAGTGAAATTATTGGGCTTATGAGACTTAATACCTAATGTCTCAGGGTAACGAGCGCACTGCAATGCCGCGCAGGCCTTTGTGTTTCAAAGTTCTGGGTGGCACTGCAATTGTTATGGGCCGGCGTTATGCTTACCATCAGGTAAACGACAAGCTCGTCTCGTTACCAAATAACATAAAAAAACTGGTTTGTAATTGAAAATTCTTAATTTTTAAGTACATCTGTTTAAGGTTTCGCATTTTGTTCTATTTCATTGTGTGTGCATAATCCCAAAGATTTAGTTTCCACTTCACAAGCTTAAGTCGCTAGCAGCTTGTACTATGAAAACTAAAGCTAACTGAAAAACGATTTGTTTCTCTGTACAAAGATAATTTCGCCGTTTCACCGGCCTACCTCGTCGTAACAACGAAATAATAACGCCCATCCGCTACCCCATTCGAAAGGGTTCAGTATGAATTTTACAACAACTGATTTGAGTTTCCTTACAGAAGATTGTTTTTTCTGTGTACAAGCTGTTGTAATAAAAGACTGAATATTTTATTGTTTGTTTATATTGTATGATACTTAAAGATCGGTCGAAGGCTTTGTGAGGTTGTACTATCATTTATATTAATGTTTAAAGCGTCCCATCTTATATTTTTAGAAAGGAAATACAAAAATACAAAGGAAATTTCACCTTCGACTATTAGGATAACATTTGGTCACTGTCTCACATCAGCTGTAAATATGATAGGTCCAACGAGTCACACTGAATCAAGTCACACTGCAACTCACAATTTTTGTCCTATCGCGTCACACAGATAGACTGAGTGAAACTCGTTATACAAGGTGCCTCAAAATTTCAACTCTCTGCCCTGACTTGACTTTTCCGCGATTTAGATCATAATATTTTAGACAGGGTGAAACCGCGGGCAACACCAATTTCTTCTTTACTATTATAACTGCGAAATTGGGTTTATTGGTTTGTCCTTCTTTCAAGCAGCAATGGAGAAACGGATTGACGGATACTTTTTGTTAGTGGTAGGACTAACTCTTCTGCGAGTGTCCGTCTGGGTCGTTAACACCGCTTTGCTCGGGAAGTCTGCCGCCAAGCAGTAATGTGCAAGCATTATTGTGTTCCGGTTTGATAAGCAGAGTAGCTAGTGAAATTCCTGGGCTTATGAGATTTAATACCTAATGTCTCAGGGTAACGAGCGCACTGCAGTGCCGCGCAGGCCTTTGGGTTTCAAAGTTCTGGGTGGCACTGCAATTGTTATAGCCCGGCTTTTTTATGCTTACCATCAGGCGAACGACCAGCTCGTCTCGTTACCAAATAAGATAAAAAAAATTACGGAATTTTTTTAGAAACAAGTTACTTTGCCCAGACTTTATCCATATCGATATATTTAGTACATAAATGAAAGCACTGATTAAGTAGTCATAAAGCCGAGTTCAAGTACTAGCACAAGTGTCAGTAAAAATACTATCCTTATCACTGTCCATTTAGTTCCCCTCCCATAACATTCCTGACCCGACATTCTCTCAGATTTACTAGTGACCCTAATCCGGAAACTTCACCGGACTTTAAGGATCGTTTAGACACTACGAGTGGCTGTCAAGCCAGTGGGACTCACCTTAAAAAAAGTTACTAAACGCTTTAAGCCTTTTTTACTATTAAAATTTAAAACATATGCATCTTTCCAATATTTTTCAGTTGTTTGAATGGTATAAAATGAGTTTACTAGTAAAAGTAGCTAAAAAGGATTACTGGCCTCTGCTTCGTACAAAAATTATGCATCGCCATTCAACGCGTCGATGCTGTTTTGGTCGCATTGAATTCTCTATTAGTTATTATTTTGGAAACATTACCTACTAGTAGCGTTTCATTAGGTTAAAATTGTAAAGAGGTATATTATGCATCGTTATTTTAGTTCATTTTTATCTATTTATTTTATCTTCTTTTTTTTTGTGCTTGTCGATTATGCTACTGTTTGTGTACCTAGCTAGGTTACATGTAGTGTTTATTTATGTATAACCTAGTTAATAAGGGCGTTTTTATCAATTTGTTTATTATTTAGTTTACTTTAGATTTTTAAGGTGCAACGACCTACCGCGTTTTGTGACTTGTGGCCACGCGCTTACAGCCAGTAATCCACCCGCGAAGGTACGACTGATCTGATGTACTGAACTGCTCTGCAATTACCCGTCAGTGTCCAGTACTCGCCCGATCGCTCGCTCAGTGCAAACACTCCCTCACCAGTTTGTTCTCATGCGTGAATAAATATTGAATGTTTATGAACCGTGAATACTATGTTACAATGGGGAAGATTCTGTTTGGACGCTGTTTTTTGTCTACTTAATGATGTTGTTATACTAGGGTCAGTCGGAGTGAGTTTAAGATAAGACGGGTTTATCATATAAGTATTGGATTTTATAAGACTTTTATTAAAGGTAGATAGAGCTGGGACTATAAGATACCATATTTTAGACGACAGTAATCCATGTTGTAATAAAATGCGACAGATTGGTTGTTTCAATCATAACGAAAATACTGGACGCACACGAACACGGACGTGTAACGAAAATAAATTGATTAAGCAATTTTGTCAACTACAATATTAGGATTGTTCTTGGGATTGGGTCTTTTGGTGTCTTTGTCATTTATTATGTTCTGATAAAGACAGCATCGAATACGAGATACGAAGCGTCGAATACGAGATACTCGAAATCCGCGCTTGATGCAAAAGCGTTGTTATTCTGACAAGCAAACGCACGTTTGCATAAGCGTCTACGGTCTGCATATGACGTGCTATGACAATGGTTTCAAAGTGGCGTAGATATATTTTTTATTGTGGTCCAGAAATCTAGTCTAAGACCGGTTGATGATTGATGACCACAGTCAAAAATATTGCCCGTGGTACTAGGACTATGCAGTAGGACCACGGGCAATGAACGTTCCGAGTGGCACTGCAGTTGTTATGGGCTGGCGTTGTGCTTACCATCCGGAAAATGACTAGCTCGTCTCATTATACAATAGTTTAAAAAAAATCCCACCGATCGACGACCACACGACCCCCAGAATACTTTGAGATCCCCCCATGATGACGTACGGTTGAAACACACTATTAGACATGGAATTCACAACGGAGCCACGGAAAAAGATTGTGTACAGATTTAAATAACTCGTTGTTACATTGTCATGCAATGTACTCCATGTCAGGGTATTAAGGCAGTACGAATAATACCGCAACTTCCCTCATTTCGTCGCCGCGACGCCATGAAAATCCTTCTAACTTTTTATACGAAACTGTAGCTTGCTCCTGCCGCGCGGGTCAAGACACAAGCTTATAGCGGGTATGAATATTGCACTACTAACTTTCAACTTTTTCTTTAATTTTTTCTGTACAAATGAAATTGTAGGTGCATAGGTGTATATAGAGTTAAGATCGTCGTGTTGTGGTATTTCGATTAATATGATTTCTGAACAAACAACAAAACACTTGTATTATTATCTAACCGTGTGTTTTGGAAGCTTCACTTGAGAGCCTCTAATCTAAGTTTAAAATTTTCACAGTCTTCGACCACATCGTTACTTAAGATCAGGTGAGATAGAGGTCAAATGCTAACCCATCAAATATATGAAATATCTAACAATAATATATACGTTATAAATTTTGCGTTGACACTTTTAGACTATGCGTTAACTAATCAAATAATGTAGACATTTTATTTTTCCGCAAAAGCTGCTATAATTTATTTACGTCTGTCGTCACTACAGACATATATGGTTCAGTTAATTATCTAACAGGACGTTATCTGACTATTGAAAGATAGGCTAAAACTACAGACAAATCGCTGATCTCTCAACACTTGGCCCAACAAACGCAAAGGTTTGCACAAATATTTGCGCGAAACTGATGGGAACGCTCAACTTCCATTGTTTACTTTCCCATTATATTTAGATCGCGCAAGTTTGTACACACGAAAAAGTTACTCTTTCCAGTTGGACGAAGATTGTGGGTACTGTCGTCTTTTGTGACGGGGCACAGGCATCGATCGACGGGAATATCAATAGGTTAGAAATGTGTCTGAAGTCAAGTTAAGATTCTGGGCGTCTATTTATACTATTGAATAACGAGACGAGGTCGTTTGCCTGATGGTAAGTTTAAGATTCGTAAGATTACTAATTAACTATTATGTAAAAACTACAACTGGCTCACTCACTGTCATATCAAGCTTTCTATATTTACTTCTATCTATTTCTATATTACGAGGTGGTAGGAATAACTCTCTGCGAGTGTCCGTCTGGGTTGGTACCACCGCTTTGCTCGTGAAGACAGCCGCCAAGCAGTAATGTGCAAACATTATTGTGTTCCGGTTTGACGAGCAAAGTAGCCAGTGAAATTACTGGGCTTATGGACTTAATACCTAATGTCTCAGGGTAACGAGCGTATCGCAGCGCCACGCAGGCCTTTGTGTTTTTCATTGCTGCTGAGTTTTAACCGTCAGCAATTTCCTTTGAAGATCCATTATTGTCGAGTTTTATATATAAAAAAAAAATTGTCAGGTGAAAAAAAAAATCAGGATTTGGCTGTATAGGTATAGGCAGTACCAGCATCATTGCCTATATGAAAAAAAACAAAAGTGTGGGAAAGAGACAAAGTTTTTGCAATTTTCCATCATATTTCATGATACATCTTTAAAATAAATTCTTACTATATAATAATACTAAGCTAGTTTTATTTAAATTATTTGCATTGTTTTAGTAAACACTATACAAGCATTTGTCCACAAAGGCTGCACTGCTAGCTACGCTATGACGGCCTCGACCAAACTTAGCTACGCTTAGCTAAGCTTGGTCATTATGGCAGACCTTGCTGTCCGTTCTATAAAGGCCGAGACTGAAGGTCGAGGCTTTCATTCCAGCTTGTCTATCAAAGGTTGCAATGCTGACCTCGCTGTGATGGCCTGGACAGCCACTACGCTGCGCTATGCTGTGCTACGCTGTGTTACGCTATGCTACGCTGTACTACGCTCTGCTACGCTGTGCTACGCTGTGCTACGCTGTGCTACGCTGTGCTACGCTGTGTTACGCTGTGCTACGCTGTGATACGCTGTGCTACGGTGTGCTACGCTCAGCGACCTCTCGCTATCGTCGCTCATCAGCGAGATGGTCAGCTGCCAAGCGGCATGGGACGCTGTAGTCTCTTTTGCGGAGACCGTAATCCAGGAGAAAGAGAGGGCGGAAAGGGACAGAGAAGCTAGCGATCTCTCACTCCCAATGCGCCGTAGGAGGCCGGGCCGCAGACGGCTGGCTTACGCCCACCATTTGCCACCCTAACGGAGGCTCTCGGGCAATGGGTCGGGGGGCCTATTGCCCGAATAAAGAAGCCCCGAGACGTATTGCGTTCTATAATAACGCAGTTAACGTAGTTTAATGGGGGATACAAACCCCCGTGGAGAAATGTCCAAACTGGACAGCTGCTGAGGGTGCTGCGGTGTGCGCTGGCGATCCCGTCGCCCTTCCTGCAATTGCAGCCGCGAAGAACACGTCCCCGGTCGTTTTAGTGGGTATACCACCGAATATACAGAGTCATGTTTATGGTGACGCTGTATATCCGGTGGGACTCCCACATACCCACCGTGTTCCCCCCGGGGCCGGTGGGATCCATAAAGGATTTTTTCCGGGCAAAAAAAAAAAAAAAAAAAAAAAACGGTGTGCTACGCTATGCTACGTTGCCCTTTCAGCCATTATTATCGCGGCCAGTAAAGCAGTCATTACACACCACGTCAGTAATGTACTAAAGTAGTATAGGTGCACAAAGGGTTGGAACGGGGAAAATTAAAGTCTGACTCCCCTAATCTCGCTGGCAACTAACTGCCAGTAATAAAAAAGCTCTAAACCCAGTTTACAACATTAACGCGACGATTAGCACAACAAAGCTACCACTTGTTACGACTATAGTATAAATCAGCTGCGTAACAACATTATTAAATTTTTAATAGGTATGAGACTGCCGCGGGTGTTGTTCGAGGTAAAATGGATAAGTACCTAAACTTATTAAAAGGAGAAAAAAACAAAAGGAGAGATAAAAAACTTGAATCGATTGTCTAGTATCTATGTCTAGTATATATTATATAGTATATCTTTATTTTCAATAATAACTAGCTGCTGGCCGCGGTTTCACCCGCGTGGAGATATTGGATTTCATAGTTTTTATTTTTTTGCGTGGAACTCTAATTTTTTTTCTAAAATAAAATTAGCCTATGTTACGGTGGATTTCACGGGCAAAGCGGTGGTACCCATCCTGATGGACATTCGCAGAAGAGTTAACCCTACCACCTAGTAGTAGTAGTAGGTAGTGTCTTCCCGCAGTTGAAGGTTATCACTTATTGTGAGAGGAATCCGATGGGAGGCCTTGGTGGAGGAGCTGACTAGTTGGTTCAAAGCCACTCTTTCTTCAGTTTGTCTATATCAGTCTCCGAGTGGTAATAACAACGAGTTCATATTCATATTCAATCATTTATTGCATCATATGTACATTACAGAAAGGTCTTATATTAGTAGGTGAGCTTACATATGACCCTAGTTAGGGTATAGCAACATAGGTGAACCTCCTTCACTATTCAGACCAACGGTTACATCGTGCAATGCGAAAGTGCGTTCAAATTCAAATTCAAAAGTCTTTATTCAAATAGGCCCCAAAGGAGCACTTATAAAAGTTAAAATGACTCTAACAGCCGGCCTCTGCAACATTCATCTACCCGAATCACAGACTAAAACTAATGCTGTCTTTATCAGAACATAATAAATGACAAAGACACCAACAGACCCAATCCGTGCTCAAAGTCAACGAACCTTCCAGAAACCCACCGTGCCCGTTCCAAATTGGTATAGGCCGAGCAAGAAGAAGGGCAAGAAACTCGTCACGTTTGTTTGTTTGTCATTTCACGCAAGGATCAACCGATAGATTCTTTGCATAGTGATAGTTTATGGAGCGGAGAATAATTCTCCTTTAGGCTACTTTTTATCCAGGAAAAAGTTGTTTTTTTAATTATTTTTTTATTGTAAATAGGCTTGCGTTTGACCGCTGTCTCACCTGATGTTAAGCGACGACGCGGTCGACGATGTAGAACGCTTGCCCAGAAGATAACTATTCACTCGTCTCCCAGAAAAACTCCCAGAAAGACTTCGGAAACTGCACTTGGGTAAAACCACGAGCAACCGCTAGTGCAGCATTAGAAAAGGCAGTTCGTTGTTAGTTAATTTCAGAGCTAGGTTTAGATAAACTTTTCGTTTTTACAGCTCCATTGCGTCAGGTGTTCACACGTACATTATTTATAGCGCCGGCTCGCGCGGGCATTAAGTGACGTCAATAATTGATGAGCCATGTGTACGCGCCCTTAGCGTGGGCCTTGATAAGTGCCGGTGTTACCAGCACTGAATATTTTATAAGGGGCTGTATGATGGAGTAATTTCGCATGTACGTAATAGAATAGTGATCAGTTACAATTAGAGAGCAAAAAGGTTTGTGGGTTGAAAGTTTTAATTCAACTTACTTTTATTATTTTTATAATATATTTAAAAAAAAGAAAAAGAACTAATTTTATTCTTGGCTTTGTAGCCATGAATTGCTATAGGTACTGTTAAGAATGTTGAATGACCAGATTGCTTCGTAAATTTGGAAATTTGTAGTATTTTTATAGGGTTGGATACATATTTACAGTTTTTTTTATATTATTTGGTAATGAGACGAGCTGGTCGTTTGCCTAATGGTAAGCATAACGCCGGCCCATAACAATTGCAGTGCCACCCAGAACTTTGAAACACAAAGGCCTGCGCGGCACTGCAGTGCGCTCGTTACCCTGAGACATTAGGTATTAAGTCTCATAAGCCCAGTAATTTCACTAGATACTCTGCTCATCAAACCGGAACACAGTAATGCTTGCATACTACTGCTTGGCGGCAGACTTCACGAGCAAAGCGGTGGTAACAACCCAGACGGACACTCGCAGAAGAGTTAGTCCTCCCACTAACAAAATAACTAAGTAGATAACTTTCGTTTTTGCTTAGTCGAAAAAAACAACAACTCAAGAGTTTCAATCATGGATTGATTAACAAATTATAGTCCAAAAATTAATCTAACACTTTGATAGGTTACTCTGTCTGTACTACGCTTCTGAGACGTAATACCTAATGTCTTAGGGTAACGAGTATAATGCAGTGCGCGCAGGCCTTTGTTTCAAACTTCTGAGTGGCATTACAAATTACTATGGTTTAAATTTTGGTTTGCCTCAATTTCTTGAAGCTTGATTTTCAATGAAGATTCAATGATACGTAGATAACTTGAAAAATAAATGCAAAAGGGATTTGGAGGTGCTGGGATTTGAACCCAGGACTTTCAGCATGCGAAGCAGACACTCTACCACTGAGTTACACCCCCGTTGTTAACAACTGCTAAAGTACAAGTATGGTTTAAGCGTTCGAGTTCGAGATGTCTCAGGGTGACAAGCGTGCTGTAGTGCCGCGCAGGCCTTTGTGTCCTATTATAGTACACAAATTTATTTAATGTTAGAACAAATAAAAATAATTTTTGACCAAGATTTCTAAAGTCTATACAATTTTGTCTTTATTTACGGTTGAAATCTTTAATCAAAATGAAAAATTCTGTAACAATAGCACATAATATCCATAAACAATATAATACTTTCATCAGTAAAATAGAGCTACATTCTTTGAATAATACACATTGTATTCCTTTCAAAATATTATATCTATTGTGAGGATATTCCAAAAACAGACTGCGTTCAGAACAAAAATAAAAACCTTTTCTAACTAATCCCAAAAATGCCGGCTACATTTTTTCCGGTCACTGCCACAATATATTTTGAATGTTGAATGTTTTAGGGATGTGCTTTTAGGTCAGTCGATGTTTAGCAGAATGAATCTATTACCTAGTCTTGAACTTTACAAATACTCTTACATTGTATTAAATTTATATTTAGTAAGATTATATAATGTGGGTAATTTATAGTTTTAATTCCGCGATAAAAAATCTAAAATCTTATTATAAACAAGATACTAAATAATAAAATCTTATTTAAAATGGACTTCCGCAAAGTAACGCCTGATTCCATCAAATATATTGAATTTTATATTTAGTATTAATTTAAGTTTATATTTATATTTAATCATTATTATCCGAAAGACATCCATTGTTTAAGAAAGGCTTTCCCCATAGAACGGCTTTAAACGGCCACTTTAAACGGCTACTTCACAGGCATGAGTAAAATAAATGGCCGGAGAAGGATTATCTATAATTATGCCGCCGGATAAGCGCCACATATCTATAAAAAAACCGAATTACATACACCTAATCTGATTACAGTTGCATGGAGTTACAGACACGCCCGGATGAATATAATTTATACGGATACGAGTTAAATAAACGGCCGGAGAAAGACTACATCTACATATGCCGGATAAGCATCGCATCTCTACGAAAACACCGAATTCCAATACACCAATACAGATTACAGTTGCATGGAGTTGAGTACACACGCCCGGATAAATAATTTATCCGGACAAACTTGTTACTTATTCGTGTTCCGCGATTGCTTCCAGCTGGCTGTTTGAGTATGAGTGAATAGGCTAAGTTTTGTTTGATTTGGAAGCAAATATATTCATTTCGTCAATACTAAGTTTTCGCATAAATTTTGATGAGTTCTCGGTGTCCAGGAATGGGAGCGACGTCTTATAAAGTAAAGCATAAACAATGCTCAACAATCACGTCAAAGTCATCATCATCATCAGCCGGAAGACGTCCACTGCTGAACATAGGCCTCCCCCATAGAACGCCACATGGATCTGCTGCTTGCCACGTGCATCTATTACGGGTCCTGCGGTCTTAACAAGGTCATTAGTCCACCTATATTGATACAATGATCACCTAAGTGGATCCTAAACTTTATCCTTATCCCACTGAGATTCCCTAGACCCTGATCCTAGGAAGTCATGTACCACGAAGACCATACTCCCACATAACCCAGACAGAACAGATACTTGTGCTTTTTAATGGCACAATAATTAGTCCCCTTCTGGATTCAAACCAACAACACAACAACACAACAATCAAGTCCATCAACTTATTAACTACAACGGGGGGCTTGTCAATGCTAAGCTGAGCTAAGAATGCTTGGAGTACTGTGAGAGGAACGTATGAACGTGTTGTGTTTAAAATATGACTAATTGTGATTTTTAAATTTTTATTTGACATTTGTTTGCAATTTGTGATTGATATGTATTAATTGTTTTAATTATTTTTATTTCTTAGACCTAATTTTTTGACATTTTATAGTTTCATAATGATGACATTAATTTGGTTCTAAAATGATGTTTACTATTTTATTGATTGATGTAATTGGATTGTCCGTGTCAATTGAAACAAATAAATAATAAATAATAAGCGACAAAAATATGTTTGAATTTGAAAACAACTGTTTATACATTACACAGAAGACTAGCAATTGAGATAATGATGCTTTTAAAAAGTCTGTTGATGGCAGAGTTTTAAATATATCATTATACGTTTTGTTTTACAAATTTACAAATATCTTGTTTATCCCTACTTCCCTATCCATACTAATATTATAAATGCGAAAGTGTGTTTGTTGGTTTGTTGCTTTATCCTTCTTTCACGCAGTGCACAAATTTAAGGTTTTTCTCGCAAAAACTAACTCTCAACCCTCACTCACTGTAAAAGTTCAATTCACGTAAGCACGACACTTCGGGAGTGTCCATACTTATAAAAGTTTTAACCCAGAAATGACAACAAGTTGGTAATAATTGTCCCCGATCCTAATGTAAAGGATAACTCACACTATTAAATTGACTGTTTGGCGTCCCTTTTAAATCTCTCATAATATCCGCAACACAATAAAAACTCATCTTTACTACCAACAATAGCACGTGTAGCCTGAACCTACAGCCGGTTCTCTCATAAATCCGGGTGAATACCCGGTATTACCCAGTTTTACCCGGTTTTACCGGGAGATTACCGGGTACTTCGTGGCTTTCAACCGGACAGTATTTTCTAGGCGCCTTTGTACGTTTCGTATAGGATATGTTACGCATGAAGGACTTGTTTGGGGTTTCTTTTCTTTCATATTTATTTAGTATCAAGAAGGAAAGGTCGTTGACCTGATGGTAGCTACTCATATTTTAATCTATGTGATTTATTTTTTTATTTAGACTCTTGAACGTCGTTCATTTCACATTTGGCGAACTCAGATATATGACAGCTTTTGTAGTTGTATATTATACTAGCGTCTCCACGTGGCTTCGCACGCGTAAATCAAAATAAAATGTAGCATGTAAAAGGGATAATGTAGCTTCCTATTACTGAAAGAATTTTTAGCCGTTACAGCGGTAACAAACAAACAAAAATAATTACAAACTTTACCGCTTTATAATATTAGTGTACAGAGATGGTCGAAACCATTTTAAACTAAACCTTATAAAATTATGCAATGTTATGCTATAAGTGTATGTTAGTGGGAGGACTAACTCTTCTGCGAGTGTCCGTCTGGGTTGGTACCACCGCTTTGCTCGTGAAGTCTGCCGCCAAGCAGTAGCGGGCAAGCATTACTGTGTTCCGGTTTGATGAGCAGAGTATCCAGTGAAATTACTGGGCTTATGAGACTTAATACCTAATGTCTCAGGGTAACGAGCGCACTGCAGTGCCGCGCAGGCCTTTGCGTTGCAAAGTTCTGGGTGGCACTGCAGATGTTATGGGCTGGCGTTATGCTTACCATCAGGCAAAAGACCAGCTCGTATCGTTACCAAATTTAAAAAAAAAAACTTTAGTGTGCTGATTCCAAGCTCATTTCGCAGAAATAGGATAATACCGGATTAAAGTTCAACCTGCTGCCTTATCAGCTAACAATCTCGTGTTCGTATTCAATACCAGACCGATTAAAACCTGCGGTCACTAGTCTTCGTGTGGAAGGAATAGTCGAGAATTTTCGCTGGTTATTAAAGAATTAAGCTCTTACAAAACGAAAAGAAGCGAAAACTATTGACAACTCCTTCTACACGAAGACTAGTGACCGCTGGTTTTAATCGGTCTGGTATTGAAAACGAACACGAGATTGTTAGCTGATAAGGCAGCAGATTTAGTTGTGTTCGAAAGGGTAAGCGCAATACTAAATTAGATGGGAGCTTAAAATAATGAACCCTTAAGGAAGGTAAAGTATGCGGTGAAATGTTGTTATTATGAAACTATGATAGCCCCGTGGTTGATGACAATTGGACAACGACCAAGGCCCGTAGTCTAAGCGCGCTGCAGTGCCGCGCAGGCCTTTGCATTTCAAAGTTCTGGGTGGCACTGCAATTGTTATGGACCGGCGGTATGCTTATCACAGCTCGTCTCGTTACCAAATAACATAAAAAAAATATACTTTCATATGCATTTAGTAAAAAGCAGTTATTTTGATATTACAAACAGAGAATTCAATTTTATTTATTTGTAGTAGGTATGTAAAGATGAAATAGTTTGTATTTTGAAGGATTGCTCAAATATTTTAAAATATGTCACAATTTTTTTTTTTCGCTTTCTGTGTTCGCTTGTCGCGAAAAGAGAACTCTTTCCTACAAAGACATCTTTTTTTTTTATTGTCACTTGGTAACGAGACGAGCTGGTCGTTTGCCTGATGGTAAGCATAACGCCGGCCCATAACAATTGCAGTGCCACCCAGAACCTTGAAACACAAAGGCCTGCGCGGCACTGCAGTGCGCTCGTTACCCTGAGACATTAGGTATTAAGTCTCATAAGCCCAGTAATTTCACTGGATACTCTGCTATTTTTATATTATTTTAGGATTTCTTTTAATAGTGATGTTTTTCGCCCAGAACTCTTTGGACTTGAGAAAATTGTAAACTGAAATACAAAATCAAATTTCCCCGCTCCGTTTCATTACTACGTGTACTATAAAGGCGTTCAACATTAACTCCGCACTACAGTCAATGGTGTCAATTCTATCATTACATACCTAAACTAATTTTAGTTTCGCTCTCTCTCTTTCCAATGCATAACATGAGAAAGAGACGGAAGATAAATAGAGGATAAATTAGATGCCACTGAATTCACTGCCATTAAATTTACACTAGACACTAGCAAGTGGATTAATTTGACAGGTCTAAAATATATTCCATCTCTTTCTCATGTTATGCATTGGAAAGAGAGAGAGCGAAACTAAAATTAGTTTGGGTATGAAATGATAGAATTGACACCGATGTCGACAATTTCCAATTTCACAGTACATTTGGCGTCTTTCACTGAGTGTTGTCGAGTCATCCGGGAGGAGCGCGCTCTCACGTAGTGAAGGTCCTTTAGTTTTGGATTTTCTAAAGAAATTGAGTGGAAAGTTTTCATTAAAGAAGATTGGTACCTATTGTTTTTGGTCATTGCTTTTTAATTTAGCATAAAGGACTATGCGTTTATTTTATTCAGTTAATCTGGAAAAAGGAAACCCTTATTACTCTTTTTTTTTTTTGTATATTTAGGCAATCCAACAGCGTATTACAATAAAAATAATAAACACAAATAGTCTTAAAACATGGCCAAAACAGGATTACACAAGTAGGTAGATAATTAACTATGTAGTGTGTTTAACAGGCTTAAATATATACATCACAAAAATTTCGCTTCCAACAGGATTCGAACCTGCGTCTTCTGGCTTGCCGGGCCAGACGCCTTAACCACTAGGCCATGGGAGCAATCACTATTGACTGCGAAATTCTTGATATGATGTATTTCTTTTTCGGCTTACAAGCCGTAGCTCCATCTAGCAGACCCGCTTTATAGCGATGCCTACTCCATTGTGATACGTTACAGTACCAATCAAATGGCGAGAGATTTTGCATTATTTAAACTTTATGAAATATATTTTATAGTGTTAACCGACACTAGCGGATGTTCACATAAATATATACATCACAAAAATTTCGCTTCCAACAGGATTCGAACCTGCGTCTTCTGGCTTGCCGGGCCAGACGCCTTAACCACTAGGCCATGGGAGCAATCACTATTGACTGCGAAATTCTTGATATGATGTATTTCTTTTTCGGCTTACAAGCCGTAGCTCCATCTAGCAGACCCGCTTTATAGCGATGCCTACTCCATTGTGATACGTTACAGTACCAATCAAATGGCGAGAGATTTTGCATTATTTAAACTTTATGAAATATATTTTATAGTGTTAACCGACACTAGCGGATGTTCACATAAATATATACATCACAAAAATTTCGCTTCCAACAGGATTCGAACCTGCGTCTTCTGGCTTGCCGGGCCAGACGCCTTAACCCCTAGGCCATGGGAGCAATCACTATTGACTGCGAAATTCTTGATATGATGTATTTCTTTTTCGGCTTACAAGCCGTAGCTCCATCTAGCAGACCCGCTTTATAGCGATGCCTACTCCATTGTGATACGTTACAGTACCAATCAAATGGCGAGAGATTTTGCATTATTTAAACTTTATGAAATATATTTTATAGTGTTAACCGACACTAGCGGATGTTCACATAAATATATACATCACAAAAATTTCGCTTCCAACAGGATTCGAACCTGCGTCTTCTGGCTTGCCGGGCCAGACGCCTTAACCACTAGGCCATGGGAGCAATCACTATTGACAATGGAGTAGGCATCGCTATAAAGCGGGTCTGCTAGATGGAGCTACGGCTTGTAAGCCGAAAAAGAAATACATCATATCAAGAATTTCGCAGTCAATAGTGATTGCTCCCATGGCCTAGTGGTTAAGGCGTCTGGCCCGGCAAGCCAGAAGACGCAGGTTCGAATCCTGTTGGAAGCGAAATTTTTGTGATGTATATATTTATGTGAACATCCGCTAGTGTCGGTTAACACTATAAAATATATTTCATAAAGTTTAAATAATGCAAAATCTCTCGCCATTTGATTGGTACTGTAACGTATCACAATGGAGTAGGCATCGCTATAAAGCGGGTCTGCTAGATGGAGCTACGGCTTGTAAGCCGAAAAAGAAATACATCATATCAAGAATTTCGCAGTCAATAGTGATTGCTCCCATGGCCTAGTGGTTAAGGCGTCTGGCCCGGCAAGCCAGAAGACGCAGGTTCGAATCCTGTTGGAAGCGAAATTTTTGTGATGTATATATTTATGTGAACATCCGCTAGTGTCGGTTAACACTATAAAATATATTTCATAAAGTTTAAATAATGCAAAATCTCTCGCCATTTGATTGGTACTGTAACGTATCACAATGGAGTAGGCATCGCTATAAAGCGGGTCTGCTAGATGGAGCTACGGCTTGTAAGCCGAAAAAGAAATACATCATATCAAGAATTTCGCAGTCAATAGTGATTGCTCCCATGGCCTAGTGGTTAAGGCGTCTGGCCCGGCAAGCCAGAAGACGCAGGTTCGAATCCTGTTGGAAGCGAAATTTTTGTGATGTATATATTTATGTGAACATCCGCTAGTGTCGGTTAACACTATAAAATATATTTCATAAAGTTTAAATAATGCAAAATCTCTCGCCATTTGATTGGTACTGTAACGTATCACAATGGAGTAGGCATCGCTATAAAGCGGGTCTGCTAGATGGAGCTACGGCTTGTAAGCCGAAAAAGAAATACATCATATCAAGAATTTCGCAGTCAATAGTGATTGCTCCCATGGCCTAGTGGTTAAGGCGTCTGGCCCGGCAAGCCAGAAGACGCAGGTTCGAATCCTGTTGGAAGCGAAATTTTTGTGATGTATATATTTATGTGAACATCCGCTAGTGTCGGTTAACACTATAAAATATATTTCATAAAGTTTAAATAATGCAAAATCTCTCGCCATTTGATTGGTACTGTAACGTATCACAATGGAGTAGGCATCGCTATAAAGCGGGTCTGCTAGATGGAGCTACGGCTTGTAAGCCGAAAAAGAAATACATCATATCAAGAATTTCGCAGTCAATAGTGATTGCTCCCATGGCCTAGTGGTTAAGGCGTCTGGCCCGGCAAGCCAGAAGACGCAGGTTCGAATCCTGTTGGAAGCGAAATTTTTGTGATGTATATATTTATGTGAACATCCGCTAGTGTCGGTTAACACTATAAAATATATTTCATAAAGTTTAAATAATGCAAAATCTCTCGCCATTTGATTGGTACTGTAACGTATCACAATGGAGTAGGCATCGCTATAAAGCGGGTCTGCTAGATGGAGCTACGGCTTGTAAGCCGAAAAAGAAATACATCATATCAAGAATTTCGCAGTCAATAGTGATTGCTCCCATGGCCTAGTGGTTAAGGCGTCTGGCCCGGCAAGCCAGAAGACGCAGGTTCGAATCCTGTTGGAAGCGAAATTTTTGTGATGTATATATTTATGTGAACATCCGCTAGTGTCGGTTAACACTATAAAATATATTTCATAAAGTTTAAATAATGCAAAATCTCTCGCCATTTGATTGGTACTGTAACGTATCACAATGGAGTAGGCATCGCTATAAAGCGGGTCTGCTAGATGGAGCTACGGCTTGTAAGCCGAAAAAGAAATACATCATATCAAGAATTTCGCAGTCAATAGTGATTGCTCCCATGGCCTAGTGGTTAAGGCGTCTGGCCCGGCAAGCCAGAAGACGCAGGTTCGAAATTTAAATTAACAATAAGTGTGTTGTGCTATGTGTGCATGTGTGGGTGTGTGGGGGGGGGGGGGGTGGGTGTGTGCGGGTGTGCGCGTGTGTGTGTGTGTGTGGGAGAGAAAATTTTGTAATATTATTATCATAATATAAGATCATACTCGTAGGAATACTCTTAGGAATACTTTGTGTAGGTCTACCTGCCTGACTAGACATACAGTCAAGATCCTTTGTTAATGGTAGGACTAACTCTTCTGCGAGCGTCCGTCTGGGTTGGTACCACCGCTTTGCTCGTGAAGTCAGCCGCCAAGCAGTAATGTGCAAGTATTACTGTGTCCTGGTTTGATGAGCAGAGTAGCCAGTGAAATTACTGGGCTTATGAGACTTAATACCTAATGTCTCAGCGTAACGAGCGCACTGCAGTGCCGCGCAGGCCTTTGTGTCTCAAAGTTCTGAGTGGCACTGCAATTGTTATGGGCCGGCGTTATGCTTACCATCGAGCTTTTATACGAGTATAGAAGATCATGTTTTAGTTCGGTGTGATGGGTGAAGTAAACGAATGCACTTTTTATTAAGTCCCGCGACCAAACAGCGACTATTGGAACCATTGGAAGGCAATATCTCGTAGCCTACGGCGGCTCTTACGTAACTGATACAGTCGGGCTTGAAATAAATCGGCGGTCGGCGCCAGGGACATAGAATAAACGTACTGACGTAGTATAGATGTGACTTGGTATTGTTGCTACTGATTTTTAAGTATAAGTTCTTGTTAGCCTACAATGACTTTATTTATTTATTCATTCATTTAAATAAATGAGATAAATATGTATTTATTTATTTATTCATTCATTTAAATAAATGAGATAAATATGTATTTATTTATTTATTCATTCATTCAATTGCAAATTTCAGCTTTTGGTGAAAGACCACATCACGATAACACAATGCCACGACATGCAAAAAACATTTGCGTAACGAATATTTTTACTGAAAATTAATCAAGATCTATCAAATTAGGACTTACTAGATTATAATTCGACTTTATACATTAATACAAATTACTTACTTTCAATAACAAAATAAAGAAAAGCGTTTTTGGGACACCTTGCAATTTTTTTAAAATTATACATTAGTGAAAGCGCAAGCAACAGTTTTCGCATCTACAAAATACTCTTTGCCCTGAAGCTGTATTGATAAATTGAGCAATCGAGCGGGACGAAGACGGCGAACCCTGCAAACGACATAATAATTTCCACCGCGGGGAGATGAGAAATTCAATCTGAGGATTGTACTCTCGAGTTTTTTTTATTTCGATTTAATTGAGATGGTCGGTAGTGGCAGACCACCTGCTTGAGTTTCTGATTGGCTAGAAGCACTCAGACTGCTAAAATAGTTATGTAGCATATCATATCATTCGCTTATAAGCATAACGCTCATAACAACTGCTGTCCATCCCATAACTTTTATAATAAACGCATGGGCTGTTTTACTGTGCGCTCGTTACTCTGAGGCATTACGATGGTCAAGAATTTTACTGATTACTGATCAAACCGGATCATAATTAGCATAGTATTGCACCCATTACTTGACGGCATAGAGACGGCACTCGCAGAAGAGTTTGTTCTACCAACCTGGTAAATAATTGAAAGTTATATAGAGTGTACTAGGCTTCTGTTTATTACTCAAATGTACTTTTTTATTCGTAGTCCATGCTATACCTATAGTAATCATTCTATAGCCCTTGACTTAGCGCTGGGATAAAAGGTTCCCAGTTGCTTCCGGCAAGGCTGCACGCATGTTCGTTGAAAGTGATCATAAAAAAACAAAAGACACAAGAAAATCAAAATGTCCGCTCTTGTTTTTGTTTTGTTCTGGACTAGATTTTATTTTTAACCAACTTTCATAAAAGAAGCAGGTTCTCGATTTGTCTGTATTTTTTTGTGGCTATGTTACTCGACTTTTCCTTCAATTCTCAATCGATATTAATGTTTTTTTTATAAGTAGGATAGGGAAGAAATAAAGGGTGGTCCTTTTAAAAATTTGTTAAAGAATACCAACCCTAATGTAAAAAAATGGGGAATAAAATTTCATATATCGTGATAGTATCGCCGAAGTTTGTTCCCACATTTTTAAAAGCAATATTGTTTATTAAAAACAATATAATATTTTCTGTTATAATATTTCAAATATCAAGTAATTTCAATTATTATTTTACTGTTATGATTATGGTGAAACTAATTTCTGTCCGTGATTTCAACCACGGCGATTAGTGCCTTGACTAACCGTGCATTTTTACGGGATAATAAGTTATATATCCATTGTTACTCATAAACTATACCTTTGAAAAAAAAACACGTGGATCCGTTGCTCCGTTATTGCGTTAAAGAAGGACAAACCAACACACCAAGTAACACACTTTTGCTTTTATAATAAATAGTACGAATAGGCTGAAGTCAGGCTTCATTATCAACATGTTTAAGTCAGCAGGCCAGTCCTCTTTAATATTACATCAGAGCCGAAGCTCCCGGGATTGACCCGGAGCGCTCGCGTGACGCCCCTTTACTTAGGTTAATTCTGTTCGTTAGATTAAGTATGCATAGAAGGATAAGTTAGTTCGCGTAAAGATGACGCCTTTTTATTTTTGCTGGTTAAAATTAAACAAAATATAAGAGAGAGAGAGACAATGAGTTGCTCAAAAGCAGGCACAATTTTTAATTTTTTAATTAAATACCGGTATTTGTCAATAATTATAAATTATAAATATAATAAATAAAATGGCATCTCAAATAAGGTGCGTAATCAATATGATCTTTAGATCAGAAGTAAAAAATAGACTGATATCTTTATTTACTTATGAAAATAGATAATAATAATATATCTATGTATAATAAATCTTGATCTTTATTCTTGTAAACTTATAAATAATTATTCTTGTTTTATAAAAAAACTGATCTTAGTTTTATTTACATTATTAAATCAAGCACTACGCCTAAAGGGGCAGATTCATGCAGAGAATTAGCGTAATGTTATAGTGACTGTACCTAGCATTTACATCTCACTATGTTACAGTTTGCTTAAAAACAATATTATTACTAACTGTTATTCAGTATCAGGGATCGATTGCAAACCTTACCGATTTGGTAAAGCTTTTTCAGCCTCACTTGGGCGTTTAGGTTTCTATGCGTATCTATTTTAAGTTTGTTGATAAATTTATATCTCACGGGTGAACTGGCGAGACGATGCGATCAGAATATCGTTGGACCTCTACACTTTTTCATAGTTATATTATATACACACAGGGGTTTTGAAGAAAATTTTGTTATGGTTTCCTTGTGGATAGTAAAATTCAGAATTATGGTCAATAGTGGAAAGTTCTCGAAGAAGTAGTACGATTAGCTGTTGTTGATGGAAATGAAATCTTATTATTTTATTAAAATTTAAATAGACTTTCGTCTGAATTTTTGTTTATCTTGTAGCAATCTTGAATCAATGATTATGAGGTTGTCGACCGACAACAAATATTGACAAATACTGACTTACGCAACGAAAGTACGGCAAATATTGACTTAGGGGTAGACTGACCAATAAGTCAATATTTAGAATTCTACAACGGTATTTTGTAGTTCTCGTTAGCTATCACCCTTTAGTAACTTCTATAAAAAAACTATCTTTTGAAAAAGAATGCCGCGACGAGTTTCTTGCCCTTCTTCTTGCTCGGCCTATACCAATTTGGAACGGGCACGGAGGGTTTCTGGAAGGTTCGTTGACTTTGAGCACGGATCGGGTCTGTTGGTGTCTTTGTCATTTCTTATGTTCTGATAAAGACAGCATTAGTTTTAGCCTGTGATTCGGGTAGATGAATGTTGCAGAGGCCCGCTGTTAGAGTCATTTATTTTAACTTGCATAAATGCTCCTTTGGGGCCTATTTGAATAAAGCATTTTGAATTTGATTTTGAGACAATAAATTCACCATTTCACATTTGCGGCTTAAAACAATCCCAGCGTACGCTACGGTCATATAAACTCACGACCAATTGGGCCGCAATGCCCATCACCGCATGGAACGGTCTCTGATATCCGAACGATTCGAGCAACCCGACCTATCCGAGATACCCAAACGGCCGCAGCCTACAGGCCCGACCTGAACTAATAAACTACGCAAAATTAATATCCCAACTTCGTGTTTAATGACCAAAATATCCCTTTTTTGCTCACCCATTCTGGTCCTAAATTATGAGCGTTTCTTGCTGGGACGCAGTGAAACGTAACTACAGATGTATTGTGAATAATTAATGCTAATAAGAGGGCCTCCATTTATCATGCCGCGGTCAGGACCGGCTGACACGAAAATCACAAATTAAGGGATTTGTAATGCCGCCCTAATGCCGTCTACTTGGAGGTTGGACCCGTGGAAAGGTCCTTTTATTTTGTAAAATTAACGCAATTGTATATTTTGTATTAAAATCTTATTACGATTTAGTATCAATATTACAAAAATAATTAGGGTTCCTCGTAAAAAATAAAAACCATGAATTCCAATAACTCCACGCTGGTGAAACCGCGGGCAGCAGCTAGTAGGTAATAAAATTAAACCCGGCTGAAAAATGAATAACTATTTACGCTAATCCACTTTCACTTGCTTTATTCACTCACTAAACTCGCTCTTTTCCGCTCAAAATAAAATCAAAACTACGCAATAATAGTACAGTCTATTTTCCAACTAATATAATTAGTCGTTAAAGAGAAGCTTAACTATTAGTCATTTATAGCGCCGAGCTCGCCCGTAGCGCGTCCGTTATGAAATATCCACTTATTATTTTGAGTGTACTGGGAAAGTTAATAATAGATTTAAATTGACTATTGATTTTGCTTTGATTGGCAGTACTGGGATTGGACCAGTACCTAAGTGTTCTTTGCTTTTAGTTTTAGTTTGGAACTATAAAGTCAAGGTCTAAAATTAATTTTCCAAATTTGATTTTAATGTTTTTAAAATCTTACTACCCTTATCCGTACTATATATATAAAATAATGAAAGTGTGTTTGTAGCATTCATTACGTTTCACGCAGCAAAGGCGCGACGGATTGACGTGATGTTTTAATTTTTTTTACCACACAAAATTAAACACACCTTTAACTTCTGTTAAACAGCGTTTAACTCCTAAACATGACTTAGTCGCATGTTTAAATATGAGCAACCACAAATCTTGATTTGGGTAGTGTCTAACCGTTGTCTAACTCCAGACTGTTGTGACATTTCTTATCATTTTATACGTTTATCTTTAGACGCTATCTAGCTAAACAGGCGTCTAAACGAATTATGAGTCTGTGTAACCGGTCATACCGGGAATCCTAGAGCAAATTCAAATCGTACAATGAGTGCGAGATTTCGATGTAAGAAGTACTTCCTGATGCAACCACAGCATTGTTAGGGAACTTACAGTGTCCGCTAGGCTAGCTACTATCCAGAAATTGAAAATAGGTCACTTTTCAAACGCTAACCTACCGAGTATATAAAAAACATGCTTTTTTATGTTATTTGGTAACGAGGCGAGCTGGTCGTTTGCCTGATGGTAAGCATAACGCCGGCCCATAACAATTGCAGTGCTACCCAGAACTTTGAAACACAAAGGCGTGCGCGGCACTGCAGTGCGCTCGTTACCCTGAGACATTAGGTATTAAGTCTCATAAGGCCAGTAAGTTCACTGGATACTCTGCTCATCAAACCGGAACGCAGTAATGCTTGCACACTACTGCTTGGCGGCAGACTTCACGAGCAAATCGGTGGTAACAACCCAGACGGACACTCGCAGAAGAGTTAGTCCTCCCACTAAAAAACATGTCTAAAATCACACGCGTGTACCTACTACCACGTACTTACAAGTCTTCAAAACAACAAGTAGGTATACAAGTCACTCTCATCAGTTCAAAAGCAGGAGTTGGCAACTCTTATAGCTGACAGCTATATTCACAAATTACACCCTCCTTACAAATTGTATCAAAAGATAAACTACATGGCTATATTTCAAAGAGTCGCGGTTCCTGGGTTCAGTTTTAACCCTTACCCTGTTAAATTGGTACAGGTCAAAAGAGATTTAATTAGTAATATATTTTTTTCGTCGCAAGCTCAAAAAAGTCTGGTTTCTCAATCGAAATCTTAGCGCAAAAGTGCTTTTTATCCGCTAGCATGGAAAAGAAAGTCGCGCGCGCGCCGGACGCTGCTTTTTCCACACTACCTAGCTGAATGCATTTTGCACGCTGAAATTCGAATGGTAAACAAGATCTTTCCGCGCTGTAGTGAGGTGAAAAGTTGTGTTTCGCTCGGCAGCAAAATGATTTTGCGTTTCGTACCTTTGAAACCCTCGCTACGCTCAGTATTCTATTTTTGCATCCTTCGCTTCTTCGAGTTGCAATACAAGTAGGAAACAGCGCCAAATAACAACTCAATTTTGCAGCCATGCATCAAATGACTATTGTTGGCTAGTTTTAGCTAGACAGCCTTAGCTCATTTACTAGTAGACGGTCTTTTGATATTATTGTCATCAACACACATTATACTCCAACTGCTGAGATATACGTCTTATGTCAGAGAGAGTATGGGTCATAATCCATTACGTGGGACTGATGCGGCTTGGAAGATATCACAATCACGAATTTTTGTTGTTCTTGATCAACAAAAAGGATAGCAAAGCAAAGCCGTTGTACCCACCCAGACAGACTCTCGCTGAAGAGTTAGTTTTACCACCTGGCACCACCATAGTGAAAATGAATACGCCAAAAAATATAATTTCTTATACAAACATATACGTCACAAAAATTTCGCTTCCAACAGGATTAATGCGTCTTCTGGCTATCTAGACCAGACGCCTTAACCAACTAGGTTATAGGAGCAATCGACGTTGACTGCGAAATTTGCGTGAACTCCCGCTAGTGTCGGTAAACACTATAAAATATATTTCATAATTTCTTATAACTTGAACCCCGAAAGCCTTAGCCTGCGTTTCTCTGAGGCCTGTTTTGTTCCAGCTGTGGCTGTAGTTTGTCAAGAGTTTCAGTGAAATTTCACGTCTCAGTTCTCAGCTCTCTTTGATGGTGTCAAGTGTTTCTTGTTACTGTTCTTGTTTACTTGTTTTAATGATTTCGACGTCGAGACTTGCTCTCGAATTTTGATCGTGTCAAGTACCCTTAAGGTCCTTGAAGCTAGACTTTGACCTAAGCTGCCAAGACTAATTAGTTTCGATTAAAGTGGAATGTTGGAATTTGTTTTTAATTACCAGCCATTTGGTTTTGTAATTGCTTCGGTATATTTTAATTTCAATTAAGGTCTAATTGCTAACTTTTTGCTTTGATGGATAAACTCAAAGTTCAATACATCTCGGCTGGTGGTCCTTTAACGACTGTCGACCGCATCGTAACTAGCAGACAAAGTGTTCAAATACAACAATATATTTTGTTTTATGAACATAATATTATATTGTTGATTAAATTGATTAAAATATACTAAAAATGTAGCACAACGGTGTTCGACTTTTTATGAGAATCAAAGAACTAAAAGGAGTAAATAGTATACAAATGAATGTTAGTTTATTCTATGAACCAATATATTCCATAATTGCAATTCATTATCAACGTCTTATGATCCCACTGCTGAGATACCAGCCTTCTCTCAGAGAGAGGTATGGACCATAATCCACTGACCACTACGCGGGCCAAGTGCGGCTTGTAAACCAAAAAAATTGAGGACAGGTGATATCCACCAGGATATCACCTGTCCTCAATTTTTTTGGTTCTTGAAGATGCGTGTTTCCTCACGATATTTTCCTTCATCATTTTAGTGCGAGTAGGTATGAACAATTTCTAAAACTTAAAATCAAATAAGACGTACTGCGCCCACCCTATGTAATATAAGACAAGGGCAGGAAGAAAGAAGAGGTAATGAAAAAAATGTTATTTATATATTTATTTTTTTAATTAAAATCAGCTGAACAAATAGTTATAAATAGAACCTCACAATGTATTAGATAATAATATTATTCCAACCGAAGTCCTCGTCAAAGTTGTCGAACTTTCTTCATCTGTAACAAATAGTTGTCAAACTTACACAAAGTCCTACGACTGTGAAATTAATAGATTCAATTCTGTTTCGTGATATTATAAATAAACCCTTATCGAACAAAGGTGATTATGAATCCAAATACCAAACACATAAACAAAGTTGTCATCAAAACAGCAACTGTCAAAGGATAGAACTTAGACCATTCTAAGTTTAGTTAAAACTACCTTAATACAAAGCAAGTCAAGACATGACTCAATAGAAATAAGGCACAGATTAGATAACAAGTACAATTAGTAGTGGAACGCTGATTCTGAGATTATAGCCCTTATTCATAAACGTTCCGTAACTTACTTAATTTCTAGAAAGTGTTTTGTCTCGTTTTCACGCGTAACAGCTTACGTCAACGAGAAGTTGACAGAGCAGTTTAAAGCATAGATTATATTATTGAGCTTTTATGAATAAGGGCGAGTCTTTAGGTATAACACTTTACGTATTTAAATATATGGACTGTTTGAAAATACTAAGGCTAAGGTTCAGAGACGATTCTAAGCATAGACTTTGGCTTCCATATGTCAAAACTGTATAGAATTTTGACGTATGGAAGCGTGAGTCCACGCTTAGATTAGTCTCTGAATCTCAGCCTAAGTCTGATTCAGCGAGGAGTCTAAGAATAGAATAGAATAGAATAGAAAAACATTTATTCAGCACATACATACAATGTAAATATAGAAAAGCATACATGAGAAGAATATACACATACAATTTAAGACATTACCTACAAATACAAACAAAAAAACAAAGAAGTGCTGAAAAGGCCGTGGCTCAGCAATAAGCTGATTGTCAAAAGACTTTCAGCGCTGATTTTCAGCCAAGGCCTAAAAAATAGGAGGCAGAATACAATATACATAAAATACTTAGCTAGTTATTTAAAATGAATAAGAATAATAAATAAATATAAATATATATATATATATACATGCTTATAAAATAAATAAATAAATAATACTATTATAAACTACATACATAATTCAAAAATAAATTAACGAATACACAAATAAAGATAAAATATATAAATTACGATAATTACGATATTGTGAACAAAAATAATAAGATAAAGACAGATGATGACGATTTTCGAACGAAGAAACACTTAAAAATTGGTTTACTCAATCCTACCCACAAAACGCATTTAATTTTAGGCAAGGGCAGATCCAGCCATTCAGATAATAGGTCATTTTGCATCGCACCAAGTGAAGTGTAACACAAGTGGGAAAATGGAGCAGAACAATAATGATTACCTACTTATTAACAACATAACAAACGTGATAATAATCTTGTGAAATGGTAAGTGGAAAAATTATCATATTGATGATTAATGATTATTTATCATATGCTAGCTATGATAGACATACAATTAAATTGAGTAATTATTTTAGAGGAAAGACATGTCTTTATTGATGTCGGCATAAAAATTCTGCTCATCGATCATGAATTTTTTAAGTTTTAGCTTAAACGCACACAAATTTTTCAGATCTCTGATCGGTGGGGGTAAATTATTCCAACACTTGGTGGCTGCATAGCGAAAACAACCTTTAAAAGCCGTCGTGCGGTGTCTGGGAATGGACAGCTGCTGGGAGCCGTGCCTGCTGGAGCATTGCCTGTTATCGGTGACCCATTTGATTTTATCGTACAAGTAAGACGGATCTTTATAATTAATGACACCAAAAAGCAGACACGCCAGGTGAATCTTGCGACGAGACTTCATTTTCAACGAGTAATGCTTGTTCAGAAATGGCGTAACGTGACTTCTCGGCGGTATTGTAAAACAAAACCTTGCACAAGCATTTTGCACCCGCTGTATAAGCCGCCCAGTTCGCAACAGCAGTCGAGGGCCATAAACCGTGTCTGCGTAATTTAGTTTTGACAAAACAAGGGATTCTACGAGTTGTACGCGGAGTTCTTCACACAGATAAGGTCTTAGCTTATATAAGGTCTTAAGTCTGTAAAAACAATTTTGTACGGATTCTGCTACGTGCTTTTCGAACCTTAAATCAGCGTCAACATTTAACCCTAGGTTCCGCGCCTCATAAACCCTTTCTATTTTCTCACCCATAAGCGATATGTTTACGGTCGTCGGAATTAAACTGAGCTGATGTTTGCTACCAATAATCATGAACTTTGTCTTATTTGGGTTAAGTAATAGACAGTTATTTATAGACCAACTTACTATCCTTTCTAGGTCTTCATTAAGATCCGCTAAAGCACTGTCAATATGTCCCGGCTGAAAATGTATGTATATTTGTATGTCATCAGCATAAATGTGGTATTTACATTTTCTTAAACAATTAACTATATCAGCACTATATAAAATAAATAAAATTGGGCCCAAAATAAGCGGAAACTTCTACTTACAAATGTCAGAACTGTCATAAGTTCACGCTTAGATTCATCTCTGAATTTTAGCCTAATGGTTCGAGTTTGATTCGAGAAGGGCGCGGATATATAATATTTTGGAAGTAAGTCAATTCTCCACGAAGACCGACTAGTATGGAACTGCGCGATAGGGAAGATAAACAGTCTCAGTTATGTCCTTTAATTCCACTGATTACTTTGCTCATCAAACAGTAATACAGTAGTGCTTGCACATTACTGCTTGGTTGTAAACTACACGAGCAAAGTGACCCGCCCAGACAGACACACGAGAAAGTGTTGGTCCTACCACCTGGTAAAGTTGTATCAGACTTGAAAAATCGAATATAAATTATGGTTTGATTATTCTCCAAAACTACAAAAGGTACTTCAGCAAAAAATCCAAGCTTCCCACTACAAAGGCTTACACAGTCCAAACACCTTCTTAGTAAGGGCACAAAAGCCAAACTTGTAAAGTTATAATTCCCTCGTAAATCCTTTAGGGCATTAATTTTATAAGTTTCAAAGTGAGACTCGGAAAGATAAGCGAGGCTGCATTTGTGATGAAGTCGGACGAGCTCGCACAGTGGAACAACGGGAAAAGGACTAAAAATGATGAAAAAATTACGATATACACCTACAATGACTGTATTATAAATTGTTAAAAAAACCGGCAATATCGACAAATGACGTGAGTTATAGCCGGTTTTTTTAACAATTTATAATGTGTGATACTCACGAAAATTTTAATAGTAAAATGACTGTATTGTTAGTTTTTTTTAGTGTATTGCGTTTCTGTTTTTTTATATATTTTTAAACGGATTCACTTACATAGTAAGGTATATAAATATGGCTCATCAATACGAAAGTTTTAATCAAGATGACTCTTTTGTATTTTATTAATTTCTAGCTATTGGGTAATAGCTAGAAATTAATGACATTTCTTGAAATTAAACATATATTTCTGCTAAATTTAAACGTGAGGTGACAGTCACTGTTTCTTTTAGATTTATAATATTATAATTGATTTTTTATTTTGTTTTATTTAGGGCCAACGGCAACGCAGTTTTAACACATTTGCAATTGCTCTGGCTGCTATTGATACTCTTCCGGTTCTTTCCATGGAATAATAAGCTGATAGTTACCAAAATCTCAAAAGGTATCCTCAAAAAATGGTATCACTTTTCTTATCATACAAGCGAAGATATATTGTGAAGCGGTTCTGAGGAGCTTACAAAAAAAACGAATAGAACTAGAGAGCTAAAAGGTTTGACTAATCTCACCTTGTTCACTACTAAGGCTTTAATTTGTGTTTGCTTAATGATAATTTAAACTTTTTTGTGAATCAAGTTTTAGTTATTTTGGTTATTCAGTCCCTGTTAGGATGGGTTTGCTTAGTCAAACACTAGGGGATGGTGGTGCACGATAGTGAGCCAGTAAATATTTATCGGGAATTAAGTCAGATGTCTCGTGGATGGTGGAGTAGCATTTAATATTTGTCAGAAGATTGTTACGCGAGACAACATACTCTAGAAGCGGTTGATCTCAGATTTTAGTTTTACTTACTACCTCCATATCTTATGGTTAAGTGGTATACACCACTTATTACTAAACCGATTTTGATAAAATTTATATGGGACCAATTTGATAGCACCTACTATACACTTTAAAAAAAATTTACAAAAAAATAATTTTCCAAATCGGCTTATAAATGACAGAGATCTAAGGGAACAAACATAAAAAAAAATACCCACCGAATTGATAACCTTCTCCTTTTTTGGAAGTCGGTTAAAAAAGGAGTGTCGATAGACACAAAATTGTAGTATTTTATTTATATTATTGTGTAAATGGACAATACTAATAATTTTATAAATGTTTCTTGCATAACTACCGTCGCAGCCTCTGACCAGAACTTCGAAGTCTGCGGAAGGCTAAAATCTAGTTTGCAAGTTCTCGCATAACTCCCGCCAGCGACTTGGTTTGTTGAGAGCACGCGATCTAGTTCTCCGACCGGGTGATTTCATTAAATCATATCTTTATTGAAGTTGATGGAACTTCGAGTGTTTGGTTGAAGTGTGATAACGATTTATTCTTGTTTGAAGTTATAATCTGTGGTAAGATTTTATGGATGACTACTAAATGTGTTAGAATGTTAAATGGGACTTTTGAAGTTATGAAAGGTTTCAGTTATTCTATTGTACAGTACATGTACATTGCATCATTTATCAGTCACTGTTGTTCTCTATTTTATCAACCTGTTAATTCTAAACGGCCTCCCGCGATACAGGCCTGACCTAGTGCGGGGACCATCATAAAAATGTAACATTTTCTCTTTTTGTCAATAAAAATCTTTGTATTTGTATTTGTACATATATTCATCATTAGGATGAAGCGATGGTGGCTTAATTATTTCTTTTTAATCCATACAGATAAATAAAATTGAAGTGTCTGTTTGTAATATCAAAATAACAGCTTTTTACTAAATGCATATGAAAGTATATACGGTACCTATAACAAAACAACCATTTTTAAAATTTTTGTCTGTATGTCTGTTTGTTCCGGGTAATCTCCGAAACGGCTGGTCTGATTTTGACGGGACTTTCACTGGCATAGCTGATGTTACAAGGAGTAACATAGGCTACTTTAATTTTAGAAAAACAATTAGGGTTCCGCGCAAAAAAATAAAAACCATGTAATCCAAAATCTCCACGCGGGTGAAACCGCGGGGCAGCAGCTATTGCTTAATATGTATGCGTTCCATTATCTTCAGTTGCTAAATGGTTCTAACACCATGTTGTGGTAAGATTGTTTTTAATTATTCAAACACGATTTATTTTTATAAGTTTGCATTTTATTTCTAATAAATTACGTGCGTATGCGCTGTTATTTTATAGAGAGAAGGAAGAGTGAAAGGATTCTATTTGACATAATAAAAAACGTCAAATCATAATATGACATTGACAGAAATGGACATAGACATTTTAAAAGTCCGTTAATACATGGGCTTGACAAGTACGTTTTACAAGTAAGTTTTTAACAAGTAAGTTTTGTTAGTGGGTGTACTAACTCTTCTGCGAGTGTCCGTCTGGGTTGTTACCACCGCCTTGCTCGTGAAGTCTGCCGCCAAGCAGTAGTGTGCAAGCATTACTGTGTTCCGGTTTGATGAGCAGAGTAGCCAGTGAAATTACTGGGTTTATGAGACTTAATACCTAATGTCTCAGGGTAACGAGCGCACTGCAGTGCCGCGCAGGCCTTTGTTTTTCAAAGTTCTGTGTGGCACTGCAATTGTTATGGGCCGGCATTATGCTTACCATCAGGCAAACGACCAGCTCGTCTCGTTACCAAATAACATTAAAAAAAGGAAATAATATTCAGCCAACTATGGCTATATTTTATATTAATTCACACTGGTAGTAATATCTCTCACGTTATAAACGAGACTACTGCCCAATAACTTAAAAAGATACGTTCATTTTTAACTGACATTATTCAACTTACAGGTTGCTGGGTAAAATGAGCGCCTGTAATTCGGATGATCACTGAGCAATCATCGCCTCAAAATGTTTAACAATTTTTTCTAATTGCCACTATTTCTTGCGCCTGATGTGAAGATAATAATGACGATAGCTCGTGAGCGTACTGACATAAACATCAACAGGTCGCAGGAATATACCTAGCTCGTATATTGCCTCTCACACTTGAAGTATAAATCAAGTAAAGCAGACCATTCATGCGGCGACACAAAATTTTTTTACACATCACTCACACTCCCACCCCTGCAATTAATAAAGAAATATTTTTTTACCATGTGGTAGGACTAACTCTTCTGCTAGTGTCTGTCAAATTGGGTAGTGGGTACCACAGCTTTGGTACTGTAATCTGCCGCCAAGCAGCAATGTGCAAGCACTACTATGTTTCGGTTTCATGAGCAAAGCAGCCATTGAAATTACTGAGCTTATGAGACTTATAATAGGTACCTAATACCTAATAGGGCTACGAGAGCAATGCTGCACCATGCATGCCTTTGAGTTTCAGAGTTCTGATCGGGACTCCAGTTGTTATAGGCTGGAAGTTAAGCATAAGCTTAACATCAGGCAAACGAGGCTTTCGTCTCGTTATCAAAAAGTATATCTATACAAATAAATAAAATTGAAGTGTCTGTTTGTAATATCAAAATAACAGCTTTTTACTAAATGCAATACGTATATACGGTACCTATAACAAAACAACCATTTTTAAAAATGTTGTCTGTCTGTTTGTTCCGGGTAATCTCCGAAACGGCTTGATGGATTTTGACGGGACTTTCACTGTTAGCTGATGTTTCAGGAAGTAACTTAAGCTATTTTTTTTTAGAAAAAGAATTAGGGTTTCGCTCAAAAAAATAAAAACCGTGTAATCCAATATAACCAAGCGGGTGACACCGCGGGCAGCAGCTAGTATATTATAAAGCCAGAAGTAGCAGGAATTATAAAAGCTTTTAGTCGCACCGTGCATTCTCCGCTTTAGCACTAAACCATCCCGTTTTCATACTTCGTTTAAAGGCTGTGTGATCCCTGACAAACGCATAAAATACTTTAATTGCGTTTAAAATCCCCGGATCGCTGCCTTTGTACCCACGTTGCGGTAAAGTATTATTTTCTTCGCATAAAGTGTTTATGGGACCCTTATTTTATGCCAGATTTGTATTTTGCGAGGACTAAAGGGCCTCTAAAATTCGTGTGTCATTATTTTCACGTTAGGGTTATTTTGTTACGTTAGGCGTAAAAGGTTTTGTGTTAAAATTGTAATTGTACTCGTATATGTAAAATTTTCGTTCATTTTATTTTTGTGTTTTTGGAAATAAGTTGTATTGCTGATAAAATGTGTGTGTATGAGCCATCCTTTGTCATTTAAATCATGATAAAAGTAAAAAAAAAATAAGAAGTATTTTCAGAGTATTATGCAAGATAAGAGTTTATCTACATTGATGACAGCTACCTAGATATACTCGTATATTCTATTAAGTCTAGAAATGAGACAACTTGGTTTGGATAATCGACACGTGTATAATATTATCGCTCGCAGTTCAATGAGGACTGCTGTGATGCTGTCCTTCCCCGCGTCTTCCCCTTGCGTAGCACTGGGACGACTACGGCGTAGCTCTGACTTGCTGACGTCATAGCGTAGCACCACAGCACCATGTTCTACCTTTATTCTTACAATACATATAGCAAAATAGCCTAGGTTAGTAAAATACGCGTACGAACGTTCCCTAAAAACTAAACCGAAAACATCTTTCCGTAACCAATAAAATAGCCTTGAGTATCTGCCAAGCAATAAAATACGGTGTATACTAAGCGCGTCTCGACATTAACTGAACCCCACACGTGTGCGACTCTACATAGATAATGTTGCAGTTCATCCGGGTAGTGTGCAGTATAACCGGTTATTGCAAGCGAGTAAGCAGGAAGTTCCTAGATTGAAAATGAGAAAGTGCTCAATATTATGTAGCTGTTTAAAGGATAATGCACATTAGTTATTGATAGCTGGTTTTTACCCACGAAGTTGTTTAGGTACAACTTTTCAAGAGGTTTTAACTTTTTATCGTAATGAAAATAAGTGACTATTACACACTCATATCCCTTCACTAGCATTTCCTTTATCGCAGTTGTCATGGACACACAGATAAACAAGAAGACATTCTAAGACCCGAGAACAAACTTTATGTGGGTCACACAAAATCTGCCTCGGCCGGGAAGCGAACCCGAGACCCCTCGCTTTGCAGGCAGGGCTACTACCAACTAAGCTACGGAGTTGTCACAAAACTATAAAAAAGAGTTTTCTGAGGAAGTGGCATCCAGTGATTGAATAGAAAGGTCATTGACCCTTACTGGGTCAAGTGCGTTCATTATTTTTCCCAAATTCACCTTTTAAATCCGTCAAAAATCCATAACGTTTTGTTTGCCAAAGCCTTTCACGTCGATGTAGACTTTATGTCTTAACATTTAGGGTTTAAAATAAAGCAAAGTATATTATATCCTTTAATAATATGAACCCACTAACTAGTTCACTAAACAACAGGGTTTTACACCTCATTACTCCGACTTAATACAAGGGACGTTAGCTCTGGCGATTTATACTGTTCGATACGATTATAAGCAACTCTGCTGACTCAGGCGTGTAAATGACGAAAAAGAAAGTGACATCAAAGTTAGGCGAAATGTTTGAAATTTCCAAGCATTTAAAACAAATCAAAATATCTTTGATATATTTTTTCTTTTTCACATTATTATATCGTTGAAGTATAATACAGTGTACAAAAATCAAATAATTGAACTAAGTATTCTTTTTGTTAACAGTGATATAGTACAATTGCTCAAAAATCAGCTTACGCCCATGAATCTCCGGATCAAGACTTGTTTAATTAAATGTATTTAATACTTTGGTATTTATTTTAGTTGTAAGATATTGTTATATATATCCATCTACTTGACTTACTGTTCGTTTGATGTTTACTGTAACTGTGGCAAGTAATTAATGTTAATAAATAAAATAACAGCGATAAAACTAATGATCCTGGTTTTAAACATACACAAACAGAAAACAAACCACAACATCGTTGAGTTTAAAACACGACGGCGTGGTGAATGAAATCTACCACACAGACACTTTACTGAGATTCAGAGAGAGATCAACGCATACTTACTTGAAAATACCAGTCGTAAAAACGCTCCGCAATAATCGTAAAGTGTAAATATCCTCGTTCAAAGTTGCCAAGCGTTAGCATGTTAAACGTGTGAAAACTATGGTCGATTTACCCAACTTTCAACAAATAAATGGGTAAAATGGGCAAATAAACAGCAACACTAGAAGATTAGCCGCTATTTTGGAAGCGGGTAATGGCACAAATGAATTCGTTTTGGTAAATGGGAGTTATATAGTTGCAAAGCTTGGGGTTTAGATTTTGAACCAAATGGAATAACTCCGTCATTATATCGACAAACAAATAAGAGGTTTTACATACAACTTTTTTTACACAATTAGTTAACGAGACTAGGAGATCGTTTGTCTAATGGTAAGCATAACGCCAGCCGATTACAATTGCAGTGCCCTGTGCCCCCAGAACTTTGAAACAAGGCCTGCGCAGCACTGACCTTGACAGAGATTTAATTCCAATCTCTTTCCAAAAAGTGCTCTTGACGAGATTTAACGAACAAATAAAGTAGACCCAGATCCAATCAAAGATGAATTAATTGAAAGTCAAATCTTATGATGGAAAATCAATGTCTTGACTTTAGAAATTCTTTAAGTAGTCTTAAGTCGATCAAAGATGTTTGAGCTGTAGAGTGCTCTCTTTATGTTTTCGTTTTCGGGGAGTTTACAGTTGAATCCATTTTTAGGATTTCATGGGTGAGTAAAATAAGGATCATCAAAAAAGAACACAGTATTTTTTTTATTTTTTTATGCTATTTGGTAACTAGACGCGCTGGTCGTTTGCCTGATGGTAAGCATAACGCCGGCCCATAACAATTGCAGTGCCACCCAGAACTTTGAAACACAAAGGCCTGCGCGGCACTGCAGTGCGCTCGTTACCCTGAGACATTAGGTATTAAGTCTCATAAGCCCGGTAATTTCACTGGCTACTCTGCTCATCAAACCGGAACACAGTAATGCTTGCACATTACTTCTTGGCGGTAGACTTCACGAGCAAAGCGGTGGTAACAACCCAGACGGACACTCGCAGAAGAGTTAGTCCTACCACTAACAAAACAAATGCTTCAACATTAGTGCTTGGCGGCAGACTTCACGAGCAAAGCCGATCAACCGAGACGGGGACACTCGCAGAAGAGTTAGTTCCACCCAGTAATAGGAAGTTGTTAGAACCAAGCCAATAAGGAACCATTTTTCCGCCTGACTTAAAAACAGAAAATAGAAGGGTTTCGGAACTCCAAGCGAAGTCCGAAGCACGAGCCAATCTTACATAACAAAAGACAAACTCAATCTTGAACTCGTTAGGCGACAGTACCGCGGGTAGATAGCTTTTAATGAAATAAATTAATTTATTCACATCGACCGCGTCGCCCTGTCGAGGCGTCTGTATTAATAAATATTTACTTAGTTAATTGAAAAATTATCTTGCAGATGTTTGTTGTTTTTCTGCGTTTTGGGGATAAGATGAGATAAGCTCGAGTAGATCCTTCTTTATCTTTACTTCAGTACTTTAAATAAATGGATGGATAAGTGGTACTGTACTCCAGTGGTTCATAAATAAATTATTTTCTTTATTAGTTTCATTAAGTATAAATCCGTTTTTATTGTAGTGAACCACAATTAAAATGATTACAAATGATAGACACTGCGGCGCGTCTGAAAAAATACTCCAATGACAATTAATAATAAATAATTTCCCGAAACTCGGTTGACTTTTTCATGGAGCCCTAGGATTGCTCGTCCGCGAAACCTACTATAGGATTCACTAGTGTACTCAATGCTAAGAGCGAGTGTGGCCAAGCGGGAATTTGTGCGACTATTCATACTTGGTCTATAACGGTGAAGGAAAACATCGTGAGGAAACACATTGCATAATTAGAACCACCGACCTACAAAATGGCTATCAACGTCGTTAGCCATCGTCGCTTCGTGGTTTTAATCTCTTAAAGTTTGCGCATATAAGGTGTAAAACGGGCTTGTAAGCTTTTCGAACCCTAAATATGCGTAGATTTGTACGTCTGCCGTTATCACAGATCATTATGATGCTTGTTCGCGTCACACTGAATTCAGGCAGTTTTGGGGCAGCGCCATCTATGTAACGCGGTCTGAACCCGCACCTGACGTCCATTTTCAATCAATCGACAAATCTGACAGCGAACTCGAAACCACATATACTTCAATGTTTTATATAAAATAAAAATGCTTATAAATATACCAAACAAAAACCTTTTCTTCTGACGTACATACGAAAATTAACAATCCTTCTCAAAAATAATGTCATCAAACTAAGTAACATACTTATTCCATTCAAAGCACTCCAAACTGCCTATGCTAAGTAGCCAAAGCTAAGTAAATAAAGGAGAGATTTATTCTTAGGTCGAGATAGTATCCGGTAAGCACTCCTTTGCATTTTAATGTTCCCGCTACTCTCCCTGAAAAACGGAAATGTAATGCAATGTCTTTAGGCACTTGGTGGAATTAGAGATATTTTTGTTAGTAGCATAATTCTTCGTTTTATATAGATTACAGTATTGTGTGTATGTGTAGTCCTTATATACATATTCTTATTGTACGAGCTGTGTGCTGAGTTTGGTACCTATTCCTGGAATCACACATATGTAGTGTTATTTTTTTTTATTTGTCAGTGAAATTAGTGGGTATAAGAGGCTTAATATTAGTTCATATTTAATCAGGCGGCCCGTACACGTAATCCATGGTTGATGGATAAGCATCAATCACGGACCACGCGGAAACTATGGAAAACCCACGGTCACCGCTTGACGCCATCTAAGTCGGGGATTGGTATAGAAATCTCATACGAGCACTAACCGTACGGTTATAGGTAGTGAGAGGAACGCACAACAGCCTCTTCTACGATCTCTACTAAAAATAATAGTTACACAACCACTGCGTGTTCAATTCAGAAGCCGCGGTAAATACGCAGTGGTGAGCAAGTGATGTATGTAGCGTAAAGCGGAGCCGTCATCACTTTGAGCCCAGGCAGGGGGTAAAAGAGACATCACTATCTAGCTGTATTGCTGTTCTTATTAAATGACCCGCCGTCGTAGCCGTCTAGATCCCCATTACCCAATTTATTACCCAATAGAATAAAAAAAGTTATAATTGTTTTTTTTTCCGAGTGGCAGACTTGAAGTTGGCGGCCGTTGAGTCACAATCACTCATCAGTCATCGCCGATGCATGGCCGAGATAGATGAATGAGTGAGCGATGATGATAAGTCAGCAAGATGTGCCACTTATCACTTATCTAAAGTATGAAATTTTTAACTCTGTAATAAACAATTTTCGCGAAAAAATGAGCAAATTTAATAGGTATTGCCGCTGAGCAATATATTACTTAATAGGAAAGGAGAAATATTTCATAACATGCTTCTTCTTGTACAACAGTCTAATTAATATTACGTATTGGTCCATGTAAATGGGCCCATTTATTTTCATAATTAATTAATTAGTACCTGTAGGTATTAATTACACAGATTTTGTACATAATATTGGGATTCTTTGTTATTAATTATTATTACACTTGAATAGGCAAGGTCGAGGTCCCGGGTAATTTGCGACGCACAGTTCTAACTTGTATATTGTATACGTACTCTAGGTACTATACAGTCTTTTTCAAATAGCAAGTCACCTGGGAAACTTCCAAAATCTTGTGTCTTTTGCCATTTATTTTAGTAGTTTTTCTTGTAAGTTTGCTTAATGTTGTCACTGCTAAATAGAAAATATATTCGGCTATTGGTGTGACGTCACAGAAAATGTTTACGTAGTATTTTACGTTCTATGTACCTGTCTCAGGTGACTTGCTATTTGAAAAAGAGTATAATTATTGTTATACGTTCACCATATTATATCCCTATCTTAGGCTAAGACTCAGTGTCGAATCTAACCGTGGACTCATGCTTCTTACTTTAAATTTTGGTAATAAATTATGTAAAACGTGTCCATTCGTATATTGTTATTATAAATGTAATACCATGAAAACAGTAATACATGACAATACGACCGCGTGCGCATTGACTTAGCTAACTTCGCATTGACATTTGACAGTTGACATTGACAGACTATAGTCTACTGCAGAGTGCCAACTGATACCCTAAAACAATACTGTCCGGAGGTTCGTTTATGATATCATGGTATGGGTTTCAACTGAAAACCAGAGGTCTTTGGCCCTTAATTGCACGCTGAGTCGGAGCGTTTTACATGGCATCATGCAAGATTGAGTTTTTAATTTATGTACTTAGTTGTTTGTAATTTTTATTTTTGTATTGTTAAAAATTGTAATACTGTGTGATGTCCTGAAATACATTTATTTTCTTTCTTTCTTCTATACGTTGTAGGTTATTAATTTGTATAATATTCTAGGCTCACTTTTGACCGCCGTCTCACCTGATAGTAATTGGTGATGCGGTCGACGATGTAGTAGTCAAATGCTTACCACTAGCAAGTATAAAATATATGAAATAGACGAGATAAAATAACGAAAATTATATTTTAAGGTATGTTTTGAACAAAAAATTTATTCCGTTCTTTCTGCATTAAGTACTTCAGACGTCATTATCGCTACCCATAAGAAAAAAAAACCGCACAACCTAATCTTGTTTCAGGGAGAATGGGGCAAAGTGGTGACTGTATAATATTCACATTACGGCTCCCTTTACTGCGCTATATCGGCCATCAAGCGTTGCTCAGCATCTTTGCGGGCCTCTGAATGATAACATTAATGTTTGATACCGCTCTTTCCCCGCCATCCCCTTTGGTTAGAGATAGTTTGATGAATATTTTAGCATCCGGCGTTATTGATTTTGCTCTGAGTTGTTCTTTTGGGTGAGTCGGGGTGAAGTGATTTGACAGTTGATTGACTTTTAGAAAGAAAATAAAATTACAGAGAGACGGAGTAATTGACGAGAAATTGAAATCACGGAGACTAATTTTTTGCGAGTCAAACATTTTACTTCTCTCACTGTACAAAAATATGGTTCAAAGTGTGTCAGCTTGTAAAACAGAAAACTTAATTCAGGTAAATTACGAACGAAGTAACTGGGTCTCGCAACCACTAAAACTTTTCATAATATGAAACGGTTTAGTTTTATTTTTTCCCCGATCGATGTTATAATATTACTAGATGTGCCCCGCGGTTTTTCCCATGAAGCCTAAGTTACTCCTTGTAGCATCAGCTATCTACCAGTATCTACTCCCGTCAAAATCTGTCCAGCCGTTTCGGAGATTACCCGGAACAAACAGACAGACAGACAAAAATTTTAAAAATGTTTGTTTTGTTATGTATAGGTTTCGTATATACTTTCATATGCATTTAGTAAAAAGGTATTATTTTGATTCGGATTCTTGGTTTTTAAACATCTTGCATTCAAACAAGGAAATGTCACATATGAAAAATGTGAATGAAATATCTGGAAAATATTTGAAATCTGCAATATAAATGCGAAGCGGCGCTGCAGGAGTTAATACAAAATATTTCAATCTTCAAGTCTTCGTGACTGTGGCGGTGTCACGTCTTGAATACTATTCAGATACGTGAGCTTCGGCGGGGTTTCCGACAATGGAGTTTCTTGGCTTTAACTAAGCCACTTTGGGGGCAATAGGCTCTTTACCTTTAAAACTACCAACTAATAACCTTTAATACAATCACTAGGACTAACTTTAAATGCTTAAGTCCTCCTTTTAGTTCCAAGTTTTGTATTTACTGTAATTTGATAGGCTGTAAGTTTTCCAATGATAAATAAATAAATAAACATTTTGTACTTTTCTTAGTGCAATAAAGTATTAAATAAATAAATAAATAACTCATACTAATGTATAGATAAGTGATAATTAATTTATTGCTAATCTGTTATAAATGCAAAAATGTGTTCATTAATCATTCGTATGTTAGTTTGTAAGTCTCATAAGCCCAATATTTTCACTGGCTACTCTGCTCAAACTGGAACACAGTAATGCTTGCACATTACTGCTTGGCGGCAGACTTCACGAGCAAAGCGATGGTGCCAACCTGACTGACACAGGCAGAAGAGTTAGGACTACCACCTAGTAAAGTTTTTTCAAACAACGCACTTTAAGATATGAATCAATGTACGCGTGTATTAAATTTTATGTGTTCGTGAAGGCTTCCGTTACCCCCGACCTTAAGTATAGCTCGCTCCTTAAAGCAAATCGCGAGTTCAAAATTCGCGAGAGAAATTTTCGTTAAAATATGCCGCGAATTATGTCGCGGAATGAATAACTCCATTTCCCCAACCTCCCCTTTGTTTTTACGGCACGCCAGAGGTTGAATCAAGCTTCGGACATACCTAAGCGACCCGCGGCGCATGTACGGAAGTTGGTTCGATAAATTTGTCGAACCGAAAAACTCGATAAATTTATCGAATGTTTCGAGTACCGAAGTCTGATCGTAAAGTATTGTAGTAGCTCTATATTATCTTGGATTCGACCTAGCTATTTGATAACTTTTATCGAAAGTATCGAGGTTCGATAAATTACATAAAAAACGATAAAAACCACTTCATCGATTTGAACTGTCCATTTTATCGAATTTTTTCAATCAAAAAGATCCGTACTTGCGCCGCTGAATCGACACGAAATTAGTTGTGGGACCGTCTACAAAACAGCTCAGAGCGTCTACGATTATGCAATGAATATTGGTTCGACTACTACGCAGCAGCTGTATGAATTAAAATTCAATTCTTTATTGACATAGGCCCCAAGGAAGCACTCATGAAAGTTAATATAAAAGACTCTAAGTGCACGTTCCAACTTAGTATAGACAGATGGATCAAGAAGAAGGGTAAGAAATTGGACGGCATTCTTTTTAAAAAAAGTTTCTACAATATATGTAATGTTAATAATAAAAAAATATTTCATTCAGTAATTGGTCCATTTTTGTTAGTAAAATAGTTAAAATCTATGTTAGCTTAAAAACAATACAGTACATAATTAATACATTCAGTCAGGATCAGATCAGACTGTTCATTGGTTTTTATAATTTTTATCACAATAAACAAATTTAATCAAAATTTAATTTCATTTAAAATTTGAATAATTGTTATATTTCCAGCTGAAATATACGCTGAACGAAAGACAGAGGGGTGGAGCATACGTGATCAGACCAGCCAGTAATAAAGTTGGCTGAGACGACGCTGGCTACGAATGACACTCCTTAGCAGTGAGAAAGGATAAAGGATGTGACAAAAGGCTAAGTGCGTATAGGAGGGATATTTAAGTATCCACCATAAAGTGGTGGCGCATTGCTGAACGTCTGGTCGTCCAATGATAGAAAGGATAATCTAATGCAGTGGTTCTCAATCTTTTTTGGAGACGGAACCCTTTTGGAAAGCGAAATACTTTACGGAACCCTACAATAAAACAATAGTTTTTATTAAAAGTGTATATTATTAATAAGCATAATAAAAGTACCATGAATTTTTTTCTAAATAATGCCAGAACCCCTACTGGACTATCGCGGGGGTTCCGCGGAACCCTAGGATTCCGCGGAACACACTTTGAGTATGGCTAGTCTAATGCAATAAGATTTTATTCTAAATCTTTCATGATAGAGCGAAAGATTCGAAATTAAAAATCCTCTTTGTTTTCAAACACAACGTTAACTTTTAGTATCCAAAGGGACCACGGCGATCAGTCGTCAGACTCCACATTCGACCGCAACGCGCAGGTTGGTTTTTAGCATAAAATACATAAAAATCCGTGTTTTTGTATCAAATTGTATTTATTTTGATAATAATGTTCCGAACGAGAATGTTTATGAAGTCTCCTCATGAATAATTCATGTCCAGGGTAATGTTTCTCGATAGCTTATGGAGTCAGACGGTGACGTATAATAAGTGTATTATCATAGAGCCTAGGGAGAATCCAAGGGGAAGGTTATTGTCATTTTTATCCACGATAAAACGAAGAAGACCTGCAAAATGGAGCTTCTTTAGTCTTTCATATTTTTATTTTTTTTATGTTATTTGGTAACGAGACGAGCTGGTCGTTTGTCTGATGGTAAGCATAACGCTGGCCCATAACAATTGCAGTGCCACCCAGAACTTTGTAACACAAAGGCCTACGCGGCACTGCAGTGCGCTCGTTACCCTGAGACATTAGGTATTTAGTCTCATAAGCCCAGTAATTTCACTGGATACTCTGCTCATCAAACCGGAACACAGTAATGCTTGCACACTACTGCTTGGCGGCAGACTTCACGACGACACTTAGTATATTTTGTGTATAGTTTTCACATGCTTCTGATTTTCTAACATACCTACTTAACAGTTCGGCTTGTCATTTTAAAAATTAATGTTGACCTTTTCAAAGGGTCTCACCCAAAATAAATACAATAAAGATTCAAATTAATGGCAACTGGTGGCTTTCAAAGTGTATATTTATACTTTAACTGTTTCAATATTCTTTTACTGTCAAGGTTACCTTTAAACCACTATCTCCATAGATTTAGGATGTAGTCTGTGATCTCAACGGAACACACGGGGGCATGTAGCACGGGGGCGTGTGCATGTGCACACGGGCACGTAGGGCATTTTCTAGAGCTTGCCTAGCTATGGCAAGCTCTAGAAAATGACCTACCTGCAACGACTGTATTATTCTTCATCGGGGATTACTTAAGAGGATTTTGACAATATTTTCAACTAAATATATTTCTTTTGCTGCTGGTTATGCGTGCCCGATAGTTTAGCCACCGAACGTGGCCACTAGACGCAGCAACTATACGCGGTATCCAGTGGCATGGGCACGGCCCCCAGTCGAAGCCATCGGTAACCACAAAATAGAGAAAACAAACGGAGTGCTTAGTCGTCCCACAGACCAGTAAGCCTATAGACGTGTTAATGCAGAAGCTACGCAGATGTACGGCTAAGTGGCGTGTTTAGGTTCATTGGTCTGTGAGCCGTCCTTACTAGCCCAGGCACCCCTTCTGTTCTCTATCCATATTGTGTGGGTGGAAAGACCGTTCGGTGGCCCGATGTGTGGCAGCACTTAGGGCTTTCATTTTAACAATGAATACTGGCTGAAAACAAAACAAGAGCGTTGCCAAAAAAAAGACGAAGCACTGGCAACCTTAATGCACAAAAGCCAAAAAAAGTTTGACTCAAATTTTAGCAGTTAAATCACCCTGTTAGGTTACTCAAAGGCATCAGTCTGCCGGCTGTGCTGTAAAACAATTAAGACGGTCGGGAACGAACGAGCGGCAGCGCAGCGGAAGGGCGTTTTGAACATAACTCTTACTGTGGCGTTTTGAGGCTTCGAAAATAGCGGATGCACTTTCTTGATTACTGATATGTAACACAAGTAAAACTGCTTTTAAAAATAAGGAACCTACTTCGATGAAAATAGCGTGATATATGAAATTTTATTTCACCAACTTTGTGCGCGGTATTCTTTCATAAAATCTATATGGAAGCACCAATATTAACAATGATAAAAAAATCGTTGAATTCGGGAAACTTTTATTGTTTTACTGTATCTTTGTAGAAATTGTATATTTTTTGTGAATTTTATTTTTATTGTGTTTATGTGATGTTCAACCTGTTCAAGCAGTAATGTGCAAGCATTACTGTGTTCCGGTTTGATGAGCAAAGTAGCCAGTGAAATTACTGGGCTTATGAGACTAAATACCTAATGTCTCAGGGTAACGAGCCCAATGCAGTGCCGCGCAGGCCTGTGTTTCAAAATTCTGGGTGGCACTGCAATTGTTATGGGCCGGCGTTATGCTTACCATCAGGCTAACGATCAGCTCGTCTCGTTCCCAAATAACATTAAAAAAAAATATTCTCAATCTTTCATGATAGGGCGAAAGATTCGAAATTAAAAACCTTCTTTGTTATATACACAAGAAATAAGAAATAACAAGAAACAACAAGAAATTAAAAAAATGTTTAAGCGTCCAAAGTCATCACTACCACGACTGCCACTGTGCTGTTATAGCTTCATACACACAATAAAGTATTGCAAATTAAAATCGCGTGTTTAATAGCCATACAGCATCTTTCACCCATCTCGCCACCGGCCATATTAACTCCGGACAGGCAATGATGGCGAACAATTTGTTACACAGGTCCCCTCGTTGCGCAAAGAAAATTACGGTAACCACCGTTGTTAGAGGTTGAGATAGAATGGACTTACATTGTACAAGGATAGTAACATATTGTCTTGAGTTGACACTCAAGTGTTGCCAGGCTACATTACTACAAGTGCTTCGGAACAGATTTTGTACTAGAAGGAATAGAAAATTATTTACAACAATGCGGAGGTTGTATAAACAGACCGTTTTCAAAGAAGCAGAAAGTTTGCAATTATTAAAAAACGCTTACACTCATACCCCCGCACTAGGATTCCCTGTGTCACAGGTGGCATGGACACACACAGATACACATCACAAACATCCAAGACCCGAGAGCAAACTTTATTCCTACACAAAATCTGCCCCGGCTGGGAATCGAACCCGGGACCCCTCGCTTTGCAGGCATCAGGGTTGCTACCAACTTAGCTACGGAGCCGCCTGTTTTTTTCGAGGCGATGTTAGTAGATTGCTTCACCAACTGTCAACCGATTTAAATTATTCTTACTACGCCTTGGGGTGAAAAATGGGGGATAAAATTTAATATAAGTATCACATTTTGGAAAAAGAAGGTGTCCTCTTTTTAAAAAAAATTCGTACGCGTATTTTTTAAACTTTTTCGCCTATTTGTTTATTTATAAAAATAGCATTTTTTTTGCTTTATCCTTTTAAAGGAAATAATATTGGTAGGTATGTAAGAACAACCTTCATAATGAACAGCCCCGTTGAAGCTCGAAACAAAAATTGGAACAAGTACAGCTTTTACGTTTCAAATTGGAAAATATGTTATAAACCAACTACTTCCAAGTTTTAGCACAACAAGTATGTATTCATCCCTTGACGCCTATTCCTCCCCCAATCTAAGCTTCATCCCTGCACTGCTCTGTAAATCGACAGCCGTTACACTCGAAATGATGGGCGCACATTTGTTAAGTTTTTGCTCCGTAGGGTTCGGCTATTAGACTAACATAATTTATTATTTCTGCTGTACAAATTAGTGTATTTACGGAGCAATTACTGTATTCGTGTTTTGAAGTAGAGGGGAGGTATCTCAGAGTTTAGAAGTATAAAAAGAAATCTTTTTTTTTTAATGTTATTTGGTAACGAGACGAGCTCGTCGTTTGCCTGATGGTAAGCATAACGCCGGCCCATAACAATTGCAGTGCCACTGAGAACTTTGAAACACAAAGGCCTGCGCGGCACTGCAGTGCGCTCGTTACCCTGAGACATTAGGTATTAAGTCTCATAAGCCCAGTAATTTCACTGGATAATCTGCTCATCATACCGGAACACAGTAATGCTTGCACACTACTGCTTGGCGGCAGACTTCAGGAGCAAAGCGGTGGTAACAACCCAGACGGACACTCGCAGAAGAGTTAGTCCTCCCACTATCATTATCAGCCTCTTACGCTCCTATTGCTGAGATACGCCTTCTCTCAGAGGTATGGGCCATAATCCACCACGCGGGCCCAGTGCGGCTTGGTGGATGTCACATGTCCTCGAAATGTATGATTCTTGAACATGCGGGTTTCCTCACGATGTTTTCCTTCACAGTTTTAGAGCGAGAGTGAATAATCCGCATACAACTTGATTCATTGGTGCGGCCGAGTCAAGATTCGAACTATGGTGCGTCGGATTGAAAGTCGCACTAGTTCCCGCTCGGCCGCACTCCCTCGAATTAAGAAATATACTTTCATAAACAATATACTTTTTGCATTGTTTAGGAATCAAAGTATAACTATATAAGCAAACGTAGCAAACTTGATACAAAGTGACAAACGCAAACCCTTACACTCTTATACACTAGGATTCTTTATATTGCACTTTATAATATATACAAACTGTATCTGTATACAAAACACAGACTTGAAATACAAAACCCGACACATTTTTTCCCGGCCGGGTATCAAACTCTAGCTTTCCAGGCACGGTAACTAACAACAAAGCCAAGGAGCCGCATACTATAGAATATGGGCAAGACTACATCAACTATGGTGAACGTTTCGATTGCATGTGCAACGCTGTACATAGCACATAAACCTTCAAAGGGGCCACTAAGCTACACCGGCTTTCGAACGGCTTGTTCGGAATATTTGTATATTCACTTTAAGGTATAAATAGCGTGTACTATCGCAGGAAATAGTGCTCCCCTACTATTTGCTCCTATATACGAGCTCACGCGACTGTCCAAACAAAAGAGTGATATATCAAAATTCTAAAGTAGATATTAACAATGTTAACAATTCTGAAGTACAGTTCATTCACTCCGCCGTTGTGTGTCTTGTCCTTCTTTTCGACGGTGTAAAGACAGAGATAGCTAGAGTGACTACAACTTCCATGAACGGTGGGCACATATTGCAATAGGTATACCCAAAGGCCTCACTTTTATACGGCACTAGCTGCTGCCCGCGGTTTTATCCGCGCGGAGATATTGCAATGGATTTCGTGTGAGACAGACAGACAGGCAAACTTTAAAAATTGTTTTTGTTATAGATACCGTATATACTTTCATATTATGCATTTAGTAAAAATTTGATATTTTGATATTACAAACAGACACTTAAATTTTATTTATTTGTATATTTTGGTGCACCGATGTTATCAATGCAGACCGGATTCCGGATAAGGCTAAAACCGAGGTTTGCACCGTACGATACGCTTCACGCAGTGCTTTTAAGCTAGCAGTGCCTGTTTTACCAGTTTTTTTTTATTAGCGACTAGCTGCTGCCCCGCGGTTTCACCCGCGTGGAGATTTTGGATTACATGGTTTTTATTTTTTGCGCGGAACCCTAATTATTTTTCTAAAATTAAGTAGCCTATGTTACTCCTTGTAACATCAGCGATCTGCTAGTGAAAGTCCCGTAAAAATCGGACCTTTCGGAGATTACCCGGAACAAACAGACAGACAGACAGACGAAAATTTTAAAAATGGTTGTTTTGTTATAGGTACCGTATATACTTTCATATGCATTTAGTAAAAAGCTGTTATTTTGATATTACAAACAGACACTTCAATTTTATTTATCTGTATGGACATGGATTACTTTTCTCTCCCACCGACATCTACTCGAAAGGTCACTTGGAACAACACACGAACTATATAAAACAAATAAAAGTTGGTCTCAATTTTGTCAAGTTTTAATGATGCAAACTAAATATAAACAGCAATTATAAATTAAACTAATTGCCTCGTAAGTTGAGAAACACCCTCCACTATTAAACGAGGCAGAAATAAAAAAGAACCACCGTTTTATTCAATGAGTTTTAATAAGAAAAACTTTAGCAGGTAGTTTTAATTAAACGCTGGGTTAAAAGTTTAGAGATCCTTGCACCGGACGCGTCCGTGTCCTAAGCTATAGGATGTGTGCTATATTCAGTAAGTAGCTTTATTTAAATCTATTTAAATATTTTATTCATGCAAATCACGAAAAAAAGATCACGAAATCTGGTTAAATATTGGTAACACCGATCGATACATAGAAAAAGGAATAAAATGTTTGTTATTCAAAATCAGAACTTTATTATCATTTTAGTCCACCTACTTGTGAAATGCATATGATGAATAATAAAACCACATAGCTGGGAAATAATAGGGATGTCGGCTCCATTTTTTTTATGATGTCAATCAATTTGTTTTCTCACGAGAATCAAATGTCTATATCGAAAAAACTGGAAATGGGACGATAGAAATGACAAAAATGAGACTCAAAGTCAGGTGTAACTACTCAGCGCTAAAATGCCTCATACAAATTGGACCGAACATCAGACGTCACTTGTTCAACGCGGGCCGTAAAATGTTGATTTGGCCGTGGAAAACTACGTTTGCACTATTCGCAGATGCGCCGGCGGCACGTAAGGTGATTTGATTTTCTGTGTTATCCACCTATCGTTCATCGATAGGGTTCACGCAATCTTTGCTCGCCCAATCCAATTTACGGCATGATGGTTAGGGAAATCGTTCCCATATAGACCTTTATAGCCAGCAGGTTACCATTTGCCAATAGAAATGTGTTCTTTTGTTATATTTAGAGGCAAAAACATGCCACATAATGGGAAAGTTGCATGAAACACAAAATACATAATTCTGGTCGCTATACAGGTTTAAGAAGAACACAACACAATAAAAATTGGAATTCACAATAAATATATAATTTCCATAAAGATACTGCATCTAAAAAATTCCCGAACTCAACGATTTTTTTTATCATCCAATAGTAATTTAAATGATAACAACAGATTATTTACATTGCAATGAAGAAAAATATATATGATAACCATGTTTTTCACGGCAAAATCAACAAAATTCATGTTTTTAGTACAACTTTACGGCCCACGTTGAACAATTGACGTCAGATGTACTGTCAAATTTGTATGGGGCGTTTTAGCGCTCAGTAGATACGCCCTAATTTGACTCTAATTTTTTTATGTTTCTAGCGTTCTATTTCTAGTTTTTTCGATGTAGACATTTGGTTCTCAAAAAACGAAAAGATTGACATCATAAAAAAAATTAACTCAACATCCCTATTATAGACTAGCTGCTGCCCCGCGGTTTCACCCGCGTGGTGATTTTGGATTACATGGTTTTTATTTTTTGCGCGGAACCCTAATTCTTTTTCTAAAATTAAAGTAGCCTATGTTACTCCTTGTAACATCAGCTATCTGCCAGTGAACGTCCCGTCAAAATCGGTCCAGCCATTTCGGAACAAACAGACAGACAAAATTTTTAAAAATGGTTGTTTTGTTCTAGGTACCGTATATACTTTCATATGCATTTAGTAAAAAGCTGTAATTTTGATATTACAAACAGACACTTCAATTTTATTTATTTGTATGTATAGATTTCTAAAACCAACGGTAAATCCCCGAGTACTTTGCTAGGTAGTTATACTAAATTACGTTGCGCCACCGAAACACGCCGGCGAGTTTAAACTAAACTGTTTAAATTCTGTTTTATCTGTACCTGAGTTACGTGCATTGGATACTGTAGCTTCCAAGTTGTACTTGTTCAGGAACTGTATAAACTAACCCTGTTAATTCTATGTTGTGAATAATTCAAGTGTCAAGGCTGACATTTTGTTTTCCAGTCAAGAGCGAGTATATGAAGTGTCATTGAATTCAATCGTGCGACTAAATTAACCTGCTATTATATAAAAAATAGTTCTAAAGAACTAAAAATGCAAGTGAGATGTTGCATGATGTGATACAGGCTACCATGCCAAAGTGCTGTGTGAAGTGCTGTGGCTCGACATTTGACGCCATTTTTGTTTTTGTTTATGTTTCGGCGCGCAATACGTACCTACCTTTATTGTTCATATCCTCTACTTTATTTTTAATCATTATATTTTGACGTATCACTGTCCGGAGGTTCGTGATGTCATAGGTGTGGGTTCCGACTGCTGCTAATTGCATGCTGAGTCGGAACCCTTATCATGGCATCACGCAACATTGGGTTTTTTATTTATGTACTTATCTGTCCTTTATTTTCATTTTTTATGCATGTGTAAAACAGTAATGTTGTGTGATGTCCTGAAATAAATGTATTTTCTTTCTTCTTTCTTCTTTCTTTCTTTCTTTCAATAATTGTAAATTAGAATGCATAAAATCCTAAAATAGAAGATTTTGGCCGGTGTAAGAATATTGATCATCATGATGTTGATCGAGGAGAATGATACTGCCTATTTCCTAGATGTTCCCTTAGCCGGCTTTTACGGCACGGAAGAGATGGGATGGTACTATTAACGGCTGATAATAAAATAAATAATAGTAGTAAATGTTAATAGTATTTTTTTTTACAGTTGGTAACGAGACGAGCTGGTGGTTTGCCTGATGGTAAACATAACGCCGGCCCATAACAATTGCAGTGTCATTCAGAACTTTAAAACGCAAAGGCTTGCGCGACACTGCCGTGCACTCGTATTACACACTGAGACATTAGGTAGTTTGCAGAAACGCACTTAGACAAAAATGGGATTTTTCGACATGAACTGTTGACAAGCGGTTTCCACCATGCCTAATTCTTTTTTTACCCAGAACCCAGAACTTTGCAATAAAAAGGCCTACGCAGCACTGCAGTGCGCTCCTTACCCTGAGACATTAGGTATTAAGTCTCTTAAGCCCAGTAATTTCACCGGCTACTCTGCTCATCAAACCGGAACCGGGAATACAGTAATTAACTCAATCGTTCGAATAATTCTTCTACGAGTATCCATCTGGGTGGGTACCACCACTTTGCTCATGTAGTCCGCCGCCAAGCAGTAATGCGCAATACTGTGTTCCGGTTTGATGAGCAAAGTAGACAGTGAAATTAAACTTGTGAGAGGTACATCTAATGTCTCAGGGTAACGAGCGCACTACAATGCCACGCAGGCCTTAGTGTTTCAAAGTTCTGAATGGCACTGCAATTTTAATGGGCTGGTGTTAGGCTTACCTTCAGACAATACAATTCACCACTACTACGTTTCACGCTATGGAAATTATAATGCAGGTAATAATTTTGTCACACTCTAGCGGCACTGCAAATGTTATGGGCTGACGTTTTGCTTACCATCAGGCAAACGACTAGCTCGTCTCGTTATCGGATTTTAATAAAAAAAAACAAAAACTAAAATAATTTTCTTTGAACTCTGCCATTATGTACCTTTGAACCTTGATTAGTAATTGTAACAGCTGTGGCGTTTATTTTGTTTGTGAACTTTGTTTACAGCTGTGTACAGTTCTGAACCAACAGGATTAAAAAGTTCACGTCGTCCGATCAGCTGAACAAAACATGCGGACGTGGCCAAAGCTGTGGCAGTCAGATGTTTCAGTAGCACTCCATACTTTCCTAAGTACACCTGACTAAACTAAATTTTGAAGCGGTGATGGCTAGTGTATTGGTAGAGATATTGGACCCATCCGTATTTCAAATCCTACAATGTGTTTGAATTTTCATTAAAGCAAACCATTGTAATGTAACCATAGCATGGTTGTAGAGCATTTTCTAGTACTCGCCTGGCTTGGCTAGTCTCAAGTAGTCTAGTGGCTTGAGTAGTCTCAAGTAGAAAATCTGTCGCCAAACATCTGCCTGTATTTTCCCACAGCTGCACGTGAGAGTCTGTTCTAATCTAGGCTTAGAATATATCGCTACCTTTGACGACTTCATCGCTTAGGATCAGGCGAGATAGTGATCAACCAATCTATCGAGCATTGAAGATATGGTGCTACGATTATCTCTACGAGTGCTACGAGAACGTCTACGACCTCAAGCATCGCAACGAATGTATTGATTTATGCCTACGTATATGCGTATCTACTAAGAAGGTTCAACCAACATTGAATCTAGAAAAATCAGTTTCTTGTTGGTAAGAATATTGGGCATTCAATATTGTAAGTCTTAAAATAGCACTGCACTGTGTGCCCTTTACCTCTTTAATATTGAACTACTGAACCAAAAAAAGACGCTAGATAACAGCTAAGCTAATATTTAATTAATATTACATGTGCTCAATTAAATATGTTTTAAATGTACCTTACGAAACGCAAAATAGCCATTTACAGTTGAATGGATTTTGTGTTACCAATAATCAAGTAAGAGTTTACTAAGCCTAATATTATACTATATAAAGTTATGTTACTGTTGAAATATCCATCTCGTGATAAAAAACTTTCAGTATAAAAATACAAATCCGCAAATCACCCAAAAACAAACAAAAAAAATTTAAACATATTTTTGCACGTGCTCTACCTGTATCCGGGTTAAATCAACATTTTTGCGAAACTACAGCAATTTCGGTGCAAAAAGCCAGCGTTTTACCGACGAAAGGTATGAAAAAAACTCGGATGCAGAGAGTAGAGACAAAATAATAACGATGTTAAACTTTAGGACTCTACAGCCACTCTGCCTCGAGTGCACCTCGGTACGTTTTAATGATGCACTACTACATGTATAATATCGTAGAGTTAGGATTTTTTAGAATTGGTTAACCTAGAATATGTCGCCGGAACATTGTAAAAACCCTAAGTTTAAAACAAGTCGCGTAAATTATAAACTATCGAATTATTGTGAACGTTGTAAATGTGTGCACTGTGCATATTCATTCACAATTGGGATGTTGACTCCATTTTTTTTTATGATGTCAATCAGTTCGTTTTCTCCGATAATCTAGTTTATATAAAAAAAATAGAAATAGAATGCTAGAAAAGTAAAAAATGAGAGTCAAAGTCGGGCGTATCTACTGAGCGCTAGAACACCCCATACAAATTGGACAGAACATCTCACGTCACTAGTTCAACGCGGGCCGTAAAGCTGTACTAAAAATGTACATGCATTTTGTTGATTTGGCCGTGAAAAACTGCGTTTAAGTACTACACTCCTGTCATATATTTTTTTATTCATTGCAAAATAAAGAATCTGATTGTATCACGTTAAATTACTATTGGATGATAAAAAAAAATCGTTGAATTCAGGAAATTTTAGATGCAGTATCTTTGTGGAAATAATATTAACAGCAACAGTAAATTTAAACTTTAACAGTGAAGCTATCAAGGTTTTAATAAAAAAAACACATTACTTTTTACTGAAAAAAAAAACGATCATTTTCACTTCTACAACTTACCTAACTCTGTCCAGACTGGCCTCTTCAAATCCCGCAAGTCCTGCGGGCGGACACTGGGGCCACTCCACACGGGCGCCCGCGCCGCCCGTGCCGCGACATTTTAATGAACGCGTGTGTGCGCGGCCTTATGCCTTTGCCTGTTCATCGCTTGTGCATGATAGAATAGACCCCATTCGTTATGGATTGTGGACCAATATCTTTCTAACAAGAGAGTTAAGTTCTAATAGAGATGATAATAAATACTAATATTTTAAAGAGGTAAAGTTTGTTTGATACCGTTATTTTCTGCTACCTCTGTGGTCCGATTCTAAGAATTCTTTCACTGATAGGAACTGCATCATCCGTAAGTACTAAAACTAAAGACTAAAGGCTTTTCTGAATCTATGCGTATATAAACACACTTTTGTATTAATTTATTGTATTAAAATAATAATGTGTGCGCGAACACACCCGTTTTTGTCTTAAAAATATGGATTTTTGTAGTTGGTAGTAATGGTTTTTGCAGTTAAGGTAATAATTCACAATAAACAGCTCTGGTCCAAATGCAATGGCGATAAAAATTTACAACAAAATTCCAAATACAATTAAAGAAGAACAAAAGGAATCTATTTTCGTAAATAAACTAAAAAGATTTTTAATTGATAAATGTTATTATTGTTTAAATGATTTTTTTAAAGACTAAACAAACAGGTTCTATTTATGGAATGGATCGGTTCGCTCTGTTACCTTGTGTTGCTATACCCTAACAGGGTCATATGTGAACTACACTAATAATATAACATCTCGATAAAATGTACATATGATTGCAATAAATAATTGAGTATTGAGTATTAATTATGGTAATAAGCAGTAGGTTTATATAGTTATGTGCGTTTTAAAGTTATGTGTGGATTGTTCACACTCGCTCTAAAATGGTGAAAGAAAACATCGTGAGGAAACCGGCATGTTCTAGAACCACAAAAAATCCGAAGACGTGTGACATCCACCAAGCCGCACTGGACCCGCGTGGTGTATTATGGCACTTCCTCTCTCTTTTAGAGAAGGCCGATATCCCAGCAGCGGGAGCGTAAAAGGCTGATAGTGTTATGTAATGTTATATAGTAGGTAGTTAATTAAGGCATTTATCCCGTAAAAAAATTGTAAAGTTCGTTGTTACCTGGAGCACGTAAAAAATGTTTATGACAGACTGAAAAAGCCAAAATGTGCCTTTGTTTTAAAAATAAATCTTTATATTACGAGCATTTTATTATTTTATTACCATCCAGTAAAACAGATCGAAGTTAAACAAAGTCCAAACAAGCGAAACGATGATATCTCAACGCGCTACGATTTATTATTAGGGCTTGTAAAATTAATTCCAGGCCAATTTGAAGGGTGGAAACTCCAGTCATTATTTGTTTAATTTCTTTGATTCGCCAGACATAGGCAATAACGTCGACAAATTATGAATTTTGATAGAGCTATTTAAGATTTTTGAATAATTTTGAAATGGATAAATTAGAAGGTTGAAAATAAGATTCTTGAAGCCGAGTGGCCGACTAGTGGGCTTGAGGGAGATGGGGCTCTAACCACCCATCCAAGCAAGCCCTGGAAGGACGGCAGTTCAGTGTGGCCGTAGGATGGAGGTTGGCAAAGAGGACGCAGTTCTGGGAGGGCACCGGTGTGGTCCTTTGAAGAACCTGGAGCCTCCTATGTAGCCCAAAGGTAGACCGAACTGATGGGGTTTATTGGGTAAAAATCCCACATAAAACGGCGTCAATAGTAGGTGTAATTCCTGTAATTCATTGCGTTTATGTTTTTAGACAACAAACAAGAACTCACATAAATATTCCTAAATTCAGGGTTGGCAAAGCCATCAGAAACTGGGAATAACCAGTAAGGGTTGGCAAAGCCATCAGTAACTGGGAATAACCAGTAAGGGTTGGCAAAGCCATCTGAAACTGGGAAAAACCAGTAAGGGTTGGCAAAGCCATCAGTAACTGGGAATAACCAGTAAGGGTTGGCAAAGCCATCAGTAACTGGGTATAACCAGTAAGGGTTGGCAAAGCCATCATTCAGTATAGATCGAACTTAGGCCATTAGACATTCTTTATCGCGGAATTGAAACTATAAATTACTCACTTTATATAATCTTATTCCTAAATTCATAAAACCCTTGCACTAAGGCTTCTTGTATCGCAAGTTGAATAGACACAAAAACATCTTTTGAGCTAATCACATTACGCAAAGTGTACCCTGGTGGGGGACTGGACCAGGGTCTTCGCTTTGCAGGCAGGGTTACAACCACTTCAGCCACAAAGCCTTCAGATTGAATTTCTGTGAACATTTTTTTTATTTTTGTTTTATTTTCAAGTAATAATCGTGCAAAAATCCATCTTTATAAGACAACACGATTGAAGTTTCTAAAACCCGTCTCTGGATTCCAAAAAATCTGGAATAAGTATCTCCTGCATTTCATATTTAAAATGTAAAAGCCATAAACTTCCAAGGTTTATTATACCGAACATATTTCATGTAGAAAAATTTAATCATGGTGTCCAGAGAGCCAGATTGAAATTCAGTACGCAACTGCCTTTGGGACTCGTAAATCTTACTTCCCTGTACAGTTAAGTATGGAGGCATGCGAGCCTGTAAAGGTTGAATTACCTTATCGCAATGATTTCATATATGGAGTGTGTAAGAACGTTAGGTATTTGTGAATAGAAATTCGCAGCAGCATTATTCTTGTTCTCATTGTGATCACCAAGCCTGCCAAGGATTGTTTTTTTACATCGTGTTTGGATTCGCGTTTCACCACAACTTGAAGAAATAACCGGAAGACGTTGTAGTGTAGGCCGGCCCCCAACTAGGTGGACCGACCGCAGAGAACAGTTGGATGCAAGAGTAGGCAATCCAAATGGATTTTTTTTTTAATTTTTATTATTTATATATATTCTTTTTTACTTTCTTTTACATAGCAATTTGTATGTTATACCATAAAAACCGGTGATGGTTTGTCTTGGTACTCACATTGACACTCTAGGTATACACAAACATAAAAATAAAAAATTAAAATTAATCAAACCAACTACATAGCACTAAACTAGGTAGGTACATAAAATTCTACAGGGGAGGCCTATATCCAGAAGGTAACGTCTTCCGGTTGATGTCGATGATGATTTTTTTATGTATTACAACTATACAACAACAGTGAATGTGGCCGAGCGTGAACTTGTGCAACTTTCAATTTTACGCACTTAAATCCGAATCACAGACTGGTCTCGTACCACTGGGGAATTGGAGTGTTCCAATTCTCCAGTAGGGTATTGTATAGTAATGCTCGTAAATTACAGTTTGACAGCAGACTACACGAGCAAATCAGTGGTATCCAACCAGACGGACTCTCGTAGAAGAGGTAGTCCTCCCACCAGATGATGATTAGGTATAATGCCCTTCTTCTTGCTCGGTCTATACCAATTTGGAACGGGCGCGGTGGGTTTCTGGAAGGTTCGTTGACTTTGAGCACGGATTGGGTCTGTTGGTGTCTTTGTCATTTATTATGTTCTGATAAAGACAGCATTAGTTTTAGTCTGTGATTCGGGTAGACGAATGTTGCAGAGGCCCGCTGTTAGAGTAATTTATTTTAACTTTCATAAGTGCTCTTTTGGGGCCTATTTTAATAATGCATTTTGAATTTCAATTTGAATAAAAATCTTATTGCGACAGAGCACCAGAGTAAAACACTAACGTCACAGTACACGCCAGGATCACGAACCGTGGTATTAAGTAGGCAGCACGATTATACTCCCCAGAAGGGGTGTCGATAAGATATGGGGAAAGTGCTATAAATTCTGAGGCTATAGAATTTATTCGATCGTTGCGTACCAGTTTCGCGTATTTCTTTGGGGTGGAATTCTATAGGCCTTTTCGGCTGCCCATGACTAGCTAAGCTTTATAACCCAGAAAAAAATATTTCCTTTCATGTTTATGTGTTTGTATTTATTTATATCCTCTATTAATAAAGGCTGAATATATAGAGGCTATGACTAGTGGCTTTCAGCTTAGTCATTCAGAAGCCTTTATGACTTTTACTGCCAGTAAATTGGTAGTTATATCGGTGGCTGGCTAAAGCCAGTGTCAAATTTACAACTAAAATATTCAAAGTCGTTCTTGGTGGTAGAAGTCTTCTGCGAGTGTCCATCAGGGTTGGTACCACCGCTTTGCTCGTGAAGTCTGCCGCCAAACAGTAGTGTGCAACCATTACTGTGTTCCGGTTTGATGAGCAGAGTAGCCAGTGAAATTACTAGGCTTATGAGACTTAATACCTAATAAACTCAGGGTAACGAGTGCACTGCAGTGCCGAGCTGGTCCTTTGCCTGATGGTAAACATAACGCTGCCCCATAACAATTGCAGTGCCACTCAGAACTTTGAAACACAAAGGTCTGCGCGGCACTGCAGTGCGCTCGTTACCCTGAGACATTAGGTATTAAGTCTCATAAGACTTAATAAATATGTTTGTTTGTAGTGTGAACAAAGATCTCATTAAATAAACTGTACCTACCTTCATTTGCTTATAACAAGACAAAAGCCTAGGTTATCATTTAACTGCTACTTTTGCTTCGAATTACGACCATATTATCTAACTAAACAATGAATTAGTTTCATCTTAACCACAAAGCAAAATACACTCTGTTACATTTCGCCCAGGATAAAAAGTCGTAAATCACATGTCAAATGGCATTAGCGAGATATAGCTTTGGAAAATAAACTTAATACTGATTCAGCTAAAGTTTAAATTTGGGTGGTAATTTTGAATAGTATTTCGTAATTGGAAAACAAGAGGAAAGCCGCAACCAAGCGGAAGCAACCACAAAGTTAGATGATACTGTGTTAGAATTGGACCTACAATATTTTAACTACGTAATAAAAATTGCTTTAAAAAAGCGACGAACTGACTTCAGTGACAAACTACAAAACCGATTTTGATGAAATTTCTACGGAACCAATTTGAAAATATATCCTTTCAAATAAAAAGAATATTCCAAATCGGTACATAAATTACAGAGATCTGAGGTAACAAACATAAACAAAAAAGAAATACCCAACGAATTGATAACCTTCTCCTTTTTTGGAAGTCGGTTAAAAATAAGAGTGGTTTTTGGGACGCACTCAGAAATGGCCATTTCAATACTGCTGTTACTCCACAAAACTATATTTTAAGGCGACTCCCTGACTGAACGATCCTCTTCGCCATCCGGCCTTCACCCCCTCAAGAATTCTTCGTAAACAAACTACAGTGCAACACAACGAAATATTTTAAACTTTCGCGAATTGAATGCATTGTATTAAGACAAAAACGGGTCTATTCGCGCACAGATATAATCAATGATTATATTTGTGCGCGAATAGACCCGTTTTTGTCTTAATACAACGAAATCTGTACAACAATTGTCGAACTACGGTGACATACATCTACGACCATACATAGTGTGACATATATCGAAGGAACATGGTCATTACGCTGTTGGAAGAGTACAAATGCAGAAGTAGCCTGTACAAAACTTTTCGTGTATTTCTTTTTAAATCCGAATAATACATTTCTACGGTATTTTAATGAGTTGGGATTTAATAATGGAATGGAGCGCCACACTACTTGTTTATCCCGCTAGGTGGCGCATTATCGCTGATGTTGTTTCACTATGAAACTTTATTATAAAATTTTAGTAAGCAAACAAAAAGTCTTTGCAGATAAAAAAGCTATCAAAAAGAAATAAACTTGCAACAGCAGCGCAGGAGCATAATCGTTGTGCTTGAAAGACCGCCTTCGGTTAAAGAAACGCACAAACAATCCGAACCCGCACTAAATACAACTCAAACAGCCTTTCAGTTCAGCCTTTCACAGTTTTATATTTCTTTCCCTTGTATATTCTGAGGAGCGCTGGTTTCCGAGTGATTTACCCGCTCTCGCCGCTTCTCTCTACTGCCGACCCGCATAGTGAATCAACACATTTGAATACAGAAATGGATGCAGGGAGAACGGCCTAGAGTTTTTCAGCTTTGTAAGTGAGCAAAAATTGTGATAGTGTCTGAAGTAATGATCAGTGACGCTGATGGGATCACGCTAAGCGTGCCGTAGGGTCTCAATTATACGGTACGGTCTCTAATGCCTGTACACACATAGACGACAGCTTTTCCACTGATTTATTTGACACACAGCAATTCCTTGTTAAATCAAAAACTAAACGTCAGATACGTTGCTATACAATGTGTATTGTCTGGAATTGATTTTACCAGGTGGTAGAACTAACTTTTCTATGCGAGCGGCCAGTTGGGTACTACCCTAGATTACCTTACGAAGATTTAACGAGCAATAACTAGTGTCATCTGCTGCCAAGCAGTACTACGCAAGTATTGGTGTGCTCCGATTCCTTGAGCAACTAAAGCAACTAAAGTAAATCGTCCTGTTTTTCGTCACACAAATATTGATTCCATTACCAGCAAAAAACATAGTAGTATAGCCAAGTGTTTAAAGAAAAGATATTTTATAGAAATGGCCAGAATCTTGAAAAAAAATCGCGAACAGAACCCGAAAAATTTCGTTTGTCTCGAAACGCTGAATATATTGAGCGACTCTATCACATTTTATGTAACCAAAAAAACATATTGCACCAAAACTATGTTAAGCAAAAATAGCTCTACAACCGCTCTACCAATAGTCTATCTCTTCTAATTCAACAAAGGTATGTTTAAAAGTTTCACAAGTACACTGCGTGTATTTGATTTATTTATTTGGCCATTTTTTAGGTGGCGAGAATGAAATGGTTCTTAAATTGGCAATGAGCAAGATTCCGTGGCTACGTTAAACTAGAATAGATAACCAAGTACAAAAATGTCGATACTTTGAAAACAATGTGACAATATTTTGAGGTGATATATTTTGCATTATGCGATGAGACTAAAAACGGCATGATCAGAACAGATCTAAGTGTTATCGCTACTGCTTATTATACAAATATCTTTATTAACCGCCTTCCAAAAAACAGAGGAGGTTCTAAACTCGTCTGTATTTTTTGTGGCGATGTGTCCTCTCCTCCAATTGTCAACCGATTTAAATGTTTTTTTTAATCAAGGATGAGGTTTTTATAAATTTTATTAAAAAATACCAACCCTAAGGGGTGGAAAAATGGGGAGAGAAATTTCAAATATCGTGATATTTTCGTCATCAGACGAAACTGCGCGCAGCTGCTAGAAAATAAATAAACATAACAGACTACACAAAAATCTGAACGAATCCACATCTCCCAATGCAGTTTATTTAATACCATGCGCCGTCTCACGATGTTACACGTGATTTAACATGGCAGCGCTTCCGGCTGAATTTATGATATTCGCGCACACTTCCGGTGGGTGCACTTGACGTGTGTTACTTCCGGTATAAGGGTAATAGTTGTCAAGACACCGTGACATTGCAAAACTGAATAAAATGAATAGTTTTTGTAGCATTTAAAGGGTTTTGTTATCACAAAACCCTTTATGACTGTTTTTTTTACTGTAATCTTTTAAACAGTGTGTACTCTGAACTTTATTATTAACAAATACATAATGATAACTATAGACACAGCACTGTATTTCCTACATTAAGTTTATGTTTACGTAACTTTTTTTTTTTAATAAATTTGTTTTATTTTTATTATTATTATTATTAAATAGGTATGTAGCTAATGGTTCGCTTTTCTCTTACAAATAGTTTGTAAGATGTTAAGGTTTTGTAATTCGAATCCGTACTATAATAAAAGTTAAATTGTGCTGGGTTGTTGGTGTGTCGGTTTGTTGGTTTGTCCTTCTTTTACGCAGCAACGGCGCAACGGATCGACGTGATTTCTTGCATAGATATAGTTTAAGAACCGCAGAATAACATTGGCTACTTTTTACCCCAGAAAAAAGCACCGTTCCTGTGGGAATCGCCACTTGGGTGAAACCGCGGACAGAAGCTAGTATTATTACTTATATAGGTAAATGTAAATAATTTTTATTTACAGCAACATCATCGAAACAAAAGCTTACAGAGTACACACTCATATTCCTGCACAGAGTGAATTCTATTCACTCTGTGGCATGGACCAACAGAGAAACATAACACAACCATCCAAGATCTGAGAATAAACTGTATGCATACACTTTTGCTCCAGCGCCTGGGATCGAACCTGGGCTCGCTTTGCAAACAGGGTTACTACCAATTTAGCCAAAATACCGTCCAGAAAGCCAATCAAAACGGAAAATAAATAAAATGGAATCTGGAGTAAAATTGTCGCAAAAACTTTAATTCTCCCAACTCCAACTAAAATAAAAACGTTACTATTCAAACGAATCTATCACTCTTATCGCCTATCTCCACTCCACATCGAATGAGATTTCTTTTTTTGCGAAGTCCACATAAATCTTACGAAATGTGTTCAATTTGGAGGAGAATAGATAGGATCTGGATGCTAGGGAAGGATAGCTTTTTGGCGTGGCGTGAATTGTTAATCAAGTAATGTACGTCTTAATTGTGTTTAAATACAGTGGAGTCTGGAAGTCGTTTCTGTTAGGAGAGTCGTTTTAGTTGGTATAATGCTAGTTCTAATCTGGCTCAACAAATCAGTGCTGCAATTCAATGGGGCAATGCCGCCAGACACTGTAACCAGTAACCATGCAAGATTCGCTGTCTCACTTTACAGTGGTTACACATACATGCAAGATACGATGTCTACTGGTTAGGGAGTTTAGGTTCAGATATAAGGTCTGTATTTTTTTTTTTTTTTTTTTTAATTTATTTATCTTCAAACATACATAGCCAAAACTTAATCTAAATTCTGCCAAACTACTGAGTAGTTTGTAGGCAGACGCAACTCTCATTAACATAATAATTAAGCTATGCAAGTATATAGGCATTAAGAAAGTTTATAATTTTATTTATATAATTATGTATATGCATCTCGTTCATTTAAGTACATATATCTACATTTAAGGACTTGCGCACTCACACATATAAATACATATAGGAACATGCATTCACATGCACATATATAGACAATAAACACCGAGGCATATACATACTTATTATACAAATCATGTACACGTAACCCTAATTTTGCATATAATAAATCATTTTTATACGTTTTTGCAAATTACTCTTCAATCTGTTCCAATAGAACTTTTTTCAAAGCTACCTTAAAACTACATTTTGTTACGTTTATTTCAAGTTCCTTATCTAAATTGTTAAATAATTTTGGTACAAGCCATTTCCTAGTACGTTTTCCATAGTAATTTTTAAACTTGTATTCCTGGGCTAGCTGTGGCTTCGCTGCCTTACGAGTAGGGTAATTAAACATTCTTTCTTGCTTATGAGTATTGTTCTGTAACTGCTCCAATAGGATTAAATAATCTACTTTTATATTTACGGGCAAAATCTTACATAGTTTAAAAAGTTTATAGTAATCTTTATTTAGTTCGTCTTTTGTTTTTTTACTTACTAATAGCTTCAATATTCTCATTTGTATTGTATTCTCATAAGATGCAACAACGTTTTTGTAGACGGTGTTAGCATCCCAATAAAATGAAGATTGCCATTTTGGCTTTCAATTACTGAATGACGTAAGCACCAAAATGAAGAATTCTTTTTTAGTATCGTAGTAAGCATAGCCTACCCATTTTTTACATACAATGGTTTTTTTTATGTTATTTGGTAGTTTACCGTGGTAGGACAGGTGAAACCCATTGTATTGGTTGGGCGAAATCAGGTGACCTGGTAATGTAATGAATGGGAATGTAATTTTAAACTACAGCTTTTGCAGCGATGACGGCTGATGCAGTGATGACGGCTGATGCAGTGAAAGCGGCGGATGCAGTGATGGCAGCTGATGCAGTGATGGCTTAGCAGAAGTGACGTCCAACTTCCAAGTCGTCCAACAATCCATAGGTCGATGGTTCGAGTCTTTATTAGCTTGAGCTTTCGATCACCTGGTGCAAGGAATTTTCTATGCTCATTATCCGCCCGCACCCGTCCTACCCGCAGTTTTCATCACGATGATCAGCTGTAAGCTTACCTCAATTTATTAACCCCACAAAAGACTACTTCTGATTTTCCTGTTTATTGAAAAAGTTTCTTTCCTACTGCATCATCTCTTGATATATAACCATAACCAGCCTCACATTGAACACTTTTAGAAAAATTGCAAATAGTTACGAAGAAAAAATGTCCCATCATTCTTTTAAAATGGGCGCAATTTCCCACTACTGCCCAATATCACGCATGACCATTGCATTAAACATTTGGTTGTGGACTTTATTTTGTAAGTTGTAAGGTTCAGTTTTGGGTGCAGAGGGAGGAAATTAGAAAAAATTGAAGTGTAGTAGGCGCAAATCGCACCCAGCGGGAGTTTGTGAACAGTGATCAATCTTGGTTGGATGATACTCTTGGATTCTGTGAATACTGGATGAGAATTATGACAAAGTAATTTATTTTTTTAATGTTATTTTGTAACCAGACGAGCTGGTCATTTGCCTGATGGTAAGCATAACGCCAGCCCATAACAAGTGCAGTGCCACCCAGAACTTTGAAACACAAAGGCCTGCGCGGCACTGCAGTGCGCTCGTTACCCTGAGACATTAGGTATTAAGTCTCATAAGCCCAGTAATTCCACTGGAAACTCTGCTCATCAAACCGTAACACAGTAATGCTTGCACACTACTACTTAGCGGCAGACTTCACGAGCAAAGCGGTGGTAACAACCCAGACGGACACTCGCAGAAGAGTTACTCCTCCCACTAACTAATATATAGTATAGAGCGACAGTGGTCGATAGGTAGAATCTCGACTCAGCCCACACCAATGACTTATATCAAGCTATGTGCAGATTATTCAAACTCGCTCTAAAATGGTGAAGGAAAACATCGTGCTTAAACAGCGTTTGCAATATTATTGAGAAAAACATCAATGATACTTTAAAATCCTGACTCACACCTCAATCCTACCTAATAGGCTCCCTTACCAAACTTGTGGCTTCATATTTTTATCGTATCTTTATTCATTCTATCTATTATCCATATGTACTCCATACTAATATTATAAATGCGAAAGTGTGTTTGTTGGTTTGTCCTTCTTTCACGCCAGTAACGAAGCAACGAATCGACATGATTTTTGGCATAGATATAGTTTATGGACCGGAGAGTAACATAGGCTACTTTTTATCCTGGAAAATTACACGGTTCCTATGGGAACGCGCGGTCAGAAGTTAGTGTGACATAAAATTGACATTGACAGCTGTCAATAAAGTTTTATAATGTTGACAAGTTGATTTAATTTGACAGATCAATTTGACGGTTCCTGTGGGAACGCGGGTGAAAACCGCGGGCAGAAGCTAGTAGATGATAAAATATTATTAACAGGTTACAAAGGTTATCCAACTTTACCTTAATCTAAGTAAGTACCCATATCAACGTATATTTATGTTTGGTAAACTGTATCTAAAACGAAGTAGATGAGATCCCCCGCAGTTTGATCTGCAGAACTCCGTCCAAAAGTACTTGAACACCAATTGGAAATAAATCTAGATTTATTATCGAAAACTATAATCTTGCACTTTTTTTATTGTCTTTGAAAACGAGACCAGCTGGTTGTTTGCCTAATGGTAAGCATAACACCAGCCCATAACAGTTGCAGTGCCGCTCAGAACACTGAAAAACAAAGGCCTGCGCGGCGCTGCAGTGCGCTCGTTATCCTGAGATATTAGGTATTAAGTCTCATGAGCCCAGTAATTTCACGGGCTATAACTTTGCTCAAACCGGAACACAGCAATCATTGCACACTACTGCTTGGCGGCAGACTTCACGAGCAAAATAGTTATAAATAGCTAGCTTCTTGCCCGCGATTATCACCCACATTCCCATAGGAACTGTGCTTTTTTTCCGAGACAAAAAGTAGCCTATGTTACTCTCCGATCCATAAACTATATCTTTGCCAAAAATCACGTCGATCCGTTGGCCCGTTGCTGTGTGAAAGAAGGACAAACTAGCAAACCAACAAACACTCTCGCATTTATAATATTAGTAGGACTAGTAGGATCAAGTAAGAAGTAGGATAATGAGTAGATAATAGTAGATATACAAAAAAAACTATGATATAGAAGAAAACTAAAAGGTAGATTACGCTTGTTAATATTGATAATGTTTGTTATTTACTTACGCGAATTACAAAATATTCACAAATAATTTATCCTATCGACGTTACGATCAAGAAAAAGTCCTTCTTTTTTCAAATTTCGCGCTGTTTCTCTGTCCATTCTCCTTAAATAAAAACTTGTAAAAAAAAAAGGTATAGAAGATACAGACTAGTCTATTACAGTACAAATCAAAGATAAAACATGCTATAGTTCCGTCTCAACTAGCATGTATCGGAACGAGATCTTCAGAGCAATTCGAGGTGTCCCAGTTCACTATCTCTTGGTTATTGCGTTGGTTTAAGTCAGGAGCGATATTTTTAAATCCTGCCATTTTATCACCGCATTTGATCGCATCTTATGAGGTGAAAATGGGAGTTAATAATGCTAATATTTCGCAACGCCACCTGCGGCGCAAGTACTGAAGTTGGTTCGATAAATTTGTCGAATCGAAAAACTCGAGAAATTTATCGAATGTTGTAAGTACCGAAGTCTGATCGTAAAGTATTGTAGTAGCTCTATATTCTACTAGCTGCTGCCCCGCGGTTTCACCCGCGTGGCGATTTTGGATTTCATGGTTTTTATTTTTTTGCGCGGAACCCTAATTCTTTTTCCAAAATAAAAGTAGCCTATGTTACTCCCTGTAACATCAACTATCTGCCAGTGAAAGTCCGGTCAAAATTGGCCCAGCCGTTTTGGAGATTACCCGGAACAAACAGACAGACAGACAAAAATTTTAAAAATGGCTGTTTTGGTGTAAATCCCGTATATACTTTCATATGCATTTAGTAAAAAGCTGTTATTTTGATATTACAAACAGACACTTCAATTTCATTTATCTGTATAGATTTGGATTCGACCTAGCTTGTCGATTGTATCGAGGCTCGATTAATTATATAAAAGTCGATAAAACCCACTTTACCAATTTGAACTGTCCATTTTATCGAATTTTATCGATCGAAAAGATCCGTACTTGTGCCGCTGGTTAGCTGCACCCTCACGGTGGAAATCTACAAACATTAACTAACGGTGCGGTAGCAGCTACATTCCAGAGTAATTTTCATTTAGGTTTTACCCCGGCCTCTTTGGTTACCGACCATGTTGCCAACGACGATGTTACCAACAAATTGGTATTAATGTTATATTATACTAGTTCTGATTCTGACCCACGGTTCCACCCGCATGGTGAGTCTTACGGAAAATGTGCTATTTTAGGGATAATAATTACCCTATAAAATAAATGCCCATGCAACACACTTTCCCATTCATATAAAAAGTTGGAATACTCCAATTTTGATGGTCAAAAAATAATATTCCTAATTATCTTTATGCGAACATTGAAAGTTTTGGCTGTTATTATCGCTCAACGCTTGTAACTTACAAACCCGGTTCACAATTAACCAGTGCAGGGAAGGTGCAAGGCGGTTTGATAACAATGCTCCCGCTCTGATTACACCTCTGTTCTCGAAGTTTCGCACATAACGCCGAATTGAATCCGAGATACACGAGAGTAACCGTATCGGATTGGAAAGTTCAGATTTCAATGCAGTAGATGCAAAGGTGACGGTGAGAAAATAGGTAAACATCTGGAGCAGACATGGGTCAGTTGCTTGAAGAATTAGGGAAGTCACTGAAATAGCTCGCGTCTTAGCAGAAGAAAACCTTTGTTAGTAGGAGGACTAACTCTTCCTCGAGTGTCCGTCGGGATTGTTACCACCGCTTTGCTCGTGAAGTCTGCCGCCAAGCAGTAATGTGCAAGCATTACTGTGTTTCGGTTTGATGAGCAGAGTATCCAGTGAAATTACTGGGCTTATGAGACTTACACCAATAACGTCTCAGGGTAACGAGCGCAATGTAGTGCCGCGCAGGCCTTTGTGTTCTGAGTTCAATTATTATGGAGTGGCATTCTGCTTACTCAAGCAAATGAAAGGTCTGTTTATACAACTGAAAAAGAAAATAATGCCACTAGAATTCTGACCCTCGATTGGCAAGCCACCTTATTACCACTAAATCATCACTGTTCTCAAAGAAAACAGCTAAACGGCGAGGAACTAGTAAATAATAAATTGAACAAATCAGAGTTTAACTGAAACTCGACACAAATTGACTTCGTTAGAACAACGAGCGGCGGTTTGTCGAGGAATAACGATAAGCAGCGCTGCTGTTTTGCTCAGATGCGTAACTAGCAAATATATTTCATAAACGGCTTGTATTAATAGCGATATAAAAAATCTATATGACGGAGATATAGATACACACACACGTTGGGTGGGTACTTCAAACCTGCATAAAACAATAATTAACAAGAAGTGGGTAGATTCATTTTACCATTATCATCAGACATAGCCAAGCAATTCCACGTGGGCGTTACCATGGGAAATGTCGGTTACAACCAAAGTGTACTTTCATTACTTAGTAGTCTACTCTTAGCTTCGTTCGTGTACTCCATCACTCAATCGCAATCGATCCGCCACTCAACAAGTTTTTGGGCACTCGCCCACAGGACCTCCCAACGCCCCTTATAGTCCTGCCCAAGCCACCACAACAGTTGAAAGTAAATGAAAGGTTATACTTAGCAGCGACACCCTCGTCGCCTCGTCTCTTCCACAACCACACCGAATAGCGAACACGCAGCTCGCGGCGCTCCACGCACCTCTCGCCCAGCAAATCCCAGCACTCCATCACGTGGGACTAACCGCGCAGCATAGTGGCCAGCACAGCAGGAGACGTCCGTTGCACTAAAGAGCCAACTCAAGACAACACAACATTACCAAATACCTCCAGCTATAGGAGAGGTCTGTTCGGCTTGAGAGCCGAGAGCTAAGAGACCTAGACACTGTAACGCTACCAACTATATAGCTCGTAACTTCGATAACCTCCCACCGCTTACCAACATGACCGTTATATTCTCAAAAGGCAGCGTGTCACCATTTCATAAACAACCCCTGACAGCTTGTCAACATGACAGTCCAACTGACAAATGTCACTGTGTTACCATTTTACTAAATCAATCTACAACCAAACGCTAGCACAGATTATCAAAATCCGGCTGTAGCCGTCACGGCCATCCTGCGAAAACACACGTCCTCGTGTGTTAATCTGAAGAACAAGAAACAGCACAGTTTCCGTTCGGCTAATCCTGACTATGATCTTCACTACAAGATCCAATTACACCACAACGTGTAAAATCGAGTAAAAACTACCTCAGTTACAGCAGCAGCAGCTGTGTTATCATATCACACGTGATACTAAAAACTTCCGAGCTAAAGTACCATTGAGCGACATTATTTTCAGAGAACTAAATACTTTCGCATAGAAGCAATCCCAGTCAAACAAAACCCCAGATATCTCATTAGTGTTTAACAGCTATTGCTATAGCTACAGCAAACACAATTCCTACACACGCGCTTCTTAGGGAAGCCAAGATTCGACTGCATCACAAGTTACTCTCAAAATTCTCAATAACAGTATTCATCAAGAAAGTCAATTTCAATTTTACAACCACTGGTCTCAAAATTATCAATAGTCAGCCACCTCGCCGTTACAAAATCTAAATGGCCACCTCGCCTTTCAGTAGCCACCTCGTCTACTGATCTCACATCTTCAATGTCTTCCAAAACTTGGCTCTCGTTATACCTACCAACTCTATCGGTGATTCTACCAGTGATTCTACCAGTGATTCAACCAGTGATGCTACCAGCGATTCTACCAGCGAATCTACCAGTGATTACCAGTGACTCTACCAGTGACTCTGCCAGTGCCTCTACCAGTGCCTCTACCAGTGCCTCTACCAGTGCCTCTATCAGTGCCCCTACCAGTGCCTTTAACACAGCGCATCAAAATTCTCAATAGTCAGAATACAAAACTCTAAATCATCATAATCAAGTCACAGCGAATGCCACACAGGCGAATGCCACGCAGGCGAATGCCACACAGGCGAATGCCACACAGGCGAATGCCACACAGGCGAATGCCACACAGGCGAATGCCACTCAGGCCAATACCACACAGGCCAATACCACACAGTTAAAACAATATCAATTATCGTCACAACAACGTCAAGTCTCAATTTTTTACAGCAATGAAAACGAAGGTAACATTATCACTATTTTCACACGTCAGTCAAAACAATATCGATTAGCATTTCACCAATGGCTCATTTCGTTTTCGCACCAACAAAATAAGGATAAGCTCATCAACCAATTCCCACTGTTGCGAACAGTAATCACCATTCTCCTAAAGCGCGCAATGCCAACGACTACTCAATCGGAACCTCGTGATTCTCTTTACTATCTTGTGCCTACTTGTAAATACGCTTTAGTTATTCCATCGTATACTTGACTACCACTATTCAAATCGCATTATCACTCACTGATCTTTATAGGTACCCGAATCTAACTCTTACGATACTATGTGAATCGGCTCCCAATGAACACTTTTGTATTTCAAACACGATAACTACAACAAACGCACAAAATATCTAAACCCGCATCAAGCCTCTCTACGTTACAGGTAACACGGACACAATATCACGTATGGCTCAAAGATTATGCCCGTCACACAACGTTTAGCTATCTGGTGATCAAACCCAGATGATATTTTCAAATAAGAAAGCCTTGAACAGTAGTCTATTGCAACCAACAGATAACCTTTTTTTTTAGGAACTACCCCTTTACACTCGCTTATTCATGAAACTTCTCACGCTTCAATAAATTATAATAGCACTGTTTTACAATTCGGACCCCGGATCATTAACCGAATACAACTCATCTGTAACACTCCTCGCGCAGCTCCGAAGCACAGTTTCACTAGCTGACGACTAGTGGATGGGCCCACACTCTTGATGACCGAAGAAGCCATGTGTCACCATCACATGTACAGCACCAGCCCTTTCCCGCAGTCAGCAGTCACATGAAACCATAATAAAATGATTAGTAGGCGTAGTTTACTTATCAATTCCTGACTCACACAGTACTAAATGAACACTACGCCGGTCACAGGAATGCAACACCTCACCAACGATCTGCCGAACCACATCAATGATGTAACGTAACTAGTCAGCAATATACTTTGTAACTACCACATCGCGGATTTACATACCGGAATCGAAACAACATTATGAACGCTAGTGGCAAAGCGTTTTCTAAGTAACTAGCGTACACACTAGATTCACAGGAAAAAACAGTAATAGTTTCCCAACACAAACATCCAAGTTCAACTTAAACCAAACAAATGAAACATCACGCTCGCCACACGAAGCTTTACCCGACCGAGATCGAACCCGGGCACTTTGCCTCGCAGGCATTATCACCACAAATTCAAACTTGGCATCGTCACAAAACACTTTCAACGTCTTCTCATGGCACACTTCATGGTTGAACCAACACCGATCCCACTTCTGATGACGGAGATATAGATACACACACACGTTGGGTGGGTACTTCAAACCTGCATAAAACAATAATTAACAAGAAGTGGGTAGATTCATTTTACCATTATCATCAGACATAGCCAAGCAATTCCACGTGGGCGTTACCATGGGAAATGTCGGTTACAACCAAAGTGTACTTTCATTACTTAGTAGTCTACTCTTAGCTTCGTTCGTGTACTCCATCACTCAATCGCAATCGATCCGCCACTCAACAAGTTTTTGGGCACTCGCCCACAGGACCTCCCAACGCCCCTTATAGTCCTGCCCAAGCCACCACAACAGTTGAAAGTAAATGAAAGGTTATACTTAGCAGCGACACCCTCGTCGCCTCGTCTCTTCCACAACCACACCGAATAGCGAACACGCAGCTCGCGGCGCTCCACGCACCTCTCGCCCAGCAAATCCCAGCACTCCATCACGTGGGACTAACCGCGCAGCATAGTGGCCAGCACAGCAGGAGACGTCCGTTGCACTAAAGAGCCAACTCAAGACAACACAACATTACCAAATACCTCCAGCTATAGGAGAGGTCTGTTCGGCTTGAGAGCCGAGAGCTAAGAGACCTAGACACTGTAACGCTACCAACTATATAGCTCGTAACTTCGATAACCTCCCACCGCTTACCAACATGACCGTTATATTCTCAAAAGGCAGCGTGTCACCATTTCATAAACAACCCCTGACAGCTTGTCAACATGACAGTCCAACTGACAAATGTCACTGTGTTACCATTTTACTAAATCAATCTACAACCAAACGCTAGCACAGATTATCAAAATCCGGCTGTAGCCGTCATATATATAAAATTTTTAAATTCAGTCATCACATATTATTTAGATAATAATTTCTTTTTTATTGCTATTCAAAGTAAGTATGTAGTAAGTAGTGGTGGCAGAATGTTTTTATCGCTCGCAAAAAATTTGGAAAGCGAAATACAAAGAAAACTTATCAAAAAGAAATTCCTAAAAATTTCTTGGATGTTGGCCATAATGACACATTGACTTAAAAATAACTTATTCAAATTCAAAATGCTTTATTCATATAGGCCCAAACGAAGCAATTACGAAGGTTAAAATAAATTACTCTAACAGCAGGTCACTATAACGTTCGTCTACCCGAATCACAGATTAAAACTAATGCTGTCTTTACCAGAACATAATAAATGACAAAGACATCAACAGACCCAATCTGTGCTTAAAGTCAACGAACCTTCCAGAAACCCACCGTGCCAGTTCCAAATTGGTATATAACTGGTATTATAAGTTCTTACCATGTATATTTTACGTTCACGCTTCAGAAACTTAACAATGTAGGTATGTGTGTTTTTTAATAATATAATATGTATACGTAGATTAGATTCTAAATTACTAAAATTCCGGCAAATACTGCAGATGCTATAGAAAATAGTTGAAGCTGACTAGAGTAATCTAGTCAGTTTCAACTATTTTCTATCTATATATCTTGTCGTCTACGAAAATCGAAATAAAAAATAATTTAAAACTTATCTATGATTTATTGCGATAAAACTGTTAATTGTCGTATAATTCACTACCAACCCCATTTTGTAAATACGCAACCAGCAGTGGAGGAGGCAGCCGGAAGTTAAAGTCAAGTCGGCATCGGCGCGTCAAATGTACGCTAAGTTCTATAACTTCTATAGCGTGATTAACCGACAAAGTCGGGTAAACTGATTTATAGTTAGTTAGTTTGATGCAGTGCCTGTTCAGTGTGTTTATAGTTTATCGCAAGAACAGAAGGAAATAAAGTGTTCGTCGTATAATTAGTCATCAAGAATCTTCGAATCAACAAACACCATGTTTGTACCCGGTCGGAAGACTTATTGCTACTAAAGAAAAGTAAAAATTTATTTATTGACATAAATAAATATTACGACAATTAATTAATCCATAGACTCCCGAACTAGTTGCAATTGTGTTTCTGGAGCCAAAATCTGAGGTGACCGTTGCGTTTCTTTGAGTTTTTATATAGGTTCTATATAGGTGTTTATCTATATACTAGCTTCTGCCCGCGGTTTTCATCCGCGTCCCGACAGGAGCCGTGCATTTTTTCGGGATAAAAAGTGGCCTATGTTACTCTCTGGTCCGTAAACTATTTCTATGCCAAAATCGATCCGTTGCTCCGTTACTGCGTGAAAGAAGGACAAACCAACACACTTCCGCATTTATAATATTAGTAGGATAGTAGAATTATAACACAGTACGAGTAGGTAGTTAATAAATGCATTGAGCCCGTATTATTTTATTATTCCATTGTTAAACAATCGCACAATCCCTGTTTAAACAGATTATCAGATAAAAACTCAAAATGGCCAACCTGGAAATTCCCTGACGTATAAAAACAAGGTTTCATTAACGGAATCGAATTACGACGCACAGTGGATCCGAGAGGAGTAAATAAAAAGTAAATAAAAACAACGGAAAAAATAAATAAAATAAAAAGCGAGCAGGACAAAGCCGTGACAATCAGGATCGGGCCTTATTTGTAGAGGCGCCGGTAATTGATACGGGACTCTGACCGGAAAGGATGGATTGTGCGGCCACTGGAATAGCGATATCTTATTATATTCGGTGACTAGATATTCCAGTTGTTTGCCTGATGGTAAGCATAAAGCGTGTGTGCGATGGTAAGCATCCGGCAATGTGGTCGGCTAAAAATAGTGCTACCCCATCTCTTTCCGTGGGTGCCTTTGGAGGTGGCTAAGGGAAGGGACAGCAGCATTATCATCGGTCAACATCAACATCTACCTACTGTGATCAACAAGGCGCCTGCCAAGCGTGCTATATTATGGGCATCGAGATACTAATTCCGAGAGATGAAATACTGTACTATTCGATTACACAACAATGTATTGATTTTGCTATTACTAATATCAGCGATCAGCGTATCAGCGCACGAAGAATCCCCGCTAGGAGGTGGCTTAGCCAATCAGAGCGCATTATGTCTAGGCAAAAATGGTGGAATTTCTTTCGTGCAAACCAAACGACACTGCACTTCTTGAGGTTAGTATCTCGATGATTATGGGCCAATGTTTAGCAGTGGAAGTATTTTGTGATCATGAAGCATAATTACAATGCCACTTAGAACTTTGAAACATTTAAGCCTGCGCGGCACTGAAGTGAGCTGGATACCCTGAAGCATAAGGTAGAGAAGAGTAAACAATTCTTCACTTGAAGTGATAATTGATAGACGTAGTGAGGTTTTCTGCCGATTTATGAACGACCACTCAATTCATACTAGCATAATTTTTTGGTGAAAGAAAATATGGTGTTGTTGGGAACGTGGTGCGTTCCGTCTAGCAAAGTTTTCTCAAACGACTTAAAAGTGCTAAAATAAATAACCACTAAAAAATATTAGGTACTAAAACATAATAAAATAATAATAATGAATAATAAAATATAAAAAATAGATGTGTAATTATAAAACAGTACATGATCTTTATTAAATAATCATAGTCACGTAAAAAACCATATTACTTTATCTTATACGGAACCTTTCATAACCAAACCATTCTCTAATTGCTAAATTCTAATTAAACGTTGGGCGCCACATGTGACGGGGAAACGTCGCATTAAGAATGATGAGAATTACAATGACCGTCACAATACGACCCTGGTAAGCTATATTTTTGTACTCGTCTGGCTAGCTACCATCCAATTGGTATTTATTTTTAACCGACCCATAAAACGAGGAGGTTCTCAATTCGGTTTGTATTTTTTTAATGTTTGGTACCTCAGATCCCCGTCATTTATAATCGGATCTGGAATTTTTTTTTATTTGAAAAGATATACTTTCAAATTGGTCCCATAGAAATGTCATCAATATCGGTTCAGTAGTTTGTCACTGAAAATCTTTCTAATTATCATTTTACCTACTGCTAATTGTACGCAAAACATCTGATCGTCTCGCTAAAACTGTAAAAATCATTTCGAAACTTTAAAAACGCCTTTCGAATGGCTTCTACTACCTCTCACAGTTCGTTAGTTCGAGCCATATTTGTCTCAATGCTATCTAATTCTTGCAGACGTACCGGACCAGCTATTGTTTGTTAACGGATATATAACGTACTGGAGATCCGCCCCGATTTCACTCGGATAATAGTTTAAGACCTTCATATAAACTTACGATAGCCTTTAATTCGACTCTATCGCAAAATTCGTTCTAGCTGACGTCTGCTACCTATAAACTGCCTGCCTGGTGGCTTTGTTGTAACAAACACACAGTAGCGGGTTTTTGGGGAGCCGTCGGTGAGTGGTGACACTCACTCCCGACTCCCTGGAGCTTTTAATAAGACTCCTGATCCCCGGCTTGCTTTAACTATTCGTCCAAGTGTGGAGACAGCAAGAGCTAAGACCCTAAGCTCCAGGGTGGAAGTGAAAACAAAATGCACGGGAGTAGCCTCAGTAAAACTGCAGCTCACCTTTCAACACCCTTTAGCCATCCACACCGACGTTGCCTCTTACGTTGCCAATTATACCGATGGCCCTTATGAGAAGACCCGTTCAGTGAGTAGCGAATCAACATCCTACATATTTCCACATGAGGCGGAATGGGCAGGTACAGGTCACTCATTCAATGGACCGCTTTAGTCTTTAAAAATCCATTAAAATATTCCAGGCATTAGGTAAAACCGCGGGCAGCAGCTAGTACTATATAAATATTCAGCATCTTTGTACTCTTTCTGTTCCTGATTGGCGGATCCCGGAATTGTAGAATCAATTGCAGCGCAGCACTATTTCAGTTCGTTAGAGCCGGTAATGAAATCAGATCCGGGACGTGACCGGCGCGGACGTATCGACGGCTTATTGTTTTTGTCCGGCTGTCGTCCGGCTGTGTCCCACATACGTGGGTAGAATGGGATGATATGCGAAGCTATGTTTGCCAGTATTTTTTTGTTTTTTTATTTGATTATATTTAATGTTTCTTTGCGATGCACACTGCGCAGGTATGTTATGAATTGAAATGTATGCTGTGAATCATAACATTTCATATCAGCTTTAGAGATACGTTAATTATGTAAGGAAACATACCTGTTGATTGATTTTCTTACGTAAGTAGTCAAACATAAAACTAAAATAAGTACTAATGTATCTTAAATCGAGATTAATTTTAAATATTATAGTAATACCATTACTATAATAGGGTATGTTTAAGATTAACAATACGAGTATGTAGACTAAGTATTTTATCATCCAAATTAACTTTAGGTTTTAGAATTTCTGCCAAAGATATAGGCCGGTCGAGAAGAAGGGGCAAGAAACACGTCGGTGCTCTTTTAAAAAGAATATTCAATACACAACCATACACACAGAAATTATAACACATAGGTAAACAATAAACATATTTGATATTTAGTAAATACAATTTCAAGAAACATAGTAACAGGATGACAAATATATTTGGCTGTATATTTAGCTTCACCTATATCTTTTACTGTTGCCTTATATTAAACCACTAATTTACAAATAAAATGTACTCATCGTAATCAATCCGGAAAACATCCACAGCTGAACATAGACCTTTCCATCATGTTGGGGGTCTGTCATAGGTACTCTTTTTTTTTATTTTTATTTTTTTATTTATTTGGTAACGAGACGAGCTGGTCGTTTGCCTGATGGTAAGCATAACGCCGGCCCATAACAATTGCAGTGCCACCCAGAACTTTGAAACTCAAAGGCCTGCGCGGCACTGCAGTGCGCTCGTTACCCTGAGACATTAGGTATTAAACCTCATAAGCCCAGTAATTTCACTGGATACGCTGCTCATCAAACCGGAACGCAGTAATGCTTGCACACTACTGCTTGGCGGCAGACTTCACGAGCAAAGCGGTGGTAACAACCCAGACGGACACTCGCAGAAGAGTTAGTCCTCCCACTAACAAATACTCATAATACACCACGCTTGACAGGCATCTGGTTGATCGCAGTTATCGAGATACTAACCTCAAGAGGTGCAGTGACGTTTGGTTTGCACGAAATATATTCCACCATTATTGCTTAGACATAAAGCGCTGATTGGCGAAGCCACTGCTTCGCGCCGATTCTCCATGCGCTGATACGCCGAGCGCTGATATATGCTATAGCAAAGTCAATACATTGTTGTAAGATCGGATAGTACAGTATTTCATCTCTCGGGGTTAGTATCTCGATGATCGCAGTAGATAACGATGTTGACCGAGGAAAATTCTGATGCCTATTCCCTAGATATTTCCTTAGCCAGCCTTCAGCCAATAGCAAGGAGAGATGAACGTACGCCGGGACTATACAGCATGTAATTTAACCTTAAAACAGCTCGTAAAATATGAGTATAAAATTAATAAACATATCTCTATTTCTACGTAGGACAGAAGCTGGTAGAGTCTAAAACGCGCCATACAATGGGCAGTCGCAGAAGTATTGTTAGGCAACATGACAGTATTACGTCTCTCTCCAAAAACGATAGTTTTGTGTACTCTACCGATACCTAGCAAGAACATGTAGAGCGAGTAGAGCACTAAATCTCGTAAGACCCTTGTGATACGGAGATTTTTGAAGTTTGCACAATGTACCAAAAATGTTGATGGTCTTAAAGCTTTTTATACTACGAAGCGAGCAATTCGTTTGCCTGGTAGTAAGCATATTAATGCCTTCCTATTAAAATTGAAGTGCCACCAAGAAATTTGACAAATAAAAGCCTGCGTAGCACTGCAGTCCACTCGTAACCATGAGACATCAGATGTTAATTCTTATATGCCTTCATAGACTGCAGTACCTCATTCGTGCCACTACTCTTTAGCGACAGACTAAACGAGCAATGTATTGGTACCCACCCAGTCGGACAGCCGTAGGAGCTGATGCTAATACCTGGTGCTTTACCTACATACATATATTTAATTTATATGTCCCAAGTTTAATTTTTTTGAAACATGACTAGAAATGTTTTCGTACTAGGAACCTTAACTGGATTAAAATAAAGTGTCCGTCTATCAAGGCACTTCACATTTTTTATACTATCCTATAACGAGACGATCGTGTCGCTTGTCTGATGGTATAAGCACAACGCCAGCCCATAAGGGGCACTTTAGACGCTCAAGCAAACGCACATTTGCTTGAGCGTCTAAGGTGCCCCTAACAATGGCAGTGCCTTTCAGAACATCGAAACATAAAGCCCACATATTTCACGGCGTCAAGCGATAACAATTAGTCAACTAACAAAACCTCGTGGCCCGTACCAGTCAGAAATCTCGCAAAACTACAACAAAATAGCCCGCCAAAGCCCTGCAAAGGTAACTCAATAAATCTCAGTGACGTCACAATACAGTAATAGTGGATGCCGCTAATTGAATTAGCGGCCGCGATCCCGGGATCGTTGGGTTTGCCCCGGACTTTATTTACTGTCGTTTGAAGGTTGCGAGAATATGTCGAGAATAATCATTTTATTTGGTTGGATATTTTGGCACTCTGTTGTTGACAAGCGGAAAACCAGCCCAAGTTATAGATGCACTTGGGAGCCAATGTTATTCTAGCTTTATTTGTCACTTTCGATTAAATCATTTATTTATTCTTTAGCACACAGAATAACTAAGTACAAGGAAGGACTTAATGCTAGATAGCATTTAATAAATGTATTTTCTTTCTTTCTTTCTTTCTTTCTTTTTCTTTCATTTTTTACCAGTCATCCTGGACGTGCAAGAAAAATGGTGGCGGTGCAGTGAGGACAAAAATATACCTACTTATAAAACTTGAAAATAATAAAAGAAAACCCGGATCAAATCATCCTTTTAGATTTTTTTAAATTATTATTATTCAGACGGTTTAGGCCTGGCCTATGAATCAACTGTCGCTGATTATTTTGCGATATTTTTCGTTTCTGTTATTTAATCTTTTCCCGTGGGTTCTGTAAGTGTTGGCTATGGGAATATGCTTACCATCAGGCAAACGACCAGTTCATCTCATTATCAAATATAATTTAAAAAAAATGCAGGGTATGAGGAGCAGCATTCTTTTTGATCAACATCATCGATTGAGATCACCAAGACGCCTGTCAAGCGTTCGTAGTCTAATATGGAACACCCACACCTGAGTTGTAGGGAGGCTTATGTTTGGCAATGGAAATTTTCCAGCTGACGAAGAATCCTAAGTATTGTAGTGGGAGGACTAACTCTTCTGCGAGTGTCCGTCTGGGTTGTTACCACCGCTTTGCTCGTGAAGTCTGCCGCTAAGCAGTAGTGTGCAAGCATTACTGTGTTCCGGTTTGATGAGCAGAGTATCCAGTGAAATTACTGGGCTTATGAGACTTAATACCTAATGTCTCAGGGTAACGAGCGCACTGCAGTGCCGCGCAGGGCTTTGTGTTTCAAAGTTCTGAGTGACACTGCAATTGTTATGGGCCAGCGTTATGCTTACCATCAGGCAAACGACTAGCTCGTCTCGTTACCATATAACATAAAAAAAAACAAATCAGCCTTCACAAAGAACAATGAGAAATTATTGTCATTGATTATTGTTACGCTAGAATTATTATAAAGCAAAATATAATGATATAATGGTGGGAATAGATTCTATTCTACATTGAGAATTATGAAAACACGGTACGAAAGGAAGTCTCTTTTTTAAATAAACTGCGTTACTAATAATATTTCGTTGTCGCAAAAATCCGATAATCGGTTTAGTTGCGTAATAGAGAGCTACTACCAAAAACCAAGTATCATTAATTGTGATGCTAAGTCTGTTTAAGTCTAGGTTTGCGTGAACATCCGCTAATGTCGGTAAACACTATAAAATAAATTTCATAAAATCTTTGATCTCTTGGATATTATTAGCCCGTTTAAAAAATCTTTGATCTAATTCACACATTATAACGGGATATTTACCGTGATTATTATTGAGCGATGAGCACCCGATATTTCGACGCTGTTGCAAGCATCATGTTCACGGGAATGAATTAGTTAATAACCGTGAAAGTCTAAAACAATCTATGATCTATCTCTTTCGTCGCTCATTTTCTCTTTCCCTCACTTCCATCCTTCTGATGACACTCGACATATTTGGCTTCAGCAAAATCCGCGTGACAGAGCAGTCATTTACTACATTTTTTAACTATATCATTTTTTTCTAACTATCGCGTCTTATGTAACAAAAAGTAACTAATAAGTCTTAAATCGTGATCATTTTCTAAGTAAGTTCAGTAATTTTTACGGATACCAGAGACAAATGTGTTGGTGAGGTTTATAATAAAGCAGTGATTACATTTTGTAAAACTTTATTTCTTCATCATCATTTATCATCATAGTTGCGATCATAACGCGGGATCATGGTCCTATCTGTAAACAAAGAATTCACATAATAATAATTAAATTTCATTAGTCATAAACTAAAACAACCTTCATCATCATCATCATCATCATCAGTTTGTATTACTTGTCCATTATGGGCCAACATATATGTAGGTTTCTATTAGTCAAAGGACTTGTACCGTGAAGATTGCATGTTCGATTCCCACAACAGGAATAATAAACCCTCACACACTTATAACAGGAAATTACTGGGCTTATGAGACTATAGGGGCAGCTTAGACGCTCAAGCAAACGTACGTTTGCTTGTCAGAATAACAACGCTTCTGCGTCAAGCGCGGATTTCGTGATACTCGAAATGCGCGCTTGACGCAAAAGCGTTGTTATTCTGACAAGCAAACGTACGTTTGCTTGAACGTCTGAGTTGCCCCTAATAGCTTATGTCTCAGTGCGAGTGCACTATGTTTAACGTCAGGCAAATGAGCCCTTCGTCTCTTTGTCAAATAGTATAGCAAAAATTCAATGTTTAGTTCTTCGTCCGTTTAGCTACCCACTTCAAACTGAAATGCTGTCGCCAAGAACATAATTCATATTTTTTTTATATGTATGTGTTACAAGGCGAGCAGATCGTTAGCCTGGTAACCATAAAGGCAGCCCATAACAACTGCAGTGCGTTACGGTAGCTGCACTTGAAAGGGAGTTCTATTTATTCGTGGTTTAAAGTGTTCATCACCTTTGATCATGATCGTCACTTAAGATCATATGAGACTGTAGATATACGATATAATATCTATCCAGAATAAAAAAAAAAACATTTAATTTTACCGTGTCCCATAACCCGGCTTCTTAGAATATACGGAATCCTTTGCCCCTTTGATGGTTTCTTTGGAGGAACTCTGAAAAATAAACATAACATAAACATAAACGCTTACACACTCATACCCCCGCACTAGGATTCCCTGTGTCGCAGGTGGCATGGACATACACAGATACACATCACAAACATCCAAGACCCGAGAACAAACTTTATGCTTACACAAAATCTGCCCCGGCCGGGAATCGAACCCGGGACCCCTCGCCTTGCAGGCAGAGTTACTACCAACTTAGCTACGGAGCCGTCGAGAAACAAATATTGAATCTAAACGAATCTGATATTGAATGAATCAATGATAATAAGTATAAATAATTAATTATATGTAGTTTAAAGAAACTAAAAACACACTTCCACTTCTTGGCTCCATCATCAGAACCTCCATGGCAAGTGCAATCTTAGATTCGTCAAAACAAATAATTTGAGTGTACATTTGGATTATGTGGCCTACATTGGCTTATTTAAAGCTAAACGTGACGAGGCTTATTTTAAACTAGCGGCTGCCCGCGGTTTCACCCGCGCGGAGATATTGGATTTCATGGTTTTTTTTGCGCGGAACCCTAATTCTTTGTCTAAAATAAAAGTAGCCTATGTTACTCCTTGTAACATCAGCTAACTGTCAATGAAAATCCCGTCAAAATCAGCCTCTCTTCTATACTTCTTTCTATACTTGTCCAATTATAATGAAAATAAACTCAATTATTTTCAAAACAAAAGACGGTGCACTTACATATGATATATTAGTTCACTCTCAGGTCTGCCCAAGCTTAACGCTCTCGTTTTATCAGCGAAATATTTTCCGCCGTCGGCATTATATGAATGTGCTCCAGGAAGATCAAACACATCATTTTGTGGTGCTAATATTAAGATGAGCGGTTCATTCTGTTTATTTTGAAAATCGTTCTGGTCCTTCATTGCTTTCAATTTTTTCAGGAAGCTTTTCGATGCGATATCAGCTTTTTTATTTGTATTTTGTTGTAACTTAAGTTTATTCAGCACTGAATCTGCTTTCTCTAGTTTTAGATTAGATTCTAAAAACTGATGAGCGCTAAAATCTTTTATATCCTTCAAAATATTACTAGATACGTCTCGATCGTTTATGTTTGAGAATAGTTTATTTGTTTTTTTCAATTCTCTTCCCTCTACTTCTTCGTCAGCCAGGCCTTTCAAGAGCTTTTTCAGAAAATCTGTTTTTGAGGCATCATTATCAACTCGTTTATTTCTTTTGTTTATTTTTACCTCTTTGCTTTCAAGGTCGTATTGTAAGCTGACTGGCTGGACATGTACATCCTTGGTAAGTTGGTTCTCGAGGATTTCAAAAACTTCTATTTTAGGTTTTTTGTTGAATTGTGCTTCCGTTAATGCGATGACTATAGCTGTAATTGTTTCTATGTTAGAAAATATTAATTTTCGGAGTAATTTTTTACTATCCACTTCAGTATTACTGTGTATTCAACTGACAACCTATGACATTTATATCACTTTTCCATTGTGCAAGTATTGTATGAAAGTTTGGCCGTCAAATTTAGGTGCAAATTCAAAACTATATATGCTTTTTATATGCAACTTGCAGCTTGCATGTAGCTTTACGTTTTTACTAATCAAGCTGCCTACAACACGCACTACGTATGCAAGCTACTTGCACAATGTAAACGTGGCCATCATCACCATCATCATCATCATCAGCCGGAAGACGTCCACTGCTGACCAAAGGCCTCCCCCATAGAACGCCACTTGGATCGGTTACTCGCCTCTTCCATCCAACGGTTTCCCGCGGTGTTGACAAGGTCATCGATCCACCTTCGTGGCCATAAAAAGCAACAAATAGGAAAAAAGGTGACTAGACTAACACATTTATTATTCCTTTACAACAAAACAAGCTCATTAGCAACTACTTGATAGTGAATGCTAGGCTGCAGAGCCTTGAGAATCGGTAGAGTTGCTGGTTTATGGGTGTTTATCGATTCCATTGCGGTATACCTCAGGTTTACATAACTTTATTTCCCATCCCTCCCATTTCTTTCCATCATTGGACCACTAGACAAACAGCGAAGCGGCATCGATACATTGCGGATTTTTTTTTATGTTATTTGTTAACGAGACGAGCTGGTCGTTTGCCTGATGGTAAGCACAACGCCGGCCCATAACATTTGCAGTGCCACCCAGAACTTTGATAAACAAAGGCCTGCGCGGCACTGCAGTGCGCTCGTTACCCTGAGACATTAGGTATTAAGTCTCATAAGCCCAGTAATTTCGCTGGATACTCTGCTCATCAAACCGGAACACAGTAATGCTTGCACACTACTGCTTGGCGGCAGACTTCACGAGCAATTCACATTCAAAATCAATCAATCACAAAAATTCACCATGCCCGAGTCTGGGTTTCCCGATCGCTCAAGCCTGAGTTATTTCAAATCTCGAGTGAATAGGTATCTTCTAGGCTACGCTGATATGTGAGATATTTGTTAAATGCAAGACAATTATTGTGACCAAAATGTGTACTGAGGTCAAAGATTAAGCATTGCCATTCAACGTGGCAATGCTCCCAGTATTTTGGGAACGTTGCCTACTGGTAGCGGATTATTAGATTAAGATTGTAAATAAATTAGTGTGTATTTTATTTAGTTATTTTAGTTTATGTTGTTTATTTTTTCAATTATTGTATAAAACTTATAGATTTAAGTTTAATTTGTACACTTACTAAATAAAGCAGCGATAACTAGCACACCCATTTTTCACGCACGTTTCCCCTTAACAGGAAAACATTAGATATAAAATATTGAATTTCGTTCTGTTTTATGTTACTTTTACGATTCTAACCCGACATTTATCTATCGTATATAAAATTGCTAAATCATAAATTGGAAAATCCATTTGTTTTATCGTATTCTGAATATACAACATTACCTTTAGGTTTTTTTATTTCGTTTTTATTTGAGAAACCTTTCCGTTTTAGTACTAATTCTTTTTAGTACAAAACATTTTGATAACTCGATAATTCAGTAGATACAAAACCTTACAACTGAACGAAGAAGTAAACTTAAAAGTAGGTATCAAAGGGAACATTAGAAATAAGCTCAATTTAGTAAAGCAGGCCTAGACAAATTCTCTATTCTACAGTCTACTATGATTTGCTACAGTCAATAACGATTTCGAAAACAGAAAAGTTAAAAATGGAATTGATATGCCTGACGAATATAGTGTGGAAAATAATTCAAGGAACGTGTTGCTATGACATAATATGGGCTTATTTTGATGAAAGATGCAAGTGGTGTGAATAATACTGTATACTCGAACCAGATATTTTTTAAATCACTAGATATTGAACGAGTAAGTCGTTTACGTGTTGGAAAGCATAACGTCTGTCCATAACATTTGCAGTGCCATCCAGTACATAACAACAGAAACGCAAAGATCTGTGCATTGCAGTGCGCTCGTTACTCTAAGAGTGATATATTCAGTATCATAATTAAGTATGCCTTATTTCATTACTTTTTTGCACAGAATCATCTCTATTTTTATTTTATTCTATTTATCTGTTCTGGGCTCCATTGAACGCACAAAATTCCAACATAAAGCTGGGTTTCGAACTACGGATATAAGGAATAGCGTGTTTTAGAAATGCAGTGATTAGAGTTCACGTGGTTTAGAACTAGAGTTGTTGAGTTTAGACTTGTTTAGGGATAGCGTGAATCGGGATTTCATGTTTGGGACTAAGTATCACAGTCTCCAATTAAAATTAAAATTCAAATTGCTTTATTCATATAGGCCCCAACGGAGCACTTATGAAGGTTAATATAAATGACTCTAACAGCGGGTCTCTGTAACACTCTTCTACCCGAATCACAGACGAAAACTAATGCTGTCTTAATCAGAACCAAATGACAAAGACATCAACAGACCCAATCCGTGCTCAAAGTCAACGAAACTTCCAGAAACACAATCTCGGTTGAATGCGATAGATCATCCCTCGACCGCTTTTTCAGACCTCGACGTCTTCGTTCATCGCTGGGGACCCAAATCATGATGATGGGTACAACAAGGTACAACAATGGATGGGCAAAACAAGAATAAATCAAAAGAACATAAGTCGCAGCGGAGGACTTCTAGGTTTCCGTTCATTGACATTAAAACAATTATCTCCCTACGTTCCAAGCTGGCAGCCGATCCGGGCCGACACTCGACTTCCCGAGACGTAACGGATCGTTAACGACTGAATTCGGTTAAGCGTTAAGATAACGGGACACGTGTAGATACTGCGAGGCGGCCGGATAACCGGATTAGGAGCACCGGATGATTGACGGGACTTGTTCGGCTATAGCATCAGCGTGTTTTGGAATAAGTTTTCTCGTACACATGTAATATGGTCCTTTTCTGCGAGTGTCGGTCTTGCAAAGACAAATATTGGACATATTAGAGCACTTCCACTTAGGCTGGTTAGCAGCAACGTGGTCGTCCAAGCAAGTTTCCCTTGATACCTAATCACTCGCACCAGCAGGGCTAACATGCGCGCCACAACAAAATTTTGTCTATTGTTTTGTCTCACTCTTTCTCTCGCCAACATGAAACAAATGCACGACATAAGCATCGACAAAATTTTGTCACGGTGCGCATGTTAGCCCTACTGGTTAGCTAATGAGAAATATAGACTAAGACAACGAGTTCCACTCTCGGTGCGGATTATAAATATTAAAGAAAAATGTATAATATCCAATAGTTCCTGGTTTAGTTTTCAGGAAAACTACCTGCTCGTATTGTTCATCGTCGTCATCATCAGCCGGAAAATGTCCACTGCTGAACATCGGCCTCTTCCGTGAAGGGTATTTTGTTATAATACACCACATTTGGCCGGCGTCTTCATGATCACTCTGACTGAGGAGAATACTGCTTACCATTCCCTGAATATTTCTTTAGCACGGTACCACCAGAATATATGGGATGGTACTATTCTTTGCGGGGATCACAAGGGCTACAGTCTTCTTATCTGTTAGAAGATAAGATAAGAAGATAGTAGAAGATAGTAGCCCTTGTGTATTATAATTTCTCACTGTTTAGCATACTGATTATGTTTCAGATTAAGTTTTTTTACGGTTGGGCACCATTAGTGTTGATTGGTGGCGCAGTGCAGAGTAATACACTTATATATTGGTGCCAAGTCTTAATACGTACTGAAACATAAGATCACTCGTTAAATGGATTTACGAATCCAACACTTTGCTTAGTCAACTATTCAGCTAAATCCTCCCAAGTTTGTCAGATCAATTCAATATGCATTGACAGCGCAATATCGCTTGTGAAGGAGCCCCACTCGAGACCCCTTGTACTCGTCAGATCACCCTGATTGCGCATTGCCTCGTCAGGCACACGGCTAATGTCTCGTTATCTGTATCGGGAACTCATTATACATATGCATGTCTGAGTGTACGATAGACGGAGTCATGTGCTAGACTGACTTAGATTGATTGAAGCCGAGAGGCAGTGGATTGATGGAAGTGGTGGTTTTGTTAGTGGGAGGACTAACTCTTCTGTGAGTATCCGTCTGGGTTAGTACCACCGCTTTGCTCGTGAAGTATGCCGCCAAGCAGTAATGTGCAAGCATTACTGTGTTCCGGTTTGATGAGCAGAGTAGCCAGTGAAATTACTGGGCTTATGAGACTTAATACCTAATGTCTCAGGGTAACAGCGCACTGCAGTGCCGCGTAGGCCTTTGTGTTTCAAAGTTCTGGGTGTCCCTGCAATTGTTATGGGCCGGCGTTATGCTTACCATCAGGCCAACGACCAGCTCGTCTCATTACCAATTAACATTAAAAAAAGTAGGCTTCTGGGTCAATAGGTTTGAGAATTGCTCCATCGAAGCGAGGAAGCGGTCCTCTCGGGAGGACCATCGCTGTCAGGGCTATGGAAGTTGTGCAAAGCATACCCACGGCCCTGGCACAAAGCGGTGGGAGAAAACGCCGTCGATTTTTAGTTGGTAGGTCGGTCTCATCAGCCGGAGTCCAACAGAGCCACCATGTTGCTCCCGCGGATGATGAGCGTCCACGAGGATTATTGACAACGAAAAAAAAAAATGATTTGAGAATATGTTTCAAAAAAATCGAGGTCTTCATAATAATTGAGGGCTTTTTTACAACGTTTATAAACTAACGTACTGAAAAAAGGAATAAGCGTAGAAACAAATTTCGTCATTTTCTTAGTAGTTTTGTGCAGAGACTAAACTGGAGTATTCAAAATAAAAAGGATTCAAAACGAGAGACAGGTGGCGAGAAACTGTTGGGGTATAAAACAAGATGATGAGTGAGATGAACCGACAAACAGACAAAAAAGCAAGTTATTAAACGAGGTATAAAGATTAATTCCGCGTGCCATATCTCTGCTTCCTCTCGCTTCGAACCAAACCTGTCCAGCTTCTTTAGCAGGCTACGCTTTTCTCCCGTGCTTCTATAGCATATAAACTACTTACATGAATAATACGAACATATACTTCCCAGATAAGAACATCCTTTACAATATGACTAATATTAATCTGAATCGTTCGTGAGGGCAAAAAGCATTACCCTAAATATCTCGAATGGAAATAAACAACCCAATAAAATATTTACCCAATACTTTCTCAAGCATAAATTTTAATCCGATACCTAGTTTGCCCACACATAAATTTACTTAGCTTAAAAGCTTATCCTTAACAAAATCCTGTCTGTATTAGTATGCTGGCCACATTTGGGCAAAGTTTGTGCTGTTTGCATTGGGGCCATAGAAATATTTGTTTCATTTTAACAATATTACGATTACAGTATGGGCATTTACGACTATTTTACTGACAGACTTTTACCTTATAAAAATCCGTCGTAATAAAGTCCGTCAGTAAAATAGTCGTAAAAGCACCTTTGAAGTACAAACTCATTTTTATCCAAACTTTATGGAATCCTAGTCCACCGGCATGAACAGTCTCTTCATCATCATCTTCTTGCCTCTTGGTATAATGGGCAATAGATTTCACCAGGAGATTTCAGTCAAACGTCCTATCAACCAAGCATTATCATTGTCAGCCGGAAGACGTCCACTGCTAAACATAAGTTACCCCCGTAGAAAGCCACTTGGATGGGCTCTCTTCTTGCATCGTATACATCTCCCCCAAGTTTTGACCAGGTCCACCAAGAAGTGGGCCTACACAACGCCTTCCAGTCCATGACCATCATTCGAGAACTTTTCTTCCTCATCGGTTGTCGGTTCTGTCAGTGATACGGCCTGCGCATTGAAAGGAAGAAAGAAAGAAAGAAAGAAAATACATTTATTTCCGGACAACACAACATCACATCAGATAACAAATAATATTGCAATTAAAACTTGCTAATTTTGAGAGCTAAGTCGGTGATTTTCAACCACGCACTAATTAATTTTGAAAATACTATGAGCTGCCTGCCTCAATTACTTAATTTACTAATTAACTAACATTTTGAGAATTTCCGTAAGTTAATTTTTGTTTCATTACATTTTCATGTATAAGCAAACAAATTGTGTAAAGGTTCTTCCCCCAAAACAACTACTAAAGTAAGTTGATAAAGCCACAAGCTTAGATTGCCTTCAAGTTTTTCCAAGAATAAGTTTGTTTTCAATCAATGGATTGTTTAAATTTCCTGAGTCAATAAGGTTTGAGTACAAATAACATTGTAATTGTTTTATAAAATATAAAATAATTTTCCGTCTCAAACCCAGCCAGGATTGTGCCTATCCATACAGATCAATAAAATTGAAGTGTCTGTTTGTAATATCAAAATAACAGCTTTTTACTAAATGCATATGAAAGTATATACGGTACCTATAACAAAACAACCATTTTTAAAATTGTTGTCTGTCTGTCTGTTTTTTCCGGGTAATCTCCGAAACGGCTGGTCCAATTTTGACGGCACTTTCACTGGCAGATAGCTGATGTTATAAGGAGTACTGCTACTTTTATTTTTGAAAAAGAATTAGGGTTCCGCGCAAAAAATAAAAACCATGAAGTCAAATAATTCCACGCGGGTGAAAACGCGGGGCAGCAGCTAGTTGTGAATATAAAAACCTGATAAAAACGTTTGACCGTTTATAAAAGCGTTCACCTAAACTTCGATGTACTTGATGGTGATGAGCACTGTTACATACAGTACCTACTGTGCTGAAAATTTATTTTAAAAAAGCGGCCACCGACTTCTAAATGCGATATTTCAAATTTCATCTCCTTTTTTCCACCCTTGAAGATGGTGCTTTATAATGAAATTTGTAAACGGACCAACCTCTTGGGATATACCCTACTCATTACAAAAATAATCATTGAGAATTTACAGAGAAATCGAGTAACATCGCCACAAAAAACAGACTAATTGAGAACCAAGTCCTTTTTTGAAAGTACATTGAATAGTAAGACTAAGTTAAGACTAAGTTAATAGTAAGTCCAAATAGTAAGACTAAGTTAAGACTGGCTCTTTTTTGAGACTGGCCACAATACGTTGATGGTGACAGATATATTTCAACGTGAAACTCAAATTACTGAAAAAAAAGTTTGAGACCTAAATAAATATCAGGAATTATTACAAAACAATAGAAATTCATCAAAAGCCGTAGAACTAAAGACATTGTAATAAGTTACGAAATTCAATTTTAACATTCACATTTTCAATTCGTTTTCCAATAATTTATTCGGCTATAAAAGTAGCAAGGCGCACTTGAGAGACAAACAAACATCTCGATAAATTAAATGGAGATAAAATGAAAATATCGAATAACTCGAGTTGAAAGCGTTTTCGTGTAAATACGATGGCCATAGAATGGGGTAAACACTTGTGACTAGGGGTTGGGTGGTGGGGCTGAGTAAAATTGTTTTGTGCGACTTTGTATGGTGCAGACTTTGTAAAATCGATGCTCTTGGTTTGAACCAAGTTTGAACCTCGTTTGAACGAGGCATTTTGGCGTCGAATAAGTTATAATATTTTGTTAGTGGTAGGACTAACTCTTCTGCGGGTGTCCGTCTGGGTTGGTACAACCACTTTGCTCGTGCAGTCTGCCGCCAATCAGTAATGTGCAAGCATTACTGTGTTCCGGTTTGATGAGCAGAGTATAGCCAGTGACATTACTGGGCTTATGAGACTTATACCTAATGTCTCAGGGTAACGATCGCACCTAAGTGTCGCGCAGGCCTTTGTGTTTGTGACGACCACCTCGTCTTGTTACCAAATACCATGAAAAAATATGTTTTTTTATTTTTGAAAGGTTAGATTGAACACTATTTCATCTCGCTCGGGTGAAATATTGAACTAAATTGGAACTAAAATGAAGGCATTAACATTCAGAGATGATGTATTTCTTTCCGGCTTACAAAAGTAAAAAACGTAAAGTATAAAGTTAAAACTCAGAGATGAGTCTATAAGCTTAAACTTTTGCTTAAATAGCTAAGGTGTATTTTCCTCATAAATACGATAAAACCAGGGCGATATATGCTCGTGGACTTTGCACCTATTGAACTCACCCCATGAACCTGAACAAAATCAATATTGCTCATCGTAGGTATTTAACGCTACCCTTATTTATCCCCTCTGACATGTCAAAAGATACTGTCAACCTGTGAATTATGGTGCTTTTGGTAATGTTTGTGCACATTCTGCTATTTTTATGTGGAGATCAACCTGTAACTAACTTTGGATATGTAAAAATATGACGACAGATACTTATTTAACCGACTTCAAAAAAGGAGGTCTATGTTCGAATGTATGTAAATTTTTGTACACCGATTTCAGCGACTATAATTCTAGACCGATTTTGCAAATTCTATTTTTGAAAGAGTATACTCTTGAGGTGGTTCCATATAGATGTTTTTTTTATGTTATTAGGTAACGAGACGAGCTGTTCGTTTGCCTGATGGTAAGCATAACGCCGGCCCATAATTTCATGAATGGACTAGCTGCTGCCCGTGGTTTCACCCGCGCGGAGATATTGTATTTCATGGTTTTTATTTTTTGCGCGGAACCCTAATTATTTTTCTAAAATAAAAGTAGCCTAAGTTACTCCTTGTAACATCAGCTATCTGCCAGTGAAAATCCCGTCAAAATCGGTCCAGCGGTTTCGGTGATTACCCGGAACAAACAGACAGACAGACAAAAATTTTAAAATTGGTTGTTTTGTCATTGGTACTGTATATACTTTCATATGCATTAAGTAACAAACTGTTATTTTGATATTACAAACAGACACTTCAATTATATTTAGTTGTAAAGATGAATACCCATATGAATTTTTTCTTATATAATTAATTTGTTTTGGAGAAATAAATTATATGAAACGATGTGAAATATTATACCAAAACCTTCGATAATATGTACAATCCCTTTTCATTCAAAATGCAAACTCTTTTGAACAAATAAATCAGTGGCAGGTGTGTTTGACACACTTCCCCTTTTCTTTGTCTACTTGTATGTATAACTTTTTCTATCAAATTAAATGATAAGGAAAACTTCGAATTTAGGTTAACACTTTCATTTTCAAATCTTTATTCACATGATCCCCAGGAGAGCACTCATAAATCTTAAATGACTGAAAGTGCCCTTTCTAAGTATACAACATTAAAGATAGTTTAACATCAATAAAAAAAAATTAAAGATCGTTTGAACTATCAGACAACAAATATGTCTAAAAATAGTTCAAACGATCTTTAATGTCGGGCCGAGTTCAATAAATTTTTGTAAATCTTATTTGTTTCCGTCATTTTATTTATGTCAATAAATAAATTTTCAATTTACTTTTACTTGGTTTCCACAAACATGTTTGCTATTGCCAGACTCCTTTAATCCAACCATTTCTCCAATAACAGAGCCCAAACTTCAAGACTCAATTTCAAACTCATTCCATCAGAAATCTCCATTAAAGTAACGACGACAAAGCCTTTCTCCAACGCTGTGTCGACAAACAGTACTAAAAACAATGTCCGCCAACATTACAAGTGGGGACAGGCGTTAGAATATTCAATGCGTTGAAAGCGTTCCGCTGTCGGTGTCTCGCGAAAGCCGAGTTTAGGTTATAATTGTCGTTGTAACAGACAATAGGGCTGGAGTCTATTCTGCTAATAATAACGTTTGTACAGAAACACAGTGTGTCTATTAGGTTAAATGTTTGTTTAGAGCGCAGGGCTTCTTTCATTGGTATAAAAGTAACACCACTGATGCAAGAGGTGGAGCTGACGTTTCGGACAGACAAGTTAAAAAATAAGAAGAAAAAAGCACGAACGTAAACCTAAGTGTTACCAGCAGCGACGCAGGGTCCAAACTCCGGTGGTTAGGGCTGCAGAGTGAGAAACCTCCGGAAAATACGCGCCGTCTCAAATAGTAATACAGTGCAAAATTAAGTTAAAAAATGGCAAAAGACGTACACACTAATGCTTTTCAAACTACTAATGTTTTTTATCTATAAATTATAATAAGGCACAGTGTAGTACAAAAGTGAGAGTCACCACCCTTTGACGAGTAAGGATGCTGACACACTACCCGCACTTCTGCAATAGACAGCTCGTGTACTTACAGACAAGACACAGTAGGTACTCAAATACGGACTACGTGCAGTCGAGTAATATAAGAGCAGCGTATTGGGCATCGAACGCGGCTACTAGACGCAGCCACTAGTGGCTGGGTGCGGCCTCTAATTGTAACCACTGCCACATAATAGAGAGAACAGAAATGGCGCTCTCTTTAAACTATCGCTTACTTAAAGACGTATTGCGAACAAAGTTGACTAAAGCCTGTGCCAGACGGTTGTCAACAAGCCTTTCTGCAGAGATGAACCTTCTTGGAATGTCGGTTGGCAAGGCCGTTGGACATATCGGCTACAGGGTTGGCGACAAGCTCCCTTCATATTAGCTCGCGGATGTCGCGGACCGACTCCACACAAATGGCTTCGACACTCTTCAAAGCTTGGCGTTTTTGGAGCACTTTTGTATGCTTTAAACGAAAAAAAAATGCTGGATGAAGCTTGTTGGCTAAAAGAAGGGCTAATTCTGCGTTAAATAACTGGACTTTGACGATGTACGTCCCAATAATACGGAAATTGTCTATAGAGATCTATTATTAACTCCGTGAAAACATTGCACTGTTTTTTTTTTGTTCGGCCTTTTTGGTAGCGCGAGCTGACCTGCGTATGCACACGCCGGCTGCCGCAGTGCAACTCTCTGTCTTTGAACTGTCTTGCGTTGGTTGGAAACAAGCGGCTCCACGGTTGACAACGGCGATCGTCAACCACGATCGGCAAGCTCGCCCGAGATGAAGATCATTTAAAGTCAAGCCGGACAACAACAGTATCCACGGCAGAAATGGACATGGTCACCTCTGCAGAAATCCTAGTTGACGATCGTCTGGCACGGCTTTACATTGAGCTCCAGGTGTATCACTAAGCTATGACTCAGCTTTAAGTTACACCCACAAGTGGAGTGACAACACTCCTCGACTTAAGAACTTAGAAACCGGCGTGTCATGTATCCAACCTACTTTCATAGTTTAGTAACCATTGCACTGTTAAGTAACGAATAAGGTTGCTTTGTTGCACAAACAAAACAGTAGTTCGTTAGTGGTAGGACTAACTCTTCTGCGAGTGTCCGTCTGGGTTGTTACCACCGCTTTGCTCGTGACGTCTGCCGCCAAGCAGTAGTGTGCAAGCATTACTGTGTTCCAGTTTGATGAGCGGAGCAGCCAGTGAAATTACTGGGTTTATGAGACTTAATGACTTAATGTCTCAGGGTAACGAGCGCACTGCAGTGCCGCACACGCCTTTGTATTTCAAAGTTCTGGGTGGCACTGCAATTTTTATGAAGTTATGCTTACCATCTGGAAAACGACCAGCTCAACTCGTTATAAAAAAAAGATATTTAATGGGCAAACTTTATGCTAAAGCGCCTTATTGTCTGTAATGTTAGTAATTTTTATATTAGTATTTCAGAAGTGCCTATTTTATGAAAATATCAAATGGTAAAAGTTAAAAAAAATGTGACCCTGTGACACGATTGGGCGTGACACGTTGGGGACACCATTCGTGATAAAACCAACCAGTCACTGTTCGACTGTAAGATATTCTCTACGGTAAGTAAGGGACGCGGATCTGAATATATTTGGCGCTTGATAATGCTAGGGATCTCTAAAGATAGGATGTGATCCTTATAAAGCCGAGAAGTTATGACCAAAATGAAACTTCAGCTAAAAAGCTTTGCGTGTTACAGAGATGACCTTCCAAAAGTTTTTAAGGTCTAATCGGAATATGCCTGTTAAATTTTAATATTAGAGAGCTATTGTCGTAGTTGCTTATCAGTAGAGAGCACTCGCGCTCTTTTTATTAAGCTCCGACGCAAAAAAGAGAGGTGCTATAAATGTAAGTGTTTTATAAGTGTTTTTCGCTATGATTCATGGAAATCTGTTCAGCCGTGTGTAATCTAAAGCCGGTCTTTTAATCGAAAGTTTAAAATAATTCAACGCGCTTTTATTTTAGGTTCACTTGTACTGTTGACTCTTATGGCACCTACGGGTAGTAATGGGGTGGTATTATTCAAAGATAGGGGCCAAACGGCAGGTACTAATTTTAATTTTAAAAAACTAACAGCCGAACTAATTTTGCAATTATGTCTGTGAAATGAATGGGAATTCCTTACTTGTTTTGATTGCTTCGGTAATTAAATTTCATTATTACCTACTATAAAATACAGCAATTTGTTGATGCTAAATAACGATCCTCTTTTTGTTAGCGTACTTTCAAGTGAAGCTATTGGAATATAACCCTATGGGCATATACAAGGAGAAAGGAGAAAGACTGCGCCGGTCTACCATGCCTATCGGTCGAACAGCAGACCGGTCAGAAGGCGTCGAGGTCATCTCTCCACCTGCTTCCTAGGACTACCTTGTCATCTTCATCCGCCGCTAGGGACTCAACAAAACTTTTTTTTATGCTTTTTGGTAACGAGACGAGCTGGTCATCTGCCTGATGGTAAGCATAACGCCGGCCCATAACCATTGCAGTGCCACTCAGAACTATGAAACACAAAGGCCTGCGCGGCACCGCAGTGCGCTCGTTACCCTGAGACATTAGGTATTAAGTCTCATAAGCCCAGTAATTTGACTGGATACGCTGCTCATCAACCGGAACACAGTGACGCTTGCACATTACTGAAAAGCAGCAGACTTCACTCACAAAGCGGTGGTAACAACCCAGACGGACACTCGCAGAAGAGTTAGTCCTACCACTAACAAACCACTAAAAAACTACTGTGAAACTAATTTATAATCGGGCCGCTTTCATCAAAGATAGACACAAGAAAGGCCACGTCCATACAATGTTTAGAATAATAATTGTCATATCACTGACTATTGTATAATAAAATCCCATAACATTAAGTCTAGCCATTGAAATACTCCTTCACATCTTTGTTCACCTTTGAGTAAGTCGTGGCGCGTGACATCCGATTGTACTCTCCTATTATAGCTATTAAAAGTCCCCGAGTCTTGCTATAAATAAAAATTGAGCGAAAAAATAAAGCTTATATAATCTAACATTTGCAGCACGCTGTATACTAAACTACCATCGTTCGATGTCTGTATGAGAGATGAAATCACTTTAATCAGTGTAGCGAAATGAAAAAGGCTTGTGTTATCGTTCCTATCATATTTGTGTTGTGCGTGAACGAACATTATTGTGGAGATGTAGAAAACTTTTTCAAAAAAATACCTGATACTGTTTCGGTAAGCTTCTTCTTTTTGTCATTATCATTGTCAGCATCTTACGCTCCCACTGCTGGGATACCGGCCTTCTCTCAGAGAGAGAGGTATGGGCCATAATTCACCAAGTGGGCCCAGTGCGGCTTGGTGGACGACACATGTGAAATTACTGCGCTTATGAGACTTAATACCTAATTTCTCAGGGTAACGAGCGCACTGCAGTAACGCGCAGGACTTTGTGTAAAAAAAAAATGTCCTCGAATTTTTTTGTGGTTCTTGAACATGCCAGTTTTCTCATGACGTGTGTGCGTGTGCGCGCGCGCGCGTGTGTGTGTGTGTGTGTGTGTGTGTGTGTGTGTGTGTGTGTGTGTGTGTGTGTGCGTGCGCGCGTGTGTGTGTGTGTACACGCAACATTCCGTCTATCTACTTGTTGTCTTTTGTATTTTGCCAAAATCTTCGTCAAATATCTATATCGGAAAAACTAGAAATCTAATGCTAGAAACGTCAAAAATGAGAGTCCAAGTCAGACATATAATATCTACTAAGCGCTAAAACGCCCCATATAAATTGGGGCAGAACGCGGTGACGTCATATTCCCTACGCGGGCCGTAAAGTTGTACTAAAAACATGCATTTTGCCGTGAAAATTGCGTTTGAGTTCATATTCATAACGACGGTAGTAATGTTGTATTTTGTGTTTCATGCCACATCCGTACATATGCCTAAATTTAAAACTAGTATTTATTACATTCCAGCAAGGTTTTACAAACACCTGGTCTAGCATTAAAAAAGCTGTACAAAAGCATACGTAAGTCATCAATTTGTGATTTTCTGTAGAAAAAAATCATTGTTTTAAAACCAGGGGCCGCACCAAAGAGGTCATTGTTTAAAAACCAGGGGCCGCACTAAAATTTCGCAGGTATAAAAGCGATTATTAAAAAAAAAATTAATAATTGTCTGGTCGTGTAATTGGTTTTCATTTATTTCAGTTTACGTGATAATAGAAAAGGTAACGTGTTCATTATACTATTTCAGTTTTTCGATGCTTGTAATTTGTAAGGTTTATGTGGTATGTTTTATTTTTAATTTTCAAGTTGCCTAGTGAAATTGTCGGCGAATCTAGACCTCTTTGGTCTAAATGCATGTCGAGCACTTTTGTGGCTGCTAAAAATGGTGTACTATTTATAATTAAATAGTACAACATTAAAAATGGTGTACTATTTATAATTAAATAGTACAACATTTTACAAAAAAAACACCAATGGGCTGATCTCACCCCACCCCATTGGTGGATTTTTTTACTCATTGCGTAGATCGCGGTCTCGAACTCAAATTGACAGTATGTAAGTAGTAACTAGGTAGTAGTAAGTGCCGCGCAGGCCTTTGTGTTTCAAAGTTCTGAGTGGCACTGCAATTGTTATGGGCCGGCGTTATGCCTACGCTATGCTTACCATCAGGCAAACGACCAGCTCGTTATATGTTGTTATATATTAGTACAGCAGTTCTCAATCTTTTTTGGTGACGGAACCCTTTTGGAAAGCGAAATACATGACGGAACCCTACAATAAAACTATAGTTTTTATTAAAAGTGTATTCTTTACTAATAAGCGGAATAAAAGTACCATGATTTTTTTTCTAAATTCTTGCGGAACCCCTACAGGAGTATCGCGGAACCCTAGGGTTCCGCGGAACACACTTTGAGTATCGCTTAATAGTATTAAAAATCAACAATATTTTCATTGCCCGTGTTGAAAAGGCGCAGTTTTTTTAAAGTGGAAGGTAGACAAACTAATTATTATCATGTATCTAAGACTTTTAGTCATAAAAATAAAACGTTTTCAATCCTTATTCCTTATAGTTAAAATGTGTTTAGTCTGGTTTTTGCGTTCAGTTATCACGTTAGCAAAAATAACACAATAGTTGTAGAGACTGGAGGATGAAGGTTTTAATCTTTTATGAAGAATAAGGTAAACTGTACTTTTATTACCATTTTCAGAATGCCTGGGAGAATTTCAAAACAGCCGTAAAACGACCCGTTAGATTTAGACGAATGGGCCGCGGAGGGAGTAAGTTATTTCTTTAGATGGTATCAATAACAACCTAACATATTATAATTTATACGTTTTTTTTTTCAACGCGATAATTGCTTTTATTAAATATCTACAACATAAGCAGCACTTCTAACTAGATACATTTAACCTAGCTACCAAAACACTTGGATAATCTACAAGCCATTGAAGGTCTACCGGTAGTTCAAATGTGCTAAGTCGATCACTACCAGCGGCGCAAGTACGGAAGTCGGTTCGGTAAATTTGTTGAATCGAAAAACCAGATAGATTTATCGAATGTTGCGAGTACCGAAGTCTGCGTAAAGTATTGTAGTAGCTCTTTATTCTCTTTGGATTCGACCTAGCTATTCGATAACTTTTGTCGATTGTATCGAGGCTCTATAAATTTATCGATATCAACTGTCAATTTTATCGAATTTTATCGATCGGAAAGATCCGTACTTGCGCCGCAGTTGCGATTGCCTAGTTCGATTGCAATGCTGATTTGTTGGGATTGTACCAGCATTTTGGTTACGAGTTGCATCAAGCAGGTCTGATCGAATGTTGAAAATACTTTTTTTATGCAGATATGTAAATGAGCGGGCCGTTTGCTTCATGGTATGTATAACACCAGCCCATAACAATTGCAGTGCCACTCAGAACTTTGAAACACAAAGGCCACGCGGTACAGGATACTGAAGTGCGCTCGTTACCCTGAGACATTATGTGTTAAGTATCATAAGTAATCTCATTAACTACTTTTCTCATCACACCGGAAAACGGAAATGCTTGCACATTCATGGTTGGTGGCAGAATCCACGAGCAAAGCGGTGGCACCCACCAAAACAGACACTCGCAGTAGATTTAATCCTACCACCTGGTACCACATTGTTTTACTTATATTTTGGTGCATGTTTGAGATATAGTGTAAGTAACTAAAATGTATAGATATTAAAATAACTAAATAATTTGTGGGAGGACTAACTCTTCTGCGAGTGTCCGTCTGGGTTAGTACCACCGCATTGCTCGTGAAGTCTGCCGCCAAGCAGTAGTGTGCAAGCACTACTGTGTTCCAGTTGATGAGCAAAGTAGCCAGTGAAATTACTGGGCTTATGAGACTTACTACCTAATGTCTCAGGGTAACGAGCGCACTGCAGTGCCGCGCAGGCCTTTGTGTTTCGAAGTTCTGAGTGGCACTGCAATTGTTATCGGCTGGCGTTATGCTTACCATCAGGCAAACGACCAGCTCGTCTCGTTACCAATAACATAAAAAAAAAAAATTACACATTATACAAAGTACCAAAATCGTTTCTACATATTTTTTTTTATTTGACTAAATTCTATTAATTCTATAATTCTAGGAAGAAGTTCTACAACTATTAAAACAACAGTAACCGCAACAACGATAAAAACGTTAACACAACCCAATACAATAAAGGACAGAGTATTTGCAAAAGAGACGAATTATCCGGATTATTTGTTCAAAAGAATACAACTACCCATACTGTCTTCTCCGGATTGGAGAGGTATAGAACAATGGCGAGAGTTGCAGGTGCCAAAATACGCTTTTATACAAGGTATGTAATTTCTTGGTTCCCATTGGAGGGAAGAACCCGTTGGCTGACCAGCGAGAATTCTAGACAATTTCTTCCAGCCGCGAAGACCTAGCGACCGCTGTTCTTAATCAGGTTAGAGTCGAAAACGAACACAATTTGGTTAGCCGTTAAGGCCTATAGAGTAATTTTCTATACAGGGGGCCCCAACTGCCCCACGGGTCGATTATGCAGTCGCTGGAAAGACTTGGTTGAGATTGGCATAGAGCAGAGTTCAATGGCACAAGGGGGAGGAAGCTTATACCCAGCAGTGGGACAATATGGCTGAAAACGATGTTGTTATTTACAAGATTTTAATTAACTTGCATTGTTTGCATTTAATATGTATGTAATATGTATGTGTGTGTATGTATGTTTGTTTGTTTAAGTCAAATTTTGCAAGCTAAATTTGACTTACTTCCCGGTGTTCGATTGAGCTGGAATTTTACATACATATGTAAATCGGATGACGTCACAGAGCTGATGATGGAGACGGAATATGACCATAGGAACTCTGTAACAATTATCACAACTTCTAACAATTATATAAACACAAGCACAACACTTACAAAACAGTAAATGAACTCTACACTTGTGCTTTTGTAAGACTTCGAAGTCGAAACCTAGTTGAGATTATTATGCTGGTAAAGTACCTATTTGTAATATGTGAGACATGCCTAATTTGATCTTCACAAACCAGGTTGGAGAAGAAGAATAGACGGGGTACGACAGCTTTTCAATGAAGATCATCGTGATCTATCTGAGAATACAATCACAATGGCTGGTATATACAAAAGCAAAGGTACCAATATGCTCGCTCGTGGAGAATGTCCTGCAGCAGATAGTATTTTTGGGCATCTGGGTCCAGAAATGCCAGTTGCCTCTGCGTACTGTCTTGGAGACCGCATGACGAATGATACCGTCAGCCTAACATAATCAACGACTAGTCAGAATGGAACCTCAAGTACTTTAAAGTCTCGCACTTAGAATAATATATAACGATCTTCTAGTTGAAAGTAATCTCCAGCAGGGTCAAGACCCGATCGACTCATGTCGCAAAATTGTCAATTTGGAAGTTATTATTCATGTTTGGATGTGGTAATACGAAAGATTTTGAGCCAATGTATATGCTCTATATACATATATTATAGTAAATTGTAAAGATTTGTCGTTTACCGATAATGATTTTATGGGATTACTTCTGTAAATTCTAGAACACTCTATATCTCTCCAAAATTAAATGTTGACTGATGCAAACATTTTATCACCTACATTTAGTATAGTGTGACCTTGCTGTGATTTTGTTTTATTTTTCCCATATAATTAATATATAATTTTCTCGATATCAAATAGTATGAAAAAATAATAATCAAACAACAAATTTGATTCTTAGAACCAAATCCGAGTAGACTGGGAAGAGCAATGTGCTCGCAGCCTTACCGTGGTGGACTACTTGATCAAACTAAGGGCAGAGCCTCAGTGACTAGAACTTCAACAACCCGCACATCAACTACCAGTCAATACGAATCTTCAGGTACTTTATGGTAAACTTCTTCTTCGTGGTGTGATGTGAATGTTTTTGTGAATCTGAAAAGGTGTCTCCAGGATTGCGCTGGTTTTTGAGGTACATCTGGGATTTTATACTAAGTGGTATAGGACTATTGTTCTTATTCTATATGGGGTAAGAGCTAAGGCCTGTACTAACGTCGAGCTTGGGTGTATTGTGCATCTCATCCTCCCAGTATATACCTCAACCAAGAACCACAAAATTCGAGGACATGTGACATCCACCAAGCCGCACTGGGACCACGTGGTGGATTATGGCCCATACCTCTCTCTCTGAGAGAAGGCCGTATCCCAGCAGCGGGAGCGTAAGAGGCTGATAATGATACTCAAGGAACATGTATTTTAAACACTTTCAATTTGGTCCTCAGATACAGTTACTGACAGCTACAGACAACGAGTGCTTCCTTGGTATGATGGAATACATCGTCATCCTGCACCTACTACCAGTTTACAAAACATCTCAGGTACTTCACCCAAATAATATTTATTTGTAACTAGCTCTACCCTTCGCCCACGTAATAAAAGTAGCCTAAGTTACTCCTTATAACATCAGCTATCTGCATGTGAAGTCCCGACAAAATTCGTCCAGGCGTTTCAGAGATTAGCCGGAACAAACAGACAGACAAAGATTTAAAAAATGGTGTTGTTTTTAAGTATAAGTACCGCTTATACTTTTATATGCATTTTGTAAAACGCTGTTATTGACCGACTTCCAAAAAAGGAGGAGGTTATCAATTCGTCGGGTATTTTTTTTTATGTTTGTTACCTCCGATCTCGGTCATTTATAAACCGATTTGGAAAATTCTTTTTTTATTTGAAAGGGTATACTTTCAGATTGGTCCCATAGAAATTTCATCAAAATCAGTTCAGTAGTTTGTCACTGAAATCGGTTCGTCGCTTTTTTTAAGCAATTTTTTTTTGATATTACAAACAAACACTTCAATTTTATTTATTTTTATAGACAACAATAACGAGAGAGTCGCTCTGTCTCTCAGTGACGCAAGGGCAGATTTGTTAGTTGTCGACACTAAACTCATAACTTGTCTAAACATATCTAACCATTTGCAGAGATGTTTCACATTGGCCTGACGAACCGCTTCTTATATTTCAGAGCTGGACTACGAGAGTAGACGTAACGTGTTAAAACAATGGATGAAACGCTTTATAATGGTTCTAAGTTCGAGTCCACCAAGTATACCAGTCCAGCAAAATGTCACAAACACTTTCACCAGTACTAGCACCTCCTACTAGAAGAAACACTGCGAAAATTGAACCTGACATCATAAGAATAGTTACAAATGATCTAATTGACACTAAGCCTTTGTATTATTAATTAATGAACGCATTGGAACCTATTAGTCGCTTTTATATTTTACTGTCCTCCATTCTGCCGTCGTAGAGCGGGTGTGGCCGAGCGGGAACTTGTGCGACTTTCAATCTGACGCACCATAGTTCGAATCTCGACTCGGCCCGCAGCAATGACTTATATCAAGTTATGTCCGGATTATTCACACTCGCTCTAAAACGGTGAAGGAAAACATGGAAAACCGGAATGTTCAAGAACCACAAAATTCGAGGACATGTGACAGGCACCAAGCCGCACTGGGCCCGTGTGGTGGATTATGGCCATACCTCTCTCTCTGAGAAAAGGCCGGTATCCCAGCAGTGGGAGCGTAAGAGGCTGATAATTAGTCTGCCGTCACGTTGCAAGGAAAGTAAAGTGGAAGAAGGATGTTCATGCTACAACGGTTTTTTTTTCTTCGGAACTTGGACACCATGCCTACGCTGTGCTGTAGTGCGCTCGTTATTTGAGACATTAGGTATTAAGTCTCATAAGCCCAGTACTTAGCTATTACTATGTGTCATCAGCCCAGTAATTTCACTGACTACTTTGCAAACTGGAACACGGCAATGCATGCACATTACTGCTTGGCGGCAGACTACACGAGCAAATCTGTGCACCCTGATACTCGCAGAATGGTAGGTCCTACCACGCTATCATCGATAGAAACTTAAGAGTGTCTACATTGATTTCCATACATTTTGCTTTCCTATTGTCTCGTAAACGCATCCATTAATAGTTATCATTTTCAAGTTTTGCAATCAACCGCTTTTACTGGAACTTTTACCGTTTAAACGCAGTTTAAAATTGACTGATTGAAAGAAACGGACACTTTTTTATTTTATGACATATATTTTATAGTGTTAACCGACACTAGCGGATGTTCACATAAATATATACATCACAAAAATGTCGCTTCCAACAGGATTCGAACCTGCGTCTTCTGGCTTGCCGGGTCAGACGCCTTAACCACTAGGCTATGGGAGCAATCAATGTTGGCTACGAAATTCTTGATATGATGTATTTCTTTTCGGCTTTTTTATTTTACGACAGTGTGGGTTAATACTACGAGTACAGTATGGTATGGGCTATTATCCCGCTTGCACAAACCTGTTATACATATTATTACAAATTTCTAAGTTGACAGTGTTAGGATCAAGTCTAGAGAAATTGTGATAGCATAATATATAGGAGCATAAGTAATTTCTTCTCTCTCCTTTCAATTGTTCCCTTCTCTATATTTGTAAGTGTTCCATCTATCCGTTTCCCGAAAAATTTGTACCTCAGAACAGTTTTTGTATAACTACACCTTGCCCTAAGAGTAAGACTGTATAAATATATTCATATCTATTCTATTTGTTATTCTGTGGTGTACAGTTCCTTGGAATAAATGGTCTTCTTTCTTTCTTTCTTTCTATATCACTATTGAAACTAAACAGACACTAACTCGTAAGTATCTATGTGGTGCAAGGTATCAGCTAAAAGCGATTTTATAAATTACAAAGGTAGATTATGTTTATTATCAGGTGTTTCATAGCAATAACAGTTTGACATCTCGTACTACTCATTAATGTAAATTAAATTGTGAAATTCTTTTGGAAAAACTTTTATTACTATTATTGTTAGGTATATTCACAACATCTCCCTTAGTGGACACTGCATACCAAAGACTATAAATAATCTGTGCTGCATACCCTACTGGTGGAGTACTTGGAAATTTAAATTTCTAATTGACTCACTAATTTGTTCAGTAGGGACGATGGTAATTAAAATTCCCGACGTCCACAATAGTAAAAAGGCAGACTAATATATTTATATTCAATGTTTCCAGAAATTGAATATACATATATTATTGGGGATGAAGGGAAATTTTAACGTTTCCTATGGCCTAATAAATAGTAATACGAAAATAGTAGGTTATTATGAAGGAACTTAGATGATAAATTCTGCAAAATAAAAAACTTATATCTCTGCAACTATTCGGTAAAAAATGGGTAATAACTGTTTAATTATTTATGCTCCATCTCATAGCTTGAATCACGCCATAATATCTTGTTATTATTTCTCGTTAGTTCCACCAATGCGATGCGCATTGAATTAGTTATTTACACAGTTTAATATATTATAATATTGTCATTTAATTCAAAGAAACAGATGTGTATTCAAAACATTGTCTTTATTAAATTACTCATAACTCAGCTGAGTTACGAGTACTGCAGCACTTAATTAAAATGTACCTGTTAAAAAGAAGGCCTGTGATCCCTTGGCTAGCTCTTCTAGTTGTAGTGTCTGTAGCTATCCTGTACATTTTTCAAAGGAATGAGGAGCCTGTTCCAGAACCTTATTTCATAAATTGGACCATAGTTGATACCATATCCTGCCACTATGTGACTGAAGGAGACGCCTTACCATCCGCAGAAGATATAGAACCACCTGCAGATTCTATATTCTTTCATGAAACTTCGTGCCGAGGAGGTTTGAACTCGAGGCAAGCTTGCGCCGTGGAATCTGTTGCTAGAATACATCCAGAGCGCAACGTGTACGTCTTCTTCAACTCGCCTATCTCGGATTTTGTTCTTAAAAGGAGTTGCCTATCAAAATTAGCGCAGTTCCGAAATGTTAAGCTAGCGCGAGTTCATATAGCGGAATATGCGAAAGGTACTCCGCTAGGAAAAATGCTGGCTGATAAAGAGAACAACCGAAGCCACTATCGCATTGAGCATACGGCTGACATGCTCAGATTCGTCACTATGTATAAGTATGGGGGATTGTATCTTGACACTGACATTATAGTCGTCAAACCTTTAGATGATTTGGGGAAGAATTGGGCGGCTAGGGAAAGCAATGACATGGTGAACGTAGCGGCCATGGCTATGGGCACGGACGAACTTGGCCATTACCTGGCTTCAGCTGTTCTTAAGTAAGTAATAGATTAATAGTAATATATTTTTACGTGAGTTTTTTTGTTTTACATAGTGATGAAAAGAGTGAATCGTTAGCCAAAATTAGCAATTTGAAATGCCACAGGCAGGCCACGTCACCACATGGGAAGAAAGGTTCTCGAGTGGCGACCACGAACCGGAAGACTTAGTGTAGGCTGGCCACCCACCTCGGGCCTCGAGGTGGCGCGCGCGTGTTGCCGCGCGCCCCTTAGGGCGGTGGATACGGCGATGTAGTACGTGGAGTACGTTGTCGCCGGAGGTGGGGTCCCACAACTGGGACCAGCGCGTCGCCGGGCCGCGGTTGGCTATTAACATGGGCCCGCAGCCCGGCATTGTGGCGCAGAGGAGGAACACACGTCGGTTTTTTAGTTGGTAGGTCGGCGTCATTAGCCGGAGTCCAACATAACCACCAGTTGCCCTCGCAGCTGGTGGTATCCATGAGGATTTTTAGCGACGATAAAAAAAAAAGGCCGGCCACCCACAATATGTACCGACGACCGTATCAAAACCGCAAGGAACCATAGGATGCAAGAGACGAGTAGCCGATCCAAGAGGCGTTTTATGGGAGAGGCCTATGTTCAGCGGTGGATGTCTTCCGTCTGCTGATAATGATGATATTCTTATTCTTATTCTAGGTGGGGGCGATAAGGCCTACACTGACGTCCCGCTTGGGGTGTATTGTGCATTTCCCCCTACCAGCGTTTACCCTAGCCAGCCCAACTCCTTTATGTAACGGAGTGCGGCCTTGGGGCGCTGGCAAAGCTGCCCCAGTAACGTTGATGTAGGTGTTGTGCTATATGTCTGAATGAACGTTATTTACTTTTACACCCCACTAGTGTAGGTTAAAAGCGTTTTGTAGTATACTAAATAATATGTGTCATTGTAAAAACAATTTGTTTTCATGAAATTACACATACGTAAGCGCTAATGTTTTTTGTCTTATGTATCGGAGACATAATTATACCGGCATTATGTTGACATTGAACATTGAACAACACCCATTAACAATAAGCAAGCTGATGCAAACATTGCCATAGAAATTAAATGTTTTTAATATTGGCATTTATAATTTCAGTAGGTAAGTATCATACTTCTTTTTATATCAGTACTAGCTTCTGCCCGCGGTTTTCACCGAAGGAACCGTGCATTTTTCCGGGATAATAAGAAGCCTATGTTACTCTTCGGTCCATAAACTATATCTATACCAAAAATCGTCAATCCGTTGCTCCGTTATTGCGTGAAAGAAGGACAAACCAACAAATCAATAAACCAACAAACACACTTTCGCATTTATAATATTAGTAGGGATAGGGGTGTTAGTTATAGGGATGGATTGTATGTACTCACATAAAGAGATGGCACCAATTTTTAAGAAGATTCAAAAACCTGAATTGAATTCTCTCTCGTACCATTATTGACTCCGGTCAAAAACTTAAGCTAAGTATACGTAAATATGTGTGTTTCAGAGAAATCAATTCAGACTTCCAGCCAGACCAATGGGCGTACAATGGTCCATGGGCCTTGAGCCGTGTACTGTGGAAGTTCTGCAACAATTCAAACACTGTCGAGCTCTCCGGTGACATTTGTCATGGTAACATTACTGTTTATTCTCAGTATCTAGAAAAAGATTAAAAACTAAGACCGGCTACGGAAAAAAAATCAGAGACCTCCACTTTTTTGTATGTCAAATTCGTCATATTAATTTTATGTAGCCTATGTCACCTGGACGAATCGCAGCGCTCGCGTCATTTTTTCGATACGAGCGGGTCATTTGCCTAATGGACATCTCACAATGTAAGCATAACACCAGCCCATAACAACTGCAGTGCCACCCAGAACTTTAATGCGGTTGAACCACGTGGCTAGAGGGCTAAGGCCTGCGCGGAACTGCAGTGCGCTCGCTACTCTGAGATATAATTTCCCTGACTAATTTGCTTATTAAACCGGAAGTAATGTTGCACATTACTGCTTGGTGGCAGACTACACGAGCAACTCCACTCAGCACTCGCCCAAAAGTTAGTCCAATACCAGTGTGAGTGTGACGCACACAAATTCCTACGCGAAAGTTCTATAATACATAGGTATAGGAACCAATCAAGTTGCCAGTTTGTTGTCGCGAGTTGCCAATCGCAGCTATTTTTCAGAAAACGTTTCCGTGAGTGTGCGATGGAATTTCATAGCTTAATTCCTTCAACTCCATTCTATCATCGCACGACCAGACGCTCAGCAATGTGAGCCTATTGAATTATTGAATATACAGCATGAATTTGAATTGGTACCTACGCTATTCTGAAAGAGGATCTAGATTGAACCTTTTCGGAAGAACGTACCGATACCTGGAGGTCAACCACATTTGTAATACGAGGTTTTGAAATTCGGAATTTTTCATTGAACAAATGGCGTTAAACGTTTACGTCAAAATTCTACTGCAGAATTTCCGGGCAGCCCTAGATCAGCTGATTAATATGATGTTGAAATGATGATGTTGATTAGAAGAGACATAGAAACAATTCCGAAAAATGCCGCATACTTCACGTTTGAACTAATTTTTTTTGTATGGGAATTTGGCATGACGCAACGGAGGTTCTTGCAACTTGTGGACAACCATGGTTATAAATCCTAATCACCCCACTCCAGGATAACCGAAAAATTCAAACTCACCTGTGTAGTAAAAAATATCATGCATGATTTCATACGCAGGCCTACGTTCAAACAAACCAAAAATTTTTGCTCGATATTCCTAAAAAATACGCTGAATAACTTTTTACCTATTTCCAGGTTTCCAAGTCTACAACCCAGACAAAATCTATCCCATCAATTGGTCAGAATATTACAAATACTTCGTTCCCGGGGACCTACCACTGGAGAAAGTCGTGGACGCCTACTCTCATCATCTGTGGAATCGACTTACGAATGACTTGGAAGTAGCGGTCGGCTCGCCATTCGAAAAAATTGCGAATAAACATTGCCCTACGATAAAAGCGATGTTTGGAGAGCGTTTTGGCTCATAGATCTTTAGAGGTTAAACGTGGGATAAACCTAGAATAGAACTGCTGCGCAGAGGTCCAGTTGCCAGAACACGCCGATGAAATGTCCTTGTCGAGAAACTTTTGACAGCTAAGAAAAAGGAACCATGCTAAAATTCTACAACGCTATGGTCGGTCGCATCACCGTGTTTTCCTTCACAAAGAGTCACTTTCTTCAAAATTCAAATCACAATTCACACTTCGACAAGATAAAATTAAAAAATTTAAAACCCTCAACTTAAATAGTGGATTATCTTCAAACAGCTGAAATGATTTTTTTAAACATAGCTAAGAACAATTTCGATCAAGACATATCTCAAAAAAACGGTCCTTCCGTTTAGGAGTGACGCCAGTTGCCACAGACAGACACACTCTTCCCTCTTTTTTCGTCGGAGGTTAATAATCTCATGGTATGATTTGGTCCCTTGACCTTAATCTGACTTGATTTGAAAAATATAGTTCACTTAACCTTTGTATATAGCAACTCTTCGTAAGTGTGTGCACTATTAGTGTTATCAAGAATTCACATAGTGTATTATCGATAATCTATGAGATTTTATCTACTAGTAGGTATAATGCAATATTCCGAACAATAAAGAACATTGTTATAATACTATAAATATAACTAGCTGCTGCCCGCGGTTTCACCCGCGCGTAGTTATTGGAATTCATGGTTTTTATTTTTGCGCGGAACCCTAATTTTTTTTATGAAATAAAAGTAGCCTATGTTACTCCTTGTAATATCAGCTATCCTTAGGCTTACATTAGGTGCTACTTATCTAGGCATCGTCTTATTCTTTCTTTATATTTTATAGTGTTAACCGACACTAGCGGATGTTCACACAAATATATACATCACAAAAATTTCGCTTCCAACAGGATTCGAACCTGCATCTTCTGGCTATCCCGGCCAGACGCCTTAACCAACTAGGCTATGGGAGCAATCGATGTTGACTGCGAAATTCTTGATATGATGTATTTTGTTTTTCCGGCTTACAAGCCGTTGCTCCATCTAGCAGACCCGCTTTGTAGCGATTGCCTTATTCGTCGTTGGTGAAGATAGGCTCATAAGACCGGCTAGTTTAAGCGGTGGCTAATTTCTTTACGAGATTTCTATAAGCAAGACTGTTTATGTTTAAAAATAGTGACTGGGTAGTGAGTATGTGAATGTATACAAAAACAATTTATGGGAACTAGCCCCATACCAAGCAAGCGTCAGATCTATGTTTTGACTTAAGGCAATTGTTTTTAAAACTAATAATAATTAATGAATGAATCATCGAGGAGAGGTAAATTTTTAATTGCAATTTGCTATAACAGTTCCATCTCAATGTGACAATAGAGTACGCTCCAATTTAAAAAAAGATTTCGGTATTGTGAAATTTATTCAGTTATTTTTTTTCTCAACGGGCTATTGCCTTTTTTAACTGAGTACCTACATCTTTCGTAACTACAAGTTGGATATTTTACGAGCCATTGTAGGTATTACAAATGTGAAATAAACAAAATTGTGATTTTTAAAGAAAATGCAACGTGGTCTCAAAAAGTAGCTATCATTAATTGTGTCAATATTATTTATACAGATAGTAAGTGATAATAAAACAAAAAATACATATGTAGTATGTAAATTAAAAAAAAAATAATATAAAATAAAATTTAGTGACACATGCGAAATGGCAGCGCTTTCATATAACATGAAAATTTGCCGATTACTTATTTACTTAGCTACTTTTCTGTGGACGCTAAACTACGTAGATGGAACATTTGCTCATTTTTTGAATAATTTACCGGTTAAAATGAAGGTGAGTTGCTTATTTTACTTTAAAGTTATACTAGCTTCTGCCCGCAGTTTCACCCGCGTTCCCACAGGAACCGTGCATTTTTCCGTGATAAAAATAGCCTAGGTTACTCTCTGGTCCATAAACTATATCTATACCAAAAATCACGTCGGTCTGCAGTTGCTCTATTGCTGCGTGAAAGAATGACAAACCACTGTTGGTTTGTTCTTCTATCTGTACCAATAAACCTATAAACACAATTTCACATTTATAATAATATGGATCGATTTTAGAGATTTATTTTTCATGATATTGTTAGCAACCATTATTATCACTTAATCTCAAAAGACGATAAATGTTCGAAGGTGCGATTCTAGGCTCGTGATCCCACCGTCTCTGACCCACTATTACTCGTAGTCCCACTAATCCTGAAAACATGGGCTCGTGCTCCCACTGCTTGGTGGGACCACCAGTCACGGCTATAGAGCACGACTCGTGGTACCTCTGCTTGGTGGGACCACTAGTCATGGCCCTATAAAGTACGGCGTGGTTCCACTGATGACAGTAATGTAATTGTGACTACTTTAATATCGAGCTTCATGCATGAGCATAAAGGTCTTGCATGCTAAATGGATAGATTGGCCCTTCTGCTCCTTTTTATTTTGTGGATCAGGTGAAATTGTGGTCTAATGCTGACATATCGAGTTTAAAAAATGTGTTTTTAATGACGTTAATAACCTCTTTTTCAGGATGCATTTGAATCAGTTTGGGGTACGATTAAGTCAAGTTTGCGCCCTCGTATTTTTAATGATGCGAAAAGGCCTAAAAAGTTTGTGCTGCATTCTGCAATTTCTGAGAGTAAGTACATGGCCAAATAAAATCTGCTTGCACAGGTATTTTAAACATACATAAACATAAACATAAACGCTTACACACTCATACCCCCGCACTAGGATTCCCTGTGTCGCAGGTGGCATGGACATACACAGATACACATCACAAACATCCAAGACCCGAGAACAAACTTTATGCTTACACAAAATCTGCCCCGGCCGGGAATCGAACCCGGGACCCCTCGCCTTACAGGCGTTACTACCAACTTAGCTACGGAGCCGTCTTTTAAAAGTTACCAATGTTCATACTTATGATAATATTATGTTTGCTATCTCCTGAGTGCTAAAAGAGCCGGCTAAGGGAATATCCAGGGAATGAGCAAAAGCATTCACCTGGGTCGTCATCAAAATCTACTGCGATCACCAAGACAGACGCCTGCCAAGCAAGTGTTTTTTTAAGTAAACTAGTGGCAAAACATTTGTAACACTGGGGGCGTTGTCAGTGCATTGCTGGCCCTTGAAAACTCGTTTGACACTCATCTCGAAGGACTGCATTTACCCATTTTGTTGAAGAAAAACCTGTGGAGGAGTTCGTTCCACGTTTTGTAAGTTTGCGAGAGAAAGGATTGCATAAATCGATTGGTACGACACTTCCAGGACTCGATTATGTGTGATTCGATGATGTGTTTTGTGCCGGTGACGAGATATTCGGTGATACAACTGCTACGGTGTGATGAGATGGAAAAGCTCTTCCGAGCGTTCCCCGTTGTATGTCTCTGCGAAAATTAAGCAGTTCCAGGAGGTCCGTGAGTTCAGGGTTGTCGACAGGATCACTCTACGTTGTATTGCGTCGAGAGGCTGGTTGTTAACCCAGACTTAGTAAATAAAAAAAATGTTCATTTAATTAACAAAAAAAAAATAAGTTAACATCTCAAAAATTTCACTGCCAACGGAATTCGAAACCGCAGCTTCCATTAATCCGGGTAACTAATCTGTGGGAACGAATGATGTTGGCGATGAAATTCTCGAGACTTCTTTCTTTCTTTCGGCTACTTTGTTTTGTTTGAAGAAGTTTCTTGGAACTTTGTAATTCGCAGCCCTTGAGTCAAAAACTGCATCTGCCTCGAAGCCAATTCTAACAGTGATACCTGTACTCCCTAAACCGCGGTACAGGTTTCAAGGGCTTTGGAGAAGAACTCTGAACAACAATGTAGCTACTTATTTGAGCAGTAAGTCTCTCATTTTTTAAACTTAAAAAAAAAAAAAAAATTCCTCTGAGTTTTAATTCGACTGTATTTTTAACACGCTTCTACTAGCTTCATTTGAAGCTAACTTACAAAGTAATGACATCTTGAAAGCCAATTTGAATCCCTACTATATCCAAACTAATCCATACTATCCATACTAATATTATAAATGCGAAAGTGTTTTTGTTGGTTTGTCCTTCTTTCACGCAGTAACGAAGCAACGGATCGACGTGATTTTTGGCGTAGATATAGTTTATGGACCGGAGAGTAACATAGGCTACTTTTTATCCCGGAAAAATGCACTATTCCTGTGGGAACGCGGGTGAAACCACGGGCAGAAGGTAGTCTATTTCTAATAGTAGTATAGAAATATAATTCTTTGTATTGGTAATAATATGTAGTTTGGATGAGAATACAATAATTTTATATCATGGCGCTGATCTGATGTTAGGTTCTGAATACAATAAATAATTTTAATTAGTACAAAAAAGTACGATAACTGATTTAAAAATTTTTTTTGTTACAGATTTAACAACTCCAGTGATAATAATTCATGATCGAACAGATACGGTCCCTCCAAAAAATGCACGGAGAAGTTCTTTTTATAATGTAAATGGTAAAAAGAATATGTTAACACTTGTTTTTGAGGGGGAACAATATTAAAATTCATATAATTTTTAACTACGGAAAATACTCTGCAATAGTAATTCTGCGAGTTTCCATCTGGGTTGGTACCACCGCTTTGCTCCTGAAGTCTGCCGTCAAGCAGTAATGCGTACCATTAGGCAAAAGACCAGGGTGTCCACTTACCAAAATTTATAAAAAAAAATGTGCAACTGAGCCGACGTGTTACACTTTTGAGCACATCGTCACTTCCCATCACGTAAGATGGTCAAAAGCTATTCAGTTTGGAATAAAAAACACTCTTGTGAGGATATAAATACAATAAATATATACAACATATACCTGTATCGTTCTCTACCCTACCATATTTCCCTTCATGAAGTATTCTCCATCGAAAACTGAGAGGTTTTTTCCGGCATTCGACGAGTCAAGGGCTCCTGAGTATCCCTCGTGAGCCGTATTCCATTATTTCCCCTTTCCTCGGCCACACAACAGCTGAATGGATATCCCCAAATACTCGTGAGTGGGAAATATTTCCCCATATAAGTGGTGTCGCGATGTGCTACAATAAAAGTATTCCTGACATTTCCCTCGGACTTGACAAGGGTATAAAACTTTGGACATCTGTCTCACCTGAGACGGTTTTGGTGCAAGTCATAAGCTTATGACTGTGGTCTCTCAGGGCCTTTTTTATGTTATTTGGTAACGAGACGAGCTGGTCGTTTGCCTGATGGTAAGCATAACGCCGGCCCGTTATAAAAGACACACAGACAAACATTTTAAAAATGATTGTTTTGTTATAGATACCATATATACTTGCATATGCATTTGGTAAAAAGCTGTTATTTTGATATTACAAACAGACATTTCAATTTTATTTATTTGTATAGATAGATGGATTCCCGCAAAGTAACGCCTGATTCCATCAAATTCCTATGTGTAAGAGAAATGTACTTACTTATATAAATTGCTTAATTTAATAAATAATTAGAAGTTACAAACTGACTTAAAGTGAGTAAATATTTGCACGTCTGCTTGTAAGCTGAATAAACAGACCAATTGTATTAAATTTAATAGGATTATATTAAATGTGACCTGGTAGCTCTATGACTATAATCTAGCAAATAGAATTATTTGATTTGATAAACCTTGGAGGAGTTTCAATTTACCAAAGAGTTTACATATTATTATACCTACTTGTATACACTGCATTTAAATCATTGAGAATAATTTTTCACATACACACACATTATATGAATACAGAAGTAATTTAGAAAATGTCGATGACAACACAGAAATATTATATCAGTGTTCCATAACCACAACCAGAAAACCTAGACCTATAATCCAAGTTTCGCATGAGAACGCAATCGTCAAATGCTGGCGGGGGACGAGGGAAGACGGCGCGTTGTGATTGGTCAGTTTAAAACTCATATATCAGACGACTGAATACGGCGTTTTGTGATTGGTTCGGCTGGGCGGCGTTAAGCAGTGATAATGCTTAACTTTGATTGCTTAACCCCTCGAATGTCGGCCGGCACCACGTAGGCCAGGCGGCAAAAAAAAACAGTTAGCCCTTATTCAGTTGTGATAAGGTTCAAAATAGCTTGAACTAATAAAATAATAAAATTGCTAACTATATTGAACCTTAATGACGCTTAATGTCGGCAGGTACCACGTAGGTCCGGCGATAAAAAAAAACAGTTAGACCTTATTCAGTGGTGATAAGGTTCAAAATAGCTTGACCTATAATAAAATTAGTATTAAAATTGCTAAGGTGGGGGAAACAGGTATTTTTCCCCCGCGCCAGCTTCTTTGGGACCCTCGACATTGGATGGGTTAAGCGAGAATGGCCGGAACGCACCGATACGTATTCGTAGTTAAGTTTTCAATGGATGATAGCTGCTAGCGAAGTGAGTACTAGAAAATGCCCTACCAACACTAGACCATGAGAGCTGTCAAATCTTTGACCTGAATTATTTTCGTTTGATACACTTAATCGCTATCTTCTTTAGACTTGTGGCCATACTATACGAAAGTACTTTTTGTAACGGGATATTTTGTGACGCAAGTACTTAAGATGCAGGTCCATATTGGACACGGTATGCTATTCACCCTAAATTGTATCCATGCCCAAACACAAACATTGAGGTAATGATATTGAAGAATATTGGACAATATCGGAGACGATTACAGGTTTTAAAGTGAGTTGACCTTTGTTAAAAAGATGTTTTTTTTTGATGATGAAAAATTCCAAATTTCAAAAACTCGTAAAGCAAATGTTGTTGAACTAAATAATTCTCTATCCCTTTCGGGATCATGTACCAATTTAAACTTAGGCTGTAAATTAATTTCTTGATTTATGTTTTACTAGCTGCTGCTCCGCGGTTTCACCCGCGCGGATTTTTTGGATTACACGGTTTTTATTTTTTTGCACGGAACCCTAATTATTTTTCTAAAATTAAAGTAGCCTATGTTACTCCTTGTAACATCAGCTATCTGCCAGTGAAAGTCCCGTCAAAATCGGTCCAGCCGTTTCGGAGATTACCCGGAACAAACAGACATACAGACAGACAGACAAAAATTTTAAAAATGGTTGTTTTGGTATATGTACCGTATATACTTTCATATGCATTTAGTAAAAAGCTGTTATTTTGATATTACAAACAGACACTTCAATTTTATTTATCTGTATGGATTAATTCAAACATTTTATATTGAACTACCCTCTCTGGTTATAATGCTAGCCTGAATTAAAAGTATGTGTCAAACGATATAAAAGGACAAGTACTCAAGCTACACGTACATACATATTATACATATACTATGTATATCATAATATGAATTTCAAACATGTGACGCTAACTTTCCCGAGGCATATTCATACTCAAGAAGTTACCAACCAAAAAAAGTTATTTAAATTCAAATAGAATCTGATTCACTTTTATACGAGCACTAAAAAAATGTCAACTCAGCAATATAATTTTACCCTGTGATCTTCAAACCGTCTAAAATATTATATTCGATTCAATGCTTAGAGACCCTACTATTCATATTCTATGACTATTTATACTGGCCGTGGCTTTAGTGATAGGCGGAGCGGGAAAACTATAAATTATAAAGTAAGAATCTGTTATTGGCAATATGTACAAGCAAAAATGTTTTAGTTTATAGTGTTTACCTAAGTGCTGTTGATTCTGTGAATAATAAATTAAAAAAAAAATACTAGTTTCTTTCTGCCCGCGGTTTCACCCGCGTGAAGATTACCATAGGAACCATGTTTTTTTCGCAATATAAAGAATCTTATATTACTCACGGGTCTAACTATCTTTAGGGAATTAAAAATCACATCGATCCACTACTTAACTGTGATGCTGCGTGAAAGAAGAACAAACAAATAATTACATTTTTGCATTTATAATATATCATGACCATCATCATCAGCCGGAAGACGTCCACTGTTGAACATAGGCCTCTCCCATAGAACGCCACTTGGATCGGCTACTCGCCTCTTGCATCCAACGGTTCCCCACGGTTTTGACAAGGTCATCGGTCCACCTAGTGGGGGGTGGCCTACACTACATCTTCCGGTTCGCGGTCGCCACTCGAGAACCTTTCCCCGTCGGTTATCGGTTCTGCGAGCGATGTGGCTGAGATTATATAATATTTAGTACCTACGGATTCATGTTAATTCTGGCAACTAATAGTTTTACTTTTTTTTAAAATCACTTTATCCATTACATACTGGTATTTACATGTACGTGGGGGTGGACGGCAGATTACGTTCAGCCCTAAACAAAGCTGGATTGGTGACTAGCTCAAAGGCACTAAGCACTGCAGCATTGCTATGACTGGTAATGAGGTTCGTATTACATGCGGTGTACCATGTTATATGAAAAGTTAAATCTGCTTGAACTGTCATTGGAATTGAAGATTAGAACAGAATAGGCCTGGAGCATGAAAACACTGTTTAAAGTTGACCTTACTCTAGCTGACACTGTTTTAACATGAGAAAGGTTATACCCAGGGCCGGATTATCTATAAGGCAAAGTAGGCAACTGCCTAGGGGCCCAGAACTGACTAGGGGCCCCGCACGCCCGAAAACAAAAGAAAATTTTTCTTCGAGTGAAAATTAAATTTGAAGATTTGTATGTAACAAACTGTAGTGTGTACGTAGCCTAAGTGATAGATATAAGCAGCTAGTTACTAAACCAACGTCAAAGGGAGCACACGTCTTTCAATTCTTCAAAATTATAGCCGATCCCGGGTGCCGACGTGCCCGATGTCGCCCACGCCGACGTCCGGCATGGCAAGGTCGCCATGTAGAGGCAGCAGGTTGCCGGGGATTGGGCGAAATTGAAAGACGTGTGCTCCCTTTGACGTTGGTTTATTAACTAGCTGCTTATATCTATCACTTAGGCTACATACACACTACAAAACCATCAATGACAATATTTTATAACATTACAGTTAGAAAAGGGGGCCCGAGACGTGCCTTGCCTGGGGCCCCGACATGGTTAATCCGGCCCTGTATATACCTACTACTGTTTTTAAAACTGAAAATTATAAACAAGTACATAAAACTTAGCTTGTCTTGAGTTTTCATTCCGACTAAGATAGGTATAGCAACATGAGAGGCATATATATGAAAATGAGCGAGAAAATAGAGACATAATTATTTCACCTATCCCGCTCTCGCTACCGCTTCACCTTACCCAATCTAAAGGTTCCCTTCTGACGGTCCAGAAGAGACGACTTTGATCATTGGAACTATTGCTATTACAACCGTTCTCGAGTGACCCATAGAAATGGCGTATTTTGTGACAGAAGTGCCATGCTTCCAGATTAAAGCCCCTTTGAAGTGTCTTCGGAATATCGTAAAACATGATTTTATGCGGTCACGGCAGCCGCCATTTTTGGTAGCTCTGGTCGCAATTTTTTCAGGATATTTCTACGAGGTCATGTGTAAGCGAAGAAAATTGGACGGGGGTAAAGTATGTTATTGCTATTTTCGGTTTCAGATCGTTTTTCTTACATTTTGGAGGGTTCGAATGGAAAGCTGACGCCAATATGATATGCCAAAGTCAAACGCGTCCTCAATATTTTTTTGTTGTCCTTGACCCATGTTTTTTGTATTATGCTACCAAATTATTGGTTCGGCAGTGGCAATCAACTCAGTAATTATTTTAAGACGCGGTCTTATCGTGATTTTAAGTTCGTTTTTCACCCGCTCATTCCTCAGTCAATTTTTTGCCTAATGCCCCTTGTTTTAAGTCGAAAATTGCAAATCACACTTGTTGGTGATGATGTCTTGGTGTTCGAAGTTGTTGTATATTTTTGCGGGTTTTCATTTAATTACTTACAATATATATATAAAATTAAAAATCTAATTCGGTACTCCCTTAGACAACTAGCTTGGCTATTTGTTTTGTAAAAAAAAAAGTGGGTGTCGTCGCTGAAAATTCGGAGTACTCGAATTTATGCAGCTTTTTGAGCTGACTATTTTTATTTATTTTTTTAAAGAGAAACCGGATATCTATTTGCAATTATATTTCGGTTCTCCGCCTCCACAGAGTTTTGCCTACCTACAGTATTTTTTATATCTCACCGTTTTGTTTTTGTTACCAACACACTAAGCGTTTAGAAATACCTCTTTTAGTTGATTTCGGAATAATACCGCGCCTTAATAGTTTAAATAGTATAGAATAAAGGTTCGTCGTCATCATTATTAGTTTGTTGTCAGTTGTTTGTCATTATCATTGCCATAATACACCACGCTTGGCAGACGTCTTGGTGATCGCAGTAGACTATGATCGTGACCGAAGAGAATGCTGTTGCCCAGTCCCTGGATATTCCCTTAGCCGATTTTTACGGCACCCACAGGAAGAGAGAGGGAGATATTATTTTTAAGCTGATACCTCCTGGCAGAAAAGTTAGTGCTGCTTAATATTTGCGGCATTAATTCCAAATAACATCAACGTACTTGACGGCCTTATACCAAAAATAACTCATCTTATGACCTACGTCGTTCGTAATAGGAAATAACTTTTTTTAGAGTTCCTAGTACGTTTCCCGTCGCCAAAACTCCGTCTACATCAGTCTTCCGGATTGATATGGTTTCTGAACGAATTTAAATGAACTTATAAAGTTCATGGTGCTAGCCAAAGAATGGATGAAGTTAGAATGTTTTTAAGATATGTACGGTCTTACCATAAAAAAATTAAACACACCCGAAACCTGTGTTAAACTTTGTTATCCTAAACATGACTTAGTCACGTGTTTAAAAACGAGCAACCAAAAATCATGATTTAAGTAGTGTTTAACTGTTGTCTAACTCCAGTCTGTTGTGACATTTGAGTGAACCAACAAATTTTCAGTAAAGGTGTGATTGGAGTCCGTAACGAGGCCTAATTTAAAATAGTAACTATTAGCGTGTTATCACAAAAAATATCTTTTAGGCACCTGTTTAGCTAGACAGTGCCTGAAAATAAACGCCTGCAATGATTAGAAATTTCAATTTTTTTATACTCTTTGATAACGAGACGCTGGTCATTTGTTTCACGGTGAGCCTAACAATTGCAGTGCCACTTAGAACTTTAAATACAAAGTCATGCGTGGCACTGCGGCCACACTCTATCTGCTTTATGCTTACCATTAGGCAAATGACAAACTCTTTTCGATGTCCAATAGAACAAAAAAAATAGTCAAATGAACAGTTCTACCAGAATCTTCCAAACATCCTTGGTATGTTGGAGTGCCTTCGATTCGTTCAGTATTGAATTTACATTTCGCTCGAGTGGTTTTGGCCAGCAGCCAGTAAGGACCTGATGAGTTACTGCTTTCATACATTTGTCACATTTCTTTTATCCCACTTTTGATGTCAGCTAGATACAAGTGTTTGGATGGAGACGTAAACAAAGAGAGGTATGAGTAATGGTTAAAGAATCCTTTGTTTTGTTGTTGAAGATTTTATTTCTCGTCGCGTTAACCTTAAGGTTGTGGGAAATTTATGGCATCGAAATTTTTTGGTAGATTTTTTAACATTGATGTAAAAACTTTTGTATTGAAAGGTTACTATTGAGTTTCGTTTATGGAAACCTTTTTGCTAGAAGAGAGTTCAGTTATATGTCTTGCAGTACAATACATATTAAACTATGTATTTATTGCAAACCACAAACATGCAGTATCTAGTTGTCTAGTATAGTATGTATGTATATTAATTTTATTTATAGCTCAATATGATCTAAATTGTACCTAGTACAAAGAGATCTTATCGCTTAGTAGCGATCTCGTTCTTTTTTATTCTATTTGGGAATGAGACGAGCTGGTCGTTTGCCTGATGGTAAGCATAACGCCGGTCCATAACAATTGCAGTGCCACTCAGAACTTTGAACCACAAAGGCCTGCGCGGCAAACTATCTACCACTTCAAATATTTCCCTACTTAGACCAAAGCTCATTCGAACTCCTTATTCTCCTTTGAACTTACCCAAATTGGATCCAAAATGTTTCAAATTAAAGAATAAATCAATAAACCATTCCTTATCCCCGTCAGTGAATAATCGGCAAAGTATTTCCGGCGTTAGAGGTATTTTGAACGATGCAGACAGTCAGATAAAAGATAAAAACACTTCAAAAGATATAATAAACCCTCTTTTATATCCGGCGGATATCCTCCCAATAATAACTGGCACGGCGGAGTACACTTTATAACTTCAAGATATAATAGTCGAGGAGACACCAAACACATTTTATAAAAAGTTTTTGAGATAGTAGCAATTTTTATAATGCTATTTTTTATGAGACGAATGAATCGTTTGGGTGATGGTATGCATAACGCCAGCACATAACAATTGCAGTGCCACCAGAACTTAGCTTTGAAACACAAAGCCTGTGCGGCACTGCAATGCGCTCGGTACCCTGAGGATACACTCCTAAGACCCGTAATTTTACTGACTACTTTACTCTGCAAACCGGATCACAGTAATGTTGCACACTACTGCTTGGCGGCAGACTACACAAGTGAAGTGATGGTACCCACCCAGATGGACTCGCAGTAGAGTTAGTCATACTACCTGGTAAAACCTGGGCCTGGTTATGTCTTATAATTATAAACTGTTTTAGTTATTTATCGCGTTATTTCACTTTAATAGTATGTCAAACAAATTATTTTTATTTCTTTCAGGTAGACCAAGCAGTTAAAGTACTAGTTCAAAAAAATATTTATACTTTAGATATGTTCTTTGAATGGGCAGCTAGAGCCCTTTAGCTTTCGGGACTGTTCAGGAGGACAGTCCCGCGCTCCAGGAGGAGGCAGGAGCGCATAAGATTATGAATAAATAAAACCGCTCGCGGTAAACAAGCGAGTGTGGACGAGCTTGTGCGACTTACAATCCGACGCACCATAGTTCGAATCTCGACTCGGCCCGCACCAATGGCTTACATGAAGTTATATGCGGATTATTCACACTCGCTCTAAAACGGTGAAGGAAAACATCGTGAGGAAACCGGCATGTTCAAGAACCACAAAATTCGAGGACATGTGACATCCACCAAGCCGCACCGGGCCCGCGTGGTGGATTATGGCCCATACCTCTCTCTGTGAGAGAAGGCCGGTATCCCAGCAGCGGGAGCGTAAGAGGCTGATAATGAAAACCGCTCGCTCCCTGCCTAAAGCAAAGATTGTTTGACCTATCACTTTGATCTCGACCTTCACGTAGGAGTGATACACAGAAATTCGAGGACGATTGCGATATAAAAGATAGATAGCGAGCCGAGTGAAAGTATCGCTTTGAAGCTCCACTCCTACCTATGAGGGGAATCGGAATGCGTGTTCCGTACATGAAAATTAGAGATAAGGTTTGGACGGAACGATTTTACGTAAAGGAAGTGCTCTAAAGACCAAGGGGCTGCCTACTTGATTATTCTGTCGTCGTAATGTGACCTCTTCACTGAACATATTCGGCCAGGTAAGAACGTAACATTTTAAAAGTTCTAAAAATGTACGCTTTAAGAGAATGTTTGGTTATGCCACTGGTTTTTAATTTTAGAGTGGTAAATTTGAAACAAGTATAATGAAAAAATAAATAGAGTTACACAGCACACACACACACACACACACACACACACACACACACACACACAAAACACAGTTTTTACTAGTTCGGCAGCCTATGGGTTCATTGATAATTATTAAATAAATAAATAAATAAACGCTTACTCTCATACCCCCGCACTAGGATACCCTGTGTCGCAGGTGGCATGGACATACACAGATACACATCACAAACATCCAAGACCCGAGAAAAAACAAACTTTATGCTTACACAAAATCTGCCCCGGCCGGGAATCGAACCCAAGACCATTCGCTTTGCAGGCAGGGTTACTACCAACTTAGCTACGGAGCCGTCAAATTTGAGCAAAAAGTTATGTCAATAAATGATTTTTTACTTTTACTTTTACGTTACTCGACAGTGTCACTCGGGATAATGTATAGATTCTAAGGATACTCCATACATACAAATCTGTTGAGGAATTTAAGAGTTAAGCTGGAATAAAGAAAGTTACACTCACTCACTCTAATAAGTAATAACTCACCCTGATAACATTACACTCCTTTTTTGGGCAGTCGTGTAATGAGATTTAGATTATGTTGTTGAAACAATATAGCAGTATGTCGTTACATCTGTCCTGACGACTACTTTCTACAACTTAAAGAAATATTACATTGTTAGCTTTTTTCTTTCTTTTTTTTTTAATTAATTACTTTGTTATTTACACTCTATGGACACGTGGTCCATACTCTTATAAGTTTAGGTCATATATTAATAAAAATTAACGATATAAACATGATAAAGAAAAACATCAAGACGGGAACTATGCATGGTCTTAAACTAAATTACAAGACAACAGAAGGATTACAATTGGAGTTGACCAGACACCACAAGCGGCACCCGTTCACGAGTATGACCCATGTGCCAGCCATCGCTCTCCTCAACCATTACCGAGGGAAGAGGGCGACCCGCCACACGATGCCGCCGCGAGCAGAATCTTTTTCGTGAGCATGACAACATTGTTAGCTTTAGAAACATTGTTAAAACCTTGTTCTCGATTCGGTTCAAGATCACCGACGAGTTTTTTGGCTTTCTTTTCACCTACTTCGAACGAGCAGGTAAGTATTTTTTACTTTTAACTTTTATCAGCGTTCTCCGGTAATCCATGTGAATAAAGAATTTTGAATTTGGATTTCAAATTTGACAAATTCAGTTTCAGTTATTTCTCAAATTTAGTTTCCCAAAACTAAATTTAAGAGCCAGTTAAATTTTAGATTTATCTTGTTTACCGTCTTCGATTACATTATTTCTTGGAATCAGGTGATATTGTGGTCAGTGTTTAGCGTGTGATTTGGCTACACAAGAAGTGTCTAATCGTTGTCTAACTCCATTCTCCTGTAACATTTCTAATCATTTTAAATGTTTATCCTTAGATACTGTCTAGCTAAACAAGCGTCTAAAAGTTGATTTTTTGTGGAATACGCGGTATATGTTTAAATTCAATACAGTTCTGACCTACGGAAGCAAAAGAAGACTCGTCTCTAAAAAGATTCTTACTTAGAAAAACAATTGCAGCTATCGCAAAAACATTTTAACGATTTATAAAAATTGAATTTAATAAAAGTTTAAAGTTAATTAAACGAAGCGTAGTGTTTAAAGAGCGTTGCAAACAAACCCCTTACGATCTTGGCTCACGATCCGTGTCCAATTTTTTTAATTGGAATAACCTTATCGCCACCTTGCTGGGTGTTATTCTGTTTGTCGTACGATATTTTTACCTGACTGCCAAAAGGAAAGAATGCAGGAGTGAATTTATGTTTGTATGTTTATTTCGTTGGTACGCTCTCTAACCTAAAGTTTGACGGATTACAAGATATTATTATGAGTCATTTTAATTGTGAAGGTACTTATAGGGTATGATTTCTTTTCAGTTTTTATAAAGCAGGCGGGTTTTTTTAAAATATTTATTTGTTTGTTCTTTTTAAACTGTTTTTTTTTACAAATGGTTTGTATAAATTTACAAAAAAAAAATGATAGATAAATAAATTTACAAATTAAAAACATCTAAATCCTGTTCCTGTTTCAAAACAAATTTAAGGCAAGCATTTTTTTCCGAACGCGGTCTTGGGACTATAGATAGATCTACACGTGCAATTTTCTATACTTATCTAATAATACACAAACTTGACGGCTCCCAGATTGAATATCAAAATCGAATCATATCATTGGTTAGCGACCAGATCACTATTACTGTCATTGGTTGGCATCCGTCGAGTTTGCTTACATTATTGGACAAGTTTACAAAATTGTGTAGAACATGATAGTCATTCTATTTTGTTATGTACTCATTCCTAGTTTTATTTAAGAACATAAATTAACTCTGTCTAACACCCACTTTAACCTCGCGCTAATCATGCGGCAAGATAAATTTATTTCCTATTCACAATTATTATCGAATGTAATAGCTTTCGCTTCGGTAATATACCCCTTCTGCAACTACCGCAGGGCTGGCAGTGATTTGAAGGTGCGGAAGGGTCCGCTATCTGCAGGGCTATTCCGTATCTCGGTTGACAACTCAAAGTGATGATCACTTGGCAAAGTGTACAACGATGAACTGTCAAACAGCTAGTTTCGTATTGGCTAACCTCAGTTATCAACTTGGATGACGTCATGAGCACCGAGTTTCGCGGTTAGTCACTTGTTACTCACCATAACTCATTTTGACAGATGTTTCTGTATCGATAGTTTAAAATTGCGATTATGTAAGCATAGTGGACATCAAATTTGTTAATCACCGAGGTTTGTGAAAGACACTACCCAAAAGCAGTGTTTTATAAATTCGAGTGATTAACACCGTCGATCGACAACAACGATTTTGTTGTGATTGTGATGCTGGAGTGTTTAATGCTATATATTTTATGATTAGATGGTAGGGCGACGTCTTCTGCGAGTGTCCGTCTCGGTTGGTTCCACTACTTTGCTCGTGAAGTCTGCCACCAAGCAGTAATGTGCAAGCATTACTATGTTCCCGTTTGATGAACAAAGTAGCCAGTGAATATACTGGGCTTATGCTGACAATTAATACCTAATGTCTCAGGGTAACGAGCGCACTGCAGTGCTGCGCTGGTCTGTGTTTCAAAGTCCTGAGTGGCACTGCAATTTTTAAGGGCAGGCGTTATGCTTACCATCAGGCAACGGACCCGCTCGTCTCGTTATCCAATAGTATAAAGAATAATTTTAGATAATACTAGCTATGCCCCGCGGCTTCACCCACGTAGCCTAAGTTACTCCTTGTAAGGGGCACCGTAGACGCTCAAGCAAACGTACGTTTGTTTGAGCATCTAAGGTGCCCCTGACATCAGCTATCTGCCAGTAAAAGTCTCGTCAAAATCGGTCCTGCCGTTTCGGAGATTAACCGGAACAAACAGACAAAAATTATAAATATGGTTGATTTGTTGTGGGTACCGTATATAATTTCATATGCATTTAGTAAAAAGCTGTTATTTTGATATTACATACAGACACTTGAATTTTATTTATTTCTATAGATTTTATATTTGCCTTCTTTTATTAATTTGGTATCATAACCTACTTACTTTATTTACTCTCACCAAATTTCTAATATTTTACTAACAATATTTGCACACCTGCCTGCAGGTTGAATACATAGATCAAAAACATGCGCTAACATGTATACTAGCAAATAAACGACTTGATTTGATTTGACTTGATTAACTTTTAACAGTAGGTAATTAATAGAATGGTGCTCGAATGAAGATTACGTAATGAATTACTATGAATTTTACCCAAAGAGTTTACATATATTTTACCATACATACGTATAGTATAGTCTGTGATTTTATTTTACCGCCACTTTATCTTAAGTATACCGTCTAAAATGAAATGTCGTCAAAATGTTCCACGCATAACCCTCAAAAAGCATTAAACAACTTAGTCGTATAATAGTCGATAAAAAATAGTGTTGCGCTAGAGACGTCCTGAAAGACATCGTTAGTCACTATAACCAGTTATCCACTCAATGTGATACGCAATACCAAAGTTATTATAAATTAGTTGACATCAAATGTCGGTGTACAACCAGACTCGGTTGATCACTAGAAATGTAAAAGATAGCGAATAGGGGGGCTGGTAACTTAATTAAAATTCTTGATACAATGAACTTCTAAAATAAAACGCAACCTGCAAATTTAAATAACCTTATTATTTCTAAAGATATGTCAATAGTTTTGCATTAAGTACATATAATATCACAATGTCCAAATGACTATCCAGTGAAATTACCGGGTTTATGAGACTTAATACCTAATGTCTCAGGGTAACGAGCGCACTGCAGTGCCGCGCAGGCCTTTGTTTTTCAAAGTTCTGGGTGGCACTGCAACTGTTATGGGCTGGCGTTATGCTTACCATCAGGCAAACGAATAGCTCGTCTCGTTACCAAATAACATAAAAAAAAATGTAAAACAATTTTGCGACACCGATGAAAGCACAAAAGAGCTTATTTAAAAAGACTTATTAATTCTAAGCTTTATATTTATTATTAAGATTACCTTTATAATTCAAACCAATTCACAGCTTTGAAAAGCTTCACCGTAAAAAAAATACATTTGTGTCTACAAAACAATGTTGAACAATTTATTTCTTTCGTATTTTTAATTGTTTTGCATTCTTTAATTATATTGTATTTTAAAACTGATGATGATGAATTCTTAAAAATTGATACTTGTGATAGTTGTGTTCTGGTATCTAACTTTTAGACACTGTTTACCTAAACGTTAATTTAGTAAGACGGTTAATATTAAAAAATACCCTTACTACCAACTGCCACCCCTAACATAGGGGCGACATTACAGTTCGTTAACCAACCTAATTGAATCAGGGACCTCGTCCGCATGAAGTACGTTTCAGTTTCACGTGAAACATGCTCGACTGCAGCAATTACGAGTTCATTAAATCTAGTATCTTCATAATTGTGAAGGACAGCTTTGGATAAAAGGACTTTATTACTTGAAATTTGAAAATGTCTATTATGCGATTTGAAAAATAAATTTGCAGTCACATGTTTGATCGCAATTCGCTGGAGTGCGGGCTGCGGTGAGAAGTGATAGATCATGTTATAAAGTTTTGTGCAAAGTAATCAATGACATTACTGGGCTTATGAGACAGTACCGAATGTCTCAGAGTAACGAGGGCAATGCAGTGCCGCGCAGGGTTCTGTGTTTCAAAGTTCTGATTGGCACTGCAATTCTTAGAGGCTGGAGTTATGCTTACCATCAAGCAAACGACTAGTCCAATAGTAATTAAAAACTATTTTTTAAGAACTGGTTTGCGTCATCGCTTTTATTTGACAGTTCCTTTTTTTTAAATATACTATTTGGCAACGAGACTAGCTGGTTGTTTCAGGACTTTGTATTTTTTGTACCTTATAACATAACCAATACAACCGATAAACTCTGAAAATATATTGAGCCATTTTACTTTCCAAGACTCCATCATATAAATAAATAAATAAATAAATAAACGCTTACACACTCATACCCCCGTACTAGGATTCCCTGTGTCGCAGGTGGCATGGACACACACAGATACACATCACAAACATCCAAGACCCGAGAACAAACTTTATGCTTACACAAAATCTGCCCCGGCCGGGAATCGAACCCGGGACCCCTCGCTTTGCAGGCAGGGTTACTACCAACTTAGCTACGGAGCCGTCAATATCTTCTAGGTTACCCGAAACTTTATCATTATATCCGTCGATAACCCAAGTTCTGACATTTCAAGTATCCAGTGAACTCCCGATAAGGTTCGGAGAAATATATAACCGAACGTTACTTAATTTTGAAAGTACTGTCATGCGTAAAATCCTACGAGTGAACGGTGTAGCAGAAAGAATGGGCAGAAGCATAATTTTTTACCGACGAAACAAACGGACGAGATTCGATAGAGTTGACGTATTTATTTATGACTAGCTGCTGCCCCGCGGTTTCACCCGCGCGGCGATATTGGATTTCATGGTTTTTATTTTTTTGCGCGGAACCCTAATTATTTTTCCAAATTAAAAGTAGCCTATGTTACTCCTTGTAACATCCGCTATCTACCAGTGAAAATCCCGTCAAAATCGGCCCAGCGGTTTCGGAGATTACCCAGAACAAACAGACACAAAGACAAAAATTTTAAAAATGGTTGTTTTGTTATAGGTGCCATATTTGCATTTGCATGCATTTGGTAAAAAGCTGTTATTTTGATATTACAAACAAACACTTCAATTTTCTTTATTTGTATAGATTTAGACTACAAAGTGACGAGCAAATCGTTTGCCTGTTGGTACGTATAACGCCAGCTCGTAACAAATGCAGTACCAACCTGAACGTAAAGGCTTGCGCGGCACTGCAGTGCGCTCGTCACCCTGAGATATATTGTATTCAAATTAGTTGTATTATATTTTATACGCCCAGTTCACTATTTTATCTTTGCTCATTAAATCGTTTTGCTGCATTTATTACTATAATTTTACTGTACCAGCTGCTGCCCGCGGTGCCACCCGCGTAGAGGTTTAAACAGTAACCGTGCATTTTCCGAGAAAAAGTAGCTCTATGGAAAAAGTAGCACTATCTCTATATAAAAATCATCTGGATTCGTCGCTCCGTTGCTGCGTGAAAGAAGGACAAACCAACAAACACACTTTCACATTTATAAATACGGATTTAGTCCTAGTTGACTACGAACTTGTCCTTCTGCGTATTCCGCTAGATTCTAGACATTCATGCAGGACTGGCCAGTATAAAAGTACGTTTCTGGGAACTGTACGAAATGTGAACGCTGTATAAAACTTGAATGTTCCTGGGACATTATGTGTATGGGTAAAAGGGTTCCAACTATTTCTCATTTACTTTGAACTATGAACGACGTTTTGCAAGGAACGTCTGACTTCCCACACAAATATATTTGATTATTTATTACAAAGTGGAAGGAAAGAGAATAAACTAAAATGTAATTAACGCCCTACGGTTACATGCACATAGATACTAGAATTCCCTGCATCTAGAGATCAGGAATTACAAAGTTCATGTTCCCAAAACTATACAGGATGTGTATGTAAACGGGCTCAATATTCGGAAAAAATGTCGTATTGGGTTCTTAAAAAATATAAGAGATAATTATAAATCCATATCAATAAAAACATCTAATCATCAGTTTCAATTTTTTTTAATAAATCAATTAATATCCTCCCCTTCCTTTTGTACAGTTCTAATTCTACAAATAAACCTTTTTACTTCCGGAATAATCTAAGCAAAAATAACGGAACACAAACTCAGCGCAAACTCTTTTCTAAATAAGATTATTTTTCCATTAGTAGTCCACAATAAAGAAAATCGAAAACACTTTTTCACGGAGCCAACAGACAGTGAAATCCGGAAACGGCGTAAATCAAACATGGCGGCCCAAACGGAAGTACCGTCTCTAGTCTACAACGGGAGGTTTTATTACTATACTGCTTAGAGTGTAGGAAGACTTTATACAGTACTCTTAACAGCTGAATGTACTCTTGTATTTGCATGGGATTTTTATTAACTCTATTGATACCTAATTTAACAGGCTTTTTTACGGATGGTGTTGAGATGTGGTTGTCGTAGGGTGACAATGCACTGGGAGGGTCTGGGGCGCCGGATGTGGGGGCATCCGGCGTCCCGCACCTGTCATAGGTAGGACCCTCCCGAGGCGGAGGCGATGCGCTCGTGTTCCGGTGCATCGCCTGAGCCGTGCGGGGGAGCTTCCTTTCCCCGCGAGGCGGGTCCGTCCAAAAGGACGGACGACGGCTGACGGGGTCACGAGGAGTGTGTGTACGGACCCGTGACCTCGTCCGTAGCTGAGCCGACAGGAAAAATCCCCGGTGGTTTTAGTGGGTAGGACGCTGTGCAGTGGGCAGGCAGCGAGTCCCACACTATCTCCGCACTCCCCCGGGTGCGGAGTTGTGCGTAAAGGCATTTCCCCGGGTTAAAAAAAAAAAAAAAAAAGGGTGACAAACAAAATTTACAGAAACAAACTTTTATATAGTAAAGAAAAATATGCTTTATGAACTTTCCTTCGATAAGGTAACCTCAGAGATTACAGAAGAGCGAGATTAGATAAAGGAAGTGAGAATGGCATATTTTGTCCAACAACGTGAAGTTAAATAAAAAATGTCATTCCATCACTACCTCACCTGTTTTAAGTGAGAATGTGTTCGAAAGTAAATTTATTTTAATTTAGAAAGAGAAATAGGTCTGAAGAGCGTTTGCCGCAACACACAATCGACCATACAAAACTCTCATAGCAAAATATTCATATATAATGGCTACCATCCTACCGCATTATCAGTTATTAGGTCAGGCGTTTCCATTATGACGCTGAGGTTAATAGCAGCGGTAATATATGTCAATAGCCGTATAATTGAAGGTAACATGTCACGGTAAAACTCGGTATAAATAAACTGACATTTTCTTACAAAAAACTTGAATTTGCGGAGGAATACTTCGTGATGAAATCACGGCTACGTAAGGTGTATTTACGTCGTCACCTGGCCAGCCATATGTTTTTCTTATATTTTTAACTAGCTGCTGCCCCGCGGTTTCACCCGCGTGGAGATTTTGGATTACAAGGTTTTTATTTTTTTGCGCGGAACCCTAATTATTTTTCTAAAATTAAAGTAGCCTATGTTACTCCTTGTAACATCAGCTATCTGCCAGTGAAAGTCCCGTCAAAATCGGTCCAGCCGTTTCGGAGATTACCCGGAACAAACAGACAGACAGACAGACAACAATTTTATAAATGGTTGTTATGTAGTAGGTACCGCATATACTTTCATATTTCATATGCATTTAGTAAAAAGCTGTTATTTTGATATTACAAACAGACACTTCATTTTTATTTATCTGTATGGATAATAAGCATAACGCCAGCCCATAACAATTGCAGTGCCACTCAGAACTTTGAAACACAACGAGTGAGTAGCTTGCCATTTTTTTCTTTTTTTTTTACGCCATAGGTGGCAAACAAGCGGACGGCTTGATGGTGTCTACCGTCGCCTATGGATATCTGCAACACTCGTGATATTACTGATACGTTGCCGACCTTTAAAGACTATGTTCACCCTTCTTTAAACAGCCCCAAAAAAGCATTTGAAAAAACAGCTGATTATAATACTACGACTAATAATGACCAGATTTTATGGAATCATAGCTAAGAATCATAGCAGTCAAATCACCTTTAAAACAAAAAGAAATTGGTTAATTGGGAGAAACATTGCCAGAAACTCAGGGTTGAAAAACATTATAATCTGCTGTGATACCAGTATCGTAACGAGCGCCAGGCCAACCGTTAGTTTTCCTCGAATAACACACTGTATAACATATTTTTCTTCTTGTTTCACATGTAATTGGAGTTCTTTTGCCATCCATCTCAGAATCAATACAATAAGATATGTGAATTAACCAAGTCTCATCATCGCAGTGATATTTTCTGTTCACTGTGAGATACCTATTGGTGTCCGTTGTGATTAATTGACTTTCTTGTACGTTTTCCTCGTATTAGAAACAACATATTCTCTCTGACTTTGTCCACAAAGAATAATCTATACAAATAAGTAAAATTTAAGTGTCTGTTTGTAATATCAAAATTATAGCTTTTTACTAAATGCTTATGAAAGTATATACGGTACCAATACAAAAAACACAATTTTTTAAATTTTTGTCTGTTTGTTTGTTCCGGGTAAACGGCTGGACCGATTTCGACGGGACTTTTACTGGCAGATAGCTGATGTTATAACGAGTAACTTAGGCTACATTTTTTTGAGAAAATGAATTAAGGGGCCTCGCTCCGGCCGGTCTCCGGTATCCCAGCAGTGGGAGCGTAAGATGCTGATAATGTATCGCACATGCTACACGTTGGATTCATATTTATTCCAGTTCTATAACACTCCGGGTTTAAACTAATACTTTCAGCGTAAAATATTTCAGTCAGACGGTCTCATATAATTTTATATATGTATATGGAAAGATAGGAAATTGCAGGCGATGTTTCATTAGTGGATATTATTTCCTCGTAGGTACTCGGTTCGCATTTGCTGTTATTAAAGATTTTTTCAATGCAATGGGTCTTTCCAATATTTTTTTCTCCGAAAAATAGTGATAAAATGGTGGTAGGGGCATTTTATATTGCTCGTTAGGTTAGTTAAAATCTGGCTGTTAAAATCGCTAAGCATCTATCATTGTGTTCAGGCATTTGAAGACATAACGAAGATTTTGGCGTCTAAACTTGAGAACTCGTTATAATCGACCACACGTTGGAGGTACCTCACTGGCGCCTGGGATTACTCTAAAAATCGTTCGTCGAAGCATGATGGTTGAAAAATTGCGACCCCTCAGCTTAAGCTTCGACATTCAATTGTCAGAGTAAAGAGTTTAAAAACTGTATCAGGAAACATTTTATTGATAAGAGTTATTATAAATTAGACGAAGCTTTTGCTGACAAAGACATTTTTACAATTATTGGTGATAATCAATACATTGAATGTATAATTTAATTTCAATTTCTATTGTATTTTTTTGGTATTGTTATATTGTTGTTGTAATCAATTTGTACCCAAGTAACGTGTCTAAGAACATGTTATTAATTGAGAAGATGAAATAAATAAAAATCCTAAACGAAATAGAGGTCAAATGTTACCCTGTCAAGTGCAAAACTAAAAAAATCTTGGATAGAATAGAAAAATACTTTTAGGATGAAAAACGGACTTTTAAGTTACACTTTTCAATGGATTACAATGACATGACGAACAAAACTATTACTACTCTCAACAAAAGAGTACATTTGCAAACATGACTCGCGCACCCATTTTAATGTTTCGGATGACTTGCGTTTACAACAGACAAAGGGAACTTACGTAAATTGTTTTTGTATTGTCGGATGGAGTAAAAGAGCTTTTCTAGCTCTATTGTCAGTTTAATGATTTTTTTTAAATTGTTATTTGGTAACGAGACGAGCTGGCCGTTTGCCTGATGGTAAGCATAACGCCGACCCATAACAATTGCAGTACCACACAGAACTTTGAAACACAAAGGCCAGCGCGGCACTGCAGTGCGCTCGTAACCCTGAGATATTAGGTATTAAGTCTCATAAGCCCAGTAATTTCACTGGCTACTCTGCTCATCAAACCGGAACACAGTAATGCTTGCACATTACTGCTTGGCGGCAGACTTCACGAGCAAAGCGGTGGTAACAACCCAGACGGACACTCGCAGAAGAGTTAGTCCTACCACTAACAAATGTTATATACTATATCAAATTATACACCAATAAACCAACAAAAGAAACAATTATATGCATTTATATGGGATTCAAAGTCCCATCTAGGGTTGCGGTGCAGTGGCGAATGAAACTACCGTATGTACACTGGTGTAATACGTCTTTCACAAATTACTTGGCAAACGAGCAGCTCGTCTCGTTACCAAATGGCATAAAAAAGATACCTAAGTAGAAGTTACAGTGACGAAACATGATGCGACTTAAGTATACTTATTTTAAAGCTTTTAAACACACATTGCCCACAAATAAACATTACCATTGGCATTTGCGTGGATAAAAGCAAATACTCAAGACTCGCTTCCTGCTCCAACACCAGATATTAACTTTAATAATCCGCCTGTCTGGCCGTTAATCGCTTTACCGGAAGTTCCCTTTGATCGCTGCGAATCGATGAGATTTGGACGGACGTGTTTCGAATTAGCAATCGGTAGAGTTATCGTAGAGTAAATATTGATATATCTATATAGTATACTAGATGCTGTCCGCGGTTTCACCCGCGCGGAGATATTGGATTTTATGGTTTTTATTTTTTACCGTGGAACCCTAATTCTTTTTTTAAAGTAAAAATAGGCTAGGTTACTCCTTGTAACATCGGCTATGTGTCAGTGAAAGTCCCGTCAAAATCGGTCTAGCCGTTTTGGAGATTACCCAGAACAAACAGATAGACAGACAAACATTTTAAAAATTGAGTTTTTTTTATAGGTACCGTATATATTTTCATATGCAGTTAGTAAAAAGCTGTTGTTTTGATATTACAAACAGACACTTCAATTTTATTTATTTGTATAGATTTAAGCCATTGAATATTTTCCGTGAGTAGGCATGCATACGTTCATTCAATTATTCAAATAATTCACTCTAAATGTAAAAAGAACGTAGTCAACACATACATCACGCAGAATATGACCTTATTTCATCAACTTCTTCATAAAAATGCTCGCGAAAATTTAATATTTCCCCGTGAAAGTGAGAGCTATTCACAGTGTATTAATAAAAAGGAAGGCTGCACTTCCCTTCTTCTATATTGCTTATTTTCTTACCTAATGGTATTAAAAGCGAGGTTTTAAAATTCATTAGACGTGCATTCTATTTTTTTTATTAAAATAAATGTTCGCTTGCCCGCTTCTGCTAAATAAATGAAGGGAAAATAAGAAAAGCTAGGAAAGATATTTTACTAAAACAATATTTAATTAAGATTTTTAGTTATTGGATAGATTATGTAAGTATAAAACAAATTAATAGCACCGAATGTGAACGTCTTTTTGATGTTGTTTGTAGAAGTGACGACCTATAATGGGCTCGCTGTTGTTTCCAGCGTATGTTTCCCATGAAATGTTTGTAAGCTGTTTTGGTTTTCCCATAAAAATTAAATTAATAAATAGAATAATTTAATGAATGGTTGTCTGTATTTGAGAATGCAACATTCATCATCTACAATCGTCACATACTACAATCTCATATTAATTAAATACGCAGATTAAGTGATAATACTATTTAGCACTAAGTCACGATACTTGAATTAAAAATCACAATATTACTTAATACAGTAAACTTATACCATTATAATTACATAACCAGGAATTTTCACAGCAGATCAGGATCATCTTCTTTGTTAAACAAATAAAAAGAATTTAAATATTATTTTAATTGTGTGTAACATAATATTTTGTAACAAATAAGAAACACATTCTTAATTTATTACGCTATAGCGACCTACAACTCACAAAAAATAACAATAAACTTCCTCGCGTCAAACAATAAAACAACCAAGTGTCTACAAATTAACAACGCCAATAAAATAACACGTTATAGCTTAACTAAGTTATTAAAATAAATAGCGTCAGTATTATTGTGTATAGCGCGTTAAATCACCAAAAATAACATTTTAAAAGAATCAATAACACTGAGCCAAAAGCGTGATCGCTCGTAGCCAGGAACCTCAGTTGTCTGGGCTGTGTAGCCCGGGACGGACGCGTCTACGAGCTCCGAGCTACGCCGTAGCACGTGTAGCACATAACGTGATCGTAGAAAAAATGTGAAATTAAAAAAGAATGAAATTGTGACATTTAGTGCAGTGCGAGTGGATATCAAAATGGAGTTGACAAGTTTAGTTTTCCTCTGTCTTTTCTACACTGCAGTCGGGAACCCGGCAAAAATGGGTCAGTATTTAATAATTTAGTTTGAACGCGGTTAGCTTATTGCATAGATTGGCAGGTTGACGGCTGGAACAAAGGATGGGGCCTTGTCTGGAACGATTTTATTTTAGACGTGTAGGTAATCGATTTAGTTCGGAAGGAATGAGGCATGAAATTGAATGTTTATCGTGTAGCTTGGAATTATTTTTTGTTCCTTGTCAGTACTGTTTTGTATACAGACAAGGAACAATAATCAACAATCAACCAACATTTTTTGGTATTCATTTATTTAATTACTTTTAACTGATTTTAAATGTATTTTGTATGAATTATGGAGGTGTTAAAAGGAACGTTTTTAATGTATTTTCAACAGACTTCTGATGGAGTGGGTTTAATGATCTATTAGTACAATATTCTTATTTATTCAAAATATAAAACAAATATAAATTTGGTTTTTGTTTTAAAGTAAATAAGCAGATTTTTGGAATACGCGATTTTTAATGGAGAAATAAATAATAGAATCTGCAGTGTTCATTTATAAATGAGTATTTTAGTACGAAAAGGTAATAAAAACTGATGCACATTTCTTTTATTCATAAAATATTGGCGCGTCACTTGCATAAGGACGCCACAAAAAAGAAATAAGGGCTATTTGAGTAACAAGAACTGATATAACTTTTACTATTACAATTGGAGAGAGATGTTTTGACATTTTTTTAAGAAAAGTGATTGCTTTTCTTATATTCTAATTCAATAATGATTCTATAATAACATATGACATTATATTATTCTGAACATCCGCCAGTGTCGGTAAACACTTCAAAATATATATAATAAAGATTCTATAAGTAATAATATCAAACTACTTAGTGTTCTAACACCATTATTGCCATTATGTCTACATAATGGCAATGCTGACGGCATCTTGGGAACATTGCCTACTGGTAGCGGTTTGTTAGTTAGGTTTGTGTATTACAAGTAGTTTTAATTTTGATTATTATTTTGGTTATAGGTACAACTTTTTTTAATTTTAAATCATAGTATATATTTGTTTATTACCGAAGTAAATATTTCTTCGTTAACAATGGTAATTCGTTAGACATGTTATTGCGTAAATATTTTCAGATTTACATATCACTAAGTAGTCGCCTGAACACTCCAACTCTTGTAAGGCGTGAAGCGCTATGCTGAAAATCAGCCATGCGTAACCTTACGAGTCTTTGAAGTACAGCGCTAATCCTATCACTATTTCCCAACAATATGCTAGTGTATTAATTTTTCGATTTTTTAAACCAACGTACGTTTGGTTTATATGTGTTAAAATGTAAGCCTATGTATTAGAAGAGTCGCCAGTAGGTGTAACGTAATACGTACAATGTACATGAACAACTAAAATTTAAAAAAAAAAACTATAAATCAAAAGTTTTGAACCTAAGTACGAGAGATGTCTCATTGGCCCCACGTTGGGCGCCAACTAAAGTCTCCTAGGCTCCTGAGGTGTTTGCCTCCTTACATCTTTGTCATTATGATCGTTAATTTTATAATACGCTCTTTAACCAATACATTTTTAATTTAAAAATTATATATTACCAAACACAATGTTCAGTAACACAATTTTCAGGGTTCTGCGGCAGATATGAAAGATAGTATTACACTGCGATACGTTACATAAGTAAATAACTACTACTACTACGCTATAATTAAGAGGTTGGCTCAGTGTTAAGGCGCTACCCCGATCCAATGACATTCAACATAATATCCTCTTTGCACACACTGTCGGTTTTGCGTTGATGTAAAAGAGAAGGAAGATCGCATGGGCCACCAAGATAAAATCCAAAAAAGCGTAGTTACTTCAAAACTATGTATAATTCAATATTGTGTCCAATCTAAAATGTACCAGAACCAAGTTTTTTGTCATAATACGTAAGCCTTGTTGATTTTATCAATATACATTTGTCATTTATACATAACAGAGATATTTCTTTCTTTCTCCTTTTTTGGGAAGATGGTTAAAAAGTATATATTAGGCTTCGATTCGTTTTCTAAAAAATCAAGAACGATCTATTTCTAATCCTACTAATCCTACTAATATTATAAATGCGAAAGTGTGTTTGTTTGTTGATTTGTTGGTTTGTCCTTCTTTCACGCAGTAACGGAGCAACGGATCGACGTGATTTGTGGCATAGATATAGTTTATGAACCTTTTAGTAACATAGGCTACTTTTTATCCCGGAAAAATGTACGATTCATGTGGGAACGCGGGTGAAAACCGGGAGCAAAAGCTAGTTAAATATTATTTATCAATTCAGCAACTTATTCGGCATTATACTCGTTAAAGAAAAATAGTGCTTGTTTATCCAGTTGTGCTTGTTATGGTTGCACTAGACCAGAATTTAAAGAGTGCTGTCCACATTTGTCATCGTATCAGACCATTTATCCTGTAGACGCCGCCTCACGGACGTTCACACGTCCATTGATGTGGAAACGTGGTGTTGGCGTGTTATTTACGAGCTTATCTGTTATTGTTTTCGCAGACATTCTACGTTTTATTAGAAACCAATATTTTGGCAGTAAAGATACTGAAGAGACGTACCACGACAAAGTTTAAAAGAATACAAAATCCTTTGCCCAGCAGTCAGACACATAAAAACCATCTTTTGTGTCGTGTTATGACCCACATTGTTGTGTTCACATGGTTCTCTTAGTTTCTAATCCTTTAGGTACAGGGAATCCTACTAAGATCGGTTGATGTCTGCCACCGTTAAGCATTATTTATTGAATCTAATAAAAGATCAACGCGAGCTTACAACGAATAAAAATGAACTAAATCCCTACTAATATTATAAATGCGAAAATGTGTGTGTTGGTCTGTTGATTTGTTGGTTTGTCCTTATTTCACGCAGTAACGGAGCAACGGATCGCCGTGATTTTTGACATGGATATAGTTTATGGACCGGAGAGTAACATAGGCTACTTTTTATCCCGGAAAATGCACGGTTCCTGTGGGAACGCGGGTGAAACCGCGAGCAGAAGCTAGTTTGCTACAAAATAAAATACAATTCATTGTATTTTTTCATGAAAAAAATCCTCAATATTAAAAAATCAAGCGTGGAAGCTACGCTGCTCAAGTGCTATATAAATTCCATACAAACATATACAGCTAAAGTTGTGACATTCCGACTACAATAACGCCGGGTGATTTATGCTCAAACTAGAACTGTGTTAGTGCAATAATTGCTAGTTCTGATTTATAGTAAGCGCTTACGGGAACAGGGTGCACGTGACTTTTTGTTGTTTATAAACTGGTTGATAACTTGTTATTTAGCTTGAGAGGGCAAACAGTGGAGCAGTAGATGGCTTGAGTTTTGATGATGATTCAAGGCAAAAAGCCCTAAGCGACATGCGAGTGCATACAACTATGCATGGCGAGCGATGTATCGGCTGTAGCGCGAGCGCCATGTTTGTGCGGGGCGCGCGCGCAGTTGGCAGGCGGTTTACGTTACCAGTTTACGTTTTTATCACATTCGACTACTACAGTGTCACTTAATTGTCACCAAGCAGTAGTGTGCAAGTGTTACTGTGTTCCGGTTTGATGAGCAAAGAAGTCAGTGAAATGGGCTTATGAGACAAAACCTAACGCCTCAGAGTAACGAGCGCAATGCAGTGCCGCACATGCTTTTGTGTTTCAAAGTTTTGAGTAGCACTGCAGTTGTTATGGGCTGGCAAATAAATAAATAAATAAACGCTGGATTCCCTGTGTCGCAGGTGGCATGGACACACACAGGTACACATCACAAACATCCAAGACCCGAGAACAAATTTTATGTTTACACAAAATCTGCCCCTGCCGGGAATCGAACCCGGGACCCCTCGCTTTTTAGGCAGGGTTACTACCAACTTAGCTACGGAGCGGTCAAGCTTTAAGCTTACCACCAAGCAAACGATCCGCTTGTATCATTATCCAATCCATACAGATAAATAAAATTGAAGTGTCTGTTTGTAATATCAAAATAACAGCTTTTTACTAAATGCATATGAAAGTATATACGGGACCTACACCAAAACAGCCATTTTTAAAATTTTTGTCTATCTGTCTGTTTGTTCCGGGTAATCTCCGAAACGGCTGGGCCGATTTCGACGGGACTTTCACAGGTAAATAGCTGATGTTACAAGGAGTAACTTAAGCTACTTTAATTTTAGAAAAAGAATTAGGGTCCCGCGCAATACAATAAAATCCATGAAATCCAATATCTCCGTACGAGTAAAACCGCGGGCAGCAGCTAGTGAAACTATAAAGTTTAATAACAACAAAGACAAAAATCATCTATTTATTTAAAAAAACATTTATGCAAAAAAACAAATAATTGAAATCTCTCCACGCGGGTGAAACCGCGGGCAGCAGCTAGTAGTATATAAATACAAAGATCAGATACATCAGGTGGCCAAAAGCTAACGTGTCAAGAATCAAAGCTTTTTTGTAAAGAATAATCAAAACATAAGAAACCACATAGAGCACACCATGTTGTACAACAACACAAAATATCCTGTCATAACACACCGATGACAACTTCCAATTGCTTTCAACGCCAACGCGACACACATTGTCGTTTGTACTTCACACTACGAATCCTCTGAATTGCACTGCAAAGTTCATTTTGACAACCACACGTCAGAGTGTGATTTAGGTACTGACAACGCTGCGGGATAAAGGGCCCAATATTGCACCACGGGTATTCGAACGGCCTATATTAGTGAAGGTACAATCATTAGTGTTGTAACTGTGAACACCAATCTCTTCCATGAAACTTTCGAATGGAGAGAATTGCACGTTATACAATGACGACAATATGTGACCAGTTACGATAATATGCGACTGCTGCGGATGAAACTGGACCATCTCACAATGGTTCCTTGGTAGGACCAAGGAACCATTGTGAGATGGTGCCAGAGACATACAAAAACATTAAAACAGCACATATAGCGTTATAATAATTATAGTTGTTGTGTATACAATAAGCCTATTAAGCCTAATAAGCATTAGACGATATTTACAACTCTTTTACTTAGTAGTGAAATTGTGCAGATTGTGGTGTTATTTGTTTTGCTTTACATCGCTGCATCAACCGCGCATAATACTCCACCATTTTTATGTTTTAAATCAAATGCACCGTATTTTTTTTTTTTTTAGATATTACCCATTTTTTTTTTTTTCGGTTTCTAATAAGATTTTTTATTATAATAACAGAAAAAGTAAACAACATAAACTAAAATAACTAAATAAAATACACACTAATTAATTTACAATCTTAATCTAATAATCCGCTACCAGTAGGCAACGTTCCCAAAATGCTGGCCGCATTGCCAAGTTGAATGGCAATGCTTAATCTTTGACCTAAGTAGAGGCCAGCATTTTGGTCACGTGTGGCTTCGACCAGACGCCCTGAAAGATCTTTAATGCACCGTATTAAATCAAATTTATTTTTTATTTAATATTTTTCACTGGGCAGTCGCGGCTCTTTCTTGACTCTTAATCAACATCATCATTTGACGAAGTTCAACGTAGTTCAAATGAATCAGCTGACGTAAACTTCAAATGCCATTTCTTCAATGAAACATTCTGAATTTAAAAAACTCGTAAAACAAATGTTTTAGACCTCCAGGAGTTCATTGACCCCCTTTTGCGATAACATACCGATTTTAACTGAGTTTGTATTGCCGAGCGGAACGTCAGATGCAGTACGCTCCCATCACGAATGAAAATATGACGGTGGCTTCCGCCAACTATTAATATACTCCAGAAGTTGTTAATCAAAAATTGCTTTAAAAAAGCGACGAACCGACTTCAGTGACAAAACACTGAACCGATTTTGATAAAATTTCTATGGGACCAATCTGAAAGTATACCCTATCAAATAAAAAAAGAATTTTCCAAATCGGTTTATAAATGACCGAGATCTGAGATAACAAACATAAAAAAAAATACCCGACGAATTGATAACCTCCTCCTTTTTTGGAAGTCGGTTAAAAAGTCTAATCCTGCGGTGGTTCACTTTCATCTTGCAGACTCCCTGTAGCTTTTCTATGTTCCTTACATTAATTAGATTTCTACCTTATTCTCGGCGAGTCCGGAAGCAATATAGCCACGTATGTTTCCATTATGTACCGTCTATTGTTTGACATCCTGAAATGTTCATATGTAATTTGGTATAATAACATTTGCCAAGGCGTTTTGGTATAATTGAAGAGGGTGCTTTAAATGTAACACATTTAGGAAAGGGCCATAAACTTTAAAGAGTTTGTTTATGTGGATTGTATTGCTTTTTTAATTATATTGATAGCTCCACTCGTTTTTTTCTGTAACAGTGTAGTATGTTTTATTATTTGATCTCGATCAAGATCGATACTGGTGCCCATTCTCTGCATCTCCCATTCTCTTCTGGTTAGCCATGGGATGAGATGGTATAATCTTAAATGGATAGTATCATTCTTACTAATTAACTGAAATAAATTGATTTTCAGTAACAAAATATAGCAATAGTTCCAATAGTTTGTTTAATATAATAATTTATGATCATTATATAAGTTGTTAACCATAATTGAAAAGGCTTGTTGTTTGTGACAATCTGTAACTATTAGAGTCATTACATCAAACAAGCTACTACTTTAAGTGCAAGAAAAGTAACATAGGATACTTTTTATTCCGGAAAAATGCAAGGTTTCTGTGTGTGTGGGTGACACCGTGAGCGGGAGCTAGTACTTGTATAAATAAAATAAAATATTGCTTTTTTATTTTATTTATATAAGTACTAGCTTCCGCTCACGGTTTCACCCACGTTCCAACAGAGACCTTGCATTTTCCCGGGATTAAAAGTGGCATATTTTACTCTCCGGTCCATAAACTATATCTATGCCAAAAATCTCGTCGATCCGTTGTTCCGTTACTGCGTGAAATTAGGACAAACCAACAAACGTATAAACACATTTTCAAATTTATTATATGATATGGATTATATATCCATTGTCTAGTACCCATTGTACTAGATTGTGACTAGACGGTGCATGTGAAAAATGACCTAAATATTTATTTTATTTTATTTATTTATTATTATTTAATTCACATAAAATAGTGAAAAGGAAACCTGTGATATTAAGTTTGATAAAAAAATACGAACCACCAACCCAACAGAATTATACGTTCATTAATTTCTTTATCTTATATTCCTGAAATGTATTTGCTACATTACAGAGAATTCCTTCATTTCCATTTATTCTCCTTATCACAGAATTATTATGTGACAGAGAGAAACATAACGGTACATTTACGAATCCTGCAGAGAGACTCGGAGCAAATGGTTCGCTAATATTATTTAAGTCACATCCTGCGTAGTGTAATGTGCTTACAGTGACTTAGATCAATACAAATACATATTAAAGGTATGCTAACTTAAGCTAACATTCAAAGACAAATCTAAGAGTGGATTGATGCTTCCATATGTCAAATAATAATAAAATTCTATACAGTTTTGACATTTGGAAGTAAAAGTCAATGCTAAGACTCGTCATTGAATGAAATGTGCCTTAGAGACGAATCTATGCGTGTTATTTTGCTCTCTTATGTCAAATACTGCATAAAACTTTTGACATTGGAAGCATGACTCTATGCTTAGATTCGCCTCTTAATCTTATAGCCACAGACTAGATTGTCCATTACTCGCCTTATTTAGGCCTATAATATTCAGCTCAATTCTAAGTAGCAATTTAGATATGACTTCCCTGGCAGCATATAACCTTAAAATTAAGTTGAGAGATTCGGTATGAAAACAATATAAGTTTGCAATCAACTTATTGGTGACTTAAAAATATTCTTCGTTAATTATAATTAAGTTGATACAGTAAAAATAAAGGTAACTATTAAGGATTTTTCGACCAATAAAAAACGCTTACACACTCATTCTCTGTATTGCAGGTGGCATAGACAGAGACACACATATACAAAACACAAACATCCAAGACCCGAATACAAACTTAAAACCTACCACAAAGTTTGCCCGCCGTTACAACCAACTTACTCACAGAGGCGTCCAATAGACGGTAACTTTTTTTTTTTTTAATTTTGGTACATTACACTCTATGGACACGTGGTCCATACTCTTATAAGATTAGGTCATATATTAATAGAAATAAACGATATAAAGAAAAAACATCACGACGGGAACTATGGTCTTAAACTAAATTAAAATAGAACTAAATTACAAGACAACAGAAGGATTACAATTGGAGTTGACCAGACACCACAGCTAGACGGTAACTTATAAACCTCAGCCAAACGAAATCGTTTGTATGAATCTTAGCAACTGCAACGAAAATACATAGAGTCACGTAGGTATGTCACGACTCTAATGTAGGTGCTTTGTGTGGGTGTGCGTGCTTATGTAGGCGTGGGTATATTTGATTTGTAGAGTTGAAATTGACGGAGTGTTTCTGTAAGAGAGTTGTGAGAGCGATGTGTTTGTTGCGCACGTATGAGAAAATAATTATAACACACTGAATGTATTAATGGCGTATATTAAGCTGGTTTTCGTAGATGTTTTATATTAACTTGGAAAATGTGAACAAACATATTTATACAGCATTAAATCAAACAATTTTAGACAGTATATTGCTTTTCTTATTATTATTTTAATTCCCGTCGCAACGTTATAAACTTTATCCCGTAACCTTGAACTCTGCATCACTACTAACGTTACTAATATTTAAAAAGAGATAGTGAAACAAAAATATGTTTAGGTATGAAATCCCAAGCGTACGCTTTCACATTTTTCTTATTTTCCCTTTCCCCAATCCATAAGCTTCCCTATTCGTCACGGTACAGTCAAGGGAACAAATCAAGTGCTTCGTTTATCTGTAACGCTAATATTTTTCACGCCAGCGCACGCGTGACCGGAATGACACGCTGGGTAGATCATAGATTATGTAGACTGAATTATGTGTATGCAGATGTGACAGGCATTGAAATTGAACTGTCTGTCGTTTTTTTTTTGCCTATTGTGGCAAAGTTAATTGTTGTATAGAAATACATAAAGTATTGCCTTGTATATATTATCATATGTCTTTCACTTTTGATATCCAAATATGATTAAGTATGATTGTTTTGAGTGTATTTTTGGTGTTAGTGAACACTGACTACTACTGACATGCTAAGTACTTACAAAGGATAGGCAAAGAAAGAGATGCCACTAAACTATCTTGCATACTGTTTTAGCTCCATCCACATTCATACAAATTTACCTAGGTTGCTTACGCGTACTCTTTTACTATAGGTACTTATTTCCACCACAATCATTTTATTTTCACGCTTCTCTGACTACCTTTCAATTCACAGCCATATAAAGATATTTGATATTAAAAGAGCGTTATATATTACACCGTAGCTTTCGTTTTCTGTGTCATATATATGAATGATTAATTTTTAATGATGCGTTAAATGATATCCAAAGGAATTTGGATATTCATTTGGTGAAGTGATAGTAACTTCTGTCGGCACCCCACACACGTAACGGTTACACACATGGTTAAAGGTAAAAGATCACACTTGAATACGATGAAATTAAGGCAGTAAAAGACTCTCTCAAAAAAACTCCTGCCGCACTGAGTTCCTTGAGATGTCTATGATCTACGCCAATGGTTTGTTTAATTTTTTATACCTTTCGGGTTTTAATAGAACTTGTAAAAATGTACACGATTTTTTTACTAAGCAATTTGATTTGAGCAAAGCTGGGGCTTGTGGTCACTGATTGTTGTAGGTATCTAGGAATGGTAGGTAAGTACTACAAATTAATATCAACATTAAGTACTATACATTGCCTCAGTCTCACTTGCACAACGTAGGCATATCAACAAATATGCAGACAATATTACTATATAAAAAAACTAGCTTCTGCACGCGGCTTCACATAGCAAAAATCAGGATAAAAAGTAATCTAAAACCAGTCATGAATAATGTAGCTTCCTATTAGTGAAAGATTTTTCCAGTAGTTCCAAAGATTAGTGGTAGCAAGCAAACTTTACCTTTTTTATATAATACTATCTGCTGCCCCGCAGTTTCACGGCGTGGAGATTTTGGATTTCATTGGTTTTATTTTTTTTGCGCAGAACCGTAATTCTTTTTCTAAAATTAAAGTAGCCTAAGTTACTCCTTGTAACATCAGCTATCTGCCAGTGAAAGTCCCGTCGAAATCGGTTCAGCCGTTTCGTAGATTACCTGGAACAAACAGCCAGACAGCCAAATTTTTAAAAATGGTTGTTTTGCTATAGGTTCCGTATGTACTTTCACATGCATTTAGTAAAAAGCTGTTATTTTGATGTTACAGACAGACACTTCAATTATATATATTTGAATACATTAGTATAGTTTCAATATAGAAAAATATTATATACTGAATACTATTGTATCAAAACAACAGCACATTATTTTACTACATTTGATATCCAATTCCCAGACATTCTCAGATCAATCCTACATTCTCAGAAGAGACAGTGACAAAAAACAAATCAAGGACGCCATGTTTATCTGTCGCGCGGTAATATTTTTCACGCGTCCCCTGCCCTAGCGTGCGTGACCAGAATTCGAGGCAATGAATAAAAAAATACCTTATAGATGTGACACGGAGATATCTGCCTACGTGACGGGAAATTGTCTTGAGATAACGTGTTTGATTTACCTACGTGGATTTGAGATTGAGGTTTTTATATTCGAATTAGTAATAGGGATTCTTTATTTATTTGCCTATAAATATTGTGGGTATATCTTGTATTGGGTTTCGTCATATTTTATTATGAAACTTATGATTAATTAGCTGCTGCCCGTGGTTTCATCCGCGTGGAGATATTGGATTTCATGGGTTTTATTTTTTTACGCGAAACCTTAATTATTTTTCTAAAATTAAAGTAGATTAAGTTACTCCTTGTAACATCAGCTATCTGACAGTGAAAGTCCCGTCAAAATCGGTCCAGCCGTTTCGGAGATTACCCGGAACAAACAGACAGTCAGGCAAACATTTTAAAAATGGTTGTTTTGTCATAGGTACCGTATATATTACGTTCATTTGCATTAAGTAAAAAGCTGTTATTTTGATATTAGAAACAGATGCTTTAATATTATTTATTTGTATGTATGTATAGATTAAAAAGAAATATATGTATACCTTTTTTGCTGCTATCGGGATTTGAAGCCGCGCGATCTTTCATTGTCATTATTGTCTTAAAGTTAGTTTAGCTTATAGTCTATTTGATCGTGACAATTCTATCAAAACCAATTTTTATTCTTTGTATCCCAACCCTAGATAGTGAGCTAAAACTACCGTTCACTGCGTTGTCCATTTCCACCCTCATTCCATTGCCGATACAGAATTTTGATGTAACTTTGTTTTAACAATTCTTTATTACCACTGTGTAAAATTCAAAATGGGTGGTAAAATAAATAAAATACACATAAAGTTTAGTTGGGTTTTCACTATATTCTTGATTAGTGATTTTACTATCGAGTGTAGGCAAAATTACTTCAACACTAAAATAGTTTTTTTTTATATTTTCAAACTATTTGGTATTTATTTTGTCTCAATATTTAATAATTTCGCAATGATACAAACCATCTTCTACACAACTAAATAAAATTGAAGTGTCTGTTTGTAATATCAAACTAACAGCTTTTTACTAAATGCATATGAAAGTATGTATGTAAAGTGTATATACTTATTACTTACCTACCTGGTACCTACACCAAAACAGCCATTTTTTAAATTTTTGTCTGACTGTCTGTCTTGTTTGTTCCGGGTAATCTCCGAAACGGCTGGGCCGATTTTGACCGGACTTTCACTGGCAGATAAATGATGTTACAAGGAGTAACATAGGCTACTTTTATTTTGGAAAAAGAATTAGGGTTCTACACAAAAAAAACCACGAAATCCAATATCTCCGCGCGGGTGAAACCGTGGGGCAGCAGCTAGTCCTATACTAAAACTAAACTATCTAATTTAATTGGTAGGTACTTGTAATTAACAATGTTATAAATTAAAATCGACATTTAAGGATCGATTTTAATTACTCAGAACGTTGCTGTCGAAATACACCATTTATTTATGCCTTTGATCATTTTGTGATATACATTATACATGGGTACAGACTTTCAAATTGAGGTTGACAAGTTAGTAAGACAAGCAAGAGAAAACTTGCTGGGTACGCTTCCAACTGGTAGTGGGCTAGAACGTTTGGATTATCTATAGGCCTACTTGGGCTTGTAGTTTATCCAACTGTTTTTGTAGTTAGCTAGGTTAGATTTAGTGTTTATTTATGTATTAGCTAGATAATAAAGGCATTTAGCCCGTTAAAAAAAGCAAGCGAAAACATCTATTACAAATCAAGCTTACATCACATTATAGAAAAGAATCTTCTGGAAAGTTTCTTTTCACCGATAGACGAATGACCTAACACGAACCATTATTGCTTCAATAAAAGAGTTATGAGCATAGCCAGTGATATGGAATATTACAAATGCACAGCCCGTAATACTAGCATGAGTTCGTAATTGCACAATTGCACGTATCTTTGCTACGTAGGCTCGTTTCGTCCCAAGGGACGTCCGCGCCGCTGATTGGTTCCCTGCATCATTCAGGTCGATATTAGCAGGTTATTAGTTTATGCGAAATTGTGGTGATGATGCCATGATTTATGCAGTAGGTTTGTTATTGGTGCATACGTTTAACTGTTTTGACATTGTTAGGTAAGTTTAATTGTGTATCGCTTCTGTGTTTTGTTTATTCTATGTTATTATTATTTTTTAAATTCATAATTCTTGATTTTTTTCTATAATAAAAAGACGTGTCTTGTCTTGTCACTCTTTTATCAAATTATACTATTTCTACGAGTTAAGAAGGTAGTGAGCAGATGGACTATTTATAGAGGGCTCGGGGTTTCCCTGCGTGATAAAATCCGGAACGAGGAGAATGGAATTCACTGGCATAGCTTTCAAAATTAGCAAGTTGAAATACTCATCGCTCGCAGAACCGATGGGGAAGAAAGGTTCTCGAGTGGCGACCACGAATTGGAAGACGTAGATTAGGCCGGCCCCCTACAAGATGGACCGACAACCTGATCCACTGCTGACCATGGGAAACCGTTGGACGCAAGAGGCGAGTAGCCGATCCAAGAGGCGTTCTATAGGGAGGCCTATGTTCAGCAGTGGACGTCTTCCGGCTGAAGATGATGAAGATAAAAAAAGTTCGAAATTCACAATCTCTATATTTCTAAAGGGAGTTACTGTTTTACCCTAATTTATTATATTTACCTAATAGTGTTACTGTTTGAATCTAGAACACTTAAAGGAGCATTAAATATGACACAAATATGTCCATTGTATATGTATACGCAATTCAGACCGAAGAGAGCTTAAACTCTCCCTTGGGACAGGCTAGAGTCGGTAGAGCCATTGTCTCGGAGTGATAAATTGTTTGCGCTATTCTCTACGTCACCGTACTAAATACAGATGTACTTTAGTTATGTTACAGTACGGCTTGAGAGAAATGTACGAGTAGTCTCTGACTGACAGTCTTGCTAATATACAGCTTTACTAATTCAGCCAGAGAGCTAATTTTAGTCTAGGTTTAGCATAATCATTGTCTTCTACCACGTCGTTCAAATGCTATGGGGGTATGATTGACTATGATTGTGTTATTCTTTGAAATCGTAAATTGAAAATTGAAAATTTGACTTTAATTTTATGCATTTATTTCATTGACTTTTAAATTTTTGCACGCCTGAAAAGGCAAAAGAAGTGATTCTTTTTAATGTAACATCTAATTTTGTAACCTTATTTTATTTGCAAATAAATGTTTTGATTTGATTTTGATTTTTTATAGAGTATAAAAAATGGCCACGTTTATCCGTACAGAAAGAAAAAAAAGAAACGTCCTATTATTAGCAATAAAAGCATTAAATAATGTAATTATAATGAAACTGTAACATGTCCAATTCTGTACATTGTAGATATTTATAAAATTGATTTTGGAGGGCACTCTATAATCTATACTGAAGCTAAAACTATTTTTTTTAATATATTCTTGGGGTGTGCAATAGAGTTCTAAATTTTCTATAGAAAATTTTATTCATTGGTTTTGTTCACTCAAAACTCGGTGCAATTACTAAAAAGTTTCTTGTGTGTGTGTGTGTGTGTGTGTGTGTGTGGTGTGTGTGTATATGTGTATCTGTGTGAGTGGGGGGGGGGGGGGGGTGCGTGTGCATGTGCGTGCGTGCGTGTGAATGTTACCACGCATCTCCGTAACAACTAAACTAATCATAGTAAAATGTATTATTTCACCCTTACTACTTACTCTACGAATAATTTCAGTCATAAATAACATCATGTATTTAATCTACAAATTACATCCTCTCAAAGTCCACTCTACTGGCTAAATAAAACAGGTAGAGAAAGTTATAACCTGTACCGGAATTGCTGTAACTCGTGTCGAAACGGCCAAGTAAAACAAACCGCGAAGCTCTATGACTCTACTTGTAAATATAAACATCCTGTATGGCAAAGGTTGTTTTATTTATAAAAACGGTATAACAGTTTGATGAGGTTGCTATGGTGCAAGTTGTGGGGTCTCTTGCGGAACTGTAATTCTATTATGAGCATAACACTGTAGCATTGCATTTTTAACCGACTTCCAAAAAAGGAGAAGGTTATCAATTCGGTGGGTATTTTTTTTATTTTATGTTTGTTACCTCAGATCTCTGTCATTTATAAACCGATTTGAAAAAATATTTTTTTGTTTGAAAGGATATACTTTCAGCTTGGTCCCACAGAAATTTCATCAAAATCGGTTCAGTAGTTTGTCAGTGAAGTCGGTTCGTCGCTTTTTTAAAGCAATTTTATAGTATAAGTCTGACTAGTTAAAATGCTTCGTTTAACAGGAGTGGGTTGTTTGCCTAATTGTAATCAACCCTATATTGTATAAACCCTGGGACGTTAGGTACTCAGTCTCAAAAGCCCAGTAAATTCACTGACTATAGTTCATCAAGCACAGTAATGCTGACATATTACTGCTTGGTGCTACAGGACCAAAGGAAAGCTACTGCTATTGCTAAGGAACCCTTCCGTAATCTGTGGTTCGCTCGCTTTAACCTAGGTAGCTTAAACTCTCGAATGCGTAGGTCTCCTCATTATGTACGTATCACATCGTTGGCTACAGAGAGTTCTACGCTGGATAGCAAGAGTAATTTAACGTTCATTATAACTATTGTAAGAATAAAGGTAGAGCTTGGTGTGGTGCTGGGTGCTACGCTATGACGTCATGAAGTCAGCGCTACGCCGTAGTCGTCCCAGCGCTACGCAAGGGGAAGACGCGGGGAAGGACAGCAGTCTTCATTGAATTACGAGTGAAAATACACGTGTGTCGATTATTCAAACCGAGTTGTCTCATTTCTGTACCTAACACTATTTACGTGGGACCTCTATAAATTAATTACTTGGAATCATATTAGCATAATAACGGTACATCTATAATTCAACTAATAGCTGTACCAACGTTATACCGTTATTCAAAGATACCGAAAATAAAAGGGTAATGCAACCCCTGTTTTTGTAGTAGAGACCGTTGTGTAGAGTAGATGGTAGCGATATCGCTTATTGCCGCAATTACTCGGGAGTATCTTTTGCTAGTTTGCGTACTCTACCTTCGCTACATGGATGAAAAAATTATGTATGAAGTATTACGTAGAAATATAGTTTAGTAATTTTCCTCCTGTAACTTTTTACTTAGCGATACCTAAATCAAATAATTAACATTTTTATGAATGACTAGCTGCTGCCCCGCGGTTTCACCCGCGTGGAGATTTTAGATTTCATGGTTTTTATTTTTTTGCGCGGAACCCTAATTCTTTTTCTAATATTAAAGTTACGCCTAAGTTACTCCTTGTAACATCAGCTATCTGCCAGTGAAAGTACCGTCAAAATTGGTCCAGCCGTTTCGGAGATTACCCGTAACAAACAGACAGATAGACAGACAAAAATTTTAAAAATGGTTGTTTTGTTATAGTTGCCGTATATACTTTAATATGCATTTAGTGAAAAGCTGTTATTTTGATATTACAAACAGACACTTCAATTTTATTTATTAGTAATAGATTTTCAATGCCTTACCTTCCGACACAGTCATTTCAAACGTGATTAAATTTAATTGAGGTTAGACTCTTTATATTCTTATTATCTCTATTATTTAAATATTAAGAGAATAAATAACATACATGAAAATAGCTACGGGCTTTTGTTGTCTGTTAGGTACAAGAGAAATATGCCGTAAGGTTGAAGAGGATTATGAGACTGAACGTCTCGAATTCCCCTTTGGAGGGGAAAAGAGGATTTTGAGAGCGTTTCTTTGACGCTAACCTGATTCTAACATGCTAAATAATCTAGTTAAATAATAGCGTACAAAAATATTTTTTCTCGACACCACACATACTATGCTCTATGGAAACACAATCCAATGTTTGCAGAATTCTATCTACCCTTTTTATTTCCCAAAACATTATCGTTAAGAGAGTTGCAAAGAGCTCATAACGAGAAATCGAGTATTCCCATAAAACGAGTTGTTATATTAAAACGGCGTCCGCTTTGAAGTTACGGTTATTAGAGTTGTGCCGCTATCGAATTTGACACTATCTGATGACAGCCGTGTTTACAGCGTTGATGGTTTTCGAGTTACAACGTTATTTTTGCTAACGATGTTATTAGTCGGAGTTGTGGTTTTTCTTAACAAAGGCGTAAGTAAGTACATCGACTTAAGGCCGATTTTTCAATTGCACTTTAACGAACTGATCGCAATCCAATCAATTAATTTTCGTGTTTTTAGTGTGTTTTTCGGGTCTTTCATTTCAAAATTAATGAAGCGTTCGCTAACTAAGGTTTATTTCTTTAAAATGCCATAAAATTTATTTACGTCTGTCTTCACCACAGACTTAGATGATTCAGGGAATTATCTAACAGGACGATATCTGACTATTGAAAAATCGGCCCTTAATAGTATTTAGTCATAAATAAAAAAAAACAGAGATAATGATATCAGACATTTGTACTAATTGACTAGTATTGTGACTTGGTATTTTTAGAATTTGGATGTTGCTTGTAACAAATTGGACACTCTGACACTTGGCCCAACATTCCTCTTAGTCGTTTATTCTTTGTTTTTTTGGTATTTTATTTTCTGTTTCCTCTCTCAAGTTATATACAGGGTGAGTTTGAATTGCTATGTTATCCCGTAGGGGGGTGATTAGGACCTTGATTGACAACAAGTTGTGAGAACCTCTCTTGGAAATAAATCATTCTAAATTTCCATAAAAAAATTAACTCAACTTCAAACGTGAAGTGCACGGCATTTTCTGAATCTGCACGGAATCTTCTAAGTCTGTTCTAACCAACATCATCATATAACAAAGTTCAACATAGTTCAAGTAGATCAGCTGATCTAGGGCTGGCCGGAAATTCTATGATAGAATTTTGACGTAAATTTTAAATGAACTTTCTTCATTGAAAAGTTTCGAATTTCAAAAAGTCTTAAAACAAATATTGTTGTCCTCTAGGAATAAACAGACCTCCTATCGGGATAACAAACCAGTTCAAACTCAGGCTGTATAGAGTTTATTTACACTTTACACTTATTTCCTTATTGTATACCCAAAAGAAAGCGGCCAAAGACTACTTCTGCCATATACCCTGTTTGGTTTACTTCTGATATCATTAGGGACATTAGAAGGAAAAAAGCGATGCATAGTTTATGGAAGTGCACTCTGTGTGCAGATGACTACAAATCCTTTTCTGACCTGCGGTCGAATCTTAAGATTCGTATAGCAGAAGCCTATGAGCGTCACACGGCATCTATTGAAAGCTGTTTGAAGAGTTGTCCGCAACAATTCTGGCGTTATGTATCGAGTTTAAGGTCTAAGGGTGGTTTCGAGCCTTCTGTCATATACAGGGGATCAACTCTGGAAGGCGTTTCGGCAGCAGAGGCCTTTGCCGACTACTTTTCGAGTGTGTTCCTTAAGGATCTTCCTTCTCTTGATATGAGTCAGTGCACTGACAACCCCACTGGTGGTGTTGTTAATATTCCCTACGTAAGTCCTAAGGATGTTGAGCAAGGTTTGACAAAGCTCAAGGTGAGTAGCTCTCCGGGACCAGATGACCTTCCCGCTTTCATTTTAAAATCTTCGAGCAAATACATAACACTCCCTCTTTGTCATATTTTCAACTTGTCGCTCGAAAGCGGTGTTTTTCCAAGCCAATGGAAGCTGTCTAGGGTAACTCCTATCCCAAAGTCCGGTAATAAAACTGCAGTAGAGGAATACCGTCCCATTGCGATATTGTGTTCTCCGGCCAAGGTCTTTGAATATATCCTTCATAAGGAAATATATAGGCAGGTCAAGGGTTTCTTGGGTGATGAGCAGCATGGATTTCGACACGGACGATCTGTAAACACTAATCTTCTTAGTCTGGTAGATTATGTCTCTGCTAGCATGGACCGTGGCCAGCAAGTCGACGTGTTATATTTCGATTTTAGGAAAGCTTTTGACAAAATCGATAATGACATCTTACTTCAAAAGCTCAGTAACATCGGTTTCACTCCCCGCCTTGTCAAGTTTTTTGTTGACTATATGCGTGACCGCCGTCAGTTTGTGAAGTACGGTACATTTGTCTCTAAGCCCTACTTCACCCCCTCAGGGGTCAGTCAGGGATCGGTTTTGGGACCTTTGCTCTTCCTCATTATGGTCAACGACTTGGTTAAAGAAATAAGTGCCTCTCAGTGCTTATTGTATGCTGATGATTTAAAACTCGCGCTTGAAGTCCAGTCGTGTGCTGACTGTAGTAAGTTGCAAAGAGACATTGATACCATTTATCGATGGAGTGTTGTGAACAAAATGTTATTCAATCCTGAAAAGTGCTACGTTATGTCTTTTGGGCGTAAGCGTGATCCCATTCTGCACACGTACTTTATTAATAATGACGCCATCAAGCGAGTGTCCACTATTAAAGATCTCGGTGTGACTTTTGACCAGGGTCTCACGTTCAATGATCACGTCGAAATTACTGCGAAGGAATCCTACCGGCGTCTCGGCTTTGTGCTGCGCAATGCGAAGGACTTCCGTGATCCCCAGGTCCTGCGACTGCTGTTTACTACCCTGGTCAGGAGTAAACTCGAGTCGAGCGCCTGCGTCTGGAACCCGCATTGCGACACTTACATCTTGTCCCTTGAGAAGGTCCAAAAAGCCTTCTTGAGAAATCTTTACAAGAAAATTTATGGGTATTATCCTTTTCTGTACCCTACAGATTTTCTTCTCGGCCAACTAGGTTTCAATTCGTTGAAAACTAGGAGGTTGCTTGACCAGCTTAAGACCGGCTGTGGGCTATTGAGAGGTTCCATAGATTCTCCTGCCCTACACAATCGTATATGTGCTTTATTCGTGCCTGATAAATATACACGCCATAGACCTGATCATAGACACAAGTTGTTCCACGTAGGCTCTAGCCGTACTGGGCACAGGAAATATACGCCATTATGCCGCGTCATGTGTGATCTCAACGCATTCCTTAGTACCTATCCAGATTGTGATATTTTTTGTGATAAGTGGCCTACTGTTTCAAACTTATTATTGACGTTTTGTGAGTCCTATGACCATAAATCAAATATTAATCTTAAAATTTGACATAGCTACTGTAACCTAGACTTAAAATTATTTGGTAATGACATGATGAATTTTTCTTTTAATATGTTTTTGTTAGTTCGGTAATATGTATAATTGCAATTGCGTTCATATTATTATAAATAAATAAATAAATAAATAAATAAATAAATTCCTCACCCCCATACTCATACCATTGTTTTACACAAACCATACACACACGCACGCACACACACACATACACGCGCACACACATACACGCGCGCACACACACGCGCGCACACACACGCGCGCACACACACACACGCACACACAAACACACACACACCAAACACGCGCGCGCAAGCGTGCACATACACACTCCCAAACACTATACACACGCTTCCCCTATACATAACTGCCATAATTATTATTACTTTTTATTCACTGATGACTGTCTATTAACAATTAACAAATATTATTTATAGAATGTAAATCCATTATTGGCTTTAAGTTATGGAAGTAAGTCCTAACAATTTATTGAATAAGAGCTGTGGATTTTGTTTAATAAATAAATAAATAATTTTAATACTTTGGTTCTTTGTAACTCATGATGTATATGACAAGAAATTTGACAAATAGCTGCCGTATTCTTCTCCTAGATACATCGTTTATTACATTTGTGTCGACGATGACGAAAAATTCTGAATCTGAGGCAGATTTATTGTTCTGTTTGTTTTTATGCATCGAAGGTTTTGGGATTTTTTGTGATAATGTTATATGAAGAGGAATATTTTTTGAGATTCGCTCGTATTGTGTTTGAGAACACACTTTTAAAAAAAAACAAATGTATTTATCTATACAAATATATAAAATTGAAGTGTCTGTTTGTAATGTCAAAATAACAGCTTTTTACCAACTGCATCTGAAAGTATATAAAGTACCTAATTAAGTAACAAAACAACCATTTGTAAAATTATTGTCTGTCTGTCTGTTTGTTCTGGGTAATCTCCAAAAAGCTTGGACCAATTTTGACAGGACTTTCACTGGCAGATAGCTGATGTTAAAAGGAGTAACTTAGGCTACTTATATTATATAATAATTAGGGTTCCGTGCACAAAAATGAAACCCATGAAATCCAATATATCCGTGCGGGTGAAACCAGCAGCATCAGCTAGTCGTATTATAAAAAAGCACATAGACCAAATAGTTTCGATGAAGATGAACGCCCGCAATTATCGTCCAATTAATAACCGACACGAAATCGGCCGATGATTCGGTTTTGGTGCAACCATATCGTTATACGAGAATTAATCCGTTTTTAAACATAAAAAACTTCCACATACTTCAAAGTTACCAAGACTTTTACTTCTTATACATACATAGCGGTATATTCCCAAGTTATCCCCTTGATTAAAGATACGTCACGCGTCCGTACAGTGGACAATTTGCGGGCCCGGCCCGCATTTGTTTGCGCTTTATCAAAATCCCGGGATTGGACCCGACCCGAGTCCGGGATATGTGATAAATCACGGAACTCGCACTTTACGGACAATTGATGTTGTTTACATATATTTTTAGGGCGTAGTGTAAACATTTTTTATAAATACATAAATAAATTATGTAGAGGACCGGTTTTTTCCCCATTAATCCTGCGTGATGCTTGAATTGAGTTTTTAAACTAAACAAATTTAAACGTTAATCACGCAAGTCTATATTTTGTAACAAAGGAGTGTTTTCTCCAAAATCCTTCATTATTAGCTATTCAATATATACAAATAAATAAACACATAATTTACAGTATGTACCTACAGCACCACAAGGATATGACATCCAAAGTTCTGACAAACTACAAGTGTTAGTAATTGCTTTGCTACGTCATGTCAGCAGTACTTGCCACATACCATGAATTTAAAAAAAAGCTGTAACACAACCAGGTGATAATTACTTTGAGAACCTGACGGGTAACAAGCTACTCACTACAAAGTTCAAAGTATCCGATATAGGTCACGCTGTTATTCCTGCGCCGCTGCTGGCGAGATGCCAGCCCACGCTGCCGAATTAGGGTACACTCTCTCGCAAATTGATAAGGTAACTAATATGCAATTTGGGACGGAGCATGTTGATCAGTTTTATTGGAGAGATTGGCTTCGTTTGTGTTGCGCCGGAAGCTATCGAACACGTCAGCTATATTCCGCAACGTTAGCTTGTATTTATAGATGTTATTTGTGGATCCATATAAAGCATTAACTTCTGGCCGCGGCTTCGTCCACGTGGTTTTTATCTCATTAAGCTACCTAAATTCCAAATTTCATCAAAATCGGTTCAGTAGTTACAGAGATACGTGGTAACAAACTTTGACACAAACTTTGATTTATAATAGGTATTTGAAGGATAGTAGGATGGGATGATTGTGTATTCGGGCAGTTTCGAGCCTTAAATAGTTTTTGGCTGTTTCGGAACGACTTATTTTGATGTTACTTTAATTGTTTGTGCCATTTTTGACAAAGCAGATTTTCAGGGGTAGATACATTGTTTTAGTAAAAATTTAATTAAAAAATGTGTTTCAAATTCACGTTTGTTTTTTAACGAACGGGAGTTGTTTCCATAATTGACTTTTGCCGGGTTCATTTGTTTTTATTTATTTTAAAGTTCGTTAAAAGTTCGTCGTCTGTTGAAATGTTCTACGTTCTGCCGATGCACAATCGTTGAGTAAGTAATGTTACATCAGATATTATGTAAAAGTAAGGCAACAAAGCTAATATGATAATAAAATAGTACAGAACAAAGTAATGTTTACACATTACTGCTTGGCGGCAGAATACACGATATGGGCACTCACAAACCAACAAAACAACAAACACACTTTTGCATTTATAATATTAGTAGGAAGTAGGATATTTACATATCAGAGAAATTCATGCAGTCCAAAACAAATTCATTAGCTTTAATTTTTCTGTGATCATTTTTTTGTCACGGTCATAGTAAAGAGTAACAATTCTTGGTACTTGTTGGAAGTAGGTATATACGAGTCTCAAGAAAGAAACAGTAGCAATCTCGGGCACAATTCCACCGCTTGCAATCTATCATTTCTTTTCGACACAATGGCTTTGCGATTCAGTGGGGGAGGATAATTGAGACCCTTATTGTTAGGGGTATAATGGCTTGTTTTGTATTTCCACTGATGAGGTTTTATTGTGAGGACTCCATTGGCCATGGCTGATTGGGTTTTTTGCTTGATTAAGATATTATGGAGAAGGAAAATAAGTCCTTCTAAAAAGGGGAACGATTGTAGAAGCCACTCTACTTATAAATAAAAAAGTGGATGTAACAAAAGTTACATCAATATAAACCGCCTTCACGTAACAAGTCGTTAGTGGGAGGACTAACTCTTCTGCGAGTGTCCGTCTGGGTTGTTACCACCGCTTTGCTCGTGAAGTCTGCCGCCAAGCAGTAGTGTGCAAGCATTACTGTGTTCCGGTTTGAGGAGCAGAGTATCCAGTGAAATTACTGGGCTTATGAGACTTAATACCTAATGTCTCAGGGTAACGAGCGATCTGCAGTGCCGCGCTTTGTGTTTCAAAGCTCTGGGTGGCGCTGCAATTGTTATGGGCCGGCGTTATGCTTACCATCAGGCAAACGACAAGCTCATCTCGTTACCAAATAACATAAAATAAATATGTAATGTTTTTATTACACGACTGCACAAAATAGGAGGTGTAATGTATGTATGTTTGTATACGTAAATATGTGAGTTTCTTTATTCTACCATAACTTAAATGCCTGAACAGATTTGTACGTATGGGATATCGTATGGGACGTAAAACAAAGATTGCTCTACTATTGAAAAAATTTGGGTATTCAAACCACAAAAATAAACAAAAGAAGGGACAGTACCCTGCCCACTGAATCACTTTCGTCCACTTCCTTTTTTATTTCACTCACTAAATACAATTAAATCCCCAACCGCATGGTTTACGACAAATTCCAAACCCACAAATAGACCGAAAATGGAATAAACAGAATAAGGGTTGACTTCTACTATCTACTCGTTGCCCTGCTTCTATTTGTCCGGCACAAAACCTCAAAGTTTACGCCCAAATTTTGTGAATCTTTTCACCGCAGGTAGAGACTTATTTATAAGGATGTGGTGAGTAACGTTCTGGCCGGAAGATCAACTATTCTGTTTCAATGTACATGGTGCTGCTTATTTATTTTTCATACCAAAGCGAGTTGGTATTTTACTTTACAATATAAATCTTGAGATGAAATTACACTGTAAGTACAATTCGCACATAAGGCGTAGGTTTTAATTTAAAAAAATTGTATAAGTAGTGTTAAGTGACACTAGTAGGTTTTTAGCCTTTATTCAATGCGACAGTAACCACATAGTAAAATATTTTCTATTCTCAACTTTAGCCACTGTTAATTATAATTTTACACATGAAACAGTGGTTAATAGATTGGATCTAAGGTTAGTTGGTTGTCTTAGGCCAAATATTTTCAAACAACAGTTTCATGTTGAAAATCGAATGCTGAAATTGACATTTGGGCCGGATAGTAACCGGAAGTCGGTGCATCACTACTTATTTACGAGTATACAAGCCTCAAACAGTTGAAGAGGTCAGGGTTAAGAGGCCAAATGACCTTTAAAGCGTCCCTTTTTAATGAACCCTCAGAACATCTCATAAAGAGACTCTACCCTCTCTTCACCCTCTCTTTTGCACTTTAGACATACCCTCTTTGCACTTGAAGGGGTTCTTGAGGGTTTTATGTCCTGCCGGGTTTAGGGGTTGGTTTTATAATGATAAATCGAGTTAATGAGTGTCTTTGGTTATGATTTCAATTAGGGGTGGATTTTTGGGGATGAATAGAAAGGAAATTAAGGGCACTTAATTTTAATGTACGATGCTAAAATGTATAAAATAAAATAATGTGAGTTCTCTGTGTTAATAAGGCCTGCTTTTATGAATGTCCAATTATTAGCTTTTCTTTCGCAAAACAACTAAACAAAAAACACCGGATTAATAGTTCCTAGGTAACATGAGTACCTCGACTACTTGTGATGCAAGTTTCTTTGTTTGCGACGCCTCATCAAAAGCTCTTGGAAAACCTCCACTGTCGAAGCAGGCCTCTGTATAAGCAGCGCAGTTTATCATAATACAGCAGGCTTGGTGATGGCAGTAGATTATGATATTGACCAAGAAGAACCTGCTACCTATTCCTGTTATAGCAGATGTCGTTAAGAATCGGTTTAGATCATCGAGAGACTAACCCCCCCGAGATGAAATACTGTACTATCCGATCTCACAACAATGTATTGATTTTGCAACAACACACATCAGCGCTCAGCGTATCAGCGCACGGTGAATCAACGCGAGGCGGTAGCTTAGCCAATCAGAGCGCATTATGTCTAGGCAAAAATGGTGGAATTTATTTCGTGCAAACCAAACGTCTTGAGGTTTGTATATCGATCCCCGCCATCGGGACCCCACGCTTTGCAGGCAGGGTTACTACCAACTTAGCTACGGAGCGGTCAAATATGGTTAAAAAATACCATCGCTATTAGAATGTGGGATTATATAGGAATAGATCAGTTTTTCATCCTTTTCGCCATGACAAAACTCCTTGGCACTAAATCAGCTATTACATTAAATAAAAAATAAAAAATAAAAACACTTCACAGATCTTCACCGATAATGTAAAACAGCGCTATTGTCTCCTAACAACCTGAAAGCCTATCATCCATATCAGGATTCAATAAAGGCACTAATAACCAATCCTCATGAATATCTCGGATCAAAGACACGTGGCCCCAGGTGGGCGGCAGCCGGTAAATACATGGAAATGGGGCCAAGGTTAGAGAGGTCCATACGGTGTGGGCGTGGAAAGAGACAGAGGCGACCAGCGACCTATGGGTTCAGGTACACTTTAATTATAAATTGAGCTTGAGGTTTCAAATTCAAAATGCTTTATTCAAATAGACCCCAAAGAACTTATGAAAGTTAAAATAAATGACTCTAACAGCGGGCCTCTGCAACATTCGTTTCGATTTTTTAACCCCTTTAACGCCCCCTTTTCTAACAATAATAATATTATGCTATAATAATTTGAAATGCGTTCTTAAATATACTGAAATATGACAATATAATATAAAAAACGACGCAATATTAATAATATTGTCATTGAGGGTTTGTTACATATAAATCTTGAAATTTAAGTTTTCACTCGAAGAAATATTTTCAATTTTTTTTTCTCGGGTGCGTGGCTCCGCTGGGCCCCTAGTCAGTCGCCTACGCCTTATGGATAATCCGACCTTGCTCAGAACTTTGAAAGAAGACCTGCGTAGCGCTAAGTGTAGAGTTCGTTATCCTATGTCAATAAGCAGAAGTCTCATAAGCCCATTAATTTCAATGACTACTTTGCTCATCAAGCCGGAACACAGTAATGGTCACACAAATATATACATCACAAAAATTTCGCTTCCAACAGGATTCGAACCTGTGTCTTCTGGCAAGCCGGGCCAGACGCCTTAACCAACTAGGCTATCTTCGAATCCTGTTGGAAGCGAAATTTTTGTGATATATATATTTGTGTGAACATCCGCTAGTGTCGGTTAACACTATAAAATATATTTCATAGTAATGGTGTCTGAAATCTCTCTTTTTTGTGATTTAGACAGTCCCATCTTATAAGCGCTACCGTGGTATCCTCATGTAACATTTCATGAATATTTAACCCGCGCCCGGGACGATTTTCGGTTCACCTGGAATGAAATAGAGGTATTACTATACCTAGATATAAACCTATCCTTGTCTCGCAACAAAGGTGCGAAAAAGATAGGACAAGAGTTACAAAAAAATAATTGTTTTCGGTGTTATATTCGGATAAGCAGATATCAAACTTGGGATATAACTTTTGTGTGAGTTGGGAATAATTTGGAACACTTGAAAGTTCCTAATTGCTAAAGTATTCATGGCGTAACTTCAAATTATATACCACCTGAACTCAAAGTTTATATACAATAATACATATTATGTTTTCAATCTCTTTAGGTAGGTAAATCTCGTAAAGATAATGTTCCCGCGATGATGAAGCTTGCAACAGCGTCGAAATATCCATCTATATCATAAAATTTTATCGAATTGAATATTTGTACAAACCACGAAGTTCTACGAACTTGCTCATAGTTAAAATATCAGAAGCTCATCAGCTAATAATAATTATGGTAAATATCCCCTTATCCATAAGTTTTTTTTTATGCTCTTTGGTCGTTACCAAGACCGAGACGAGCTGGTAGTTTGACTGATGGTAAGCATAACGCCGGCCCATAACAATTGCAGTGCCACCCAGAACTTTGAAACACAAAAGCCTGCGCGGCACTGCAGTGCACTCGTTACCCTGAGACATTAGGTCTTAAGTCTCATAAGCCCAGTAATTTCACTGGCTACTTTGCTCATCAAAGCGGAACACAGTAATGCTTGCACATTACTGCTTATCGGCAGACTTCACGAGCAAAGCGGTGGTACTAACCCAGACGGACACTCGCAGAAGAGTTAGTCCTCCCACTAACAAAATGTTATGACAGTCACGCTTTAGGCCTTATTCCCATTCTATATTTTCAAAAGAGAATGCAGTCAATCATAAACAATCAAGAGGACAAACCGAAAAAAATGAAGCTGACAGAATTTTTCCTTCGATTCGCAAAAAACCTTTTACCATCGTTATTTTCATTCACTCCCGCAATAAAATCAGCTAACGTACTAAGGCCAGACCACCAATATTCGTTCTCGCAATTACCGATTAACCGGCCTCCAAAGACCCCTGGGAGGTTATTACAAGCCACTTGAAAGGGCCCGGAGCAATACAGGGAATCGAATTACATAGTTTTTCGCCCCATAGTTGCTGTAAGGCTCTTATCACACAACACGATATACCCACTTTGTGGTAAGCGGATTTGTATTAGAATACAAAATGTATCGCAATTGACAGTTTATAAATTGGGACAGTACAATACACTAATATAGGGTAAAACCGGGATAGATGCCGCAGTGGGATAGACGCCTCGTGTGCAAAAAACCTAATTTCCCAAACTCGCAACTAAGAATTAATAATTTAAATAAGAAGCGCAGGCGTCCCACACATTTGTCCCCGCAGGTTGTCTTGCGGAGCGAAAGTGTGTCGCTTGTGCGTGTGATTATCTCCGCAGCAAACGCCGCGTAAGCTTAAGATTTTCAAAAGTAAGTATTTGCCGTGATATAACTTTATAAGTAGCAATAAATTCTGTTATATTTTTTATTATTTCAATACACTGGTTCATTAAGTGTACACCTAGGTGTAAATAATAGCTCTTTTGTTTTTAGTTTATTTAAGAAATAAAAGGGCAACTATCCCTTTCAAAAAGGATAGTTGCCCTGATTTTTTGAGGTATAGGTGCCCTTAGAGGCATATATCCCCTCATACACATATACACATGACATTCTTAATGTTTTTTTATGTTGTGTCCGGTGACACAACATAAATCTTTAGGAAAATATATGAAAGAAAAGAAGATTTCTGAAAGGATGATAAAACAAATAAAAACTAAGTTAGACAAGAGAAACAAGACTCAAACTACCAAACAAAAAGGAGAACTTAAAAAAACAAATACTTAAAGGAATCAAAGACAATAATGATAAAAATATGAAATTAAAAATATATTATTTTAGTGAAGAAGACGATAACGAATGGACTGATCTTTATGATAAATTGGTTAGTTTTAAATTCGGTTGTTATTTGTTATCTGATGTGATGTTGTGTTGTCCGGAAATAAATGTATTTTCTTTCTTTCTTTCTTATAAAGAAAATGATAATTATTTAAAAGTAAATAAGGATCGAATCTCACGAAAAAGACAAATTATGTACAGTTTTATTATTTTAGTGAAGAAGACGATAACGAATGGACTGATCTTTATGATAAAGAAAATGATAATTATTTAAAAGTAAATAAGGATCGAATCTCACGAAAAAGACAAATTATGTACAGTTCAAACAGCGAAGATGAAGAAAATCCATCTAAAAACGACTATAAAAGTAAAGAAAAGACAACTAAAGATTTAACTGTAAAACAAACTAAAAGAGATGAACGAGAAGACGCTTTGGAAACCATAAAAATCAAAATCCATTGAATATTTTAAAATTTAATATTTTGGTTAGACAAATTCTTAAGTTTATTATGGTTATGCGTGTCATAATAGAATTATCTTTTAAAGATTACTATTAAAAAAATTTAAAACAATGGATTTTCTTGATTAGGCATCTATCCTATAATACAGGCATCTATCCTTCTTAGCATTTTAATGGTGGGGCATCTATCCTCAAAAATAGGCATCTATCCTCAAGATAAAAAGAAAAAGTCTGCAATAAGTTAATTTCTAAAACATCTGTAATTGTTAGGTCAACAAAAACAAGTGATAAGTAATATAAAAGATTAAACTAGCTATATTCATAGAGTATATTCATGATCAATTAATATTTTTGAAATTAGGAGCGTATTTCAAAAAGTGCGGCATCTATCCCGGTTTTACCCTATACATCACAAAAATTTTTCGTAAACATCCGCTAGTGTCGGTTAACACTATAAAATATATTTCATAAAGTTTAAATAATGCAAAATCTCTCGCCATTTGATTGGTACTGTAACGTATCACAATGGAGTAGGCAATCGCTTCAAAGCGGGTCTGCTAGATGGAGCTACGGCTTGTAAGCCGGAAAGAAATACATCATATCAAGAATTTCGCAGTTAACATCGATTGCTCCCATAGCCTAGTTGGTTATGGCGTCTGGCCCGGATAGCCAGAAGACGCAGGTTCCAATCCTGTTGGAAGTGAAATTTTTGTGATGTATATATTTGTGTAACCCTCCGCTAGTGTCGGTTGACACTATAAGATATATTTCATACAATACATTACAAAACTGTTGTTGTACACCAGTCTAAAAAGTAACAGTACAGAAACTTGAACACTAACTTATCGCTAATATCCAACGGGCGGACTTATTGCTAAAAGCAATCTTATTACCAGGTGGTAAGACTAACTTTTCTGCCGAGTGTCCGTTTGGTTAGATACCACCGCTTTGCTTGTGTAATCTGCCGCCAAGCAGTACGTAACGTGCAAGCTTTACTGTGATTCGATTTCATGAGTAAAATACTCAGTGAAATTACTGGGCTTATGACACTTAATACTGTCTCAAGATAACGAGGGCAATGAAGCGTCGCAGAGGCGTTTGTGTATCATAGTTCTGAGAGCAACACTGCAATTGTTACGGGCTGAATATAGTTACCATTAGGCAAACGACCAGCTCGTCTCGTTATCCAATAGTATAAAAAAACACTATATGTATCTATAGAAATCAATCTAATATCCTTCTCAAAGTGTTCTAGTATCTAGTTATCAAATATACTTTGTGCGCCAAGGCCCTAACTGCGAGCTTTGCCCCCGGGATAGCTCTGTCTATAATTGCTCATGTCCTCGATGTACATAAATTGGAATAAGTGGTCCGTTGGGAGCGATGGTCGAGAACTGATGTGTTTACCTTGCGTTTTGTTAGCGGGAACGTACGTAATGAAATCTTTTAACTCAAAGCTATGTGGCGTCTAAATTATGTGACTGTTAGGAACAAATCAAATGAATAGATACGAATAATTTACAATTTAGAATATTATTTCAAATTGAGATTTCATTAATTTATCTTCCATTTTTTTAAACAAGGTTTTTGTAACAATACTTCAAAATGACTAACAAATAACAATAACAAATTTAAATGGATATTTTGAGAACCAAAAAGGTACACTTTTGCTTTACATTTAAGCATGATTATAATTGTATAGTCAAGTGGCGTTCTATGGGGAGTCCTTTGTTCACTTCGACGTCTTCCGGATGAGCATGATGACGGAGATTTTATTTCGACGTGGTCTAAAAATCGATTGCCAGATTTATCCCTGACAGCCAAACTAGAAAAATAGTGGAATGTAAGGTTTGAATGCATGTGAACGTTAAGAAGCTTATAAACTGTTGACTGCCCTAGCCAGTGTCACTGGGGATGATGTAAGGATTCTAACGATACCCCATATATCTATATCTGTTCAGGCATTTAAAAGTTATGGGGGAATAAAAACCCACAAAGTTATATGACCTCTAAACCACATTACACTCCTTTTTTGGGCAGTCGTGTAAAAAGTACGCCATTGACGATATTTGATGATTATAGGAATAATACACATACCTACTCCGGAATAATAAAAATAAGCGAACGAAATGATACAGGAAATATCCTACTAATATTATAAAAGCGAAAGTGTGTTTGTTAATTTGTTGATTTGTCGGTTTGTCCTTCTTTCACGCCGTAACGGAGCAATGGATCGACGTGATTTTTGGCATAGATATATTTTATGGACCGGAGAGTAACATATGCTACTTTTTATCCCGGAAAAATGCACGGTTCCTGTGGGAAAGCGGGTAAAAACCGCGGGCAAACGGTTGTATTAATATTTTAAATGCGAAAGTGTTTTTGTTGATTTGTTGGTTTGTCTTTCTTTCACGCCGTAACGGAGCAACGGATCAACATGATTTTTGGCATAGATATAGTTTATGGACCGGAGAGTAACATAGGCTACTTTTTGTCCCGGAAAGATGCACGGTTCCTGCGGGAACGCGGGTGAAAACGGCGGGTAGAAGCTACTCATTTATATTTGCAGATAGCATAGCTGTTTAACTTTCAAAGCAATTGCGGTCAAACTAACTGTTATTTTCCCTACAAACGGTCCACTGGCTTCAGATAGCTGGTAATTAAGATAATGTTTGTATAGGATTTTAAATACATCTAGCTGAAACCTCTCATTAACTGGATCCTTACAAATCAAAGTTGTTATTGTAATTACAGGCCAAACTGTGGGCATGTGTTTGCCTTGGGACTATTTGACCTTAAAATTAAGCCAGCACTTCACTGGGGAAATAAAAAGGGATGCATGTACGTGGTTTGTATAGCAGCGTCCTTTTCTTTTGGCAGGATTCACCAAGCGAAGAGCGTAGTTTAGATAATATTATTATGCCCCTTTGTTATCTTAGTACAAGCATAATCTAGACCAGGGTATGTTAAGGCGCGGCTTAAGCAAAACATCCGAAAAAGTCCTGTTTTTCGTCGCACAAATCTCCGTTTTCATAGATATTAAAAGCAAAAAAAAAATACAGTAGTATAGCCAAGTGCTTATAGAAAATACTTTACTATAAAATATTATATAGAAATCGCCCAAAATCTTGTAAAAAAAATAGCAAAAAAATTCATTCGTCTTTTGACAACTGTTTATCATATTTTTTATAACCATACAAAAGGAAATTTAATCATCTAAAGACATGTAAAAATGTTTTAACTCTAAGGTGTCTCTTTTTCTTAATTAAATATAAAGTACGAAATAACCTTCAACTAAAAGCAAACGCATCGCATTTTCAACCTTATTTCAATACAAAAGAACTATACCTAATGGAGCGCCTTAAGCTTTAGGATTGGTGGTCCAATTCTAGTCGTTGTGTATAAAGAGAGACAAATATTTACATATACGTAAAGCGTGCGCTGGTTACTGTGGTACAAGTTACTTATTGTTTTAATAAAACATGGGTGTGAAATTGTGGTTTAAACTCCATAATTATGACATTGTTTCTTTTTATTTTGAGTAAGTGAGCGTTTGACCAATACCTCACCGAATCTCAAGCGATGATATAATCTAAGGTGGTAAGTATATGCACTGAATCAAGAATAGGACCTTTCTTTCGAAGGCAGATTCTAATTGTAATAGATTTGAAACACAGGGATAGTAATATAGCTTACTGTAAGAATTTTTGGAATTCGACCAGTGATCCTAGATATTGGTGGTAAGCAACAAATATACATACAACCAAATTTTCATCTTTATAAGGCAAGTGTAGATACATTCATCGTTTCGTAAAATACACGACAATAACTAATTAAGAAAAAGAGATAACCCTAAAACTAAATTGAGTTTCGCAAAACAAAACGCACAACGCTTAATTTAAAGAGTTTATTCAACCTCACCCATTTGCACGAAAGATTAACTCATTTGCCAAAAAAAAGTGTAATAACAAATTTGTACGTTACCAGACGAGATAAATAAACCCAGTTTTTCTAAACACATTCATTCTTTAAACAAATTAACTGGGAGCAAAAAATCGTGTTCATTTCGCTCCGGGCAAAATGCGAGGTGTGTTGAACTAACGATGTTACTGAATGAACGAGTGAATGAATGAGCGGGTGAATGATTGAACGAGTGAACAAATAGGCCGCAGGCGGACGCTGAACGGCTGACAGTGAGTGATTCGTGCGTTAATCAAGCGAAAGGGGTAAGTCGAAAAGGAATTGTCTGAATGAGGTTTGTTTGTAATTGGCGTTTTCGATTTATTTACTAGTTCTAATAGGTGTCTCGTCTGCACTCCATGTCTCTCACGCTGCTACTTTTCTTAGTGATAAACACATAAAACACACATTTTAACTTTCAATGATGGCAGCTTCCAATGAAGCATGGTGCCATTTTTTAGTTTCCCTGGCTAAGTACCACCCACATGTTAAAATCACAAGCCTTACTATCATTGACATTAACTAGCATGGAATTCTGAGAGCTAAAGAGCTATTGTCTGAAAAGATCACCAATTTTATTGTAGTTGAGTTGTTGAAGTTTAACTGTATTGCGGTAATTCTTAGAGGTAAGACTTAAGACCTTATGTCTCAGGGTAACGAGTGCACTGCAGTGCCAATTCAAAGAGTTAGTAATATTTATTTGTTTTGGTGTTCCGTGAATATACTAATATTTTACGAAGCAGAAAATCTAGAGTGTACAATTTAAAAGTTACGAAAGTTATTACTAATACCTATTCACTTTATTTATTTAACTAATATTCATTTTAAGAGAAAACTTGTTCAACAATATAAACATGGGAAACAATAACGGCTAAATAACCGCTTTAATAGAGCTATGAAAACAGTTGGCAAAAACTCATGTTCCTGCAAAGGTGGTTTAGAAAACTTTTTACTATTCCACTCGGGTTGCAGGCGTGCCGGCTTTATATTATATTAGTTGAAGATATAGCTGTCAAAGTGGGGTGCTTAGCTTTTACTACTTCCTAGACTTTGCACACAGTATAGAATACACAGTAAGGACTTTTCGTAAAAAGGACTATAGTTGAACAAGGCTAATTGGGCGAACACCATTGTATCACACACCAAGCGTATCCAGTGCAAAAATGTAACGAGCACAGAATTACACACGGCCACAGAATAGATAATAGTACTTGCAAGTGACACGGCACTAATTTAATATCGCCGTGGTCCTTGCCATAACTTCACGTTGTACATTAAAAAAAAATTTCTTTATTTTTGCATACGCATTGTCAGAATCTTTTCGTGCATTGAAAAGTTCTCCACATAGCTACCCAAAGCTAAACAAAGATTTATTTTCCCAACTAAACTATATTCGTTGAAGAGGCTTGATTTCGCAGTGTAGAATAATAATATAAGAATTTTTCCTGAAATAAAAAATTACTTATTATGTACCTAACTTATTTGAAACCTACAATTGAGATAGGCGGCGCTTCCGCTTTGATTTTAGGTGCTAAAATGACTCTCCTACTAGTCAATTGAATGACTTCCGTTTGGCGCCACTGTGCAGTTGACGTCGAGTATTCTAGCTCGACTTTTTCTTCAGTTAGGCTCAATCACCATGCAGCCCTCACTTAGGTTTCAAATAAGTTAGGTACATAATAAGTAATTTTTTATTTCAGGAAAAATTCTTATATTATGTAGCCTGTACTTATTTGAAACCTACAATTGAGACCTGTCTATTTTCGCATGGTGGCACCAAACTAAATCTGTAAATGCCAACTGTGATTAAAAAATTTAAATGCCATGTTAAATCACAATATGATAACATTTATTTTCAAATAAGGTAAGTTTTTTCATACAATTATTGTATTAACATATCAATATACTATAAATATTCGAATCAATAATATATTAATCATTTTATATATTTAAGGTAAGTATATACCTTACAATGGCTTAAAACAATCAGAGAGAGACGGCGTGTTTGGTAATTGAGGTGTTCTTACAGGCCGTCTGTAAAAACGAATCAATGTATTTGGTGAAGTCCAGTTTCCTCGAGCCAGGATATCTTCTAGGGGCATATCATTTACCCAATTCAAGGATGCTACTGCCGATCTAATGGAACCCGGTGAGTCATTAATTCCTGCGTCAACTAGAACCGTTTTAATCCATCCTGCAATTACTGTGCGGCTAGCAGGCTTAGCGTCTCCTCTTGTTGTTACAAATAAATTTTGAATGTCACTTCCTAGCATCCGCCGTGGCTGTGAAACTTCTATAAGTTTCTTTATCCAAAAAACAGGATCAATTTTCTGATTATTTCCTGATACCAATAGCCAACCCGATTGTTTGTGATTAACTGTGTCCGTCTTTGACCCGTACAGCGGCCAAAATGTAATGGAATCTTCATTGATAATGCATTTATCTTGCTTTACAGATAAGAGTGTGAGATCATGGACTCTTCTACCAGAAGCTAATAGAAGTAATATGGCACAACGTCTTGAAACCTCAAACAGACTGTTTGTATTATGCTCGGACTTCAAAAGCCAATCAACTACCACTTGCGGATTCCACACTGGTGGTTTAGTTTTATTCCTAGAAGCAGACTTATTTGCAATGCCTCTTAGGGCTTGCCGGACTAATACATGGGAGCTAAGTTTAGTCTCTAAATTTGGCTGACAGAATGATGACACAACGGATTTATGTAGCAATATTGTTTTATAACTTAAGCCTTCAACTGTATATAAATAAATGAGATATTTTGATAAACCATTGCCTCCTGGATTTTTATTGTCTATTTTCGTTCTCTGACACCAGCTAAGCCAACGTGTCCAGGCTTGCTTGTAAGTCTTCAGTGTACTAGGACGCCAGCTAGACTCTATGACATTGATTTCAGAGGGTGACCAGTTATCTATGAGATCGTCCCACCCTGACATCTCCATGCCTCCAATACTAGGTCGTTTATTTGGGGAGGAGGACGATTGGACCTCGTGTCTATCAGCACTGACTCCAGGTCCCTGATCGTGAATGGTGGGCTCAGCGCTCTTTTCTTCAGGTCGGCCCTCCAGAACACGTTTTTCCATCTCGGACATATTACTATGTATGTTCCTCGGGCTTGATTCAGGTGTGACAGTACTTTGTACATCAGGCAAGGTGGTGGGAAGATCCATGCCAACTTGTAGTCCCAAACTTTGCTGAACGTATCGTGGTATATCGCTTGCCGATCCCTCAGATCTAACGTTACATAATTTGCCACCACATGCGCTCGTCTCGACGCCATTAGATCGATCTGGGGAGTACCCCACTTGTTGAAAATCATCTGACACGCTTGAGGTAAAAGATGCCATTCTGCCAAGGCTTTGTTTCTCGACAACCCGTCCGCTATACCGTTGGGAGGGCCTGGGAGATAACTGGTTACGAGTTTGATCTTGTGTGAATGTTTTAGCCACCAATCTATGTCCTCCATGGCGGTCTGTGTCAGCGGAACTGCCTTTGGATTTTTTAGTGCCCGATGAAGGCATGACTGCAGATTTCGGTAATGCAGCATTCCGTGAAGTACCACGAATCTGGAAAACTGTAGGGTACCCACTAGTTTTTGAAGTTGCAGGAGTGACAGACTTTTTACCTTTTGAGAGTGAACCAAAATATTTCTCAGTGAGGTTATTTTCTTGAGTGGTAACATTCTTTGGTTTGCACTGGTGTTCCAGATAATTCCAAGAAACTCGATTTCTTGAGATGGTACCGTGGACGACTTCCTTTTGTTTATTACCCAACCGAGCCTGGTCATGAGCTCGGTGGCCTGTCTCATGTGCTCTCTGAGGGTCTGAGGACACTGATTCACAAGACGGTAGTCGTCCAAGTATACTAGAACTCGCAAACCTTTTTCTCTGAGCTTTTGGGCCACCCAGTTGGACAAGGTGGCGAATGTTCTTGGGGCGCTTGCAAGCCCAAATGGCATACAGGTCATTTGATAGGTTATTTTGTTGAAAATTAACCTGAGAAACCGACGGTGGGACTTTGCGATCGGTAAATGGAAATAGGCTTGGTGAAGATCTATCTTCATCATGAAGTCTCCCGGCTGTAGAAAATGGGGTACCCTGTGCATGTTTATTAGCCGAAATTTCTTTTGCTTGAGGTAAACGTTCAAGGCTTTGAGATTCAATACCGGTCTTTGCGATCCATCTGCTTTTCTTACAGGGAACATGTTTGACAGGAATCCTGGATCTCGAGGTGCTACCTCGATTACTGAATCCTTCACCATACGTCTTATTTCGACATTCAAGACAGGGGTGGTTGACAAGCGAGTTTGGTTGCTGTACTCGAGCCGAAGCGGGGGCTTTTCCGCAAAGGGAATCCGGTATCCCTTTATAATCTTTAATATATGTTCTGGAGCTCCCATTGATGCCCAATTGTGAAGGTAAAGGCACAATTGACCGGCTTGGAATGTTGCAGCATAGTCATTGTTTTCGGTGACTCCGAAAATCCTCTTTCGGTCTCTGAGAGGAATTATTCTTTGCGGTGGAATAGCTTCGTTTACCGCCACGTGTCTTGCCTCTTCCAGAAGCGGGAACTTGCTGGAATTTATTTGGATTATATCCACGAAAAGGCACATTGGGATCGGTGGATCGCCTTTGTGAGGCCTGGCTACCCTCGGCAGGCAGATACGGCCTATGATTATTTTGAAACACCTGGTTACCCTCGGCAGGTAGATATGGTTTACGAAAGACCTTGGAGCCACCTCCAAGTTTAGACACAGCATCACTAAACTCCTTAGGTTGAAACAAATATCCACAACTTGGAGGTATTTTGCGCAAGATTGCTTTATCGTATTTGTCTTTGACAGAAGATAAGGCATTGTCTCTTCTGTGTTCGATCACATTAGCGCGTCGGCCGCAAACGATTTGTAGAATATCCTTCGACACAGCCATGTACGGACAAGTATTTGAAAACAGATCATGCACTTTGGTTGTAAGCGAGGCCTTTGATAACTGTGTATTACTTTCGGCGCTCCACTCCAACAGACTCTTCAATGCTGTTTGCAAAGCTTCCTTTTGAGTAATGAGCATATTTGTCAATGCCCCAAAAGTCTGATCTAATGACCTCAAATGGTTGAACTTAGTCTCGGAAGCTAGTAGTTCATCGTTAAGAGACAAATTAGTAAAGGCGGGAGTCGAAAGATATTTCTTTTGAACTTCTGTATAACGGACATTATTCCATTCTGAGTTATCAAGATGCTGAATTTTACGTAAATAATTGAGCTTTGATTCTGACGTCCGCTTAAATGATTCAGTAGCAATTGTATCGTCATCCCACTCAAAATCTACACCAGCAGATTTCACAAATAAAGACGAAACGGAAACGTCGTCTTCTTTATTACAAGCTTCAAACAAATCATCATCCCTGGCTGGCGTAGGGTTGTGATGGAAATTTCTTGTTATGAGATATTTTAGTTCACTAACCTGTTTTTGGAGATAATCAAATCTCTGATCCGAGGTATCGCTTACTATACACGCACGCTTTGGTGAAGGCACTGGATAGGTGTCCTCATCATCGCCGTCATCATCGCTGCTGCTGTACACTCGTCGTGGTCGTTTATAGTTGATCCTCCTTACTCCACTTGGTCCCGGAACAGGAGAGCCCTCATCTTTTCGTGCTCCATTGTCACTCATTTTAAACTTAAAACAAAAGCACGAAATTAATAACTACACTTCACTCTGTAATTTATAAAAATTAAAATTTACTTACGGTTTTGAGTTGCTAATTTTGAATAGAAGAACTAATAAAAAATATTTAAATACTTCGAACGACTTCGTCGTTAATGCACCCAACCAGTCGCAACGAAAAACAAACGCCAACTGAAGAAAAAGTCGAGCTAGAATACTCGACGTCAACTGCACAGTGGCGCCAAACGGAAGTCATTCAATTGACTAGTAGGAGAGTCATTTTAGCACCTAAAATCAAAGCGGAAGCGCCGCCTATCTCAATTGTAGGTTTCAAATAAGTACAGGCTACATAATAACGACTCCAAGATGGCTACAGATCACAAAGATTTATTTTCCCAATAACACTATTTTCTAGATAGTGATATATCTAGATATATTTTAGACTATGCGCTCTCATATATCTCTCTCTCTCATCGATGTTTATTTATTTATTTATATTGGTACAGTTACAGATAATAGGCTGAGTTGTACACTTAATAACACTTATTTATGATATAACACTGTAAACCCAAGATTCAATTACAACTATACACAAATGACTTGTGAATTGTAGACACAAAAAAAAAATTAAACATAGAAATGAGAGTAGTTGTACTTAAATAATAACTTGGTTGACTGAACGTTTAAATGACTGGAGACTACACGAGAAAATATCTACAGCAACACATTTGGTGTTGTAAGTGTGACACATCCTAATTAGAGTAACGTTGACTCTAAAATTATTGAGATGATGATTTTCGGCTTACAAGCCGTAGCTCCATCTAGCATACCTCGCTTTGTAGCGATTGCCAGTTAGTGGCGTCTGACAACCAGGGCCCTATTTAATAAAGCTGACAATCCGACAAGTCCGACATATGTCAAAAAGTGACAATTCGACAATTTTTCTGTTTAATAAAACTTACAGGCGACAAAATTGTCATGGTGGAAAATTGACAAATATGTCGGATAATCCGACAATTTTCTTATTGTCAGATTAAATTTGACTGTGGTTTTTTGACATATGCCGAGTTTTATTAAACGCGTTTTTAGATGACAAATATGTCAAGATTTCACCTGTCGATTTTGGACATATTTGTCACTTTTATTAAACAGCCTAACCGCGACAACTCTACAATTATGTCATTTTATGACATATATGTCGAATTGTCAGCTTTATTAAATAGGGCCCTGAAGACACAGGTTAAACTATCTTCATTGAAAAGGCCTGATTTGGCAGTGTATAATAATAATGACAATCATACATTATATTCTCCATTCCCCGGTATTTGCCAAGTCATCAGAATAGTAACTTGTATTTGTCAAATAAATCTATTTTGGGAGTGAGTACCCATACTGGTTCAAATTTTGGTTGTAGTACTTTCAGCTAGCCATAATTTTACGCAAAATTTTACACAGAATTGAAAATAGAATTCGAAACCAGTTTGTTTGTTTTTCGAAAATTGTCTAAAGTTCAGTGTTTGACTGTGTAATAGAAAAAGTTTTAGTTTTATTTTAAAGTTCTCGGTTTCGGTTCAACTTTTCCAATCAAAATACTAAATACATCCCAAAGTCTCTGGTAAACATTAGTTTGGAAATACTTCTGTTTAGTTAGCATCCTGTTTGTGTTGTGGAAAAATATATATTTAGTTGTTTCTCTATACATATTATTAAAAAGCAAATTCTTAAGAAGCGTTTTTGTTGTTGTTTGTTTAAGTGATCGTATGAGCCCAAACTAGAAAGGTTTACTTGTAGCCACTGAAGTGTTCCACTATCCACCTCCAGTCTCTATTATCAGATCAGCGTCATGACACCAAATTATTATATTGTCATCCTAACTACATATACACACAAAGTTTCATTCCAATATGACAATAAGAATTGTATTAAAATTGAGTTTCAAAATTTCCATTCAATTGTTACAAGTGAGGGCATTAAAAATGGAAAACTCACGTCACACGTTACAATTTTCTTACTAAGCAGAGCGCCTCAAACACTACCTCTTTTACCTTCCATCTCAATAACACATATGCCTAAGTAAAACACGAACAATTCTACATTCATTTCACGCTTCAAAAAGCTTGTAAATTCTCCCAACACTTCACATAATGGACCTGTCAGCCCTAACACGGCATTTAAAAAGTAATTACCTGCCGAGTGCCATAGGTAAGATACCTGAATAATTTAGCTCGGGCGAAGCTTGTGACAAACATGACGCGTCTTTTTGAGGTACTTTATCAGTCCTCATATTGGATGTCAAATCTATAATGTTAGGTGACTTAGCATGGTGATTATAGAATTCATGAACCTACATTATGTAACGTTCCGGACTTTTATAACAAGATAAAAAGCGTAGGTATTATAAAGTTAAGGATTATGTAGATAACAAGGATGCATGGAAACAGCTTAGGAGCCTCCTGGCGACTACTGTAATACTTGGACTTAAATTTTAAACATGATTGTTAGCATTGGAATCATTGTAAAAAGAATGCCGAGACGAGTTTTTTGCCCATCTTCTAGCTCGGCCAATACCAATTTCAAACGGGCACAGTGGGTTTCTGGTAGGTTCGTTGGCTTTGAGCATGGATTGGGTCTGTTGATGTCTTTGTCATTTATTATGTTCCGATAAAGACGGCATTAGTTTTAGTCTGTGATTGGGGTGGACGAGCGTTACAGAGACCCACCGTTAGAGTAATTTATTTTAACCTTCATGTGTGCTCCCTTGGGGCCTAAATGAATAAAACATTTTGCCTTTGAATTTGAAAGTAAAGAAAATAGAAAAGCTATTGTCGTTTGTCGTTTGTTCTGGACAAATGGCAATCACCTAATCTTATACTATCACAAGTCACAATATAAATCGTAAATGGAACTTCAAATTCAACTTTTTATTCACATGGGCCTCAAGGGAGCACTCATGAAGTTTGAATTAAACGACTTTAAGTGCCCGTGCCAAATAGGTATAGACCGATCAAGAAAAAAGGCAAGAAACTCAGCATATGAAAGTATATACGGTACCTAATACAAAACAACTATTTTTTTTATTTTTTGTCTGTTTCACACAAATTTTTGTCTGTTTGTTGGTTCCGGGAAATCTCCGGAACGGCTGGACCGATTTTGATTTGACTTTAATAAAAACCATGATAACCATGATATCCAATATCTCCGTGCGGGTGAAACCGCTGGCAGCAGCTAGTATCATATATACACATAAAATACGTAGGATTTCAAGAACTCCCAAAATATTAAGTTAACTCACTGAAGCCTCACTGTCTGCACAAACTTCGTAATAACTTTGTTAAGACTGCAACTTACTTAATCTCAGTTTTTAATTATGCAATTTTTGAGTTTTAAGCTCCTCAAAGCTAGCTGTTACGAAAGTTTCTCCGAGTTTAAATTATTAATATAATTTTAAATATTTTGAGAGCGACTAAGGATTGCAGTTTGCTTGTTAAAATTACGAGCACAAGCTGAGTTTTATATTATGGCGCGTAGACGAATGTTGTTTTTAGTTGGTATGCAATTAAGAGGAATGTAGTCGATGGTATGCATAGATTAATGTTTGTTGGTATGCTTGTTGGTATTTGATACATATTATACAAGCTGCTGCCCGCGGCTTAACCAGCATTCCCACAGTACCCGAGCATTTTTCCGGGATAAAAAGTAGCCTATGTTACTCTCCGGTCCAAAAACTATATCTATGCCAAAAATCACGTCGATCCGTTATATGTTGCTGCGTGAAAGAAGGACAAACCAACAAACGTACAAACACACTTTCACATAAGTACATAAAAATACGGGTTCCCAAAGCGGGAAATGTGCAGCTATAATAAGCGACGAAATGGTGCGGTCAACATAACTAAGAAAGCATTAACATTCTGATGCCATAACAACATAAGATAGTTACGACTATATGAACTATTCAGAATGGTCACAAGACTAAACGAGCAATTCATCCGCAACTTATGCGTTAATGTTGAATTCCAACGCACCATTCCAGAAGCTAACAGCACTTGACATAACTCATCACTAGCCATAAAGACTCGGTTGTCATAAAACACGAGGCATAATCGTGAAATATGTCATAATGAGATATGATATGAAGGACGAGCATGGGAAGGAATTGGTTTGTCATTTCTCGTGAGCCTCTAGGCTTGGAGATAGTGATTGGGATTGTTAATGATACGAATCATTTGGAAAATTCAAATTCAAAAGTCTTTATTCAAATAACAATGCTTTGTCATATAATTTAGTCACTGCCAGTGTGAGCCATGACCAAATATTATGATAAACATCTACCATCGCGTAATCTCATTGCCCTATGAGTTTAAATCTTGCCAAGAGCTATAACTTTCGATAAACGAATATGTGATGATACAAACATATTATTATAACTAGCTTCAGTCCGCGGTTTCTCCAGCGTTCCCACATTTTTCTTGATTATTTTTACTGATAATAGTAGGCTATGTCAGAAGCTTTTTGGTCTAAACAGTTAGATATTATCAAGGCAACCATTTCATACGGAAATGAAGGAAGGAAAGTATATTCAAACGAGGTAGCGCAGTGGCATTCGACTCTCCGCGCGGCCGCATACAATGCGCGCCGTAGAACATGCGAGAAATAGTAGAAACAACGTGTGGCTTAAGTCAGAAACTTTCACGGTCTTACCACAAAAAATTAAACACACTTTAAGCCCTGTGTTAAATACTGTTTAACGCGTGTTTAAATATGAGCAACCGCAAATCCTGATTTAAATAGTGTCTATCCGTTGTCTAACATAATTCTGTTGTGACATTTATAATAATTTTTTACCTTTTTAGACATTGTCTAGCTAAACAGGCGTCTAAAAGTGGTTTTTTGTGGTAATACGGCAAATTTTTGCGAAAAATAAAGCTGTTTGATTTTTTATTCTATTCTTATACTTTTTTAAACATTTATTTTAAGTTTGATTCATGTCCGTCTGTATATGTTGCAGGCTATGATGCTGTCTTCGTCTTTTTGAAGATTATTCAAAATCAGTTTTTCAATAAGTACCTCTTAAAATATGTTTCCTGTTGCGGGAATAGATCCCACAGCCCTTACAGCCTAGTGTATCAACCTGTCAACTACAACACGTGAGCTGCAGTCTTCCAGCCTTCATGTTTTAACTGCGTGAAGTCAAGCTAACATCCTATTTACCGCTAGCACTCATCACTTCGCCCTCCTGTGAGATCGCTGGATTGTTCAATGAAAATGTACTTAAAATTATACTGCGCTCGCCTCGTTGCAGCCGAATGTAACTAAATTATGCTGCAACTGTTTGCCTTTTACGTATAAGATTGTACTAATATATTAGGTACGTAATATGTAACTAGAGTTGCATAAAGTTTTTTGTAAACATCGGAAGTAGATTTCTTAATGTATGTCATGGTAGTAAAGTTATTGTTGTTAATAAGTGTACCTGGTAAGGAGTCTCTAACCAGAGTCTGGGTCATTGCTTTTGTGACACGACGTTTTGTCAAAAAACCTGTCTGTATATACGTCTCTAGGCCTTTATCGAAACGGCTAACGATGGGACGCCTTATGACAAAGTGATTGTTGCCCCTTCGAAATAAATCCAATCGATTTGTAAAAGGACTAGGTACCTATATAACTGTTAGCTACGGCTACAAAGCATTCAAAGCAAACAAACTATATTGATTCCATCGATTTGGAGCCAGCCCACCTCCGGTTCCGATACAGGAAATGGCGCGATGGCGAGTGGGAACATCCCTACGGATGGAGTCATTAGCACGCGCCGTGAGAATCGGGGTTATGCTCGTTTGGCACTAGGCAGTTCATTTTTATGTTGTCGGTACTGTGTTAACGGGCCTCGTTCTGTGCATTGGAAAATGTACGAAAATAACGCAGATTGGCGCAGTAGATTTTTTTGCTAGCATCATTAGCATAACATAACTTAAATTGCATTCTAACCTTCATCCACTCCACTTTAATCTTCTTGCGTGCTCCCTAGGGGACATTATGAATAAAGCATTTTAAATTTGAGTTTGAACCTGACTCACTAGTACACAAGTTAGTCAAATTCTCCTCCTCTTCCTCGTTCACAATTACCTCTGCACCAGCTTGTGCCCGTGGTGAAACGCGCGACGTTATTGTTTGTTAGTACTTTAGTATAGCAATCTAGAAACATCCACGTTTGATCAGTTGCCGTGAACTTATTGAATACAATCTAAAACAAATGACTCGCGTTACTTTACGTATATTTCGAGCGATAAGCTTGTTTAGTAACTAGGTGCAGCCTGCGGTTTTGTCCGCATTGGAATGCCAGCAGATATCATGTATTGTTTGAAAAATTCTGTAAAATTCTCAGTGTTAGTATGGTTGGCAAAAAAACAGATACGTAACATATTATTTTCACACAAGATTTTTTTACACGACGTCACAAAAAAGTAGTTTAATATTTTTAGGGTTGTATGCATGTGAGTTTATGTATTCCACCGTAACTTGTAAATGCCTGAATAGATTTGGATGTATGGGGTATCGTTAGAATCCTTACATCATCCCGCGTGACATTGGCTAGGGCAGTCGTGTTTTTATGTATCTTTTGTTATTTATACTATTGGATAACAAGACGAGCTGTTCGTTTGCCTTATGGTAAGCAATTGTAAGCTATGGCTCAAAATATATACCATCGCTTATATCTCGGGTTTATTTATAACATGTGCTCTATAATGTTCTGGTCACATTAAGAATTACGAGAAACACACAAATCAATTTGGCTTACATTGGCTTGTACTGGCTTAACATATAATCCCTTATCCGCAAACAACCACAAACCAATCCGGACAAATCGAACGTATCTGTTTATGACAGAACCCATTCCTCACATAACTAACAACATAAATTAGCCGTATTAACCGTATAAGCGTATTAACTGGATCAACACTACACTTATTCCCTGGTCTCTCGACTTATTAGCTTCCACTCTGCTCTGGGAAAATCGGTCTTGTGTACAAGTGATAAAGTGAGGAGTGGTTTGAGTGGAGCTGGGGTCCCAAGTGAGTAATCTTGGACTCCGTCCGCCTTTTGCAGATGCGGATCGATTAATCTTCCCATCGGAGTTATTAGGTACGTATAGTTTAGTAGACGGTGACTAAGCTAGGCGGTTTTCTTCTATACCAATATTGTAAAGAGATAAAGTTTGTTAGTTTGTTTTTCCGTTTGTAACCGCTAATCTCTAGAACCATTGGTCCTATTCTAAAAATTAACTACTAGCTGCTGCCCGCGGTTTCACCCGCGTAGAAATCTTGGATTTCATAGATTTGATTTTTTTGCGAGAAACCATAATTATTTTTCTAAAATAAAAGTAGCCCCAGTTACAACTTATAACATCAGCTATCTGCCAGTGAAAGTCCCGTCAAAATCGGTCCAGCCGTTTTGGAGATTACCCGGAACAAACAGACAGACATACAGACAGACAAAAATGTACAAAAAAATATTTTTATGCATTTAGGAAAAAGCTGTTTTGATATTACAAACAGACACTTCAATTTTGTTTGTTTTGTAAGATGTATAGATTACGTAAAATCAGTCATAAGTTACATATGTGCATTATTTGTTAATAAATCCATACAAGCAACTCAATTATTTTTTATTGTTACAGGTAAGGACATACAATCATACATCCCGCAGCTGTACCTATTACCAAAAACAGTGAAGTCACTGTGACCCCTCTCCTAGACATCTAAGTGTAAGGCTTAGAGCTCACCCTTAATTGCGCAAAGCTAAGCTACTGTTTCCATCTATACTGGGACATAGATCTTGCCGGTTGCCATGGCAACTCGACTCGGCTTGGTTCTGTTGAGCGGAGTTGATTTATGAAGGTTCGCAGTTGAAATTTCGACGGAATGAAAATGGTAATAACATATTTAGAGTATTGAAAATATAAAGCTGGAATTACGACTGTTCCAAATACTTTGTTAAGAGCGAGTGTGGCCGAGCGGGAACTTGTGCGACTGTCAATCCAACGCACCATAGTTCAAATCTCGTCTCGGCCCGCACCAATGACTTATATCAAGTTATGTGCGGATTATTCATGCTCGCTCTAAAACGGTGAATGAAAACATCGTGAGGAAACCGGCATGTTCAAGAACCACAAAATTCGAGGACATGTGACATCCACCAACCCGCACTGGGCCCGCGTGGTGGATTATGGCCCATACCTCTCTGAGAGAAGACCGGTATCCCAGCAATGGGAGCGTACGAGGCTTTTTTTTTTTTTTATGTTATTTGGTAACGAGACGAGCTGGTCGTTTGCCTGATGGTAAGCATAACGCCGGCCCATAACGATTGCAGTGCCACTCAGAACTTTGAAACACAAAGGCCTGCGCGGCACTGCAATGCGCTCGTTACCCTGAGACATTAGGTGTTAAGTCTCATAAGCCCAGTAATTTCACTGGATACTCTGCTCATCAAACCGGAACACAGTAATGCTTGCACACTACTGCTTGGCGGCAGACTTCACGAGCAAAGCGGTGGTAACAACCCAGACGGACACTCGCAGAAGAGTTAGTCCTCCCACTAACAAATAATAATAAAGGCTGATAATAAATTACTTTGGTGCTGTACATTATGAAACATTTTTGATACTCGCAGCGCAAAAAAAAAGCAACTCCACAGGGTGTATTATTTGAATGGGGTTGTAAGGATAGGTAGGTACCCTAACCGTTGTACCTACAGTAAAACGATCTTAGAAGATCGACCTATAGTACTGCTCTAAGGGGCAGCTTAGACGCTTATGCAAACGTATGTTTCCTTGTCAGAATAACAACGCCTTTGCGTCAAGCGCGGATTTGTGATACTCGAAATGCGCGCTTGACGCAAAAGCGTTGTTATTCTGACAAGCAAACGTACGTTTGCATAAGCGCCTACGCTGCCCCTATGACATCATTTGGCCTACATTCACAGATTATGATAAAATGTACAGTTAATAAGAAAATAGGCTAGGCTAACTAGCTAATACATAAATTATTAAATACTACATCTAACCTAGGTAGCTACAAAATCAGTTGGATATACTACAAGCCTAATTAGGCCTATAGATAATCCAAATGTTCTAGCCCACTACCAGTTGGAAGCGTACCCAGCATGCTAGCGGCATTGCCTCGTTGAACCGCAATGCTGATCCGTTGAGCCAAATAAAAAAGAAAATTAGCATTTTAAACAAAAACTTTTTTGATGCCAATCGATCCTGTAAAGATAAAGAGGTTCTGAAGCCAAATTTGCTTTGCAATTTTTCTAAAAAATCGTCCCGCATTTGGTTTATTTTCACTCTTACGATTCCTTTTATGACTTTCATTTTGATCAGTCAATTATGACAGCCCGTACTACTCCAATTTGATAGACAACCATCTTAAAACCATAAAATAAAAATTGCAGCCCTATAAATTTAATAACCTCAGAAAAAACATCGTAAATACCAACGAAATATGTAAATTCTACCCGCAAAAAATAAACCATAACTCTCCATACGGAAATCCGCAGAGATCAGCAAATAAAATACAGAATCCACCTTATTTATACTGAACCCGATACCCGAGTTATGAGCGTTTTCCTACCGCAGAAATAATATTTTATTTGTAACAGTAATGCACTCAAGAAAATTGACTCAAACTGCAAACTAGGCGGTCGTATGTTTGAATCTTGCTAGAAGCTACTGGGTGAGGTAGTTTGATAAGTTATTATTCCGTGTAGTCACTATGTATGTATGCATCTGACGTAGAGCTACCTCCATATCCTTAAATGCAAGCTCCATTACAACTCGACTCAGTGCTACTTGAGTGGGTTTTGGTATTTTTTATCAACTTTTGAGTCTACTCATCCTACGTCTTGGTCTATCTCTGCAGTCAATTTTGCAAAGTTTCATTGCTGTAATAGAAAAAGTAGAAGCAGACTCGAAGGTTACTCTAACTTCAAAAGTCTTCATTGAACATCTGTTGTCAAGTCTGTGGCAAGTGTGTTCCGGATTCACTTGAAAGCCAGCCCCCCTAATGTAGGTAACGTAGGTTATGATCAAGTGAAGTGCAGCTACCGGAACTACGAGCAGGTCGTTTGCCTAATGGTAAGGATAACAGTGGGATAACAGTAGTGCCACTCAGAATTTTAAAACACAAAGGCCTGCCCGGTACTGCATTACGCTCGTTATCCACCCAGACGGGCAGAAAAGCCAATCCTACCTCCTGGTGTGATGTCAGGAATTAAATGTATTTTACTTATCATATCATAATTTTATCTAAACATAACTGTCATCTATCCTACCTCTGACCACGAACATCGCAATATTTATACCTAAACGTTCGGGAAGTTAATAATTCCTCGTCTCTAATAGCACATATTGATTTCCCAATAGAATTGAAACAGGTACTTAATGAACGAAGAGTAACGAGCGGAGGGACAGTTTTAGGAAAAATAACTCGATTGGTTCGTTCAAAATTGAATTTTCAATCAGCAGGTTCTCTCGAGAGATTTAATTTTCTAATTATAGTTCTTTTAGTAGTTCACGTAAGGCTATATTTTTTATGTTATTTGGTAACGGACGAGCTGGTCGTTTGCCTGATGGTAAGCATAACAATTGCAGTGCCACTCAGAACTTTGAAACACAAAGGCCTGCGCGGCACTTCAGTGCGCTCGTTACCCTGAGACATTAGGTATTAATAAGTCTCATAAGCCCAGTAATTGTGGACTAGAACACATTTTTATCATCTTTCGAGCTACCTCTGCCGCCAATTTTGTATGTTTTGATTGCTCTAAGATTAAAAATAAGCAGAGCCAGACTAGAAAGTTGATAAAAACCATCATATCCAATAGACTAGATTAGCACTTAGTCGAGGTAGGCTTGAGTTTTCGTTATAAGTACGGGTACGGAGGGAAGCGAATATCGTTTTTCTAGGAACTGACTTTCTACAATCGTTTTCGATAGTAGAAGAGTTTAAAATGTATGAAATTGACATAATTGATTCAATGAGTCCTTTATTATAAAAAAAACTTTCCTTGCCATAAATTTACCAAAATAAAAACAAAAGAAACGTTCTAATAAAAATGTGAACGCAGACACAAAACTTTACTCGCATTTACAAAAAAAATGTTGACTAAGCAAAGTGAAACACAAAATAAGGAAGATATTTCGTTTTTATTTACATTTTTGCCCTTATAAACTCGCTATTGAAGGCAATCTGGAATTCAAATTAATTCATGGCGTTCCACCAATATTGCGTCTCTGATGTAACTATAACTTATTCTGGCAGTTGGGTTCTATATTATTTACCTTCAAACTTATTTATTCTGTGGCCTCGCTAATACTAAGTAACTCTTATATATTCAGCCGCAAAGCTAGATAGAAATTGTTTTTTTATATTATTTGGTAACGAGACGAGCTGGTCGTTTGCCTGATGGTAAGCATAACGCCGGCCCATAACAATTGCAGTGCCATCCAGAACTTTGAAACACAAAAGTCTGCGCGGCACTGCAGTGCGCTCGTTACCCTGAGACATTAGGTATTAAGTCTCATAAGCCCAGTAATTTCACTGGATAGTCTGCTCATCAAACCGGAACACAGTAATGCTTGCACACTTTGTTAGTGGGAGGACTAACTCTTCTGCGAGTGTCCGTCTGGGTTGTTACCACCGCTTTGCTCGTGAAGTCTACCGCCAAGCAGTAGTGTGCAAGCATTACTGTGTTCCGGTTTGATGAGCAGAGTATTCAGTGAAATTACCGGGCTTATGAGACTAAATACCTAATGTCTCAGGGTAACGAGCGCACTGCAGTGCCGCGCAGGCCTTTGTGTTTCAAAGTTCTGGGTGGCACTGCAATTGTTATGGGCCGGCGTTATGCTTACCATCAGGCAAACGACCAGCTCGTCTCGTTACCAAATAACATAAAAAAAAAAAAAAAAAAAACTACTGCTTGGCGGCAGACTTCACGAGCACTACTCACTCTACTCACTGTTACTCACTATATGGCCGGAATCGTTTTCGCCTCAGAAACTGTGTACTATTCTGTGGCGTTATTTGTACTAACTGCTACATAGTCAGCGTAGTCGCGAAAGTCCTTATTCAGCACCCAGTTGTAATATAAAAGATTTAGTTCGAATAATATTCATGGGCTGGTCGGCTTGGCACGTTAACTGCGAACTTTCTTCGTCAGGGCTGGCACCTTGAATATTAAATGAAATTATAACGTAGCATAGACCGAACCCCACTAGTTGAGCCGACGACCTGCAGACTAACATGCGCACCACGACAAAATGTTGTCTACTGTTTTGTCTCGCTCTTTCTCGTGCGAATACGAGATAAATACCTACACGATATAAGCATCGACAAAATGTTGTCACAGCGCGCATGTTAACACGGCTGGTTGAGATTGTGGGGAGCTTTTGAATGCAAGAGTCTCTTGAGAGTGACGAATAGGATGAGGGTTTCTAGTGCTTTATGCAAATCAGCTTTATCCTAGTCGATCACATTACCGTTTGACACGAATCGGGGTAGCATTTCTGGGTGCTTAGCGACCGTCAATGCTAGCCGAGGTCCTCTCTGTCTAAGGGGACGAGCTGGATTAGCATTTCTATACAGGCTAACTGGCCAAACAAGTATTTGGATCGGATCGGCGGCCGACGTTATTACCACTTTCATTTTTAAGAAAGAAATAAAGAAAGAAGGTAACGTGACGATGGCTCAGTAGCCATCATCACTATACCTACTACGCGTAACATCAAGCCAATGACCTGCTCGTTTAGTCTATTCATTATGAGCCTCTTGCGCTCCCACTGCTGGGATACCGGCCTTCTCTCACAGAGAGAAGTATGGGCCATAATCCACCACGCAAGCCTAGTGCGGCTTGATGGATGTCACATGTCCTCGAATTTTGTGGTTCTTGAACACGCCGGTGTCCTCACGATTTTTTCCTTCACCATTTTAGAGCGAGTGTGAATAATCCGCACATAACTTAATATAAGTAATTGGTGCGGGCCGAGTCGAGATTTGAACTATATCGCGTCGGATTGAAAGTCGCACAAGATCCCGCTCGTCCGCACTCGCTCAAATGAAATTGTTTCGTCTATTAGTTACCTAAAAAAGAAATATTTTTATTAAAATATGAGGCCGCCTATTTTTAAAACAATTGCATTCTAACTTCAAAAAATCCAGCCTAACACTTTAACACTTTAAACGGTTAACACCTCCAAGGGTTGAAATAACGAGCAACGCTAAAAAAGTTAATTAAAAAAAAGCAATCCGAAATTGCCATTCAACAGTTTCGACATCGGACGGTCAGTAATTAACCATCCCTAGAGCACCCTAACGACCTGTCACTATTTCATGACACAAAGTGTCAACCCTAACGGAGAACGGGTGAAATTGCTTTAATAAAACTCGAGAATAAATCTTTTTTCAAGCCACGCTAGGGGTGCCGCGTGTGGATATTAATGTTGGATGTTCTCGTATTTCGAGAGTAGTTATCTACTAAAATATATGTGGTTAGTTCGTAGGTCCTCTGCATTTGAGGGTGCTTTGGAGCAAGTAATCATTTTTATTTCATTTAGCTAGGTGCGAACTTTGAAAGTGGCTGAAAAAATATTTTTAGATATTATTTTTGCTGATCTTTTTATATTTAAAGACTTTTTGACGTTACATTATTTTATGCCTATTTCCTTTGAGAACGAACTATAAAATCAAGAAAAGTTCACCATCAGCCTTATGACGCTCCAGCTGCTGGGATACAGGACTCCTTTCAGAGAGATAGAGAGAGAGAGAGAGAGTATACCATAAATGACCACGCGGTCCCATTGTGGCTTCGTGGATGTCACTGTCCTCAAACTTTGTGCTTCTTGGACATGCGGGTTTCCTCACGATGTTTTCCTTCACCGATTTAAAGCAAACATCATTATTCCGCACTTAACTTGTTATAAGTCATTGTGACAAATCCGATTAATAGGTAGGGGGCCGAACTATGGTGCGTTGAATAGAAATTCGCACAAATTCCCACTCGGCCACATTCTCTCTACACGGTGAATATACTGAGGCTAAGTAAAAATTCTGTAGAATTCTGACATAATATGGAAGAAAATATCCACTCTTAGACTCGTCTCTGCATTAAGATGCCTGGTACATATCAGTCTAAACCTAGCATAAGTAAGCTATATAGGTAACACCCCTAAACAACTGTATCTCACTTTTGCCTCAATTGTAACTTACCACATCCTGTAGGTATATGTCATAATTCCCGCTGACACTTGAGTCTTGCTCACATTATTCTTCTTCCAAGAAATCCTAGTCAAAATTCAGGGATATTATTCATGCGCATTCCTCGTCACCCATAATTTTATTCCTCAGTTTCCTCCAATCTTTTCACTTATAATTTCTTTTATTCTACCCCAGCTAGGCTTAATAAGTTCGCTGGCGTTACAGTGACATTTTTCGTGGGACAACTGAGGCTATACGAAGGCCGCATTATGCGATTTAAATTGAGACCTCGAAGAAAGCCGAAAGGACGGACCCTTTGTTCCTGTCTATTTTTGGGATAATGAAAAAAGTCCGTTCCTCAGACGATCAGATAAAAAATTTGTTAAAATAACTTGCTTTGCCTAATTGGATTAGGGGGGTATTGGAGCTTCGGGTATTTGAAACCAGTCAGTATTTTACCAAGTATTTTATTTCAGTATTTTACCAATATTAGAGTTTGTAGGTATACAAACTCTTATATTTCTAAAATAAATGTGCAGAAGCTTCTTCAGATAACATTTTAATGGCTTTTTAAACTTTCACGGTTATTTACTAATTCATAGATTGTAACGGAGTATTCCCGTAGTTAGTGGTAGGACTAACTCTTCTGCGAGTGTCCGTCTGGGTTGTTACCACCGCTTTGCTCGTAAAGTCTGCCGGCCAGCAGTAATGTGCAAGCATTACTGTGTTCCGGTTTGATGAGTAGAGTAGACAGTGACATTACTGGGCTTATGAGACTTAATACCGAATGTCTCAGGGTAACGAGCGCAATGCAGTGCTGCGCTGGGCTTTGTTTTTCAAAGTTCTGGGTGGCACTGCAATTGTTATGGGCCGGCGTTATGCTTACCATCAGGCAAACGACCAGCTCGTCTCGTTACCAAATAGCATAAAAAACATGATGCTTGCAACAGCGTCGAAATATAGGATGATCATAACTAAATTGTTATCAAACAACATATGTAACTTAAATGTGATATATCATATAGTCATTAGTGAAGGCATGTGAACAAATTCTGATATAGTATATTCAAAATCAATACCTTGGCATCATTCCAAAGCCAAAACGATATGTCCGCTTACCTCGCCGTGCCGCCAACGTACTGATCGTATATCTGGTTTTAAAATTCCACAAAATATTATACCAATATGACAACTGCAACTTATACTAACTTCCTTACCGAATAACACAACCTCCAGTATACATCGACTCAGTGCTAATCGAATCTATAGATTATACATATTTTTTATCAACTTTCTAGTCTACCTCTGCTTATTTTTAATCTTAAAGCGATCAAAACTGACAAAATTAGCGGCAGAGGTAGGTTTCCTAAAGATGCTAATTTTATGGCTGTCAACGTGTACAATCACTATTCAGAGAACATGGAAAACATATCAATAAATAAAATACCTAGTTCACCATGTTGTATGTTTAAATGACCATGTTTTCACTGCAAATCAATATTTTTAATTTTAATATTGTGCGTATGTTTGTATCATAGATTTGCGGCCTGTATTTTTCGATATTGTCCATACTATTTGTTGCCAATAATATGTGTATGCAATAATAGTGTGTGTGCCAGTAGCCTATGCGATAAACTTCAGAATAAATGAGAATTATTGATCACAAAGACAGCTATTGACAGACAGAATGTGACAAAAGACAGCCAATGTGCTGTCTGAAGAGCTGTGGCTCGACATTTGACGCCATTTTTGTTTATGTTTCGGCTCGCAATATGTTCCTTACCTTTTGTTCGTCCGTACCTTTTGTTCACCTCTACTTTTCTTTAATTCTTTAATCTATATTTTGATGTATCACTGTCCGGAGGTTCGTAATGTCATAGGTGTGGGTTCCGACTGAAAATCAGTAATTAAGGTCCTTGGACCTTAATTGCATGCTGAGTCGGAACCCTTATCATGGCATCACGCAACATTGGGTTTTTATTTATATACTTGTCTGTCCTTTTTTTTTTTTCATCTTTTATGCATGTGTAAAACTGTAATGTTGTGTGATGTCCTGAAATAAATGTATTTTCATTCTTTCTTTCTATTATTGCGTTTTAGCTCGAGACAAATAAAATACAGTCTTACATCAAAGTTTCACTGCAACTATCCTCTCAAGAACGTAATCCAATCAGTTGATTAAATAAATCTCTTCGCGCAACAGTCACCCTTAACGTCTAATCATCAAGGTTGGTTTTCGAATAGCAAGCTCTGAAAGGACACATGTGGCGACAACTGTAATGTTCTCATGAATTCTGTAATAAAGAAAATGAGATAACGCACTGCAATTACATTAATGATTCTGTTAGCCGAGCTGAGAGAAACGCTAAGTTTCTTAAGATCTGCGGAGTGGCCGTTTGTACTTGAGAGCTTCACTTACCTTAAAATGCTCCAATGTAACTCGACCCAGTACAACTTATGTTTTATGCTATCGGTAACGAGACGAGCTGGTCGTTTGCCTGACTGTAAGCATAACGCCATAACAATTGCAGTGCCACTCAGAACTTTGAAACACAAAGGCCTGCGCGGCACAGCAGTGCGCTCGTTACCCTGAGACATTAGGTATTAAGTCTCACAAGCCCATTAATTTCACTGGCTACTCTTCTCATCAAACCGGAACACAGTAATGCTCGCACACTTCTGCTTGGCGGCAGACTTCACGAGCAAAGCGGTGGTAGGTACTAACCCAGACGGACACTCGCAGAAGAGTTAGTCCTCCCACTAACAAAAAATGTCTATATATGCTTTTGACTTATAACCGACAAAAACAGAGGAAGTTCTCAAGTCGACCCGCATATAATATGTTTATGTATGACCAATGATCAATAATCTCTTTTAATTTTTTTTTACGCGACTGTTAGGTCACCAAGTATTGTCACTTCTGTTCTATTCGATACAAGTGATATCATAAAGGTGGAATAAAAATCTCTTCAGTCCCTTATAATCTCTTGCTTACAAAGAAATTCAATAGATACGAAAGGAAATGGATATCTTTCAGATAATTCAACTTATAAAGAAGATATCTCAACTTGTACCACGGAGCTACACCTCAACCGCATTAGATATCCTCAAGTCGCACTAACTTTCAAACTGAAAAGAGCTTTGTGCTTTGAAAGTGCAACACTGATGAAAACATACGGGAAAATATATTAGACCGTCGCGGCTTGAAAAGTTGGTGGAAATCAGTGTGGCTGAATAATATTTCGAAAGCATAACCTAACTTTTGAATCAACGGATTTGTATTATGTGATACAGAAACCACGTTTTGTTTCAAAATTATAATATGAAAACAGTACTTTTCGTCAGTTCGGTGTGTCTTATCGCTAAATAGCGATAACAAAGATAAACCGCAAGACAGTAAATTCAAATTCAAATATTTATTCATTGATAGATAACTTAGATCCATTTTGTTAGTATATACACTTGGCAGCAGACATCACAAGCAAAGCGGTGGTAACAACCCAGACGGACACTGCAGAAGAGTTAGTCCTACCACTAACGATTAAATAGAAGGGCAAGAAACTCGTCGACATCCTATCACCTGCACTTTAGCGTTTCGCGATATCCGCACGCTAAAGCTTCGACTGGTAAATTCACCCGTACATTCCCAGTAGTTGAAGTGACAAGAGTTCGCAACTCTTGGTCGGTTAGGTGCGAACCGAGCCGTCGGTCGGCACTTCTGACTATTAACTCTCCTAACTAAATGGATCGTAAAAAGTTTTTATTTGCATTGCTTTTGTTTTTGGAACGCTTTTACTATATAAGGTACATATAATAATCTAAGACCCTGCAAGTTATAAAAGTACTAACTTCTGCCCGCGGATTTCAACTGCGTTCCCACAGGACCCGTGCATTTTTTTGGGATAAAAAGTAGCCTGTGTTACTCTCCGGTCCATAAACTATATCTATGCCAAAAATCACATCGATCTGTTGCTCCGTTACTGCGTGAAAGAAGGACAAACGAACATACCAACAAACACACTTTCGCATTTATAATATTAGTAGGGATAGTGGGGAAGTAGGGATTGTGCGATATCGTTAGATACCATGAAGGGGATAAATATTATGAACTATTGCGGTGCAGCGCTGCGTTCGTGCTTCAAGATGAAACCGGCTTATCTCATTTGAACCCAACTATTAAATTTATTTTCATTGTGCCAATGGTAGTTCGTATAAATTACGAGATGAATCTGCATTGCTGAGCAGGCGGGTAAAGGGATGCTGAGCAGTTTACAAGAAAAAAGCTCATTTCAGGAAATTAGTTTCTAAAAGCAGAACATTTTGTAAGGAATAGATTTGTAATCTATGTGTCGGGGAAACTGCGCATTTGCCCGAGTCTCTTTTGCTAGACTTACATTATCAGCCTTTTACGCTCCCACTGCTGGGATACCGGCCTTCTCTCAGAGAGAGTGAGGTATGGGCCATAATCCACCACGCGGGCCCAGTGCGTCTTGGTGGATGACACATATCCTCGAATTTTTGTGGTTCTTGAACATGCCGGTTTCCTCACGATGTGTTCCTTCACCGTTTTAGAGCGAGTGTGAATAATCCGCACATAACTTGATATAAGTCATTGGTGCGGGCCGAGTCGAGATTCGAACTATGGTGCATCGGATTGAAAGTCGCACAAATTCTCGCTCGGCCACACTCGCTCTTTAATTTTGCTAGACTTAATAAAACTTAATTAGACGTGCAAGTCATCAGCCTGTTGGTATATGGCCTGATGGTCCACCTATACTTCTCATCATCAGAGACATCAGGTATAAAAGCCTCATAAGCCCAGTAATTTCACTGACTGCTTTGATTATCAAACACGGACACAGATGATTGATCAGATCAGACAGATGATTGATCAGATCAGACAGATGATTGATCAGATGACTGATTGATGGAAGACTATACGCCGCAGTGGAAACGATAGTACCCACCCAGACTGACACTGGCAGGTATTCCTACCACCGCATAGAATAGACAGACGGACGCACACTCCAAACACACAAAGATTCCAATTTTCCTTCTCAGGAACGTAACACTAAAAATAATGAAACACAAATTCTCACTTCGAAGCGCAAATCCCTTTTTCAATTGCAGCTTCCCACGGGCATCTCCTCACTTAATCCCCAGATAAAAGGGGCATTCTTTTATCAAATTAATTTTATCTCGCATTCGTTAGTGAGAGTCCGATTGGATTATTATCAATGGACTATGGGACTGAAGGTTCATTGCAAAGGCATGAGACAAGCTCTTGTGCACTGGGGCTACACGCATATGGGCCATTTGCGTACGCCTTGTATGAGTCAGTGTCGAATAACTGACTACATTTTTTATATATTTTGTAAGGACTCGCCGCACACTCTGGTTGTTGCCATTACACAATGACTGACACTTGTGTTTTTTTTTTTATGTTATTTGGTAACGAGACGAGCTGGTCGTTTGCCTGATGGTAAGCATAACGCCGGCCCATAACAATTGCAGTGCAACCCAGAACTTTGAAACACAAAGGCCTGCGCGGCACTGCAGATCGCTCGTTACCCTGAGACATTAGGTATTAAGTCTCATAAGCCCAGTAATTTCACTTGATACTCTGCTCATCAAACCGGAACACAGTAATGCTTGCACACTACTGCTTGGTGGCAGACTGCACGAGCAAAGCGGTGGTAACAACCCAGACGGACACTCGCAGAAGAGTTAGTCCTCCCACTAACATCCCCATACTCAATGGTAGGACGCTGCTTCTCGCGTTGTCGTAATTGATTCTGCAGTATAGCATCGACGCTAGTGAATACTCACATAGGAGAGTAATTCTCCTGTAAAGGTGAGGTCCCACGGCATGTTAATCGACAGGCCGTGCCAGACGTGGCAACGCCTGCTGCGGCATGCCAAACTAACCGACTCCCGATGGATCGGCGGACGGGCGACGTCAGGGGCCTTACTCCGTAAATCGAACGTCGAAGCTTTGGCTGACGGATCGCAGTTTGCCTACTATGAAAGTGTTCCGGATCCAACGTTCGATTCGATTTTTGCTCTTGTCATTTGGTCTTTCATAGTAGGAAATTGTCGATCCATCAGCCGAAGCTTCGACGTTTGTTTTACGGAGTAAGGCCCCAGGCCCCAGGCGCGACCTGGCCTGTGATAAATCAGGCCGTGGGACCGCAGCTTTAAATAATTTTGGCGTTGGGAGATTCAGGTTTGGCATTGTTTAGAGGTCAGAAACGGGATAAAATTAGATGTAATTAGATGAATCACAAATAAATAAAAACGGGAAATTGAAATTCTTAGTCTAGCTTGCGTTCCTTTATTTTTGTTTGTGCCGAAGTAACTTTAATTTATTCTGATAAAATTCATGAAGTTATACAACTCGATTGATATTGTAACTTGAAAAAGATCTTCCTTTTTATACTGTTCTGTTTTGGGCTTTTGACAGGCCGAAACTTTTTCTACAAACTTAATTAAATTAAGTTGTATCTACCATTATTTCTTCTGCGGTATCTACATTGTTTGGGCGTAAAAAGGTATTGAATTATATTGGTCCAATAATATTTATCACCATTATTCCAACTGTGAAAGCCGTTTGAGAGAATACCCAAATACACTTGCACATTGTCAGCCTCTAACTCTCCCACTGCTAGGATACCGACCGTCTCAAGAAAGAGAGAGTAAATGGCAACAAAAATAAAAAAGTATTTAGAAAAAAAAATTCAATTAAAAGTTTAAAATACACACATACCTACAGTATAAACATGATTTTTCAACAGTTTTGTCCCAAACTCGAACGTAATTTTACTCATAGTACAATAGGTACACGCAAGAAATGTTAATATTGACCAAGTACTGAACTTAGTCAAACAAAAATCAAACCCCGCATTCTGTCAGAAGAAATCAAATGATGTACTGTATCAGATAGATCAATCGACTCACTCCATCCACTTTCCTTATTTCGACAATCGCATGATTATTTCGACAAGCCCGTCACTTCCCAAGATTAAGATTCGCCGCAAAACCCTACAACCTAATAACTCAGAATATAAAAGCTTAGAAGAGGTATCTGATATAAAATGATCTTTTATTTCAAAGTTCATAAAAAGTAAAGGTAGAACTTAGACCTTTGGGAGTGGAGTTACAACTGAGGTGAGTGCCGCAAAGTTGGCCTTGCGGCGGGGAAATAGCCTTTTCCTTTACTTTGCCTCGCTTTCTGTGTACTTTTTGGTAGTTTTCTCAAAGTGGAATGGATGGTTTGTTGTTATTCGAATTTATGCTATTGAAACACGCAACCAAAACGTACTACGTTAATGAAAATAAAGATAATTGACTGATTAACTTTATAGTTCTCAAAAGCGGAAAAATTATCTATACAAATAAATAAAATTGAAATGTGTTGAAAAATTGACGGGACATTCACTGGCAGATAGCTTATGTTACAAGGAGTAACTTAGGCTACTTTTATTTTAGAAAAAGAATTAGGGTTCCGGGCAAAAAAATAAAAACCATGAAATCAAATACCTCACCGCGGGTGAAACCGCAGGCAGCAGCTAGTTTATGATAAATTTGAACTTCGACAAACTTTTGACGGTTTTTGTTCCGTTAAGATTACAGATTTCCCTTCAGTTTGCGCCGCAATTTCGGATATCTCAAATAAGAGTACATTCCCTAGCTCTTTAAGTACCATTAGGGGAACGTACTGATTTTATCTAACTACTACTATACAAGCAATATTAGTAGTTTTAACCTTTTAGTATTCCCATATTGTTGTTTTTTATCTTGTTACTATTGTTATTAATCTTAAAATAACTATCAAATTTAATAAGGGCATAAACCACGTGTCTGTAGTGTGTAATAATTAACAATAATAAAATAAACAAAATAAAGTCATAATAATATTATAAAATATCAGCGAAATCCTGTAAAATACTTCTTTAATTCATCCTTTAAATATGAGGATAACGTCAAGTGGTCAAACGCAAACTTATGTCTAAAAAAACTTTAAACCCACCGTTCCTGCCTGGCAGTTTCCATTGAGACTTTTTTCGATTAAAACTTCGCTCTGCCACAGATGTGAAAGATAGATAAAGAATAGATGCGTTATTAGATTTTTTACCGATTCCACAAAGCTGAAATTTAAATTGATATTCAGAAACGCTTTCATTGGAGATCTTACGAAGTATCTTTTAAAACATTTTTTTCTTGGTAGTTTGGTATATTGAAATTATGTTCCGTTATCTGTCAGAAAGAATATATTATGAAGGTAATATTTTACCTGCCTAACAAATTTTAATATTTATGATGTGTCTTAAAATGAAATTCTACCTTGACAGAAGCTAGTATAGATACGAAATTATTATTCCGCCAAGGGCATATTTCGAACGAAGTTGATAGAACATAACGCCGTAGACTGGACTCTAAAACTTTCTTACTACTATTGGGTAAAGAGACGCGACATTTTTCCTGATGATAAACATAACGCCAGCTCATGTAACATTGCAGTCACACTCAGCATTTTGGAACACAAAGGCCTGTGGTACTGCAGCGCGCTCGTTACCCTGAGACATTAGGTATTAAGTCTCATAAGCCCAGCAATTTCACTGGCTACTCTGCTCATCAAACCGGAACACAGTAATGCTTGCACACTACTGCTTGGCGGCAGACGTCACGAGCAAAGCGGTGGTAACAACCCAGACGGACACTCGCAGAAGAGTTAGTCCTACCACTAACAAAGTCAAAGTCTCATAAGCCTAGTAATATAACTGACTATATAGGTATTTTGCTCGTCAAACCGGAACGCAGTAACGCTTCACATTGTTGCTTGGTGGCAGAGTACACGAGCAAAGAGGTGGTAACTACCCAGACGGACACTCGCAGAAGAGTTAGTCCTACCACTTGGTATCACTCGCATAGATATAACTGTATAGCACAGTTCTACTTTTACATTTATCCTATATCTTTATTTTTACCAAGGGATGAAACTTTTAGGGTGAGATAAAAGAAAGACTATTTAACAAGTTCACTTAGAAGTTACAACATATTACTTGTTGTTTAACGGTAAGTTAAAACGGTGTTTAGGGTTGTCACACAATTTTATTTAACCCCCGACGCAAAAAAGGAGGGATGCTATAAAGAAGGGCAGCTCCTAAATGGATGGGCCGATTTTGATTTAGGTTTTTTTTAAAAGTGACTTTATCGAGTTTGTGCCGTTTGAAGATAATCAGCTCTTTTTATCGACGGTTTTTAAATTTTTGTAATAACAAGATAAAAAGTATTTCCAGGACTCACAAAATTTTTGAAAATCTTATCAAGTACTGATAAAATTAAAAGCCTATCATTACCTGAGTTTAAAAATATGATCTTCAACCACAGACTTTAAACTTTAAAGTCTGTGTCTTCAACTCATCTGTATGTTGTTTTCAATGTTACTCGTTAGAACATATTGTCAACAAATTTTATAAATCTTTTTTTATGAGTAGTGTGAGTATATCTCAAGGGTTGTCCTTTAGTAAATTTTATGAAAGAATACCACCCTTAAGGATTTAAAAATGAGGGATGAATTTCCATAATATATTGCGATTTCTTCTTTCTTTTTGCCAAAGTCTGTTCCCGCTTATTTAAAAGCAATTTTTGTGGTTACGAAAGCCTTCAGTAAGGTATCTCTTTTACTGTCGGAGTTTTGTTAGTGAATTCTTGTAGTCATTTGTTCCTAATTTCAATGATTTAAACATAAACATAAACATAAACGCTTACACACTCATACCCCCGCACTGGGATTCCCTGTGTCGCAGGTGGCATGGACATACACAGACACACATCACAAACATCCAAGACCCGAGAACAAACTTTATGCTTACACAAAATCTGCCCCGACCGGGAATCGAACCCGGGACCCCTCGCTTTGCAGGCAGGGTTACTACCAACTTAGCTACGGAGCCGTCTTGTGTAAATGCATTTCTTTGGTCACAGATGATATTGTGAAGGCGGTGAGGAAGCAATTGCTGAGGCTCTCGCAGGATCGAAAAGAATGGCGTGCATATAAGAAAGAAAGAAAGAAAGAAAAATCATTTATTTGACGCACAAAGATTAGAGTCATATTGGAACAAAACAATACGTGAGACCTATACGTGGATAATGGTTGAAGAAGAAATGTATTTCCGAATCTCTGGTTCAACCATCGGCTTAATCTTGAATGCGTGAGAACTGTGAAAAACTATTTACACCAATTGTAGATCTAAAAATGGACCTTCCATTTCACAAAATTTCATAAACACCTTTTTTATTTTAAGCAAATTGAAACCCGCGACAACCCTACGCGATTATTTCCAAAGAGAATAGATGAACTATATTATGTACTTGTAAAATATGAGAATGTTATCAAATGTTTCGATCCGAATTATCTAGTTTATCTTTCCCGCTAACTTTAAAAACATTGAAATCGATTAAGTAGTAAACTAGTTACTTAGTTAATACTTTACTTTACTTTGTAAGTAGCTTAAACTTTCATGACTTGCTGTAAGTTGCGTAACTTGGTAATCTTGAGGTATTATTACAAGTTAGTTTTTCTTTTCCTTGTTTGTTTACTCTTGTGGACTTGCATTTATTTGCCCCTAAAGTGGATGCCCATTTTAGGCCCAGAATTGGCCAAGAATATAATTTTGCAAAAAAAAAACACCATTATTTTTCATTCTGATTCTGAGAACCCTATAGAGGGTTCTCAGAACCTCTCGCTAACCAAGCATAGGCTTGGTTAGCGTAATACCATCTTCACTCATGAAGTGACCATGAAGTCACTTAATAATACAAGATAATAATAAAACGATAGACTAGAAAGAGTATATTATTATATAAAAGGGTTTTAAAAATAATTTAAATTACTATGCTTTACAGAATTATTAAACATTATTATTGGAGACAATAATAATGCATTTTAACTATTAACATTATTTTTATAGTTTGTAATTGTTTTGCAAACATCAAACAACGGAGTGGGCAGTTTAATACATCAGCTCTTTCATCAATCAGCAAATTTTCAATCATTATTTGAATCACTGAACAGTACAACATATATTCATCAACATAATCAAACTGTAGTTTATCGCATTCATTCATCAGCATCACAGAGTGACCGCATCACAGTGACCGCATCACAGAGTGACCGCAACAAATTGCGACCGCATATGAATGACTCCGCACTGCCCGACTGGACCGCGACCAGTCGCTAACTCGCCAAAGTGCCACAGAAAACAAAACTTAGTAGAACTTCCAAGACTAAATTATATTAATGAAGCGCCACGCAGAAATATGTTTCCTTTCTTGTTTTATTTTAGGATCAGTTTTAAATCACTAGACGAAAACTTATTAAAAGTGCACTGTCATGTAGATTGTCGCTTATTACGTTACTAGCTTCTGCCCGCGGTTACACCGGCGTTCCCACAAGAACCGTGCATTTACTTAAAAATTCACACATTAAATTAACACATTTACCGTGATTCATGATCATGTTCATGGGAATACTATACAGTATTCCTATGAACATGATGCTTGCAACAGCGTCGAAATATCGGGTGCTCATCGCTCAATAATAATCACGGTAAATATCCCGTTATAATGTGTGAATTAGTTAATAACCGTGAAAGTCTAAAACAGTGTTTACTTAAAAAGTAGTCTATGTTACTCTCCGGTCCAAAAACTATATCTATGCCAAAAATCACGTCGATTCCTTGCTCCGTTGCAGCGTGAAAGAAGGACAAACCCACTTTCACATTTATAATATTAAGTAGGGTAGTATAGGATTCCAATTGAGGGAAATAATATATTTGTATTTTTATACGTTTACGTAATGTCTTTATCATAATTTTAAATAAACAAATTAAGAAATAAATATCAGTTTATTGTATAAAACCTATTCAATATCCTGTGAGTGTTCAATGTGCTGTGAAATAGTTATTTATTGTTAAAAAAATAAAACCGTTTTTACATTATAATATCATACTATCGTCTCTAAGAGATTGCTTATACAGATAAAACCACCGATTATGTTACCATAATTAGTTTTTGTTGTATTTTTCGTTATTGTACCTACTGTGTATGTACTTACAATGTGTTTTTTTATATAATAATAAATAAAAAAATTATTTATTACAATCAAAGTAAACAGGCAAACTTAACCTATATAATAACATTATTTTATTTATTTCTAAATAAAACTTATTAAATACCTGCAGCAAATGGTCTCTAGTCCTCATACTAGGATTCCCTGTGTTATAAGGATTAGTTTCTCCCATTTCAATAATATATATGCTAGTAATATGTGTAACATATAACACTAACAAAACATATAACTTATGACTGGTATGCAACAGTTTTTCATAATGAAATCCATAATGAGCACGAACTTGTCTCACTGCACTACACATACTACAAAACACTGTGATCAGTAACACGATCCAAACTGGCAACCACAAAACCGCGTAATTTAAAACTACCCCTGTTTTATGTTAATGATGAAATATTTGATATTCGGGCTATAAATAAACTTAATTGTGTTAACCGCTACAAAGGGGTATGGAATTTCAGTTATTGATAATTTTGATTGTGTTATTTCGTTTTATGTTTTCCTTTGTTCCGTTGAAATTACTTTTTGGTTACGTTGGTATTTTTGGTATAAGAATTTGATCTATAATAATTATTGTCGTCTAGTCAGCTTCCGTTTGGGCATATCACACACGATAACGACATGTCGTGCCTTCGGATGCGTTAACTGCAGTACATTTCGGTACGGAACTCGTATTTTTCAACTAATCTTGATGTAACTTTGTATATAAGTTCTACAATTTTGTGGTTTTTTTTTTGCATTCTATGATTTTTGATTGGACTAGAGGCATGGCACTGTGTCACCCGTATATGGTTGATATTCATTCTGTCCGTACCAAGTATTTGTTTCAACCTTCATTATATACGGACCGCTAAGGAGTGGAATTCTTTGCCGGCCTCTGTGTTTCCCAATAGACGTAAACGTAACGTAAACGTAACGTAAACGTAACGTAAACGTAACGTAAACGTAACGTAAACGTAACGTAAACGTAACGTAAACGTAACGTAAACGTAACGTAAACGTAACGTAAACGTAACGTAAACGTAACGTACCGTATATACTTTCATATGCATTGTAAAAAGCTGTTATTTTGATATTACAAACAGACACTTCAATTTTACAAATTTCTGTTACATGCAACATTTTCCTTATAACTTTCTTAAGACCCTTCGAACGAGATTATTTACGCTTCAAAGTCGTAACTATCTATAAGTGAAATCTATTAACGAAATAGTGAAAGGCAAACTTCTAAGTCGTATACAAATTAAGTTGGACATCAAAAGACATATCGGCTCACCAATCTTCATTCAAACTTTCACTCTGAGTCTCGCTCCCGTGGGATAGTGGTGAATGTATGGTATTATACAAGGTGGTTCAATTACTAACAAGAAATTGCGGTATTTATCTACACAAATAAATAAAATTGAAGTGTCTGTTTGTAATATCAAAATAATAGCTTTTTACCAAATGCATATGAAAGTATACACGGTCCCTATAACAAAACAACCATTTTTTAAATTTTTGTCTGTCTGTCTGTTTGTTCCGGGTAATCTCCGAAACGGCTGGGCCGATTTAGACGGGACTTTCACTGGCAGATAGCTGATGTTACAAGTAGTAACTTAGGCTACTTTTATTTTAGAAAAATAATTAGGGTTCCGCGCAAAAAATAAAAACCATGAAATCCAATTTCTCCGCGCGGGTGAAACCGCGGGGCAGCAGCTAGTCTATAAATATAATCTTTAAAATACTTTATATTAAGTTATAATAGTCAAGTTAGTTAATCTTATATCAAGTTATGTGCGGATTATTCGCACTCGCTCTAAAAACGGTGAAGGAAAACACCATGAGGAAACCGGCATGTTCAAGAACCACAAAATTCGAGGACATGTGACATCCACCAAGCCGCACTGGGCCCGCGTGGTGGATTATGGCTTTATTTTTTTTCCCAGGCCTTCCCATGATCTGGAAATTTTGCCAATACACCACGCTTGGCGTCTTGGTGATAATAATACTTATATGAGACAAAGTGAAAAATGAGTAAAAGATATGATATTTAATAACTAAAGATTGCACATCACGTACATGAGAGAGTTAACCTTGGCTGATATACATAAAATAAGTTTTTTGTGGAAAAATATACTATTTTCCAGACAATTTTTTATAAAATACTTAACCGGTCAGGACCTGGACATCATCTAGGATCAGAGTACTTATAAAGACAACTCAATCGAGGCCAAACTCCATGAGATACGTAAAGGTATCTTCAAGTTAACCTCGTCCTTTTTTCAAACCAGCCTGTATAACACCATAGTTCGAGTCCCCCTTACACCGCACACCCATGGGATGAAAGTTCAGACCCAAACAACTGGCTAAAGCTAAGAACTACAGTAACCAAAAAAAACTGAACGCTTTTATTTGAGTTTTATCAGAGACACGGCCTGGAGGCTTAACGAGCTAAACGTATTAGTAAGATAGTGCGAAGAAGACGGATGGTAGATTTGGAGATTTATTTGTAAGGCAAGGTTGTATGGATTGTAAGTTGGAGGAAATTTTATCAAAGGTGGAAGTCAGGTCAAATAATGATGACAGGGTATACACCCTACGGCTTTTCATACAAACTTTGAAGTCCTTAATCTCCGAAATTGATGAACAGAACAGCGGGTCTCTGTAACCTTCGTCTTCCCAAATCACAGACTAAAACTAATGCTAATAAGAGCCTGAGTGAGCTAGAAAATTTATATATCTATACCTAGGCTAACAATGGCATGATGATTATCAAAGTATTTTTGTTGATCAGTTAAACTTATCGACGAGCTTCCTAAGCCATTAAATCACATCACCAAAGACGCACAAAATTCGCTGTACGATTTCTTAGACTACATATCTTACATCTATAACCATGATATTAAATAAACTTTGCTTAATTTACGGCCACTTTAAGATTTCATAACTTAGTGAGAGCACTTTGGAGGCCTACTAAGTTACAGAGTGCCTGAGTGTGTCAGCTGGAGCACCTGTTGTTCTATATTAAATGTCTGGAGGTACACCGGCTGAAACTTTAATGGATGTGAAATTTTAGGTCTTGAAATAGGTAGGATACTAATTGAGACACCTTTAGTGAGACAAAGTTTGTTAGTGGGAGGACTCTTCTGCGAGTGTCCGTCTGGGTTGTTACCACCGCTTTGCTCGTGAAGTCTGCCGCCAAGCAGTAGTGAGTAAGCATTACTGTGTTCCGGTTTGATGAGCAGAGTATCCAGTGAAATTACTGGGCTTATTAGACTTAATACCTAATGTCTCAGGGTAACGAGCGCACTGCAGTGCCGCGCAGGCCTTTTTGTTTCAAAGTTCTGGGTGGCACTGCAATTGTTATGAGCCGGCGTTATGCGTACCATCAGGCAAACGACCAGCTCGTCTCGTTACAAAATAACATTAAAAAAAGTTACAAGTAAGTTCTTCTCGTCCTTCCTGCTTTTGTCCCATTTATCATAGGATCATTGCAAGTGCAGTGCTTCTTAACATACTCACCATACCATACTTACGATAAAAAACTACTTTTAAACGTCTGTTCAGAGCTAGTCGTTGTCTAAAGATAAACGTCTAAAGTGATTAGAAATGTCACAACGTTGTCTAAGTCAATTGACTTAGACAACGGTTAGACACTTCTCAAATCGAGGTTTGTGGTTGTTGGTGTACGCTCAATCGCTTTATCAAAGACTCTTTATTACATTTAATTTTTGTTTATGCTTTTTGGTAACGAGCCGCGTTGGTCGTTTGCCTAATGGTAAGTATAAAGTCGACCCATAACAATTGCAGTGCCACTCAGAACTGAAACACAAAGGCCTGCGCGGCACTGCAGTGTGCTCGTTACCCTGAGACATTAGGTATTAAGTTTCATAAGCCCAGTAATTTCACTGGCTACTCTGCTAATCAAACTGGAACACAGTAATGCTTGCACACTACTGCTTGGCGGCAGACTTCACGAGCAAAGCGGTGGTAACAACCCAGACGGACACTCGCAGAAGAGTTAGTCCGACCACAAACAAAATAGTCAAGTGTACGAGCGTGCACGCTTACTACAAACGTCCCGCTATTCCTCATCACACAGTCTAGACAAAGACTCCAGTGGATAAGTGCTTCATTCATTTCAGGCACCTTTCTGTTTCATTTATTTTAAGCTATCCTGTCCCTTTTTATATTTTTTTGTGTTGCTTTTGTTCCATCGTCTGTATTGTCTTATTTTGGGGCATTGTGTTGGTCTTATTAATAATGTCACAGCACGGATTTTTCTTCTTGTATGTCAACAATCAACTATATCAATTATCAATAATATTTAGGTGTTTCCTTTTGAGAAAAAAAAATGTCATAACTTTAAAAAGTGTTACACAAATGTAAATGTTGTGAATCTAAAAGCTATAACAAAAGCTTGTTGCAATACTTCCGTGTTATTCCGGCACTGCAGTAATTTACTGCAATTGTATGTGGTACGGACTTGAAGCTTGGCACCGCTTCAGAGCTCGCTTGACCTCAACTAACCCACTAACAGTACTATATTGGCTGCTACAACGCCTATTACAGATAAGTATTGTATAAAATAGTTTTATATTTATCGAAAATAGTGTATCTTGAGCGCACTAAGCATTATAGATACAAACTAGCTGCTGCCCCAAGGTTTCACCCGCGTGGAGATTTTGGATTACATTACATTTTACATGGTTTTTATTTTTTTGCGCGGAACCCTAATTATTTTTCTAAAATTAAAGTAGCCTATGTTACTCCTTGTAACATCAGCTATCTGCCAGTGAATGTCCCGTCAAAATCGGTCCAGCCGTTTCGGAGATTACCCGGAACATACAGACAGACAGACAGACAGACAAAAATTTTAAAAATGGTTGTTTTGTTATAGGTACCGTATATACTTTCATATGCATTTAGTAAAAAGCTGGTATTTTGATATTACAAACAGACACTTTAATTTTATTTATCTGTATGGATTTGGCCGTGCGATCCCAGCTGTCTATTGTACCATCTATTCTACTGTTATCACCAAAACGCGTGTAAAGCGTTTACACCACGCTTGACACATTGTCAAAATCCCCAAACAAAAATATAGCTGTTACCATCCCATTTTCCGCTTCAACAAAATCCTACTATCCTACTAATATACTACTTCCTACTAATATTATAAATGCGAAAGTGTGTTTGTTGATTTGTTGGTTTGTCCTTCTTTCAGGCAATAACGGAGCAACGGATCGACGTGATTTTTGGCATAAATATAGTTTATGGACCGGAAAGTAACATAGACTACTTTTTATCCTGGAAAATGCACGGTTCCTGTGGGAACGCGGGTGAAAACCGCGGGCAGAAGCTAGTTTCAAATTATAGTTGAGTCAACAATGAACCTCTATTTCAACAAGTTCTCAAAAAACACATAAATTATTTACAGCGATGACAACGTAAGAAATTGAATTAAACAACAAATTTCCTCGCACGAGAGAACGTAATGACTTTTGAACAAATCCAATATATTACGAGTAAAAGCCACAACAACCGGCGTTTTCGCCTTTTTACATTTCGCTTGCGTGAAGAAAATAAATCTACAAGTCACAAGTAGACCGGGGGAGTCCATAAATCCTGGACTGGATAAAGTATTACAATAATTTATGTCTGGACAGACGATAGTTTAGAACTGGACTGACCGCAATTTAAAGTAGCGCCGCTGCTATAGTTCGTGCTGGCTGTCATAAAAGTGTTGTCAAATCAATTGGGAAATAATCGGTTGTTTTTAGATTCCATACCATTCCACAGAAGCCAGGAAGTAAAGAATGAAGAAGTAGATTCCATACCTCAAATGGAAAAAAGCAACCTTTTATAGTCTCACTCATTGTTCGTTGTAAAACTTATTCTTAAAAATCAGTTTGAAAAAATTCCGTTTTATTTTATCACATGCTACGGACATTTAATGAAAGCAGTTCGAATTCAAAACAATTCTACTACAAATTGGGTCATGCTGATGAGCAAAAATATCTAATTCCAGATAAAACGGAGGCAAATTGATGTGTGGAGAACAATATCAGGGTATCGAAGATTGAGATTCAGGTGTTTTTGAAGTGATGTGCAAGCATTACTGGGTTCCGGTTTGGTGAACAAAGTAGTCAGTGAAATTAGTGGGACTATGAGATTTAATACCTAATGTGTAATGGTAACGAGCGCACTACAGTGCCACGCAAGCCTTTGTGTTTTTAACTTCAGAGCGGCATTGTAATTGTTATGCTTGTCATCAGGCAAACGGCCAGCTTGTCTCACTACCAAATAGTATAAAAACAACTTTTCTATCGGTCCAAATTCAGCTTCACTGAACTTTTGAAATGAGCTGCCCGTAATTATATAGTATAGTTGGACATCATTGTGACTTATTACAAGCAAATGAAGCGTCTAAATAATTATCTCCTATCTTGTCCTAATGAATGAAGAACTAAGATCTAATTCAGCAACGGAATTCGTAACTGTAGTTCTACCAACGATTGCTGCGAAACAATTCTCCCGAGCGCTGCAGAGAACTAAACAATTGACGTTTTTCTTTTTCAGGGCTCGCCTTTCAAAAAACAATACAAAGCCTTCTCGTGGTAGGAACTTTGCCAGCACTGGTACAGTACAGGGTAGTACAGTCAACTGGAAAAAAGCTAGTGTAAAAGCGATGATAGCTTTAGAGGTTGTGACGTCGGCCACCGATCCCTGGGTAGATGGTTCGAATCCTGCAATGACCTTGAGTTTTTTGTGAAGGTACAACGTGCGTCTTCTGGTTATCTAGACCAGAGGCCTTAACCAACTAGGCTATGGGAGCAATCGATGTTGACTGAGAATATCTTGAGATGATGTTTTCATTTCGGCTTACAAGCCGTAGCTCCATCTAGCAGACCTCGCTTTGTAGCGATTGCCTACTCCATTTTCGCCATTTGATTGGAACTGTAACGTATCATAATGGAGTAGGCAATCGCTACAAAGCGGGTCTGCTAGATGGAGCTACGGCTTGTAAGCCGGAAAGAAAACATCATCTCAAGAATTTCGCAGTCAACATCGATTGCTCCCATAGCCTAGTTGGTTAAGGCGTCTGGTCTAGATAACCAGAAGACGCAGGTTCGAATCCTGTTGGAAGCGAAATTTTTGTGATGTATATATTTGTGTGACCACTATATTCTTTTTTCTGTAGAATGGTGCTTAATCGTCTCATAGCAGCAAGTGGGATGGGGGGTGGTAGTTAGTGGGAGGACTAACTCTTCTGCGAGTGTCCGTCTGGGGTGATACCATCGCTTTGCTCGTGAAGTCTGCCGCCAAGCAGTAGTGTGCAAGCATTACTGTGGTCCGGTTTGATGAGCAGAGTAGCCAGTGAAATTACTGGGCTTATGAGACTTAATACCTAATGTCTCAGGGTAACGAGCGCATTGCAGTGCCGCGCAGGCCTTTGTGTTTCAAAGTTCTGGGTGGCCCTGCAATTGTTATGGGCCGGCGTTATGCTTACCATCAGGCAAACGACCAGCTCGTCACGTTACCTAATAACATAAAAAAAGAGTGAGATATTGTTGAAACTTAAGCTTTTACAAGTTTATATGTTCGGCTACTTTTACTGCTGACTGTACCAGACTACCCGTAGTCACTGGCATCACTGGCTGCAACCACGACAGTACTGGCACTCAAAGTTCACTTTTCATTTTTTGTCCAGCACTAAAACTAGCACAGATGCTGGACTAACTTTAAATCTACGGTGAAATATGTGTAACTTTAAAATAGTGTTTCACAAAACAGCAGTTTGGAAGTTGCTACTGCGTGTTACGGGATTTATGGACCGATAAATTGTACAGTTTTATTAAATTTACAGCTTTATTCGCAATTGTTATCTTTAGCTTACTGAATTTATTGGTTTTAGAAGTCAGGGTTTGGATGCAGTCATTCAGAATTCACGTCAGTTTGGCATAATCCGTTATTCACGCTTTAATCGAGATGAAATGTGTTTTGTCGTTTTTTTTGCAACTTCTCAATTATCCGTGAAATCCTTTTCATTTGATGTGTATGACGCGAAAATGACAACTGTAATGTTGGCCTGCTGATAAGCGATTCATTCGTGAAAATTCAAAAATACGAAGTACCGCTTATACTTCGATTGTAATCGACAAACAATTTGAGCATTGGTGACGCTCCATGGAACCTAATAGTAGTAAAAATAAAATCATAATTGTTTATTTCTTCATAATATACATTATTCTGACATGTTGTAGCCCTGTGTGCTGGAAAATGTTTAGCTGTGGCCCAGGAGACAGTTCCTTGAAAATAGAATGAAGAAGTTACGTATTTGGCAACTTTGTTGTTGATAAAGCCAGCATTATAAGGGCACCAGACACATAAATACAATGATTATGACAAGTGGGGCTGAGCTTGGTTATATGGCATTTACTAGTGCTCGTTTGGCTAGCTACCACGCTTAAGTTGAAAATCTATCGCCAAGCCCATACCGTTGCGTTCAACCAGCTGCTATTGAACGCCCATTCTAATCTAGGTTTATCAATCAGTTTTCACAATCTTCGACTACATTGTCACTTAAGATCAGATAAGAGACTGGCATGAATTAAAAGATCTGAACGGTACTCGCTCTTGCACTTTTGTATATTAGACTATGAACTGTCAGATAAGTGCACGAGAACGAGCGTAAGTGTCGGAAAATGAAACAAATTTGAAGAACGTAACTTTTCAAGTTCTGCAAAGAAGTCCGTGTGAAGCTTCAAGTAAAGTTTCACAACTTCTGAAACTCGTGAGTGGGTTTATATAACATATTATAGTATATATGTACTAAACTATTCTACACTTTAAACTATTGCTAAAATAAGCACGCAAAAGTCTGTTGTCTCAATTAAAAAAAAAAGTCTTTACACTCCTACCATGATTATTCTCCATTTCAGGTACTATTTATTTTTATGACAGTATTTTCTAGAGAATAAGTTATTTCTATTAAAATGATAAACACCATAATAGTTCAAGGCCTGTGAAGCAATTGACGGCCGAGAAATATTGGAAGGCGCTAGCAGAGTCCTTTTTAACTAAACGAAGTCGAAAAATGCTAAAACAGCAATTATCGACTTGGCCAAAACGGCCAAGACTTGTAGGTTGTACTTTTCTCCAACTTGCGAGGAATCAATAAACTAAATACCCACAATGCAGTATGAAATTTTTACTAGCGCCAATCCCTTTTTCTTCTTTTTAAGCGTTAAAAAAGAAATGCATATTCTTTTTTTACCTGGTAAATCTGGTAAATAATTTCTAACAATGGCACATCTTGCTCCAATTATACTTATTTTTATACTAGCTGCTGCCCGCGATTTCACCCGCGCGGAGATATTGGATTTCATGGTTTTTATTTTTTGCGTGGAACCCTAATTATTTTTCTAAAACAAAAGTATAGCCTAAGTTACTCCTTATAACATCAGCTATCTGCCAGTGGAAGTCCCGTCAAAATCAGCCCAGCCGTTTCGAAGATTACCCAGAACAAACAGACATACAGACAGACAAAAATTTTAAACATGTTTTTTTTTTACATGTACCATATATACTTTCATATGCATTTAGTAAAAAGCTGTTATTTTCATATTACAAACAGACACTTCAATTTTATTTATTTGTATAGATGTACAACGAGCAAGGAGCATTTCTTTGTTCCGCCACCAACTCTGCGAAACATTTCCTTTCAAGTCTTACATTTTCTAGACACGTAGCGAGCGTTCGCAACATGTTACGGAGGATTACGACGTGGTTTTTACTAGTTTGTTTTATTTGACTTGCATTCTGAAAATAGGAATAAGCTGCAGTAGAGAATGCGATTTTTGAGTTGGAGTGATGTCACACACACACACACACACGTTTCTATATGTATTTCAACATTCACAACAAGATACTATCTATAATTTATTCACATCACTCAACCACAAAAAGTAAATAATCAAATTCATGAAACAAAGTAAACGTACTAACAATGTTAATAATATCTACTATATACCACGAAGGTTATTTATAAAGCAAAAAAAAGTTTAGAAAATATCATTGATATCTGTAGAATCCTCACTTTCAGCCCACTAACACTACAAACACTACAACACGCGCACACGACCGCTCCGCTCGGCGGTAGGAATAAGACTGACTCATTTGACACGACTCGTTACGAGATCGACTCGACCACCGGATATAGTCAATACACTACAATATCCTTTTGTAAATCAAATACAAAATATACAAAAGATTTTTATCGACGAAAAGAGATTTTTTTTTTTTTATGATGGTCCCCTCTCTAGGTGAGTCCTGTATCGTGGGAGGCCGTTTAGAGTTAACAAGTTGGCAAAATAGAGAACAACAGTGCCTGATACACGATGCTACACTTATACTCTCTTATATTATCTAATTAGGATGTGTCACACTTACAACACCAAATGTGTTTCTATAGATATTTTCTCGTGTAGTCTCCAGTCATTTAAACGTTCAGTCAACCAAGTTATTACTTAAGTACAACTACTCTGATTTCTTTGTTTAATTTTTTTTTGTGTCTACAATTCACAAGTAAGTTGTGTATAGTTGTAATTGGATCTTGGGTTTACAGTGTTATATCATAAATAAGTGTTATTAAGTGTACAATTCAACTGTACCTATATAAATAAATAAATAAATAAATTTATATTTTTACTTTATTAAATCACTTCTTAAAAGGAGAAACATCAAACAAAAATACATACCAAATTGAGAACCCTCTCCCTTTTTGCTAGTCGGTTAAAAATAACAATGGTTTCGTCGTAAAATGATCACTTTGATGAAGAGCACACGCACAATGTACGAGTTAGCAAACCAATGGTTTATTGATAACCGCCATTGTCATTTAGACTCTCACACTCTCTCTTTCTGAGAGAAGGCCGGTATATCCCAGCTATATGGGGCAGCGTAGACGCTTATGCAAACGTACGTTTGCTTGTCAGAATAACAACGCTTTTGCGTCAAGCGCGGATTTCGTGATACGTGACGCAAAAGCGTTGTTATTCTGACAAGCAAACGTAAGTTTGCATAAGCGTCTACGCTGCCCCATAGACGATATAACGGTTGTGCTTTAAAATACAGAAAGTGCCTAAGGTACCCATTTTGTGACGAAACCATTGTCATTTTTAAAACATTTGTTTATTTGTTCATTAGTGGGGCCTGGTGGTAGCCAACGATGCGGATGAGTTATAACGTATTTCCAATTCCAGCAAATCTTGAACACTCTGTGATGGAACTGTCCTATGAGGAATAAACTGTCTTCTTTCTTTCGAAATGGGCTCTATTTATAGGTACAGGTTTCAGCACTAGATAAATTAATTTCGTAATGGTGTTTTAATATCAATAAAAAGTGATAAGATATTTGATTTTTAGTAAAAAAAGTTGAGGTGTCGTTGATCTATGACGCAGGTTCACAATATTTAATTTTATAAAGTAAAGTATAATTTGCGATACTTAAACTTTCATGTTCTTGACCAGGGGAGACGAAATTTTTAGACGTTTAAAACTTAAATGTACTGATAATACAATCATATTGACGTTTATTTCCTTTTTGTCCGCAGATTCAAAACGAGATCATTGCAACAAGACAGTAGAAATTTACGAAGACGTATCATCACCTCCAGTCACGCCAGAAAACTTTGGCCGGCCACTCACTTGCACATATAGGTAAGTTTTTTACGAATTTAAGACGCGGTCTTATCGTGATTTTAAGTTCGTTTTTCACCCGCTCATTCCTCAGTCAATTTTTTGCCTAATGCCCCTTATTTAAAGTCGAAAATTGCAAATCACACTTGTTGGTGATGATGTCTTGGTGTTCGAAGTTGTTGTATATTTTTGCGGGTTTTCATTTAATTACTTACAATATATATATAAAATTAAAAATCTAATTCGGTACTCTCTTAGACAACTAGCTTGGCTATTTTTTTTGTAAAAAAAAGTGGGTGTCGTCGCTGAAAATTCGGAGTACTCGAATTTATGCAGCTTTTTGAGCCAGCTATTTTTATTTATTTTTTTAAAGAGAAACCGGATATCTATTTGCAATTATATTTCGGTTCTCCACCTCCACAGAGTTTTGCCTACCTACAGTATTTTTTATATCTCACCGTTTTGTTTTTGTTACCAACACATTAAGCGTTTAGAAATACCTCTTTTAGTTGATTTCGGAATAATACCGCGCCTTAAACTTAACAATTTTCTGATGTATAACTTTAAAATGCTTTAACATTGTAATGTTTCATCAAAATCCGTTCAGTAGTTTTTACATGAAAGAGCAACAAATATCCATCTATCCTCACAAACTTTCGTATGTTATTTTTAACCGACTTCCAAAAAAGGAGGAGGTTATCAATTCGGTCGGTATTTTTTTTTATGTTGTTACCTCAGATCTCCGACGTTTATAAACCGATTTGGAAAATTATTTTTTTATTTGAAAGGAATCCTTTCAGATTGGTCCCATAGAAATTTCATCAAAATCGGTTCAGTAGTTTGTCACTGAAGTCGGTTCGTCGCTTTTTTTCTATTTACGAGAATAATAAATCGCAATGTTTATCATGAAATATAAAGTAGCTATTGTAAAGACCTTACCCTTTTATCTTTACAGGTTTAGGGCTTTCCGTGGTTCACCAAAAGACTGGATTCTAAGGATACGCTTCAAGAAGTTCAAAGTAGGCACGCTGATCAATGGCACCACATGCCACAAAGGATATTTACAGGTAAAATACATTGTATTTAGTTTCTTACTAGCTGTTGCCCGTGGGTTACCTACAATACAATACAATACAATACAATACAATACAAAAACACTTTATTGACACCAAAATAAAACAATAGAAAAAAAAAACATTAAGCAAAAACAATAAAATAGGTACAATGGGCGGCCTTATCGCTAAAAGCGATCTCTTCCAGGCAACCTTTGGATGGAAAATATTACAGGTTAATTAAGGAAGGTGGTGTAAATATCATAGAGAGATACTCTTAATAAATAATTACTACAATTAATAATTATACACTACATATACAATATTTTACACACTATAAATAGTTATAACACTTGGAGTTTGTTACTGAAACATGTCGCTCTCCGGCCCATAGTCAGAATATTATGTCATTTTATGTATAAAAATATATTTTAAGTGCGAATCATTAAAACACAAAACAAACTAAACAAGATACTCCCAAACTACCCCATCACTACTGCCTAACAACTCCAACTGCGGGTTTTGTTTTTATTCGCTCACTTCCGGCCACCCACGGCACTTCCGCTTCCAGTAACGAAACCGCGCTGAATGTATGATGCTTGGTTAGGCAACGGTCAGCGTTAACAGTGCAATAGACGCTTTTGAAATTTTGGTTTAAATTATCTTGGACATTTATATATTTTTGCTGTTTAAAATTAAGCACCCGAACCATATCTGCTTGTTAAACATCTCAAATACATATTACTTATTTTTATGGTCAAAAATATTACAAACTAGCTGCTGCCCCGCGGTTTCACCCGCGTGGGGAAATTGGATATCATGGTTTTTATTTTTTTGCGCAGAACCCTAATTCTTTTTCTAAAATAAAAGTAGCCTAAGTTACTCCTTGTAACATCAGCTATCTGTCAATGAAAGTTCCGTCAAAATCGGCCCAGCCGTTTCGGAGATTACCTGGAACAAACAGACAGATAGACACATAGACAAAAATTTAAAAAATGGTTGTTTTGTTATAGGTACCGTATATACTTTCATATGCATTTGGTAAAAAGCTGTTATTTTGATATTACAAACAGACACTTCAATTTTATTTATTTGTATGGATTATGTGTATAGATGTATAGATGATGAGAATGGCTTATGTTAAACTTCGTGTAATATTTTGTAGTAAATAGTCTACGTAAGTCTTGGTAAGTTCTAACGGTACTGTGCCACTTTCTTTGCTATAAACGTATATCAGAGGGAACATCTTAACGCCAGTAAGGACCACCGCAAACGAGGCACTTTGAATTGCAATGAGGTCTCGGACTACAAACACCCTTTCATTTCTCATATATCGGTATGGACTTTTAACCTCCGAAAAAACGGAGGAGGAGTTTCTAAAGTCGACCCGTAGTATATATTTTTTATCATAAGAATAATCATATTTTATATTATGAGCACTGAACACACATAACTTATTACAGAGTGCCCTGTTTTTGATGATTCTTTTTTTCATTGGATAGGGTATGCTTCAAAGTTGGCCCCATTTATATTAAACAAAAGGGTAGAAAAAATGGGATGGTTGATTCACTCGCTAATTTTTCACCTGATTCTGTGAAACTTGGCATATATTTTGTCATATTGTATGTCGTTGTTTTAGTTTTATTTGTTAAATATAAAACTCATACTTAAAATTATCCGTTCTTAGCTGACGTCTCCTACCTATAAACTATATGTACTTACTTGCCAAATTTCCGTTTCAAGGTGAAGTAGATTTCGAGATTTCGTGTTTATTCAGCGAGTGACCTTTCGTATTTATAAAAAAAAAATATTTAAATAATGGTAGTGTCAAAAGATTAAGAGTCCGTTCTAATCGAAATTTAATATTGTCAGCATTTTTAACCACATAGCAACTTAGAATTAGGTGAGATAGTGGTAAAATTCTAGTATAAAAAAGATAAAACCAAAGAAGTAAACAGAAATCCCCAAGAATCTTTGTGTGAACAAATGTGGCAGCGAGATCTCGTACTAGCCTTCAGAAGCATCACTCCTTAACCCCGTTCAAAGTTCTTAATTGACTCGCACTTTTCCAATTCCACTAATTAATTTTTGAGCTCGACTGACGGAAAGAACTCACTAACTTGGGATCCAATTCAGCTGAGTAATTACCAGAAATACCCGATCATCGGAGTTTGTTCCAAACTGGCTATTTGGATCTGATTATGGATGGAACGAGTTTCCGACGCCACGGACTTTTAATAAGCCAATCAATTGAGGTTCTAGTTGATCTCAGAGTTATTTGGGTCGTCTTTTATGAGAGTAAACGAGATATCTTTGGTCTAAAGAGAGTTTACAGCCTAAGGTATCTGAAATATCTGGGCAGACTTAGGTCGTTGCGATTCCTGTAACGTGATGTTGCTTTATTATAAGCTTTATCATAGATTGTACAATTTGTGGTGATGCTGTGTATTTCAAAGTATTTCAGCAGACAGGAGGCTGTTTTGTATGTGGATGTAAATATAGCATATTGTTCAATCTTCAATCTGCTTAAAACGACACGTATGCCCATTTTTCATCAACCCCAGGAGACGCCTAAATCGGAAACCTAAATTTTTAGGAGTTGTCTAGAGCAAAAAAAACGATTCACCAACCTTTAGATATGTTCTAACTTCTTAGGAATTTGCTTACATAAGGATTTACTTAGTTAGACGTTGCCTTATTCGTCGTTGGTGACAAAGGACAATAGAAATTTAGAAGTTAGGTTCCTCCAAAAACAAATAATTATGCTTTTTTAACCTAGCCTAACCATTAATTTTATTTATCCTCAGATAGTTGATGGCAACGCAAAAACAGACGTCTCAAACAGAAAAGAACCAGGCCTGTTCTGCGGTGAGATCGAACAGCCACAGACCTTCATCTCGGAGACTAACTTCGTGAAGATCGTCTTCCATGCAGACAACTTCACGGATCAGACGTACTTCAGTTTTGATTCAAGGTAGTTTACCACCAACTTTTATTACTTGCTTAAAACAAGTTTGGTAGTTGAAGTATCTTATTACACTTGGATTTCTAAAACACATTGGTTATCATGAAATCGTTTTGGACATTCTAAAACAGAATAGATTTTTTGCAAACCCGACCCGGTGAGGCCCTAAGAAAACTTACGGAAAGCTATATATCTAATATAGCTTCCCGTGGGTTTTCTTTGAAAAATTTTCGTAATAGTATATAAAGTCTGCCGCCAAGCAGTAGTGTGCAAGCATTACTGTGTTCCGGTTTGATGAGCAGAGTATCCAGTGAAATTACTGGGCTTATGAGACTTAATACCTAATGTCTCAAGGTAACGAGCGCATTGCAGTGCCGCGCAGGCCTTTGTGTTTCAAAGTTCTGGGTGGTACTGCAATTGTTATGGGCCGGCGTAATGCTTACCATCAGGCAAACGACCAGCTCGTCTCGTTACCTCATAACATAAAAAAAAATAATAATAATGGAAAATTTAGTATGACAAGTTTTGGAATTAAATATCTTTAAATAATAAATAAATAAACGCTTACACTCATACCCCCGCACTAGGATTCCCAGTGTCGCAGGTGGCATGGACACACACAGATACACATCACAAACATCCAAGACCCGAGAACAAACTTTATGTTTACACAAAATCTGCCCCAGCCGGGAATCGAACCCGGAACCCCTCGCTTTGCAGGCAGGGTTACTACCAACTTAGCTACGGAAACGTCAATTATTTAGTAACATTAAATTTTACAACATATTGTGTAAATATTTTAGAGTAATTTATTTTCTTCTAGAGCTGAGCAGCAGTTCGAAGTATATCTACGATATGGACAGCATCCAGAACTGTATCCCAACAGAAGAGGAGAAGTTGTAGCAGGGTATGTTTTATCTAAACTCCAACCTAAGTAAAACTGTAACTGTTGCTTAAAATAAAACACACAAACACATGGATTAGGCCAGCAAATAGGTAATACATATTTACTCTAACCACTAATACTTTATTTGGGTTTTTTTTTAAATATTAAATGTTTGGCATTTCTTCACAACGTAAACTAAAACAATTAAACAAATTAATAAAATAAATATTTACCAAATGTATTATTATTTATTTCAAATTGTAAATACAAAACAAAACAACAGCTATATAATGATAAAAACGCATTTTATACAAAATTCAGAAAAAAGAGAATCAGAGAAAAACCACCCTTTACCGCTTTACCTCGCCCTTAAGAGTGCTATTCTGTAATAAAATTTATAAAAAAAACCACCCTTGAGATAACTCATGAAAAAATAGAATCTTTTAAATTGACAATTGGTGGAGAAATCGAGTAAAATCAACACAAAAAATACAGACGCATTGAGAACCTCCATCTTCAAAATATTAGTAGGTATTGAAGTATAGAATAAAGTTCAAAGTGTTATAGTGCTTTTCGATAGGTATGATTAAGGAAAAAGCTCTAGCGTCACTTTATTTGCTAGGCGTATTACTATTTATCGTAAATAATACATACAGCATGTATTTGAAATGCCTACACCCTACAGGCATGAATGAATTATGACCCAATGTAATAGTAAACTAATCAAACAGCCCAAATGGCCGCAATCGATAACATAGCCTCGGGCCAGCCACATAGGTATATATGCTTGGTTTATTATAGTACTAACTGCTGCCTGCGGTTACACCCACTTGGCGGTGGAACAGTGCATTTATCCGGGATAAAAAGTAGCTTATTTCACTTTCTGGTGTATAAACTATACCTATGCAGAAAAACACGTCGATCCGTTGCTCCGTTGCTGCATGAAAGAAGTACAAACCAACAAACCTACAAACACACTTTCGAAATGTCCCGAGAAAGCCAGACTTATACCAGGCTTATCGCGTTCATCACCTTTTATCACAACTTCACTGAAGAGAGACTTATACCAGATTTTTGGTATTAATCACCTTTGATCGCATCGTCACTTTAGAACCAGAGTTATACCAGGTTTATCGCATTCATCACCTTTTATCACACTGTCACTTAAGAGCCAGACTTATACCAGATTTGTGGTATTAATCACCTTTGATCACATCGTCACTTTAGAACCAGAGTTATACCAGGTTTATCGCATTCGTCACCTTTTATCACACTGTCACTTAAGAGCCAGACTTATACCAGATTTGTGGTATTCATTACCTTTAATCACAACGTCACTGAAGAGTCAGACTTCTTCCATGTTTATCATATTCATCGCTGTTGATCACAACGTCACTTAAATGTAGGAGTGATTCAGTTAGCGGTCAAACGCCACATCTAGAATCTTCTCCTTCTTCTAGTGCACTCCACTACTGGAGGTTGGCTGTCCGATCAGTGAATTTTCCTTTAATTTGTGCCAAGTGAAAAAGTTGTTCGATGCTGGCAATACTTGTCCACTCGCGGATGTTGCGCAACCAAGATTTCTTCCGCCTTCCAACGCGTTGTTTTCTTTCTGCTTTGCCCATCATGATGAGCTGAAGAAGTTCACATTATGTCTCAAGACGTATACAGTTCGAGAATAATAAATATTAAAATGGAATACATAAAGGAAACAAATTAAAGACTAAGGACTTGTACCAAATTTGTATGGAGCTTGGTACTTTATTCCCACAAACAATTAACTAACCTCAAATTTTTTTCTAGATATGTGCCTGAAATAAAGAACCTAGCAGAACAATAAAAAAACTTTATGAGACCTGCGTTTTTTTCAAAACTTGTTTATAAAAAAGCGTAGTAGAAATGCAAAATTAATTAACGTCAACACTGCCACAAATTATATAGGGTATCAGATAGACATGTCGCCTACATCAGTCGCTAGACACGAGCTCTCGTCTCTAATTGGCTGAAGCAAAAAGATATGTGACATTTTTTAATTTTTTATTTTACGTTTACCTAAGCTAATGCAATATTCTAATAAAGAGCAGCCTTCACTACATTATTTAATATTACCTAACCTACTTCTTTAAAATTCAGTAAAACAACGTTTTTGTATTCAATCATTTAATTTTCTTTTTCAATTTTTTCTTATGTTTATTCAGAGCTTTGCTTTGCATTGCTGGAATTACAGTCCTTTTCTCAGCGTATTGATGGTCATCAGTTAGTGCATGGGTTCTGGAAAACGAAGATTAATAAATCGAAAATTGAATGTATAATATAATATGAATGATTTATTAGGAACGTAACTGAAATGTGGGTAGCTTACCATTAGTTTCAAGAGATAATGAAATCCCACTGCGAATTGCCGATTGTATAAATAAAGTAGGATAAGCACTGCTCAGTAGATATGATTTCATGTCACGAATCGTGCCTCAACATGTTTGGGGCACATTTGTAGATAAGTGAGCTCTTTCGCACTCTCAAAGAATCGCAGTTGATGGCAACCAATCACTTTTGGAACCTTTCCTCGCTTTTGGGTAACTTGTGTAAAATACAGGCATCTCGAGGGCTTACGCAGCCCGGTACACATCATTTGTGATACATTTCGAAAAATTAATCAAACAAGTTGATTGCTATAGATGTGGAAAAGAAAATAGACGAAAATTAATCGATGCACAGCTACCAATTCACTCAACACAACGACAACAATATGTAATATTGAAATTTAAGATATAATTTATTTAATAATGACAGTACAATGACAATAAGTATGAGTGGCTACAAAGAGATTTTAATGTGTTATGACGACGACAATGACTTCAAATCGTAACAAATATGGCGGCGGCTCTAAAGATGACATCAAGAGGTGGGGAGTGAAGTGAGCGGGGGGTGCAAAATGTCATATGTCTTTTTGCTGTGACGTTTCTCGTGTCTAGTGTTTTTCTTAGACAGATTTCTACCCGTGAACACTGCGTTCCTAAAAATATCTAAAAAGCAGCAACATTATAAAAGTATGGCGTCATCGTCATGTCATTTTTGACAGTTTTGACAAATAATAAGCTGCGTTTTTTTTTTGTTTTGTTTTTGGCTCCCCGCGATTAGCGTATTTAGCCAGTGTCAAGTTTTATAAATTATAATAATATATAATAAATCTCTAGTTTTAGTGCATGAAAGTCGTCAAAGTCACGTTAAAGTTTAGTCTAGGCGCGGTCAAGTCGAAGTGATGCTTCAGTAAAGCGGTGGATACTTTACTGAAGCTTCTATGGAGTTTTGGAGAGAATACGAAAATAGACGTTTTTCGTTTTTGTACTATTTGCCTTTCACTCATGCACGTTTACGAACACTTAATGGTTAATAATCCACCATTATTACACATTAACACTCGATAAAACACAGGTTTTAGTAAATAACACAAAATCAACAACAGCACATTTTCCCATTCCCGCCAAAACTCCTAAACTGCGTTGTCATATATGTTCTGTTAAATTATTTTTTATTGTCTATGCTCTTTATCACATTCAGCCAAAAAGAGGCTGAAAAAACCGTTCCGTTTCGAGAAATTGCGTTCCGTTTCACGTTACGTACTAAAAAAAAACTTTATGTATTTTCAGGAAATCGCATGCCTATAAAATTGTGATTTCATTTCAGAATAACTAGATTTTGAGAGCTAATTCCAATACAACAACTGATAGCTTGGTTCAATTATAGTACCAAAACAGAACAACTCTTTTCAACAAAATTCCTATTTGACTAAATACAATAAAAACCAGCATGGCACCAAATTAATCAACAGTCTGCAAATAGCCCCAATCGATACAATAGCCCCGAGCTTAGCCCTTTACGTACACACGTAATAACACGACTCGATTCGCTTTGTAGAACTTTATTAAAGCTCCCTATTGGTATACACCTTTATTTTCCCACGACTGTGTCTGCGTGGGCCCGTTATTCTTTAGCCACAAACCCTAAAAAATATAAATGCTAAATAAATATTATTTTTGTTATTATCTTGTTATCATTATATTGAAAATTGCCTTTTTTATACTATTGGATAACAAGACGAGCAGCGACGCAAGTACGAAAGTTGGTTCGTTAAATTTGTAGAATCGATAAAACTGATAAATTTATCGAACGTTGCGAGTACCGAAGTCTGATTGCAAGGTATTGTAGTAGCTTTATATTCTCTTTGGATTCAACCTAGCTATTCGATAACTGTTTTCGGTTGTATCGAGGTTTGATAAATTATATAAAAAGTCGGGAAACCCATTTTATCGAATCGAACTGTTAATTTTATCGAACGAAAACATCCGTACTTGCGCTGCTGGTCGTTAGCCATTAGGCAACGCAACGCAATGCAGTGCCGCGCAGGCCTTTCTGTTTCAAAGTTCTGGGTGGCACTGCAATTGTTATAAGCTGGCGTCATACTTACCATCAGGCAAACGAACAGCTCGTCTCATTGCCAAATAACATAAAAAAATACGTGTCCATCAAATATTGCAAAAATGAAGATCGTGAACATCATAAATCGAAAGCTATTGGTATTACCATTACAAACCCCTGTTTTGTGACTAACAAAATCACCCTAAACGTTCCCCTTTGACTTCGTACCCTATATTTAAATTATCTAGTAAATTGCAAGGCTGGCTTCAAAGCGCACGTGACGAGAGTTTCAAACAAATCGCCCAGAATATCTCCATTGTCTGACTTTGGGTTACGAATTGAGGAACCCAAAAAATCCGGTATTTTTCAATAGCGGGGTCTATATAGCTTTTACTTCATTTATTCTTCACTATAGAATAACTTTTGCTACGCACCTTAAACGCAGCAAATTATTAAATTACTTCGTTTTGTTATTACGAATGACGGTTACTTTTACCACCGCTTTGCTCGTGTAATCTGCCACCAATCAGTACGGTGCAAGCATTACGGTGTTCTGCTTCGATGAGCAAAGTAGTCAGTGAAATTACTATTGTGTTATGAGGTTTGATACCTATATGTCTCAGGGTAACGAGCGCAATGCAATTCCACGTAATATCTCGTATTGCATTTGAAACACGCCTCTGTGTTTCAAAGTTCTGAGTGGCACTGCAATTGTTATGGACCGGCGTCATGCTTATCATCAGGCAACCCGAACAGCTTGTCTTATTATCCAATAGTATAAATAAGTTTTTATGTAATAGTTTAACTTGCCTATTGAGTATGAAAAAAGTACCGTATCGTAAAAGGTCTACCCTTTCTTGTCCTTCCTTTAGGGTGATCTATTTGCCATGTTAGTGAATCAGAGGGTTGGAAATTTTTCATTAAACGCGAGATATCTTTTGTGAGCACATTCTTTGTCATTACTTTGTCGAGCTTAATGAAAGGAATCCGAGGAGTTCCACATTTTTAGGTAGTATTTTTATGGATTCTTTTGAGACCTTTTGTGCTGGGATCTTATTTTCTTGTACGTTTAATGTTTTTTAATGAGGATCTGTTTCGCTTTTGTTTTTTATTTATTATATTTATTCGAAAAAGAATAAAACGATGAGACCCTTTTTTTTACCTTAGTTTTAATTTATTAAAATCTGTCTTGATATTTTATATTGTTTGTAGCTCGACGGTGTTTATTATTGTAAACAAGAAGAAAAGAAATAAAATACAGTTATTTTTGTGCATTACTAAACCCCAAAAAGATTCATATTGAACAAAGCTGCTCGTGAAGTCGGCCGCCAAGCAGTAGTGTACAAGCTTTACTGTGTTCCGGTTTGATGAGCCGAGTATCCAGTGAAATTACTGGGCTTATGAGACTTAATAACCAATGTCTCATAGGGTAATGAGCGCACTGCAGTGCGCAGGCCTTTGTGTTTCAAAGTTCTGGGTGGCACTGCAATTGTTATATTGTTATAATATTATTGTGGGCCGGCGTTATGCTTACCATCCGACAAACGACCAGCTCGTCTCGTTGCCAAATAACATTAAAAAAAAAGAACAAAAAAGTGTATTCAATATTGTATGTACATTGTACAGTCACATGAATAACTTCACCAACACGTTTTCCATACAATAAAAAAGCCGAACGCAATCGCGTCCGAAAACTTGGGGACTGGCCAGTCACTTTAATCCCAAAGCTTGATTACCCGACGTATATCACCTCTAGCAATAATAGGTGGGCATTGGCCACTCGGCGACTATTCCAGGCGATTTATAAGCCATTCTGGTCACGTAGACCTGAAAGTGGACCATTTGGTCGCTGAATGATTCTACGTTTGCGACGTTCGGGATAAGCCTGTTAAGTAATTGCGGGGTCCCGACTTGATTTATTCGGAGTGATGAGTAGACTGAGTATTGAGACGTCGATTTATGGGACGTGCCAGTGGGAACTTGCTTGAATTAAAACCATTGCTGACCACTCACTGTTAGATTAACAGAATAAGATAAAATACTATAACAAAAAAATAAATACTTGTGAAAAAAAATTAAAGCAGCGTACATACTAGAACAATTGTCCATTATTGGGTATTCTTATCGCGGTGATTTATATACAGGGTGAGTTTGAATTGGTATGTTATCCCGGAAGGGAGTGCCAGCTTCGCTCTTTGTAAACACAAACAAACGAACAAAATTTTTTTGTGTAAAACAGGGTTTTTATATGAAATACAACTAAATAAACTTACCTATGTAAATAAACTTCAAAAGCAAAATCTTATATCTAAACACAAAATTTCATCCAAATCTTTAGAGCTGTTTCCGAGACAGCGGAAATAAATTTATATATAATTTATTTATATAAAAGAATTGTTAGTTTAAATATATTTTTCTTTCTCAGATCTTACTGTGAACGAGTGTTCAGAGACTGCCGGCTCCAGACATGCTACGTTCAATCAGCAGCTTACCCAGGAGTTTATCCTCGGAACTTACACTGCAGGCGAGTTAATATATTATAATCAATTAAACTTATTGTTTCAGCACAAAGTTAATCTATGTTTGTTTTTCAAGAAAACATCTTTGTTAAATAAAAAACAGAAAAATACAATCTTTAAAATCGAAACTGCCTCGCTTTTTATCTATACAAGACGAGACGCGCTGAATCTTTGCCTGATGGTAAGTTTAACGCCAACCCATAACAATTGGGATGTTGCATGAAACACAAAATACATAATTTCTGTCGCTATACAGTTTTAACAAGATCACATTATACAATAAAAATGAAATTCACAAAAATATGTAATTTCCACAAAGATAATGCATCTAAAATTTTCTCAAATTCCACAGTTTTTAACATGCATTAGTAATTTAAATGATACCAACAGATTCTTTACATTTTAATGAATAAAAAAATGTATGACAACTATGTACTTAAACGCGGGTTTTCACGGCCAAATTAACAAAATGCATGTTTTTAGCTTTACGGCCCGCGTAGAACAAGTGACGTCAGATGCTCTGTCCAATTTGTATGGGGCGTTTTAGCGCTCAGTAGATACTCCCGACTTTGACTCTCATTTTTGACGTTTCTAGCGCTCAACTTCCAGTTTTCTCGATATAGACATTTGATTCTCAGGAGAAAACTAATTGATTGATATCATAAAAAAATGGAGTCAACATCCCTATTGCAGTGCCATTCAGAACTTTTAAACATAAAAGACCTTCGTGTCACTGTATTGCGCTCTAAGTAAGGATACTTAGACCCAATACAAAACAATACATGGTACAAAAGTGAAATCCATCGTCCACGCCATGGGGGCGTAATAATTCTTGCAAACCCATTATTCTAAACGTATCTCTAAGGAACTGCGCGAATCGATCTATCCGCTCACTAGACTACTGCATTATACAAAGACGGCAAACTGTTTAACGATGGGGCCTAAACCAACATTGGCGAATGGAGATCGCATTGTCCCAATAGTTGACTCTGTCGAATACTGGTGTAGTTTGTGTGTTTTGGATAGTTTCCTGTTCAATATCATGAATTATTTTCGTTGTATAGTTTATGCATATAGGTATAGCGTTTACAGGATATTATAATTATTGAATTAGATAGTTTGTTTGTTGAAAAAAGCAATATTTAAAATTTTCTTAATTTAGCTATACCAAGGGCTTACCGCTTCTTCCAGACAACCAAGACAAATTTGTTCCTACAGAAATATGACTTACTCTTTTCCTTCGATAAACAGATTAAAAAATTATTGAATTGAAAGTAGGTATGTGTGAAAAGCTTAGGGCATAAATAATACTGATTTTTGGGTTCCTTAACACTGGCCATAGATGTGCGAACTGTAGAAAGACAAATAAATGTGCAAACTGTACAAAGAAAAAAAAGAACACTTACTTTTTTTTAAATTTTAGTTGATAACGAGACGAGCTCGTCGTTTGCCTGATGGTAAGCATAACGCCGGCCCATAACAATTGCAGTGCCACCCAGAACTTTGAAACACAAAGACCTGCGCGGCACTGCAGTGCGCTCGTTACCCTGAGACATTAGGTATTAAGTCTGATAAGCCCAGTAATTTCACTGGATACTCTGCTCATCAAACCGGAACACAGTAATGCTTGCACACTACTGCTTGGCGGCAGACTTCACGAGCAAAGCGGTGGTAACAACCCAGACGGACACTCGCAGAAGAGTTAGTCCTCCCACTAACGAAACTGAATATATTACTATGGAGTAACAAAGCCACAGATAGACAAAGGCTTCAAATTCTTCAAACTTACAATATACCCCTATTTTTATTGAGAAATAAAAATAAAGGCAATCAGCAACACAAATAAGTTTCAAACCCAATCTGACTAGTAACTTCTCAATAGGTACCGTCAGATTGAGAAACGTCCTTTAAGAGGGCAAAGACCTGCGTCGGTCACATCTATTCTCGTTCAATTTAGATGCTATTGATATAGTTATTTTCCAATCAGACTGTACAGTGAGTTGATATTACAAAGCGATAAGTGGCAAGCTACGAATTTTAAACGAGTGTTTTCGGGTAGACTGAAAGAGTAGAGAGAATTTGTTTGGAGATAAGTATTTTAGGTCATGTACATTTTATTTATTTTATTCTAGGCTTCAAAGTAAATCAGAGCTAAAATGTAACGAAACTGAAATTGTTTTTGTGTGTGTGTGATCGAATTACGATCGAAGTATGTAGGTGCAAGTAAAATATTGCAAATTTGGAAGTTTTTTTTGCTTTTTGGTAACGAGACGAGCTGGTCGTTTGCCTGATGGTAAGCATAACGCCGGCCCATAACAATTGCAGTGCCACTCAGAACTTAGAAACACAAAGGCCTGCGCGGCACTGCAGTGCGCTCGTTACCCGGAGGCATTAGGTATTAAGTCTCATAAGCCCAGTAATTTAACTGGCTACTCTGCTCATCAAACAGGAACACAGTAATGCTTGCGCATTACTGCTTGGCGGCAGACTTCAGTGTTGCAGTATTGTAGTTAATGTGGCCATGGGTTGGAGCACAAAACTTGGAGGATAGCTTTCCAATAATAATAAACCCTATGTATTTCACTTCAAATATTTGTGCTAGTAAAAAGCGCGAAAATTTGCTCCATTTCTGGGTGCTGCAAGATCATGATCCATCATGATCCATGACGAAGAAGTCCTTAGTGACCTTAGTATCTAATTCTCTGATCCAGGCAATCATAATTAGGGATCGGAGAGTAAGTATGTTTATGGTCGTTTAACAATTATTTTGGACGAAATAAAATTACATAAGTCATTTATTGGAATTGTATCGGTTGCATGAACAAACTGCCAATAACAAGACACAGACATAGAAGGGCTCTAAGGACAGGCAAATATTGATGCAATAAAGAGAAGGCCTATGATCAGCAGAAAGATACTGTCTCATTCAGTCATTGGGCAAGATGCCAACCAACCCTAATGTTAGAGAATTCACAAGGCTCTTTGCACACGACAACAAATTGATGTGACGACGATGCGAGATTTTTTTAATAGCTTTCTGGTACCTTTTCGTCTAAGCGAACGAAGCGAGCGAAGTCTTTATAACAACTGGCCAATTTTACTTTCATCTGACCGGATGTACGTACGTACACGCGTACAGGATGTATTTTTCAACTTATCTTTATGAAACAGGTAAAATTGTAGACAGTTTCAAGTTTTTTTTGTCGTCGGCGATTTTTGTTTTGCGGGCCGATTTTTTTACTACTAAACGCCCCCGCAACTTCGCCCCAGTTTGGTCTACCTCGGTGCTAGATGGAAGAGCTCGGGCTCTCCAAAGACCACACCGGTGGCCCCAATCTGCGCCCTGCTTGCCGACTTCCATCCTACGACAGCCCAAGCCACACCGAGCTGTCTGCATAGCCTAACTGCACCTAAATCACAGATTTCTCCATTTCGTGCCTAAATGCTGATGATTTAACCATTTTTGTCAACGGCATCAAGCAGGCTTGACAGCTTTACGCGCCCTCTGAAATTATCCACTACTAGCGATCACCTATCTAAGTGCTGATCGTAGGCCCAAATGTTGCTTATCGTAGCAGATCTTTTGAGAATGGCTGATGAAAATCCGGTACGAGTTGAGGAAGATAATACAGAAAAAAACAAACGAACTTTGCAGCTTGTATTTGCAATTGGACAACCGTGAATAGCGCTAGAAGACAACCTCAATATTAATAGTTATTATATTCTCCCATTAGGTACCATCTGAACACTCGCCTGCCGTACATAAAGCTGTACATTGAAAACGAAGAGTTCAACATCGATGGGCAGCGGTGCGAGAACATCATGACCTGCCCTATGCGACCCATCACTTCTGGTAAGTTTGACCTGTTACTTCTGGGGAGTTTGACCTGCCACTTCTGGGGAGTTTGACCTATCACTTCTGGGCCCTTATTCGCTATGCCCCATAATACATACACGTGTCACGACGTGGAATTAAAAAAACTGTATGGAGCACGCAAAGAGATTCCACTCTTTTCTTTAATCATTGGGAGCATGGTAGGTTGTCTATGTCCAGGGCCGTGGACGTTATTTTGACAATCCGTAGGTCACACATTTAAACGAGTACAACAATAGGTGACTCAATCCAATTTAGATAAAAGGGTCAATTGAGTCCTCGGGATCCAATAGAGACCTGCATGGACAATCAGGGCCGTCTGTCTGTCCCTAAAGTAGATTAGTACGTTGCTGAGGCGTTTAGGTGGATGGTACTTGAAGTAGCGGGCAAATTGAAACAAATATATTTTGTTATGTGATTTTTACCCTGTTAGAATAAATGTTAAATCTCGTAAATAACAACTAGGTTACTTTTCATGTTTCATTTTAGCTTTGAAACAAAAACAAATAAAAAAACCTTACATTTAAAACATTCAAATGAGGTAAATTCTTTAACTACTAGGAACTTACGTTATCCCTGAGAGCCGTCTTTGTATATATCCCGATATAACTCGTGTGAACCAGTGAGCAAAAGCTAGCCTTACTTAAAATTACCTACTCCGTATTTCATAGAAAAAGATCACTATATTGCCTACGTTTGCGTTACACATAACAACGACACTTACGACCATCGTGTGCAAGACAACACAGCAGCAACTGATAAACGACACAATTCGGTTTTAATGCCCGACATTTTAGCGTCCTCTATTATTTTTACATAATTCCTGGACGTGAGGTGGTAGAGAAATTTATTGGCGTAATAAATAAAGAGTATCCAATAATGGGCCAAGCTTGAACTCTGCGAGGGAGCGTCGATATTAAATTCTTCTGAAGGTCCTCTGTACTATGCGTGTGGATGTATCAATATCTTGTGGTAAAGGACAAGAATGCAAGGTTATATTGAGAGCTATTTTAGAAGGTATATTGCTTGACGGCAGATCACAGCCATGTTTTAGTGTATATTTTATTGTTAGTGGCAATGATATTCCTAATATGATTACCGACGAAAATCTTCTCAAATCCCTTGTCAAAGCGCTGGAATATCTCAAAGAAATTATTTGCAAAATATTCTTCATACACGTTATTAAAACGTCGTCTGCTCAATTTAACATGTCGCAAAACCCTTGTATAGGGCTGAGTCTGCTCGTGATGTGGAAAAAACATTTCCAATATTTGGGGGTTGAGCTAATGTTGGGTGGAAAGTTCTGACGGCTAAGGTGAGGGTGCGTCAAGTTGCTAGGCATTGAATTTGTTACGTTATTTTGCGTGAAACGAGATTAAAGAACATGTCAGAAACAAACCAAGGTATAATGAAGTAGGGAAAAATGCTGAATCAGCAAAATGTATAGTTACTTTTTTTACATCCACTATTTGATAACGAGACGAGCTGGTCGTTAGCCTGATGTTAAGCTTAATAAACATAACAATTGCAGTGCCTCTCAGAACATTGAAACACAAAGGTCTGCGCTGCACCGCAGTGCGCTCGTTACCTTGAGACATTAGGTATTAACGCTCATAAGCCCAGTAATTTCACTGGCTGCGTCACTCATCAAACCAGAACACTGTAATGCTTGCACATTACTGCTTGGTGGCAGACTACACGAGCAACCCAGACGGACACTCGCAGAACAGTTAGTTCTACCACTTGGTAGCTGTTAAAAGAAAATATTGAGATTTTTTTGATTGCTTCCTACTTTATTATTCGTATCCTTTTGTGTGTGTACTTGCAAGATGTGGAATGGGTTTCCTCCTAAGGTTTTCTCTCACCTATGTACAATGTGACTATTTTGAGAAGGAGAGGGCTTCCTGTCAGAGAAGGGTTGGCGAGGCGTTGATATGCCTCTGATGTTGCAGACGTTCATAGGCGGCGGCTTACATCAGGTGGGCCGCGGGCTTCTTTGTCATCACTATAATCAAATAATATATATTCTATGTATAATAATATATAATTCAATTTCAATATAAAAATATAATAAACATTTTGGAATGCAACTATAATCTTTGTTGGTTAGAGAATTCACAACACTATTGTCGAAAAGGTAAACGAGGGTTCAATTCCTTTTTTTGACGCGATTACGCGATAGTTGCTTGTCGACAAGTTTTGCCATGATGACGGTAGCTAGCCAGGTGAGCATGCGAAAATGTACCAGACTACCATTATTTATAATCAGGCGAGTTCTGGCCAAACTAGAAAATAAAACAAAATCCTACTAATATTATAAATGCGAAAGTGTGTTTGTTGGTTTATCCTTCTTTCACGCAGTAACGGAGCAACGGATCGACGTGATTTTTGGCATAGATATAGTTTATGGACCGGAGAGTAACATAGGCTACTTTTTATCCCGGAAAAATGCACGGTTCATGTGGGAACGCGAGTGAAAACCGCGGGCAGAAGCTAGTTATAAGACCGACAGCCTCAGGGGCCTATTTCATAAAAAATATTAGCCTAATATTATGAGCTTTTTTTTTCTTTTTTCCATATAAAGTATGAGACTAATACTCATAATATTAGACTAATATTTTTTATGAAACAGGCCTCTGATTGAAAATAAGAGTAAACCCCTTATTAAACGTTGTGAACCTTTTCTAACCATCTAATAAACATTTTTTTCCACAGGTTCAGAGAACTGTCCCTACGACTACATCAAGGTCTACGACGGTAAAGATGAGTCGGCTGCCGTCATTGGGACCTTTTGCGGCATGGGCAAGTTCCCGTATTCCATTATTGGAACCTCACAGGATTTGTTCGTGGAGTTCGTCAGTTCTCCTGCTGGTGAGCAATAGCTTATTCATAAACTATATAGTACTATACAATAGCTTATTCATAAACTAGTGAACAAACATATTACTGTTACCGCTATGCATAATAATTGTAAAAACCAATTTGGAACGGGCACGGTGGGTTTCTGGAAGGTTCGTTGACTTTGAGCACGGATTGGGTCTGTTGGTGTCTTTGTCATTTATTATATTCTGATAAAGACAGCATTAGTTATAATGATGTCTCTTTTTCTTAATTAAATTTAAACTACGAAATAACGTTTACCTAAAAGCAAATGCATTGCCATTTTCAACCTTATTTCACTGTGAGTACAGGTTTAATTTAACACAATTTAGTTACTAAAACGAGTGACAGTTTCATTTATTATCTATTATATTATATATATCCATACAGATAAATAAAATTGAAGTGTCTGTTTGTAATATCAAAATAACAGCTTTTTACTAAATGCATATGAAAGTATATACGGGACCTACACCAAAACAGCCAGTTTTTTGTCTGTCTGTCTGTCTGTTTGTTCCGGGTAATCTCCGAAACGGCTGGGCCAATTTTGACCGGACTTTCACTGGCAGATAGCTGATGTTACAAGGAGTAACATAGGCCACTTTTATTTTGGAAAAAGAATTAGGGTTCCGCGCAAAAAAATAAAAACCATGAAATCCAAAATCTCCACGCGGGTGAAACCGCGGGGCAGCAGCTAGTACTATATATACCTAGTGTGGTGTTTCAATAAAGAGTATCTATCTATGTAGATGACACTTAGAACAACACTATTAATACCACAGTACATTTGCGAGCGTGTTTCGTTTTATCTCCTCCATTTCCTGAATTTTAAACATCAACCTTGCATTTGACTGTAATAAAAATCAGCAAGGCACCTGTAAATAACGGCTGTTATGGCTCCCCACGGATAAATCGAGCGGGCTGTTATAGGAAAAATATATTTAGGGCACGTTCCGATGGCCGATTTGCAACCTCAGCCGAAATCCCAAATTGTCTTACGTTTTAAAAATAAGCTAGTGTAGTTTTTTGTTTGCTAGCTCAAGACGCAATCACTGTTGGGGAGCAGGGTCAAAGGTCTCAGAGGTATTTGTAATATGATTGTCAATTTACTTTTTCTGTATTCTAGGTATCTGATATTGACAACAAGGCACTGGCGCTGATTCTGGTGTCACAAATATAAATCTAATTTTAGTTTCACACTTCTAATATAAGGACTTGCGGAAGGGTTGGAATAATTTTTGGGGCGGATGTCTCGTTGTCGACCATATTTCGTAAGATGTCTGGGAGGCGGTGGTCTCCTTTTGTGAAGCCGTTGTTTGTAGACATTAGCATCCTAATGACTTAAGTTACTCATCCTAAGTGAGGAAACCATGCCTATTCATGTAATAAGTAGATAACATCTATTTCCCACAGGACCCCTCCTAAACACGGGCTTCCACTTCAACGTGGGCAACTGGCCCGGCCACGTGGAAGCTCCAGGGTCTCGAGTTGGGACCTGCGATTGGCTCCTTACGGCGGAGTCACTGAAGAAGTCGGGGGATACCGAGGGCATCTTCCTTTCAGTAGCTCATTGGTACCCTCCACATACGTCATGCACTTACCTGATGCAAGGCTTTCCTGGACAAGTTGTGAGGCTGTATTTTCCAAGGTAAGATTTGGTTAGGGTCTAACAATGAAAATAGATAATTTTAGTTACCAGTTCCTTAGAGCACTTAGTTTATTTTATCTTCATATAAATAATAGAAAACCACTACCTCTACTGATTGTTAACCTTTTCGCCATTCGAACAGCTTCCGAATCAATCGGATAGAGTCCCCAATAGTACCCTGGTCCGGCGACTGCGGAGAATCTCTCACACTCTACGACGCCCCAAGGCCTGACGACGCTCGCATCATCAAGACATTCTGTGATACCTTCAGTAGACCAATGGAGAAGCACGACTTTGTTTCCACTGGAAACGCCATGTTTGTCCGGTTTGAAAGCAAGACTGGGAGCTACAGCGGGTAAGTGGCTTAAATAAACATACTATATAATTATATAAGTCTTGCCGATTTTTACAACCATCGCAATTTTTCTATATAGCTTGATATTTGATCTTCCTACACTCTTGTGATATAGGAATATAAGAAATCTGCAACCCAACAGCCGAAGCGACGTTCAATTTTCAGATTGAGGCCCCTTTTCTTTAGAGGTTTGCTAGGTGGTAGGACTAACTCTTCTGCGAGTGTCTGTCTAGGTTGGTACCACCGCTTTGCAGTAATGGTCGAGCATTACTGTGTTCCGGTTTGATTAGCAAAGTAGCCTGCGAAATTATTGGGCTTATGAGACATAATACCTAATGTCTTAGAGTATCGATCGCAAGGCAGTGTCGTGCAGGCTTTGTGTTTCAAAGTTCTGAGTGGCACTGCAGTTGTTATGGGCCGGCGTCAGCTGGCCATCAGGCAAATGACCAGCTCGTCTCGTTATCCATTAGTATAAAAAAATACGATCGCGTTTCTGAATTAAACCATTGTTAACGAATGTACTGTTGGCCGAGCTGTTGATTAATTATTATAAGATATGCTCTCTTGAGTATATGCTATGTAGCATTAAATTTTAGTTTAGATACTTTCTCACACTGGATTTTCAATTGGTTTTGGCAAATAAAGTTGACTCTTGACTGGATCGTTGCGTGTTTTTGAAATTTTATTAGCTAATACCAGACTTTAACCAACCATTTTTGTCTGCAGCTCATCTCTCTACTACTGGGCTCACTACGACTTCTTTAACAACACCCGCTTCGGTGAGCCCGTTGCTGGCACTGCCTGTGACGAGGTTATTGCCTCGTGGAAGCAGCGCGCTGGTCGCCTGAGATCTCCTCTCAACACCCTCGTGTACAAACAAGCACCTCCTGGTGAAGACGTCCACTGCTTGTACAGATTCGTCACCGATAAGAGAATCTATGCGAGAGTTATACTGACAGTATTGAGTGTCAACTTCAAGGTAAGCTCGTTTAAGACGTGCTTTTGTTTTATTCTTTAGTTCAACTTTCATGTTCTTTAACTTTTAGGTGATAGTTTGGATTTGAAGATTTTTATTGAAGAGTTTTATGGATCTCCAATCACATTAACAATTTGATAAAATATACATGGTAAATATCCCGTTTTTAGTGATAATTTTCAAAGTGTTGATGACCATGACAGTTTAAAAACCTATATCACATTAACAATGAAATTTATTTAGTCAAGCAGCAGAGAAAATGATTAAGAAACTACTCACAACTATGATCTATGTAGTATGACTATATTTTCCACCATCTCCAGAATTATTGTGCTATTCATAATCAATGTATTACATAACAAATCAAAAACAATTTTTGGCTCGTACCAGTAATATATTTCGCAAAAAATCAGAACCACTGGTTAAACTAGAGTTTGGCATAATGAAATCATATGTATTAAAACATTAGAATATCTCCACGCATTTAATGGTCCAAATAAATTAACAAATTTCGCTCAATAGTAATTAGGCAGCTTAATTATTGTATGCATTGGTTTCAAAATATTAGGCAACTAGGTATGGATGTTCCATTTATTGAACAAACACGGGATTGATTGATTGAATTTTAGTCAATTATTATTTTTCCTATCTTCATGTTTTAATTTATGTATTTTATTTTATTTTATTTTTTGTAGTAGTAATAAGTGAGTGTAATACTATGGATCGTGTGTCTGTAATAAAGAATTATTATTATTATTGAATTTCATCTGATTTATTATGAATTATCTGTGCACCGTGGCTTCGCTCAAGTATCATTATCTCCTTATAGCATCAGGTGTCTGCCAGTGAAAGTCTCGTCAAAATCAGTTTAGCCGTTTCGAATATTAGCCGGAAAGAACAGAGAAAAAAAATTACGTTTACATACATACAAACATGTTTTAGGACATATTTTCCACTATTTATACAAATTTTGTGTTTTAGTGCTTTACATAACTTAAACTATATTTCACTCTCTTGCAACACCGAAAATTAGGAAGCTAGCTCACGCAACAAAGTCGTATGCGGAAGCTATTAATAATATATAACGTGATTAATTATATTTCCATAATGGAAATTTGTCGTAACACAATGATGCTTTTAATGAGCAGCCTTTTCATAAATAAACATTATCTAAATTAATACGGCAGATCTGTTCAGTGAATAGGAACGCCGGCAAATATTACAGCACTTTAGATAATTAAACTTTGTTGCAGGAACACCCCTACACGCCGGTATCCTGTCAGAATTGTTACGAAGACCGAGCTGATAAGCTGATTATTTGGGAACCGGTACCTGGAAAGGCTGTGAATAGCTCGTCTATTGGTATAAGCACTACGCCTTTGCCACTTCACTTGGCAGTTCAAAAAGCTGTAGGGTCGTGCATTTGCGCCAAACACGCAAATACAGTATCGAGAGCGAGACCTTACAGAGTCGTGTCATCTGGAGAAACTTTAAATCTACAGTTGATTGTAGACAACGCTCACGCAGCTGCTTCATACTTCAAGAATCCATCACCACTCTTTGAAGCCCGATATGAATTTGTTCACGGTCCTTTATGCGGACCAGCCATTTTGGCCGCGGCTACTTCAGACGGCGAAATTGTATATCCACATTTAGAAGCTTTAGGATATACGGAACCTCCAAAGAGGATACAATGCATTTGGGATTTGGAGATTGAGGAGAAGAAGGATATTTTCTTGCGGTTTGAAAGTGTCAAGTTTGCGTCTCGCCATTGCGAGGATGGCAACATTCAGATTTATCTACCAGGTAGAGTAGAACCTTACCTTTCGATATGTGGAGGCAATGTTTCAGAAACAGAGAAACTGCCAATTTTCTCAGCTGGAGAACTTGGATTTGAGTCTCTGGATGACCCATTGGTTATTGAAAAAGAAAAGACCAGGTCCATTAGAATTGTTTTCATTGGCAGTGCGTCTCCTGCACGAGCCGCTTTTAAAATCATCTGGACGGGCCTTTATCATTTACCCAGAAACGTTGATGGCTCATTGATGACTTCTCGTTTGACTGACAGTGCCACGTCATCAGATTCCAGCCGAGGATGCGACTTTATTTGTCCTGGTGATGAAGGTTTATGTATACCGGCTAGGCTGATTTGCAACGGAGTTGTAAACTGTCCCAATATAACTTCAGGTGAGAGGAAGATCTGGACAGCTGAAGAGAAGCGTCAAAAAGAGGCGTACTCTGAAGACAGTTTGAGAAGATTGGGATATTTAGATGCCTTAGGTGGAATACCGTTAGGCCAGTTGAACGATGAAGCTCCAGAGCTTTGCGCAGGGAAAAGGAATGCTGGAAGTGGAGATTGGACTGGCCCGGCTTTGGGTGCTGGATTGGCGATTGCTCTCGCTGTGTGCGCACTGGGTGCTGCCTGGCGCCTCTGCTGCCGCAAACGGTCTCCAGACGAAGAGTCTTTGGATTACTGACACGCGGCCCGCGGTGCGCCACACGCACCGCCAGGGCTTCATTCCAGATCTGTGTCCAGGGACCTCCCAATGGATTGGACACTGCATTGACAGACACTTTATTGAGCGCCGCCCTCTTTCAAATACTGAAGCCAGATTTTATGGCCACTGATGAAAAACCACATCAAATAAACTTATTTTGGATCTTCTGCTGGTAACCCCGTGTTCTTGACATAATAATATGATTATATGCTTCGATCAAAAGTGGTGCAAAATGGAACTCTATTACAAGTGTGATTACCCAAGTTATAACATGTATTATTATAGCGTATTTGGTATATTATTTTGTGTGTCAAGGTAAAGTTCGAGTTATTTCAGAGGGTGACAAATATAAGCGCTCAGACCTTTTGTAATTATTGTATATACCCTATACCCAATCCTATATAAAGGATGCTTCAAAACGAACGATCATAGGCTAGGACAAGGTGATAGTAGCCATAAAGTTAAGTCATTATCAATTAGATGTTAGGCGTACATTTTGTATAACCTAAAAAGGTGAAAGTTTCATAATATCGGAAAAGTAAAGCAAGAAAACTGAGAAAGTTAGTAAAAGCGACTTTCCAAGTTAATATTCTTAATAATACTTAACTGTGTCAAGTTTCTATCGTTAAACGTTGACCTAAGTTAAAAAAGCAATCTAAGTTTTTCTTTGTAACGAGCACTTGAAACTTAGTACTTCGTGTAACTTGGCACAGTTTTTCTCAAGACGAAGTTATAAGCAATTTGACTGACTGCCAAATTATTGAGTATCATCAATTGAAAATGTTCAGCTATGCGTACGCAATATCAAAATTAAATAGTGAATCTACATTTTCTCGCTGACTTTTTTTAAATGCCAATTTAGGGCAAAAAGTAGAGATAGAACAGTGGGGGCGCTTAGTTACTTGGCACGCCAAGGGGTCAAATTCAAATTCAAAATGCTTTATTCATATAGGCACCAAGGAAGCACTCATGAAGGTTAGCATAAATGACTCTAACAGCGGGTCTCTGTAACGTTCGTGTACCCGAATCACAGACTAAAACTAATGTTGTCTTTATCAAAACGTAATATATGACAAAGACATCATTAGACCCTATCCGTGCTCAAAGTCAACGTACCTTCCAGAACCCACCGTGCCCGTTCCATATTGGTTCAAAAATACATGCGATTGAAAACTTTTGAAACCGTCTGAAATTTCCTTGACATGGGACGTAGCACACGTGACCATTTAGCGCGCCAAGTACTTAGCGTCCCTTCTGCTCTCTCTCTATTTTGTGGCCGGGTTACCCATCCAAGTATTGACCGCAGCGACTATTGCTTAACTTTATCGATGGTTTAAGGACGATGAGAAAAGCTACACAATGCTTTACAATGTCATTATGCAATCATGTTATTTCGTTGCGAACTCATTATTCAATAATATAAAAAAATGATCAAGTCATTGATAAATAAATAAATAAATTACAGGCGACTAGAAAACGTTCGTGCAATCGATCTGAATTGATATCTAAAATCTAGATTTTTATTTAGCATGATCTACACTAAATCGATAAAATACCTTTTTTAAAATAGTCTACGAGCTAAATCACATTGCATACACTACGAGATTCATAAAACCATGCATTATAAAATTGTGTACACATAGCTCTAAATTTGTAAAAACTTTGCATTGTAAATAACTTTAGAAATTAAGTAACATTTAGAAAACTACCAAAGTTTCTGTAAATCAAACACAAAACGGAAATGTTCGTTAGTTTAAATTTAAGGAAGTAAATCGCACGACTTAGCTGATTTATTATTTTTTGCAAGAATCATTGTTGAAAATAGATTTTAAGAGGGATTAAGCAAAGGAGTTTTAATAGGGATTCACTATTCATGTGTACGCCTTGCAACAAATGGAAACAGAAAGCATATTAACATATCGAGGACGGATCATTTGGTCTTATTAAATATATTTTAAAGTGTTGACCAATACTAGCGGGTGTTCACGTAAATATTTCATCTCAAAAATGTCGCTTCCAACAGGATTCGAACCTGTGTCTTCTGGTAATCTAGACTAGACGCCTTATAGGTTTTCGGGTCTGTGCTCTGAGAGACGGCCTACGATTATAAGGAAATGTTACTCTTTGTTTGTAAGTTACCTAATGCAAACCTATTCAAAAATAGAGAACAGTGGAGCGTACACAAGAACAGCGAATGAAAACTTTTTGTACCGTGCTTTGCTTTTTTTTTTAAGTTGACGACCAAAATCACCCTCAATAATAATACACTAATTCTCTGCACGGCCCTCTTTTAATAGGTACGAAGCTCAAAAATGCTCAAAACCATGTAACATCACCATATTGATTTGAAACGTTTTGTTTTCGACCAGTATTATTGTAATTGTTATTTAATAGTAAATTAGTTTGTTAGCATTTTATTTAACCATTGGAAACGTTGTTAAATATAAATATATTTTGTACAAATTAATTGGTTTCTTATTTACATCCCAAAAATGGTTAAGTAACGTCCGAAGGCAGTAAGTGACATTGACCTTGATTCTGCTGTTACAAACTTAAACTTAATTTCACTCTCTCTTTCCAGTTAAGAACATGAGAAAGGGATGGAGTATATTTTGATCTGTTTCTACGAACAAAAAAAACACAAATACAAAAAACCAATCAATTCTGATATTACAATTGAGAATGCGTGTCTGTTGTTTTGTCTTTCTTTCACACAGCGATGTATCAGTGTGATTTTGTATATAGTAATAGTTTCTGGTCCGAAAGTTAACATAGGCTACTTTTATCCCGGAAAAATGCATGGTTCCTGTGGGAACGGGGGTGAAACCGCGGTCAGAAGCTAATTAATTCTATAAAATTGGTAGATAAGTACAATTAGGTCACTAAATACGAAAAAACCTCCATTTTTCCACCAAACATTGCTAGGCTGTAGGCACAATCCTCCAGACATAAAAGCCTCTCCCGGGCGAGTCAAGATGCCATTGTGCCGACGGTTCTATAGCTGAGTTTCTTTTCAATTTTTTAGTTCCCGACGTTTCCTATACAGAGCTGAATTAGTCTTACTCGTATTTCAATGGTTTGAGACGGTTTTCAAACGATGTTTCTGTGAATGAGGCAATGCCCTGTATTGCCTCATTCACAGAATTACCCTTACCTATACCATATGACTATTAAGACACGTAACGCGACCAAAGACATTCCAATATATAGATACAGTGGGCATAATTATCTATGGAAATATTGTGTTCTAGATATCCATACAATTAATGACGTCACACGTGGCCTGCCCATCGGCAGATTTTTGAAGGCTGACATTTTGTTTTCCAGTGCAGAGCGAGTATTTGAATCCAATCGTGCGACTAAATTAACGTGTTATTATATAAAAAATAGTTCAATCGAACTATTAATGCAAGTGAGAAGTTGCATGTGATACAGGCGACCATGCCAAAGTGCTGTGTGAAGAGCTGTGGCTCGACATTTGGCGCCATTTTTGTTTCTGTTTCAGCGCGCAATACATACATTTAGTTCATATCCTCTATTTTTCTTTACTTATATTTTTTTCCAGCGAGATAGCGGCGCGCCGTATTCTGCCCCCTAAAAAATAGGTTGATATTCATTATTATCTTTTCCAATTCACTGTATTTACTTTAGCCCAATAAATAAACAATAATGTTACCTTTCTGCTATTAAGTACTAACTTGATCTAACCATATCGTCTAGAGGTCATAAGTATACTCACCTGAAGTGACGGCAGAAAAATGAGAATCTTTTTTTTTAAATCAAACTATCTTACGTCGTATTTGTATTCTCTTTGCAAACTACAAATCACTACGTTAAAATTCGATCATCGTACAGAAAGCAATTATATTACGGTTCTAAATTCAAAGTTGCATTTTAAATTCGGAACTATATTTTATACTCCTATCATGTCTGAAATAGGGATAACTTCTTATAAGTTTTGAATACTGGCTGCGACGAAAGAATAATATGAAAACAATGGATTTTCTTTTGTTTCTAGAGTAGTCCTTTTTTTGTTTTTTTTTTTGTGATTTAGCATATTTTAAACTTGAAGCTTGTTATTAGCCAGGCGAACACTAAAAAACGTCCTACCACCATGATTGTAGCATATTTTTCTTGACCAAAAGCCCAATTTCATACGATTTGAACCATCGACGCTCCCGCTTCAACGCCACATATAGTCATAGGTACCCTTTGATAAATAGTGTACTATTTATCAAAAGTGTAAATAGTGTACTATTTATCAAAGATCTGTTAGGTTGTCTGGAAGAAATTGCTATAAGCGAAGACCACCCTTTTTATAGTTTTTAGTTGTTTTATTTACTATTGGATAAAGAGTAGAGCGGGTCATTTGCCTGATGGTAAGCATGACACCAGCCCATAACAATAGCTTAAAATAAGTTTCTTTTTTAATTTTGTAAACTATTATAGTATAGTGCAAGAGTTTATATATCTATTAACATCTGTCCGCCGCTTTGCTCGGGCGCAATCAGGTTAAAAAGTATCCTATTAGCACTCTGTAATAATGTACAGCTAATAATTAAGGTATTTGGTCTTCATCAACGGAGCTACACGCAGCCGTACCGATTGGTTGCTGCGCGTGTACTGCCTGCGTGTAGCTCCGTTGATGAAGACGTACCAAATACCTCGACACCGGCCGAGCAATCGTCGCGAAGCTCGGCTGTACTACGTAAGTGAATCAGGAATATATAATTGTGAGTCATACTTACTGTTAGGTCCAGAAATGAGACAACTCGGTTTGAATAATCGACACACGTGTATTTCCACTCGTAGTTCAATGAGGACTGCTGTCCTTCACCGCGTCTTCCCCTTGCGTAGGCTGGGACGACTACGGCGTAGCACTGACTTCATGACGTCATAGCGTAGCACCCAGCACCACACCATGCTCTACCTTTATTCTTACATTACAAACGTTTTAATCAAGTATTCCCACCTGATGGTTAATATTAGTACAGTTTATCTATTTATAGATGCAGTTGCACCATAAATACAGCGGATACAATCCGTTTGGCAGCAGGTGGGCTCCAGATATTCCTGCCGTTCGGAAACAACGGATAAAACGCGAAATATGATATGCAGAAGCCGCTTAAATTGTGAAAAATGGCGCGTGCAAAGTTTTAACTTTTGTTGTTGTTCTAAGATTTATAGGATTTTTGTTAGTTATTTTTCGTGTTCGTTTCTATGAGTAGTATTTTCTAGTCCGTCTAGTATGTTCATGGTTGATCTATGTAGGCAGGAAGGTTTAAACGTGTATAATGTATATATACCTACGTCGTTCCCAATCTTCTTCAGATTTCCATCTCAATACGATCTCTCTGCGATGGTACATTAGCTTTTCCACGCTTGTGAAGCCCGGGCTATCATCGGTAATATGATACCTGATTTTGCCAAAACATATTTTATGTGAAAGTATTTAGCTTTTAAATTATCACCCTCTTACGCTCCCACTGCTGGGATACCGGCCTTCTTTCAGAGAGAGAAGTATGGGCCCTAATCAACCACGTGGGCCCAATGTGGCTTGGTGGATGTCACATGTCCTCGAATTTTGTGGTTCTTGAACATGTCGGCTTCCCCACGATGTTTTCCTTCATCGTTCTAGAGCGAGTGTGAATAATCCGCACATAACTTAATAGAAGTCATTGGTGCGGGCCGAGTCGAGATTCGAACTATGGTGCGTCGGATTGAAAGTCGCACAAATTCCCGCTCGGCCACACTCGAATTTAGCTGTTATATACGCCTTAAATAGGACTTTCAAATCTGGACGAGTATTTGATAATTTTACTACCTCAGCTTAAATATTTCAGTCTAGACTGACCGCTAGCATCCTAAACTAATTGACTTATCAAACTTATCTGCGTAAGCTTCGGAAATATTATGGATTAAACCTTCGAGCGCCGAAATTGCGTGTTGGATCCAACATAGCGCAGGATAAGCCTCTTAATGTGCAGAACTAAAGATAGAGAGTTAGTGTTGTTAGTGGTAGGACTAACTCTTCTGCGAGTGTCCGTCTGGGTTGTTACCACCGCTTTGCTCGTGAAGTCTGCCGCCAAGCAGTAGTGTGCAAGCATTACTGTGTTCCGGTTTGATGAGCAGAGTATCCAGTGAAATTACTGGGCTTATGAGACTTAATACCTAATGTCTCAGGGTAATGAGCGCACTGCAGTGCCGCGCAGGCCTTTGTGTTTCAAAGTTCTGGGTGGCACTGCAATTATTATGGGCCGGCGTTATGCTTACCATCAGGCAAACGACCAGTTCGTCTCGTTACCAAATAACATAAAAAAAAAAAAAAAGAGAGTACCTTCTAGCTTATTAGCTAGAAGGTACTCTAAAATTAATGGCGACTATACTTAGTCGCCATTAATTTTTCGCAGAATGATCTTTTAACTATACAGTACAATCCATTAATGAAGTATATTCTGGGTCTATGGTAGAATCCATTTATAATGACACTAGCTTCTTTCTGTCTGCGGTTTTCACCCGTGTTCCCACAGGAACCGTGCATTTTTCCGGGATAAAAAGTAGCCTATGTTACTCTCCGGTCCATAAACTATATCTGTGCCAAAAATCACGTCGATCCATTGCTCCGTTACTGCGTGAAAGAAGGACCAACCAACAAACACACTTTCGCATTTATAATATTAGTAACATCAGTAGAGAGTAGGATATAGTAGGATATTAGTAGAATTGAAGGGATATGAAAAATACGTCATACTTAGCGTACGTCATAAAAAGGAAAATATCCTCAAAATATCCATGATCTGCAAAGCCTCAAGGTTAGAAACAGTCAGACTGTAACAGTAGGTGTCAGTCATCATCTCCGGATATATGGGTATATACCAAAGTTCTCTTTTCAGAGTCCATGCTGCCATAAAGTTTTAGCACTGGTAACACCGGCAAACACTACCTACAGTCCCACTAACTATTTCAACGAAAGTTTTATTCGCTAAACGAAACTTTATTACTGCCAACTTCCTTTAAAGCTCTCTTGCTAAGCAATTAGCACATCGACTGCCCTATTAAGTAAAAGTTCCGTGGGGTTCAAAAAACAATAAAAACTCGTTTTCACGTTCAAAGTCTGCAAGTTAATTAAAGCTTGGAACAGAACTGCAGAACACCCGTTTAACTTAGTGCTTGCAAACTCTAGGGTGAGTTTAGACGATGCTATATGACCTCAGCGGCGCAAGTACGGAAGTCGGTTCGATAAATTTGTCAAATCATAAAACCCGATAAATTTATCGAATCTTGCGAGTACCGACGTCTGACCATAAAGTATTGTAGTAGCTCTATATTCTCTTTGGATTCGACCTAGGTTCGATAACTTTTGTCGATTGTATCGAGGTTCGATAAATTACAATCGATATAAAAAAGTCGATAAAATCGACTTTATCTATTTGAGCTGTTAATTTTATAGAATTTTATTGATCAAAAAGATCCGTAGGTACTTGTGCCGCAGTTTCGTGATATTATGATAAAAGTCTTGCAGTTTCCTTCATTGGTTTTAACTTGTGCAGGCGCAGTTACCAACTGCACTCAGCCCTTTGAAGATTTATAAAACACTTTGAAAAACACTTGAAATCTTTCAAATAATTATAACAAAACTCTTCTTTATAAAGTAAATTATAATCAGGTTACACATGAATAAACCTTTTTATGCTATATTTTGATAACGAGACGAACTTGGTTGATTGATTGAGGTTGATTCCCTGATGGTAAGCCGACCCCCATAACAAATGCAGTGCCACTCAGAACTTTGAAATATAAAGTCCTACGCGGTACTGCAGTGCGGTCGTTACCCTGAGAGATTAGGTATTAAGTCTCGTAAGCCCAGTAATTTTACTGGCTACTCTGCTCATCATACCGAAATACTTGCACATTAGTGCTTGGCGGCAGACTTCACGAGCAAAGTGGTGGTACCAACCCAAACGGACATTAGTAGTAGAGTTCGTCCTATCTACTAATGTATGACTCACATCATGCACAATTAATGTATTATCTGTTTATTTTTATAAACACGTTTGCACATGACTAATTATCTCATTCGTAAATAATATCTCCATATACCACATAGATGACTTCCTTCTGTCCAAACGCAACCTTAAACTTCCGAACTTTTACGTACAAAACGGGTAATAAAATACCAGTAGGTATACATAATAGATATATATTATATATGTACAGTATGAGCATTGGTGTTACAGCAGGATGTTTCCATCAAAATCCTGCCTGCAGAGGCGTACAAATATCAAATCATGGAAATAAACAAGAAATGTGAAAATATGAAAATAAAGGTTGCAATTTCATAGAAATTCATAGACGAAAGTTAGCTAGATGTTGGCTAAAAATACTGCCTTGATTATAGTTTCACGTATTTTCGCGCTAAAACAGCTAATCCGATGCAAATGGTTGGTCCGGCTGAAACTAAACCGGTGCCTTCGATTTTACTGGCTAAGCGTATGAGCGGAGAGTCTACGGTCATTATTATTAAGGCAATTCAATAAGGATTTGCTGGAAATTGAGGATTGTTATGTGAAATATGTACGAAGTACAAGTGGAGCGATGGCTTAGTAGTAACGTCGGCCGTCGATGTGTAGGCCGGTGGTTCGAATCCCACAATGAACTTGAGCTTTGAGTTAAGAAAAACATCGTGATGTGACCATAATAGGGAATTTTGTAATGGTTGTATCTCCTGGCTAGCTAGCACCCTCAAATTGAAAATGTGTCCAAGCATCTATCGGTGTGTTCCGGAAGCTTAACTTGAGAACCAGTCCTAGTCTACTTTTAGCGTATTCGCATTCCTTGACATCGTCACTTAAGATCAAGCGTTAACCCGGTATAGGTAAGTCATTAAAGTAAATATAAAAAATATGCACAAAATGCTTTTATTAACTAGCTAATACATAAATAAATACTACATCTTATCTAGCTAGCTACAAAAACAGTTGGATAATCTACAAGCCCTAGTAGGCCTATAGATAATCCAAATGTTCTAGCCCACTACAAGTTGGAAGCGTACCCAGCATGCTGGCGGCATTGCTTGAACCGCAATGCTGATCCGTAAAGCCAAACCAGCATTTAAGCGTCGCATCAAATACACATTAAATCACAAAATTAAATAGTATGCGAAGAATAAGTCTAGTTAAAACACCTTGCTCAGAATGACTACAGCTCTTAGCCTTAAAATTCGCCGGTAGAATCTCCAATTATACCAATTCCTATTCATGGCTGTACTCGTTTTGTTTTTATTGTCGCTCACCTAACTGCGCCCTAATTCTCGCTTTTTAACGATCAATCGATCCTACCCCATTTTTGTTCCAAATGCTTTTATTTCCCCGTGGAAGGCTCAGTTCACACTTTAGTTTTCGGACATTTGTTTCATTTATTTATCATAGGAAAACTTACAGGCGTTCAGCATTTAGGTAAATAAATGCAATTCATTTTAGACATATTTTATTATTTTTGACACTTAGATTTTGATTAATGTAATTGATATTTTAATTATTTTGTTATTGCTTTGACATTTAATTCTGAACCTTTAATAATTGTGAATTTGTGACGGTACTTGATATTTTAGTATACCCTCGCTACCTCGCCTGCCAGACGACCAAGGACACAAACTCGGCCTCCAGATCTCACAGCTGGGGCCCAGCCATAGTGGAGGCGACCTCGTGGGAGAGCGTCCGATACCCATGGAACACTCTCACTGCAAAGAACCTCTTGGCCCTCTGGAGAACGGCAATCTCCGCAAAGTGCAGAGACCCCACCCAGACTGGGGCCGCATAGAGGTACATCGAGCGTACTACCGCCATATGGCAGCAGCTACCTTCCCCTCCCTCGAAGCGGAGCCGGCTTAATGCGGCAGCCACCCCCAGGGACGAGGATGAGGGACAGCTGCCGCAGATGTGGCCTGAATTTCCACTGAATTGCACTGCTGTCGAGGACGACGACTAAGTATCTTAGAATCGTGCCTACAGCAGAATGGAAGACCCAACCATTACCATATTGGCGCCTTGAGATGATGCCCTAAGAGGACCATAAAAGAAAATGCTGGCCTCGGATTTACCGAGGACCACATCCAAGCACAAACTCTGAATCCTGGCTACACTGGACTGGACTGGATGGACGCGCCGCGGTACGTCCCACCCGGGCTGATGTAATCCCACCCTACTTTAGCTTGACTTGTCTTTTATTTGCTCAAACAGTCTTTTTGTTTGCACAAACCTTTATTTTCCCCTGAAATTTGGTAGGTAATATAAGCGAGAGGAACTTTTCAGTTTTATTTGAGTTTTGCTTGAATCGGGCGGAACGGTTGAATAGTTTTGGCTTTGAGTTATGTCCGCCATGGTAAAGTTCAGTTTTCATATTTTTATGTCTTTTGCCAATTAATAGATTCAAGAGGTGATTAGCCGATCCAAGTAGCGTATGGGGGAGGCCTATGTTCAGGAGTAGATGTCATTCAGCTGATGATGGTGATTTAACGGTGGAAATGGAAGTAATTGAACATAAATAAATAAAAAATAAATAATAAATAAAAAAACGAGTACCTAGGTATTTATTTTGATTAACTTCTCTTCTTTTCGTGTCGACAAAATCAGCTATTAAAAAGAAATATAATTTTTGAGCCTAATAAGTGGCCACGTCTATTACCTTGTCTGTAGCCTACACCAAGTCTGTCATGGAGGTTTTTTTTTTATTAGGTAACGGACGAGCTGGTCGCTTGCCTGATGGTAAGCATAACGCCGGCCCATAACAATTGCAGTGCCACCCAGAACTTTGAAACACAAAGGCTGGGATAGGAAAGACAACTGAGCTGGATCTGCACTGGAGCACCACACCCACACTGGACGATGATAACTTGATAACTCATGAACGCTATAGAAATTCCATTTCGAATCACATCAATGGAAAAAAAAATACTATACTCGTAGTATAGCCAAGTTGTAAACACATTTTTGGCAGTAAATACTATCCTGATTCTCATTCCGAAGTGTTTATAGAAAAGACTTACCTATCTATAGTATATTTTATAGAAATGGCCTAGAATCATGAAGAAAAAATCGCAAAAAAGACCCAGAAAAATTTCTTTCATCGCGAAATGCTCATCATTTTAGTAACAAAACAAGGAAATTTAATCAACCTGTAAAAGTATTTCAAGTTAACGAAGATTGATGTCTCTTTTTCTTATTTAAATGAAAACTACGAAATAACGTTGAACTCAAAGCAAACAAATTAACCATTTTCAATCTTATTTCAATACAATAGGATTATACTAAAGAACGGCTTATTATAGGGCAAGAGTTGGAGTTCAAGAGGCAAATACCCATTGGAAGTGGCGATCTACGGGGGAGGCCCATGTTTTTTTTATGTTATTTGTTAACGAGACGAGCTAGTCGTTTGCCTGATGGTAAGCATAACGCCGGCCCATAACAATTGCAGTGCCACCCAGAACTTTGAAACACAAAGGCCTGTGCGGCACTGCAGTGCGCTCGTTAGCCTGAGACATTAGGTATTAAGTCTCGTAAGCCCAGTAATTTCACTGGATACTCTGCTCATCAAACCGGAACACAGTAATGCTTGCGCAGTACTGCTGCCGCACTTCACTCACAAAGCGGTGGTAACAACCCAGACGGACACTCGCAGAAAAGTTAGTCCTACCACTAACACCACCAGTGGATGTCGTCTATCTTATAATGATATTCAATAGCTACTTTGTACATATGATAAGTTGATATATGATAAGCTGTAAAGGTCAATCCAGCGACTAAACGCTCTACTATCCATCGCTCAAAACTCGAGCCATTTTTATCCGGTAATTTCGGGTGCTCGTAAAAAATGCTCTAAACATTGAAGTCCGGTCGTAAACGTGCAAATAAATGTCTACGTCACAGTGCAATACAGTAACATAAGTACATCCTACTTCCTACTATCCTACTTCCTACAAATCCTACTAATATTATAAATGCGAAAGTGTGTTTGTTGGTTTGTTGGTTCGTCCTTCTTTCATGCAGTAACGGAGCAATGGATCAACTTGATTTTTGGCATAGATATAGTTTATGGACCGGAAAGTAACATAGGCTACTTTTTATTCCATAAAAATGCAAGGTTCCTGTGAGAACACGGGTGAAAACCGTGGGCAGATGCTAGTATGAATATCCTACTAATCCTACTATCCTACTAATATTATAAATGCGAAAGTGTGTTTGTTGGTTTGTTGATTTGTTGGTTTGTTGGTTCGTCCTTCTTTCACGCAGTAACGGAGCAACGGATCGACGTGATATTTTGGCATAGATATAGTTTATGGACCGGAGAGTAATATAGGCTACTTTTTATCCCGGAAAAATGAACGGTTCATGTGGGAACGCGAGTGAAAACCGTAGGCAGAAGCTATCAATTATAAAAATAACAATCAAGGCCGTAGGCTAGAGGGGCGGGAATGTGGTTGGGGGCTCAAATTTACTAATTATTGTACATTGCCTCAAGTCCAGTGTACCCATGCCGTAAGACCCGCGCCTATTTTCAGCTTTAAATTAAAGCTGTAAATAATTAAGATATAGAGTTCCAAGAATCAAACTGTTCATGTAAATTTCTTCTTCTTTAAGGACCTTTTTCGTTGACTTTGAGCACGGATTGGGTCTGTTGGTGTCTTTGTCATTTATTATGTTCTGATAAAGACAGCATTAGTTTTAGTCTGTGATTCGGGTAGATGAATGTTGCAGAGGCCCGCTGTTAGAGTCATTATAACTTTCATGAGTGCTCCTTTGGGCCTATTTGAATAAAGACTTGAATTTTGAATTTTTTTGACCTTTTTTTCGATTTCCGCTATAACTAATAGCTTTTGATTTATCACCAATAAACTGAACCCTTAATTTCACAGTTCTAGAGCTCGACCTCCAAGTCTATAAGCTACGGCCTTGGCAACAACCCATATATCCCAAGAGATTGACTTAGTTTCGGCCTATCAATACTGCTTGATTTAACGTACTGCTGACAGCAATATATTGTATGTCCGTTGTAAACGTTGAATAGTAAAGCTCGGAATATCCGCACAGGTGTCTGCTTTGTCCTGAATATTCATAGCTTGAATCTCAAGCAATAAATTTGTTATGCCTTATCGTCTATCTGTTGATAATAAAGCTTGCTTGGTAGCGTATCGCAGCTTGGTAGGTAGGTAGGCTTTAGTGCGGCAAATGTTGATATTTATCTCAGTAAATTACTAGGTAGGTAGTAAAGTACTTTTTAACCACTGCTTTAAAAGACAGTCGAGAGGATCTGCTATTAAATGAGATTTTTGAGGACTTTAGTTCAAGAGTTACCCTCACATAATAATCAAAATTTTCGACTGATTATTTCCCTAAATTCTAACTTTTAGAAATAATCCCCCACATATATTTTCGACATTCCAACACTCATCCCTTCTTGTTCCCAAATCTGGCTGGCTCCAATTAGTGGGGCTTATCGCTAATCCTCCAGAACAAGCCGAAAATAACAACACCATGTGAGTACAACCTCTAGAGTCATAGTGTACTTAAATATACCAGTAGGGAATCTCAGCTTTTTTGTAACAGACTTACAATCTTATTTTTTTTACTCAATAGGAACACTAGTTTGTAGCGTCATGTAGTGACGGACGAAGACGTTTTACGCCTTTTTGGCGCAACGTAACAAGTGCTCTTAAGTAAAAAGCTCTTGATTCTTATGCCCGTTTGTTTCTTTTATGTATTACTAGTTTCTGCCCGCGGTTTATACCCGCGTTCCCACAGGAACCGTACATTTTTCCGGGATAAAAAGTAGCCTATGTTACTCTCCGGTCCATAAACTATATCTATGCCAAAAATCACGTCGATTCGTTGCTCGGTTACTGCACGAAAGAAGGACAAACTTTAGTTTTAAGTCATAGAAACATTTTTTGTAATACGTATAGATAGATTTCTCCGAAACGCTGTCGGGCGCATTCCTGGACGTGCGCTTGCAATCATGTGTCATCAACGACCTTGTCTTACTGTAATGTTGTTTATACTGCTGTGTACAAGCGTAAGGATTACCAGATGCTCCCGAATTCATTTTAATTACATAGCTATTTGTATAGTTTAAGGGATTTAGTGACGGCTACGGCAGTTTTTCGTTAAGAGTTTTCCTGTTAAAGCGCTTAAAGCGGATTTATGTTCAAACAGGGATAATGGTAAAACTCGGGGTGTTTAGATAAACACGATTCTGAAAACAGGCTGTACTTTGATTCGCTGTTATAGTTTTCTTTCTGCAAAGTGGTTTGAATTATTTCTTACAAGATTACTTTTGAAGCCGAAAAGGTAACTTTAAAAAGTTGATTATCATCTTTGCAGTCATATCTCATCTAATCTCATCGAATCTAATCTTATCTCATCCTAAGATCAGATGACAGAATGGTCAAATACATCGATAATTTGAATAAATGGTGGCCTTAAAGCAATCGCCTACGGGCAAGTTTATTCACTATACCTTCCCATATCTACGCCCGCGTGGTATACATGTCTTTATAGTCTACTTATGTTATTCCACAGCCTAACCTACAGTCCAAATGCCATCACAATCAGTTTAGTATTTACGGAGATATGCGGTTACAAACGTTCACTCACTTTCGCGTCTATACAAATAATAAATAAAATTGAAGTTTTAAATATTTCTTCCGTTTTATATATGCTCAGTTTTTAGAACTTACGCCTTCGCTTGCTCTCAAAACCGCATCCAAATATTATAATTCTTGTAGCCTGACTCGAATGGTATAATTATGATTAATACTTTACTACTCAGCACTCAAGTCCGTGATGACTTCCTAACGAGGATGTGGCATGACGGTAATAAGCATCCACAAAACTATGGGCATTAATACATAGTTTGATACCTTTGATACTTTTGGGCAAATTGCACCTTACTTTGTAAGGGATCTGTTTGGTAGATCGTTTGGGTTGAAGCATGTTGGGAAAAGGCCAGGGGCCCAGGGCCCTATTTAATAAAGCTGACAATTCGACATATATGTCAAAAAATGACATAATTGTAGAATTGTCGCGCTTAGGCTGTTTAATAAAAGTGCCAAATATGTCAAAAACCGACCGGTGAAATCTTGACATTTGTCATCTAAAAACGCGTTTAATAAAACTCGACATATGTCAAAAAACCACAGTCTTTAATCTGACAATAAGAAAATTGTCTAGACAAATTTGTCAATTTTCCACCATGACAATTGTGTCGCCTGTAAGTTTTATTAAACAGAAAAACTGTCGAATTGTCACTTATTGACATATGTCGGACTTGTCGGATTGTCAGCTTTATTAAATAGGGCCCAGGTGGGTCTAGGCGGGTGCCACCGCTTTGCTTGTGTAGTATGCTGCAAAGCATCAATAATGTGCAAGCATTTGTGCTCTGATTTGATGAGCAAAGTATAGTCGGTGAAATTTTTGGGCTAATACCTAATGTCTCAGGGTAACGAGCGCAATGCTGTGCCTGTGCCTTTGTGTATAAAAGTTCTGAGTGGCACTGCAATTGTTATGGGCTGGTGCTACGCTTACCATCAGACAAAGGACTCTCATTAGTATAAAAACCCATTAATTATTATCCCTCTTTCTCAATGCACCTGTACAACTCCAGCAATATTTCAATAACACCATGAATTCACCCTCATCGTTAAAAAATCCGTTAGAAGTGATTTGTCACCGGCCACCGTCCTTCAATCCGTCGCGTGACGTGAATTATATTCTTTGTACAGCATTATGACAGCACACCTGCTGCCTTAGAGTAGCCGCACATTTGGCTACCGAACGCGGCAACTAGACGCAGCTACTGGACGCGGCCACTAGTGGCTGGGTGTGGCGTCCAGTCGCAGCCACTAGTAGGCACAAAATAGGACAAAAGCGCTCGGGCGCTTTTTGACTGTTTTTTACTTGGCGGCAGACTTCACGAGCAAAGCGGTGGTAACAACCCAGACGGACACTCGCAGAAGAGTTAGTCCTACCACTAACAAAAATTCTAATATATATATGGCGTATGCCCAGTGAAATTACTGGGCTTATGAAACTTAATACCTAATGTCTCAGGGTAACGAGCGCACTGCAGTGCCGCGCAGGCCTTTGTGTTTCAAAGTTCTGGGTGGGACTGCAATTGTTATGGGCCGGCGTTATGCTTACCATCAGGCAAACGACCAGCTCGTCTCGTTACCAAATAAAAAATAAAAAAAATTTGATCACATCGTCGCAGACCACTAGAAAAGTGCCAGCATTATTCACTAGCTCGTACTGCATAACAATCTCTTTCAACTAAATTCGAAACACTTCAGAACTCAAATCTCACCTCTCACAAATTGCGAGTCGGTAATCTACAATCCACCATAATCGCTTCAAAAAGTTTTTTTTCTCGTACAAAAAGCATGGAAATACATTTAGCCGCCCTCCACTTTAGCCGCCCCTGTCCAGGGCAATCAATCACGCATGTGCCTCGTAAATGTTTTTCAGAATTGACAAGGCACCTGGTACCTATCGCCTTTTCATCGAATAGGTACATGTTGTTTACTTTTTCAATGGTGTTTGAATTGCTTGTTGTCTGCCATGACTTGACGAAAAGCTTGATGTAGGAAAGCCACTTAAAAAAAGAATGGTTGAAAGGCTATTGCTCTCCTTATCTACCATGATAACTCGTTCATACGTCAAGGAATATCTGAAGTGTAGGGCTACCTTGAAAAGCCTCATCTTATAGATAGATAGATGGATAAACTTTATTTTCACACTACAATAACCGATACAACGTTTCAAATCCTTAATGTCTTAGGTTAACGAGCGCATTGGCAGTACCACGCAGGCCTTTGTATGCCAAAGGTTTGAGTTCCACTTCAATTCTCATGGGCTGGCTTTAAGTTTACCATCAGGCAAACGACAAGCCCGTCTCGTTATCAAATAGTATTTTCCACGTGAGTGAAACTATGGGCAGCAGCTTTCATGTCTATAATAGCATATAATCTGATCACACAGCAGCTACCTTTGACTTGAAAACAGATATAGGTACTAGAAATATCTACTTTATTTAATAACATAGTCGAAATTGAGCAAACAAGGTCAGTATCTGCCGCAGCAAAACCGATTTTCGTGCACAAAACCTTAATTCCCCGACAGTGTTAAATATAAACTTCGCTAACCAGGGCAGTGTTGCCGCTATTGGATACTTATTATTTATTGCGCCGTAAATCACGCGAGCACAAAGTTGCCAGCATTCCGGAACGAGCTAATACATTGTTGATGGCAACACTCGTTCTGGGATAGCTTGGAATGAGATGTTTGTATTCGGATTATTGATAAAACAAGTTTGACGAATCGAGGTGGAGAACGAATATAACAATACGATTAAGCCTTCAATAAAAGATGATATCATAATTATCAGCCTCTTATCCAATGCTGAGATATCGGCCTTCTTGCGTACCACCGCGTATTTAATGCGGCTTTTGCACTGACCACGCAGTGGTTGTGAAACTTTTTATTTTAATAGAAGTTGTGTAGAAGTGGCGGTAATAGTGGTTTTTCCATGGGCATTGATGCATAATCATCAATCAAACATTAGCGTCTAATGTGCCCCTAAACAACATCACACTGTAACGCTGACATAAGCGGCGTTCTGCTTTGGTCAGGGTGCTACTCGACTGATGGCATGCGATTGACGTTAGGGACACAGGAATTCAGGCCTTAATCCTACTATCCTACTTCCTACTATCCTACTTCCTGTTTAATGCGAAAGTTTGTTTGTATCTAACGTTTGTTGGTTTGTCTTTCTTTCACGCAGCAATGGAGCAACGGATCGACGTGATTTTTGGCATAGATATAGTTTATGGACCAGAGAGTAACATAGGCTACTTTTTATCCCGGAAAATGCACGGTTCCTGTGGGAACGCAGGTGAAACCGCGGGCAGAAGCTAGTGTACTTATAAAACGTAAAGCTAGTAGCGCAAGCTGCGCAAAGTTGTAACTTTCCTAAATCATCATTAACCAAGTAAGTGTCCAAACAAATTACAAGTTTTATTGTTTACGACCAGAGCATAAAATACGTCACTAATAGCAAAATAAACTTAAATTAAGCCTGTGGGGAGCCATTCCTGAGCTCACTTTGGGTCTACTGATGAAGTCCAGCTCAAAATTGGATTACTTGTCAAAGGAACCGCGATTTTACTTTTTTTTTTGAAATGGCTGCTTTTGGGGAAGTTATTACGTTGGTTATAGGTTTTTGGTATAAAGTTTTGCTTCTAAATTCTAATTTCTATGTCACGTATATTTGCCCAGCAGCAATTAGGGTATAACAAAAGAAGTATCACAAAAAATAATTTTGGATATAGTGTGTTTTTCATCCATCAGTGATAGTGTACTCGTACAATGATCCCACACTCACCCGGGTGCGTAGATGTGCATAAAGGCATTTACCCTGGTCACCAAAAAATAAGGAATACAATAAAAAAAATAGATTAAAAAATAAATTTTGTTAGTAGTAGGACTAACTCTTCTGCGAGTGTCCATCTGGGTCGTTACCACCGCTTTGCTCGTGAAGTCCGCCGCCAAGCAGTAGTGTGCAAGCATTACTGTGTTCCGGTTTGACGAGCAGAGTTGCCAGTGAAATTATTGGGCTTATGAGACTTAATACCTAATGTCTCAGGGTAACGAGCGCACTGCAGTGCCGCGCAGGCCTTTGTGTTTCAAAGTTCTGGGTGGCACTGCAATTGTTATGGGCCGGCGTTATGCTTACCATCAGGCAAACGACCAGCTCGACTCGTTACCAAATAACATAAAAAAATAGAAAGATATATTATAATGAATGAGAGGTCGGTTCTTACCATCGAAATTCTATAAAATTATGTGATGCGCATGTCTCACCTCACTGAGAAATAACAATCTACAAAGATATTAATATCAAACTTCAGATGATATTGATTAAACAACACGAACACATATCTAGAAACGAAATCTATATCAATTCTAACCAACCGTCTACCGTCTAACCGTCTCGCTCACACAAAGCGTTCCCGATGAAATAAAAAAATTCTCAATTAAAGAACTCAAACAGAGCTTATTAGTATTCCCGGCACAGGTACCGGGCTCGATTCCCGTGCAAAGCAAACCTGGACCCAGCCCGGTCTGTGCCTTTTTGTCTTGTTTGGTTAACTCACCGGTCTGCGTTCGGGGTCGTATTCTGTGAATTTACAAGTGTTTAACTCACAAGTAGATAAATGCAAGGCAACTGAATTGTGGCCAAAAACACAAATCAACTGACTGGTGGTCAAGAACGTAAGTAAACCTGATTTGGTAATTTGTGCATTACGTGAAGATATGCCTATTTTGCATTTATTTTACTATTCTCACTTTCAACACCTACTTACCTGTACATTTATTGTTTTATTATGGGGTTCCGTTCATGATGTAGTTGAAGGAGGTACATGTGTAGGACTAACTCTTCTGCTAGTGTCCGTGTGGGTTGGTACCACCGCTTTCCTCGTGAAGTCAGCCGCCAAGCAGTAATGTGCAAGCATTACTGTGTTCCGGTTTGATGAGCAGAGTATCCAGTGAAATTACTGGGCTTATGAGACTTAATACCTAATGTCTCAGGGTAACGAGCGCACTGCAGTGCCGCGCAGGTCTTTGTGTTTCAAAGTTCTGGGTGGCACTGCAATTGTTATGGGCCGGCGTTATGCTTACCATCAGGCAAACGACCAGCTCGTCTCGTTATCAAATAAAATAAAAAAAACTAAATACATGCTTAAAACAAAACACTTGTAAAATTAAAGCCTGATAAAACACAAGCAGTTCTACGAAATAGCACCCTAGTTTTATTTCATTGAGTTTTATCCGTTTCTGTTTGAAAAAGTCCACTGAGTAAATTAAACAGTTTTCGTTGCCTTTTAGCTATTGTGAATTTAAATAATGGTAATTACTTTAGAGCTAAATGAGGCAGGAATAATGTTGTACTTTTGAGATTAATATCGGCTATAGAGCGTCAAGCTAAGCCGAGCATCTATCTTGTTGAAAAAAGCCAAATAAGGTACATAAAAAAAGATTGATGAGAGTTGATGAGGAAAATGAGCGATAATGAGCGAGTGTGTCCGAGCGGGAACTTGTGCGACTTTCAATCCGACGCACCATAGTTCGAATCTCGACTCGGCTCAATGACTTACATCAAGATTATTCACACTCGCTCTAAAACGGTGAAGGAAAACATCGTGAGGAAACCCGCATGTTCAAGAACCACACAATTCGAGTACATGTGACATCCACCACGCCGGGCTCGCGTGGTAGATTATGGCCCACACCTTTCCTTCTGAGAGAAGGCCGGTTTCCCAGCAGTGGGAGCGTAAGAGGCTGATAATGATGAGGTAAAAGATCGTAGGCCAGAATAGAGAGACGTCAAAAGTCCTTTTGGTATACCTTTGGGCCCATGTGCGTACATTGATACTATTTTAGGTATTATAGAATTTACTTTACTGCGACTGTCCGTTTGAATCCGTTTTGGATTAAAGTCATTTAACCTCTGAATTCGAGGGAAGTCAGAAGTTACTTAGGTTTGCTCTCACCTAGTTACCAACCGACACATGGTTATAGTTTCATTGAAAATGAAATTTCGTAGACTCGTACATGTTTCGTAAAAACTACAGCATAGGTTCTAGGAAATTTCTGGGAAAGAACTGCACAAAGCCAGGTGCTACCTCAAAATATATTCCATTGCCTAAACAGACTAAAAAGAAAACTGCCACAACATTTCTCCATTAAATAACGGTGGTGGCACTCGTACGACTGCAAGCTCCGTGTGTGCCCAACTCATAATTTGCATCGTTGAGCCTCAATGCAATGGCGGCTTTAAGGCGACGCGCTGCTAGTCTTGCGGGGAGGATGGTACAAGTCATAGGAGATAGGTACTGTTAGAAAAAGTAGGAAAAAAATGCTTTTTATAAGGCGTATAACTTTTGTATGTTAAGTCGGTGTTTAGAAAATTGGCAAACAAAAGAATATCGTTTAATTTTATTTTTTTATGTACGTGTTGTTTCAGAAACAGATGGGCAAACTAATCGCAACGCAAGGAAGCTGAGGCCAGGGCGACTTCGTTGGAGGGGCGAGTAGGACCTGGCTTTTTACCATCCTCAAGATGAAGATCAGTCGCTGAATATGTATCAGTGTACCTATTTCAGCAGCTGCTCTTGAGAATGAATTCCCACTCCAGCGTAATTGCAACCTTCGACCTCATCATCATTAGATCATGTGAGATTGTGGTAAAATGCTAAACCTATCAAAAAGTATAAACAAGTTTTTATAAAATAAAAAAATACGACAGCCCTAGCCAGTGTCACTCGGGGTGATATGAGGATTCTAACGATACCCCACACATCCAAGTCGGGTCAGGCATTTAAAAGTTATGGTGGAATAAAGAATCTCACATAGTATACATACATGAACCCTGAAAAAATTACTTTTCCTTTATGGACAGTCGTGTAAAAAAGCGGAGGGTTTTGTTTCATTTTCAACCGCCTTCTTCGAAAAGATTCTGAATTCGTCTGTATTTTTTTTGTGGCGCTGTTACTCGATTTCTCCGCCAATTGTAAACGATTTCAATGATTCTTTTATTTCATGAATAGAAGTTATATTTCAAGGCTGGTCCTTTAATAGATTTTATAAAAGAATACCACCCCTAATGGTATAAAATTATGGGATGGAATTTCATATAGGTACCGCAATATTTTTGTCGGTCGATTCCCGCTTTTTTAAAAGTAATTTTGATATTACCAAATCGCTAAAAGTTTACACAAGAGACGCCATTGCAATACATTCGCGAGAATACTTGAAACACAATACGCGGTCGCGTCGGCCCTCAAAGGACGTAGTCGTCAGAACACTTTTGTTCTCACCCGGTACAAAGCTATAACATAACTGTTCTACGTAGGTCGTTCTGTTATTTGCACGCTCATTAAAATGATGCGTTTGAAAAATGACAAGTTTTTTATACTACCGGATAATGAGACGAGCAGGTCGTTTGTCAGATGGTGAGCATAGCGCCTGGCCATAACAATTGCAGAATCAATCAGAACTTTGAAGGACGAAAGCAGACGGGCTAGTCCTAGTTTAAAAAGGGAAAACATATGATAACATTGAGTAGCAGAAAGGAGCCAAAAACGTTTCAAATAAATCCTAGACCATGGCCGTGACTAAAGAAATCAAATAAAAGTTGGTCCAAGAGAGTTAAAATTTAAACATTATATTATTCACACACACACACACACTACCACATTCACGGATACATACATGCATGTTTTTATTTTTCGTTTGTGTCTCTTTCAAAATGTTCAACAAAAAAAAACACTATTATGGAGACCTAATTATTGGCTGTATTTCGAAACTTTATGTACTTTACTGTATTTATCATTTGTGCTGTTGGTCTTTTACTCTAAATAACTTTAATATATACCATTTTAAAGCCAACTCATCTACTTTTATAAGCTCGCATATGCCATCCTCTCAACAGCCAAATAAACAGACTTCATTACGTTTACATGTACACTGTCATGAGATTAAACCTAGCAACACAAAAAACGAGAAACAACTCGCCGCGTCCGGTAAATACTGGTTTTTACTGGATTATACCGGAATGCAAACTAGTTTGTACAAGAATTTACCGTTGTTTCATGCAAAGTAAAGTTACGAACGAGTTTTTAAGTGAGCGAAAGGGTCGATAAATCTAAATAAATGACTGTGCTTATTTCTTTAATATAAAAATATGGAAAATTAAATTTAAATGGCATTCGCTTCGAGGTGATTGTCACTATACTTAGGTTTTGTGTGCATACCTGTGCGTACCTGGTTGCATAAGCAAACCAGTACAATAATAAAATAATTTAATAATAAAAAAACAACTGTCCTATCTAGTAGTGTCACTCGGGATGATGTGAGGATTCTAATGATACATCCAAATCTGTTCAGGCATTGAAAGAAAGAAAGAAAGAAAGAAAGAAATATTTATTTGCGTGAAATGTGAGTTACAACATATGTTAACAAATAAAAAAGGACCAGTCCTGACACATTTCGCTAATACTAGCATGCAAAAATTCAGCTTAAAGTAACATACATCATAAAACAGTATTGTCAAGTCTTACAATCAAAAAATTCTTTTAATGAATAAAAACAGTGACTTTCGAGCCATTTTTTTAACTTAGATTTAAAGTAGTTCAGAGGCAGTTCCCTAATGTCTTTAGGTATTTTATTAAAGACTTTGATTACAATAACGTTGCAATTTTTCTGACATAGCGCAGTTTTAAAAGTTATGGAGAAATAAAGAAACTCGCATACCTACATAATCTCTAAAACCACTAACCACACTCCTTTTTGGGCAATGGTGTAAAAATTACTAGGATTTTTCTACAGCCTAATAACCCTATTTGGTGGTCTTATTTGCCGAGTAAACTCCCCAGGGAGGGTAAAATTTCACCCCCAATAATCTTTTACAGTCCAACAACTTACTTCGCTAATCTTCTTAATAACTTGCATAAAAGTGGGGATTTGCCGCCGTTTCCCAAGACTTAGGAGCAAGTTTAAGGAATTTGCGGTATCTGGGTCAGGTGAGCTGCCTGCAGGCAAAAACCTCAGCTACACGAAGTGAGTACCCATACCTACCCATCGCGAGGGAATCTTTTTTTATGTGACAAGCTATTTTGACATTCCCAACAAATTTTGCTCGTTTCTGCATTATTGTCCTCCAATTTGATGGACATACCTTGTGTCTCATCGTAAAGCTGGAAACATAGTCACCCTTATTCATACAAGCTCAATAAGATAATCTATTCTTTAAACTGCTCTGTCAACTTCTCGTTGACGGAAGCGGTTACGCGTGAAAACGAGACAAAACACACACAAGTCTAGAATGTAAGCCGTGACCAAAGACTATAAATAATCTGTGGCCGTGACTGACGGACGCGTCCGATACTATGTTTCAGCTTTATGAACGTACATTTTTACTTACAAAAGTATGCTCATACGAAGGCTTTTGAGTTGCAAAGGCCGGATAGCTGCAGTTGAAACTAAGACGTATTCCGTCAACACATCTATTTGATTTTTATGAGACTTAATACCTAACTTCTCAAGGTACCCGTCGTGATGTTTTTTTTTCTTTATATCGTTTATTTCTATTAATATATGACCTAATCTTATAAGAGTATGGACCACGTGTCCGTAGAGGGTAATGTAACAAAATTAAAAAAAAAAGCTTCTCAAGGTAACGAGCGCACTGCAGTGCCGCGCGGGTCTTTGTGTTTCAAAGTTCTAATTAGCTCTGCAATTGTTATGGGCTCGTCTCGTTATCAAATAGTATTAAAAAAAAGTTTGTAAGAGTTTCGTAATTGTATCGTTTATAATCGCTCTCTAATTTTTACTCTCGTTATTAGTTAGTAAGTTTCGAAGTAAATTGGATGTTCACTTGGGAACCTCTTTCGATTTTATCTGTCTAGTAGAGTATTATTAAGTTTGTCTAAGGCTAAGATTCAGAGACGATTCTAAGCGTAGACTTTGGCTTCCATATGTCAAAACTGTATACAATTTTGACGCATGGAAGCGTGAGTCCACGCTTAGATTCGTCTCTGAATCTCAGCCTTAGTGCCTTACGACTTAGCTTAACCTATAACCTAAGAGAAGTTAATCTATAAACGTACATCCAATCAGCTAACTAGGTGTTATCTCCCGCTGCCTCGTTACGGCATAGTTTAGTGTCCCATTCCGATGACCCTATGTCGGACATCAGGCCGAAGTCAAGTTTATGGTATTGCCACTTAGGAGAGGTGGCTATCAGTGGCTAATAGGATAATAAATTGTGTTCAATGAATCGATTGACAATTTACCTATTAGTAACACCCATGATATATTAAGTTGTTGACGACTTTGGACTCAATAAGACCTATATTACTATTACTTAAATAAATCCGTCCGTACATAGTGTGTTTCTTGATTTATTTCTGTGTTGGTTTGTTGGTTTGTCCCTCTTTGACACAGAAAGGGATATATTCCCATCTGCCCCAATGACGCCCCTATCAATGGGGCAGAAAAGGAGCACTATAACGCACCGATGTGATTTTTTCATAGATATAGCTTAGCTAACCTATGAAGTAGGTACACTATACTCATAAAATACTAGCTGCTGCCCGCGGTTTCACCCGCGCCGGGTATTGGATTTCATGGTTTTTATTTTTTTGCGAGGAACCGTAATTCTTTTTCTAAAATAAAAGTAGCTTTTACTCCTTGTAAAATCAGCTATGTGCCAGTGAAAGCCTCGTCAAAATCAGCCCAGCCGTTTTGGAGATTAACCCGGAACCAACAGACAGACAGACAAAAATTTAAAAAATGGTTGTTTTGTTACGGTACGTATATACTTTCATATGCATCTGATAAAAATCTGTTATTTTGATAGTACAAACAGACACTGATTTTATTTATTTGTATAGATGAAACTTATTTTAGGACTAGAAACCGTGTATTAGTAAGTGCGGATAAAGATTATTATGATAATAGCGAGCTGTTATTTTCTTTTCTCCGCTCAGAACACATCCTTTTCTCTCCAATTCCTACTAATTGATTCTAAGAAAAAGCTGAGTAAATTACTAAAATAGATGGCCCAATAAGTTTTGGAACGGCATCGCCTTCCAAATTAACTTAATACCGATTTTACTCGTGCTCTTAAGACATGGAACGGCTTGATTGAAAAAGTTCCTTTTGGGGTTCCGCTTTATAAAATTGCGGACAATAGATTTTACGCAAGACCGAAGTTATGGAGAAACTTCGTTCCATTGTGATATATGCTTGTCTAGTTCAAGTTAGTGGTAGGACTAACTCTTCTGCGAGTATCCGTCTGGGTTGTTACCACCGCTTTGCTCGTGAAGTCTGCCTCCAAGCAGTAGTGTGCAAGCATTACTGTGTTCCGATTTGATGAGCAGAGTATCCAGTAAAATTACTGGGCTTATGAGACTTAACACCTAATGTCTCAGGGTAACGAGCGCACTGCAGTGCCGCGCAGGGTTTTGTGTTTCAAAGTTATGGGTGGCACTGCAATTGTTATGGGCCGGTGTTATGCTTACCATCAGGCAAAATACCAGCTCGTCTCGTTACCAAATAAACCACCAATTTCCACCAATGTACAAGCATTACTGTGTTCTGTTTTGTTCATCAAAGTAGTCAGTAAAAATACTGGGCTTTATGAGATTTAATAACTTGTCTCAAGGTAGCGAGCGCAATGCAGTGCCACGCACGCCTTTGCACTTATGAGTGGCACTGTAATTATTACGGGCTGGCGTTATGCTTACCATCATGCAAAGGGCCGGCACGTTGGCTTCACTTGTAACTAACTAACAATACATTGTTACAATAAAATCTTAGAAAACAAAATTTAACTTCTAATTGTCGTATCGAAATGAAACTTTGTATGTATATGTAGTTCAGGGGCCTGTTTCATAAAAAATATTAGTCTAATATAAATGAGCTTTTTTTTCTTTTTTCCATATATAATATGACGCTAATACTCATAATATTAGACTAATATTTTTTATGAAACAGGCCCCAGATGACAAAACTATAATTTGGTATCATGGGGCCGATGTGATGATAGAGCCAGGAAATGGATAGTGGAACTCTTTAGTGGCTACAAGTAATCCCTTCGAGTTTTTAATATGTATATAGTTATTAATATGTCCTCATTTATATGTTTCCAAGTATTAAATAACTAAAAACAAATGTGAATCATACGTAACTTATCTTTCTCAAGTTTTCTGCCGTCAATCAATCTCTCAGAATCTGTCATTCAATCATCTATCATGACAAAACGACTATTTTTCGGAAAATATTTGGATGTCCGAATCACTAAAAGTCGCAGTTAATTTTGTTAATGTGATATAAAGACACGCAGCTCACGCACAAAACTAATAAAAAACTGACCAAGTGGACGACTGGCCAAGCCTCAAATAATGTTTCAAATGTCATAACTAAATGTAGTCAGACAATGGTTAGACACTACTTAAATCAAGATTTGTGGTTGCTCATATTTAAACACGCGACTAAGACATGTTTAGGAGCTAAACAATGTTTAAGACTGGTTAAAGTGTTAATAATTTTTTTGTGGTTAGACTATCACACTAATTCATCCCCTCCACTAAGATTCCCTGGGTTGCAAGTGGCATGGACACGCACAGATACACAACACAAACATCTAAGAAAAAAAGTAATCTAAGACCCGAGGACAAACTGTATGCTCACCAAACACAAGGTCTGCCCCGGCTGGCTCGAACCTGGGGCCCCTCGCTTTGCTGACAGGGTTAAACAACTTAGCCATGAAGCCGAGTCTACGGTTCTAATCTAAGTAGGTATTAATAATATATTATATACTAGCTGCTGCCCGTGGTTTCACCCGCGCGAAGATATTGGATTTCATGGTTTTTATGTTTTTGCGCGGAACCCTAAATCTTTTTCTAAAATCAAAGTAGCCTAAGTTACTCCTTATAACATCAGTTATAAGGAGTAACCAGTGAAAATCGTCCCGTCAAAATCGGCTCAGCCGTTTCGGAGATTACCCGGAACAAACAGACAGAGAGACAGACAGACAAAAATTTTAAAAATGTTTGTTGTGTCATAGGTGCCGTATATACTTTCATGCATTTGAATTTTGCAATTGTATTTGGTAAAAAGCTGTTTTGATATTACAAACAGATACTTGAATTTTATTTATTTGTATAGATTAATATCTTAATAAAATTGTCCCACCCATTACAAGCGTAATATTCCGACAAATAAGTAGGTACATGTACCGGATGGTATATTACACTCAATGGCGTGCCGCTATCGAATAAAAAGAAATACGGAAGTAAATAAAAATGATAGATTTTATTACGAATTTATTCAAACCCTTTGCATACGAATTCGTCTCACACTTGACCTCGCCGTTTTTTCTTTTTCATATATTTTTTCGTCTGAAAGCAGGCTTAGGGGACCCCCGAAACAATCAATTAGGGAAGTTTGAACCTCCTTGAATTGTAAATGTGCGACTTTCCCGCCTCCTTGTTTATTCCACTTTTTTTCTTTAGGCTTTCTTTTGTTTCAATATAATTGTGATGTCCTCTGTTTGACTGTTTTATTTTATCTTGTTCACTGTAATTATATTTTCTCTACATCGTCATTTTTTATTGTTTCCCATAATTGTGTTTGTTCTGATACTGTGTATAATTCTTTGTGGACGAAAGTTCTGAGGGGTCATGACTTTCTGAGACGTTCATGAATTTTTATGCCAATATTATCTTGGGTTTGTTTTCTGACAAGCCTATCACAACAATTTTACTTATTGCTGGTGTATTCTTAGAATAAGCGAATACATTGAAATATCATTCATTATCAGCCTCTTACGCTCCCACTGCTGGGTTACCGGCCTTCTCTCAGAGAAAGAGTTATGGGCCATAATCCACCACGCGGGCCCAGTTCGGCTTGGTGGATATCACATGTCCTCGAATTTTGTGATTCTTGAACATGCGGGTTTCTTCACGATGATTTCCTTCATTAGAGCTAGTGTGAATAATCTGCACATAACTTGATATAAGTCATTAGTGCGTTATTTATAATATTAGTAGTTCAAAATACATTCATTAATTTTGGAGGTAACTTACAAAATATGGAAATAATACTTAACTAAGTTCTGATAGCATTTTGATTGCCATCGTAACATGATACGTAATGGAATCTGTTTGTGTTTTGTGTAAAGCCAATGTTTTTAGAAGACTACCGTCACATACCGTGCGCTCACTATTTAAGTTAATTTAAGTTTATTTTGTATTTCTCTTACAAGTGAATTTTATTCTTTTAGAGAAATAAATGTCTTAAACCGTAAATATTACACGAAAAAGTCGAACTGAAAAGTCTTATCTATATTCCATCTCAAAATAGACAGTACATTATTCATCCATCTCAAGAACCTTTCATCTTAATCATTCAATGTTATCGTGTTATTTGGCCCGTAAACTGTGTTAAATTAACATCTGACCTGTCTACTCTCGTATATTAAAATAAAGTGCTCAGCAATTAACTAATGAATAAATGAATAGGCGAACAAACGGCCGGCTGACTTGATATTCATCTAGATAATTAAAACGTAGACAAGTACTTATTAATTAATGTTTAAGTGGCTTTAAAACTGGGAGGTTCGCTGTCCTATAATTTTACTTTAACCAATTGCTATCCTAATCGACTGAACCCATTAAGTAACTAAACTCAAGAGGTGCAGTGACAAAGTTAAAAAACCATAGACCCCAAATACCACTGAATCGAGTTATGATGGAGGTTACATTTAAAGATACGAAGGTTAATTTTGCTAATTTATAATAATATTACAATTTTAGAAAATTCAAAAACACGATTATTTAAATTCAAATTCAAAAGTCTTTATTCAAATAGGCCCCAAAGGAGCACTTATGAAAGTTAAAATGACTCTAACAGCGGGCCTCTGCAACATTCATTGCATCTACCCGAATCACAGACTAAAAGTAATGATGTCTTTATCAGAACATAATAAATGACAAAGACACCAACAGACCCAATCCGTGCTCAAAGTCAACGAACCTTCCAGAAACCCACCGTGCCCGTTCCAAATTGGTATATCCGGTAATATCCGGTGATCCACTGATCCGATGCTTAAAATTCTTTCATAACAGGAAGTCACATTATGCCTAAATAAAATAGGCTTTGTTTTATCTCGAATCCACGCGTGCAAAGCCGCGGGCAGAAACTTCAAGCTAGCTTTTTTTATGTTATTTGGTAACGAGACGAGCTGGTCGTTTGCCTGATGGTAAGCATAACGCTGGCCCATAACAATTGCAGTGCCACCCAGAACTTTGAAACACAACGGCCTGCGCGGCACTACAGTGCGCTCGTTACCCTGAGACATTAGGTGTTAAGTCTCATAAGGCCAGCAATTTCACTGGCTACTCTGCTCATCAAACAGGAACACAGTAATGCTTGCACATTACTGCTTGGTGGCAGACTTCACGAGCAAAGCCGTGGTAACAATCCAGACGGACACTCGCAGAAGAGTTAGTCCTACCACTAACTAAAAATAATTGGTGATGTTTACAAGGTATACAATATATTGTACAAGGTATACGTGAGAATAAATTATATTGAGTTTGAAACTTTGTTAGACTGCTCGAAACTAAATAGTTCGAACATAAGCACGGTGCTTAGAACTACTTAGATGATTGTTAACAGTTGACTTAGCTTAATGGTTCCGGAAGGTCAGGGAGTCAGGGTCAGTTGGCTGAAGCCATAGTCCCCTGACCTTTAGATAACATATTGACTTGCGCTAATGGACTTGTACATGTACAAGTTGGTACATGCTCTATTGTGTCTATGTTAAACATAGTCCGTGTTACCAAAAACAAATAACTTTTAAACGCCTTTTATAAGTTAGGTTAAACCTTTAAAGCATTTCTAAACAAATGCTTCGTTTCGTTCAAAAACTCTAAACTTATCTATACAAATAAATAAAATTGAAGAGTCTGTTTGTAATATCAAAATAACAGCTTTTTTCCAAATGCATATGAAAGTATATACGGTACCTCTAGCAAAACAACCATTTTTCAAATTTATGTATGTCTGTCTGTTTGTTCAAGGTATCTCCGAAACGGCTGGACTGATTTTGACGGGTTTTTCACTGGCAGATAGCTGATGTTATAAGGAGTAACATAAGCTACTTTTATTTTAGAAAAAGAATTAGGGTTCCACGCAAAAAAAAAACTATGAAATCCAACATCCGCGGGTGAATCCGCGGGCAGCAACTAGTCTTGCCTTAAGTTTAACAGAAGCCGCTTTTGTCTCAGTCTAATAGCAAATAGTTTTTCGAGTTCGAGCTACGACTGCTTCCTAGAAACATTTTTAAGTATTTATTTCTTTTAGAAAGGAATGCAAGTGTACTTTAAAGTCGCCTTTGAGTAATTATTTCTGCTTGCTTTTCTTTTGTTTTATGAATTTTTATTACGGTGGGATAAGAAAATGTAGTAGATGTTAAATAATAGTACGTAGAGCGAAGTGTATTTAATCTGGGATGTAATTTTTAAAGTAAAAGGTAACGAGCAGATCATTTGTCTGATGGTAAGCATTATCCATGTCCGTAGTTTCATAACCGACTCCCAAAGGCCTCCTACTTTCTCTCAGTTCGGCTGTATTTTCTATAATATTTGTTACCTTCATATCTCCGTCATAAATTATAAACCGACTAGCATCTGCCCGCGGTTTTCACCCGCGTTCCCATAGGAACCGTCAAACCGATCTGTCAAATTAAATCAACTTGTCAACATTATAAAACTTTATTGTCAGCTGTCAATTTATTGACAGTTATCAATGTCAATTTTATGTCACACTAACTTCTGCCCGCGGTTTTCATCCGCGTTCCCACAGGGACCGTACATTTTTTCAGGATAAAAAGTAGCCTATCTTACTCTGCGGTCCATAAACTATATCTATGCCAAAAATTCCGTCGATCCATTACTTCATTACTGCGTGAAAGAAGGACAAACCGACAAACCAACAAACCCACAAACTAACAAACCAACAAACACACTTTCACATTTATAATATTAACTAAATATGGAGTATGGATTTGGAAAATTCTTTTTATTTGAAAGGATATACTTTCAGATTAGTAAATAGTAAGTTAGTAATACATTTTTGATGATAAGTTTTTAAATATACATTATCATAATTAGGTATTTAATAAACTGACATGACGGTCACAATCTTTCTTCCAATACAAACAAAACTTTTTAATTTAGAAAGTAGAATTCTGAGTCAGTTCACGTAAAATATGATTGTAAGTGTTATACAAGGAAAATAATTTTACTGAGCTCCCTCGAGGATTGAAAGTCATTCGAGTGGAGATTCTTAGGGCGTGTCTGTCTGAGCAATAATAGCGAACTTAAAAAGGCAGAAAAAATACTGACTGTTACGTAGAGAAAATCTTAACTATTGATTTTTTATCCCTCGGGAAATGGGAGTTGTAATATTGAAGCTTTGTCTGTCAGCACCATCTTAGGTACAGCCCCTCATACACAAGCATTTCTAACTTCAGTCAGTTTCACCTGACTGGGTAAAAATTCGTAACGTATAGGGGGGGGTTTGGTGACAAACACGCCGAAGGCAAACGCGCCGAAGGTGGCCGTACTAACTGAACAAATTCAAATCCTACTAATCCTACTTTTGTTGGTTTGTTGGTTTGTCCTTCTTTCACGTAGTAACAGAGCAACGGATCGACGTGACTTTTGGCATAGATATAGTGTATGGACCGGAGAGTAACATAAGCTACTTTTTATCCCGGAAAAATGTACGGTCCCTGTGGGAACGCGGGTGAAAAGCGCTGGCAGAAGCTAGTTTGAAATAAACTTACAAAAAGTTAAGTATTATTAACTAACACAACTATATTTTAAGGCTTCTTTTTTTGAGGCAGGCGTCGAAATATCTTAAAAGAAGTATAAGTAGTTAAGAATTAAGAAAATAATTTAACAGCTGCGTATAAATTAGTGTGCAACTCTCTCGTGAGCAAAGTTTCAAACGAACAAACAAGAACTTTAAAAAATCTTGTTGCTCGGAATGCTCCAATTCTAAAACTTTTGAGATGTGCGAGCGGATCCCGCGGGCGGTATTAGCACTTTGACAAGATTACACTTTCTGTTGAGAAAAATAAGATTGTTTTTATTATATTGTACAATTAACTGTGAAAAATTATTAAAAATGTCTCCTGTGATAGTATATGTCAACATTATATGAACAAGTTTTTGTCCTTGTAACTTTGAACGCGTGGAATCAGGAAAAGATCATCTAAAAAAAAATTTAAGAATTAAATTTTCCTCTTAATATTGTTTTGTCATCGTTACGGAATAATATTGTTCAACACATAACTTGAGCAACTGAGCATGCTCAGATGCAACTGAGCAGATGGAAGCTTGTGGTCAGCCCCTTGTGCCGATATGTTTAACGGCCTTCTCTCTGAGAGAGAGTATAGGCCATAATCCCCCGCGTCACCAGCGCGCAAGTACGGAAGTCGGTTCGATAAATTTGTGGAATCGAAAAAATCGATAAATTTATCGAATTATGCGAGTACCGAAGTCTGATCTTAAAGTATTGTAGTAGCTATGTATTTTCTCTTTGGATTCGACCTAGCTATTCGATAACGTTTGTCGATTGTACAAGGCTCGATAAATTATAAAACCCACTTTATCGATTTGAACTGTCAATTTTATCGATCGATAGGATCCGCACTTGCACTGCAGTGCGGCTCCTCGAATTTTGTGGATCCTTCGAATTTGATTACTGATTGGCGGGGCCGTGCTGCTGAGATATGGTACGTCGGATTAAAAGTCGCAGAAGTTCCTGCTCGGACACACTCGCTGTATTCAGTACTCGCATACCTACACATACGAACCTACATACCTACTTTATTCACAAGCTTTGCTTACCTCTTCGTAAATACCCTTCGGAACGTAGTTGAGAATTGGCAGCGCGCCAGCTCACTCATTACCGGAGCATTAATTGAATATCCTAGACTGTCTGGGTTTTTTCTACGCTCAGAATGTCTAGGAATTATACCTAGGAAACATGTTATGAGAATGTTCTTTAGAAATTATTTAAAACTTACAGACATCAATTTTGAAAAACAAAATTTGAATAGTTATGCCGAACATAAGAGGTCCACTCGTGGACAAACATGCCTCACGGCTTTTCATACAATCTTTGAATTCAAAAATGTCGCCAATGAAAATCATGCGTAACACAAGTTTAATTTAAAAAAACGACTACCCTAGCTTGTTTCACTCGGGAAAGGATTCTAACGATACCCCATACATAAAAATCTGTTCAGGCATTTAAAAGTTATGGTGAAAGAAACTGACATGTACATGAATCCTCCGTACAGTGCTGTAATTAGGATACTCTTTCTTTTGTTAGTGGTAGGACTAACTCTTCTGCGAGTGTCCGTCTGGTTTGTTACCACCGCTTTGCTCGTGAAGTCTGTCACCAAGCAATAGTGTGCAAGCATTACTGTGTTCCGGTTGGATGAGCAGAGTATCCAGTGAAATTACTGGGCTTATGAGACTTAATACCTAATGTCTCAGGGTAACGAGCGCACTGCAGTGCCGCGCAGGCCTTTGTGTTTCAAAGTTCTGGGTGGCACTGTAATTGTTTTGGGCCGGCGTTATGCTTACCATCAGGCAAACGACCAGCTCGTCTCGTTAAATAACATTAAAAAAAAAACTCGCATACATGAATCCTCCGTACAGTGCTGTAATTAGGATAGTCTTTAAAATTTCGCCGAATTCACTATCCCAAAAATGCTCCCCTAACGACATCCCTTGTCAACATCTCAAAAATATCAAAAATACACGCTACACTGAAACGACATTTTATCTAACAATGCGGACCGTTTTCTGACATCGCGACTCACATCTCCCCTTGCCTTTTGTGTAGCACCCCTTAACGATGTACAATTGACCAGGGAAGTTTCTACACCGCCATGGTAACAAACGTCAGCGATGGATAGCAAAGCTTTATTGCGGAAGTGTTTGCATACTACTAAGTTTCAATGCGTATTACGAAGCGGTTACGTTACGTCAGCGAATTGTGAATGCAGCGCTGACGCGATGACAGGGTTGTCGAACGTTCCTCCCTTTATTATTTAAATTTTCAGTGAGGGTTGAATGGGCTTTGGGAATGTCGCTGATGCTGCAAAATTAATTATTTATTTAATCCTGATATATTGTTACGAGGGATTTACCTACCTAATAGACTTGAAACAACTTGTTTTTATTTATACTACGACGTGAGCTAGTCTTTCGTCTGATGGTTAGAAAAAAATGACCATAACAATTGCCCAAAAATTCTCTTCACATAAAACATTAAAACTAGATTAGAAAAATAGTGTGAAATAGGATAGAAAAGTATTTTTTTATTGTTTTGTTTTTGCTCCACGCGCTTAGCGTATTTAGCCAGTGTCAAGTTATATTATAAATAATAATATATAATAAATCTCCAGTTTTGTTGCATAAAAGTCGTCAAAGTCACGTTACAGTTTAGTCTAGGCGCAGTCAAGTCGAAGTAATGCTTCAGTAAAGCGGTGGATACTTTACTGAAGCTTCTATGGAGTTTTGGTTAGAATACGAAAATACACGTTTTTCATCTTTGTACTATTTGCCTTTCACTCATGCACGTTTACGAACACTTAATGGTTAATAATCCACCATTATTACAAATTAACACTCGATAAAACACAGGTTTTAGTAAATAACACAAAATAAACAACAGCACATTTTCGCATTCCCGCCAAAACTCAGAAAAATAATTGATATAGTTTTTATTTAAATTTTATTTCTAAAATTGATAGATTTTGTTTTTTTTTTTTTAATTTAAACAACCATGCTGCTTGCAGCGTGCTTTGGTTCTGAAGACAATGTACAATAAAAATAGTATTGTTTTAAAGCTATTTCAAGAAAAATATATTATGAGATATATTATCTATACTAATAATAAAATATTTTTCGAAATTATTCTGTCCTGATAAAAACATCGCCGCCCTCGCCGTGGGGTACCGGCTAAGAATAGTACTTCCCCCTCTCTTCCCGTGGGTGCCGTAAGAGGCGGCTAAGGGAATATCCAGGGAATGGGCAGCAGCATTCTCTTTGGTCACGATCAAAATCTACTGCGATCACCAAGACGCCTGCCAAGCGTGGTGTATTATGGCAATCCCCCCCTAATGACATGACAAACACAAATATACGGCCCCCAGTCCCCGGCAGCTCCGCTATCCATGGCTATGGTAGCGGCCACTGTAACGGCGGAGCAGGGGGTGCGAAGAATCCCCGGCAGAGATCCGGCTACCAATCTCGAAAACGACCCCTGGCCCTGGCAACCTACAATACACGGACGCTCAGGACTGATGAAAAGATGGTCGAGTTGGAGGAAGAGATGGACAAGTTACGCTGGGATGTTATGGGATTATCAGAAGTCCGAAGACAGGGACAGGACACGGTAATCCTAAATTCCGGTAACTTGTTCTTCTACCGGGAGGGAGACAAACAATCCCAAGGTGGTGTCGGGTTTCTCGTCCGCAAGTCTCTCGTAAACAACGTCGTCGAAGTCGATAGTGTGTCGGCTAGGGTAGCGTACCTTATACTCAGAATAACCAAACGGTATTCGCTGAAGGTCATACAGGTATACGCACCTACCTCGACACACCCAGACGATGAAGTAGAAGCTATGTATGAGGATATATCCGAGGCCATGCATACTTCCGAAACCCACTTCACTGTTGTTATGGGAGACTTCAACGCAAAGCTGGGCACGAGGAATGGCGATGAGTTGAGAGTGGGGCCATTTGGATACGGGCAGCGGAACCCGAGGGGACAAAGGCTGGCCGACTTCATGGAGAAGGAGGGACTCTTTGCGATGAACTCCTTCTACGAGAAGCGGCCATCCAGGAAGTGGACGTGGATAAGCCCCGACGGTTCCACCACAAATGAGATAGACTTCATCATGACGACCAAAAAGCACATATTCGATGATGTCTCTGTGATCGGCAGGGTGAAAACCGGTAGCGATCACCGCATCGTAAGAGGCACATTGAATATCGATGTTAAGCTTGAAAGGTCACGTCTGGTGAAGTCTACGCTCCGTCCAAATCCTGCCCAAATCCAAAACCCCGAAGGCTTTCAGCTCCAACTTCAAAATCGCTTCCAGTGCCTAGCTGATTGCGACACGGTGGACGAGTTGAACAACGGGTTGGTGGAAACTGTCCAAGCTGTTGGGTCCGAACTCTTTAAGACCCAACGCCGAAAAAGGACTCAAAAACTCTCAGAAGGAACTCTGAAACTAATGGCAGAGCGGAGCGAAATGAGGCTGCAGTCTTCAGTTGATATGTCGGCCTACGGCAAACTCAATAGACGAATTTGGAAGTCAATGCGACACGACTTGCGTGCTTTTAATACTGCACGTATTAAGGCCGCAATTGAGCGGAACCAAGGCTCCAAAGTGTTCGCTAAGAATTCGTCTATTGGGCAAAGCCAAATGACAAAACTGAAGACCGAGAATGGCAGCATCATTTCATCCAAGCCTGAGATTCTGAGAGAGATTGAGAACTTCTACGGACAGTTATACACCTCGACACGTAAACCCGTTACTAACACAGCTCGGGACACCAGAGCCAAGTTAGTCCGACACTATACCGAAGACATCCCGGACATCAGCCTGTACGAGATTAGAATGGCTCTCAAACAGCTTAAAAACAACAAGGCGGCAGGTGAGGACGGAATTACGACTGAACTTCTGAGAGCGGGTGGTAGACCGGTACTTGTAGTCCTCCAGAAGTTATTCAATTCCGTCGTCCTTGACGGTACAACGCCAGAAGCGTGGTACAAGAGCGTGGTGGTGCTTTTCTTCAAAAAAGGTGATAAAACCTTATTGAAGAATTATAGGCCCATCTCGCTCTTGAGCCACGTGTACAAGCTGTTTTCGAGAGTCATTACGAATCGTCTCGCACGCAGGTTTGATGAATTCCAGCCTCCCGAACAAGCCGGTTTCCGAAAAGGCTTTAGCACCATAGACCACATCCATACGCTACGCCAGATTATACAGAAGACCGAGGAGTATAATCGGCCACTCTGTCTAGCGTTTGTGGACTATGAGAAAGCCTTCGATTCAATCGAGACTTGGGCGGTACTGCGGTCCTTACAGCGATGCCAAATTGACTATAGGTATATCGAAGTGTTGAAGTGTTTGTACAGCAACGCCACCATGTCAGTCCGACTACAGGACCAGAGCACGAAACAAATCCCTTTGCAAAGAGGCGTGAGACAGGGAGACGTTATTTCTCCGAAACTATTCACAAACGCATTGGAGGATGTTTTTAAGCTCTTGGACTGGAAAGGATTAGGCATCAACATAAATGGCGAGTACGTCACTAACCTTCGTTTTGCCGATGATATAGTCATAATGGCGGAATCGCTTGAGGATCTCGGTACCATGCTCAACGACCTCAGTAGAGTTTCCCAACAGGTTGGTCTTAAGATGAACATGGACAAGACGAAAATCATGTCCAATGTCCATGTTCCACCTATACCGGTTATTGTTGGGAACGATACTCTCGAAGTTGTTGACGAGTATGTCTACCTAGGACAGACTGTCCAATTAGGTAGGTCCAACTTCGACAAAGAGGTCGCACGAAGAAACCAACTCGGCTGGGCAGCGTTCGGGAAGCTTCGACCTATCTTTTCATCCACAATACCGCAGAGCTTGAAAACCAAGGTTTTCAACCAGTGTGTGTTGCCAGTGATGACTTATGGCACTGAGACGTGGTCTCTTACTGTTGGCCTCATCAGCAAGCTCAAAGTTGCACAACGAGCTATGGAGAGGGCTATGCTCGGTGTTTCCCTGCGTGATAAAATCCGAAACGAGGAGATCCGCAGGAGAACGAAAGTTACCGACATAGCTCTCAAAGTTAGCAAGTTGAAATGGCAGTGGGCAGGCCACATCGCTCGCAGAACTGATAACCGATGGGGAAGAAAGGTTCTCGAGTGGCGACCACGAACCGGAAGACGTAGTGTAGGACGTCCCCCCACTAGGTGGACCGATGACCTTGTCAAAACCGCGGGGAACCGCTGGATGCAAGAGGCGAGTAGCCGATCCAAGTGGCGTTCTATGGGGGAGGCCTATGTTCAGCAGTGGACGTCTTCCGGCTGATGATGATGATGATGATGATGATGATAAAAACATACAAAAATATTGTTATTTGTTAGGCCAGACGTGATAACCTTACCAAACAAATATACCTATTCATAACGCGAATACAGTAATTACCGGAACAGCTAGATGAGAGCATTGTATGCAGGTAGGGTTGCCATTTTGTCTTATCCCTTGTTAGTGGGAGGACTAACTCTTCTGCGAGTGTCCGTCTGGGTTGTTACCACCGCTTTGTGAGTGAAGTATGCCGCCAAGCAGTAGTGTGCAAGCATTACTCTGTTCCGGACAGTTCCGGTTTGATGAGCAGAGTATCCAGTGAAATTACTGGGCTTATGAGACTTAATACCTAATGTCTCAGGGTAACGACCGCACTGCACTGCCGCGCAGGCCTTTGTGTTTCAAAGTTCTGGGTGGCACTGCAATTGTTATGGGCCGTCGTTATGCTTACCATCAGGCAAACGACCAGCTCGTCTCGTTACCAAATAACATTAAAAAAAAAAACAAGCAAACGACCTACCTTCAGTATAAAAAGTCCCAGTTTACCAAACAGCTATCATGGCCACCCTATGTGCGTGCCCTGTAATAATTACACCACAACTAAACGTTATATTGTACTGCCTCTAATTCGTATTGTTATAACTATGACTTCTCGAGTTGTAGTGTGAAGACAATAGGTAACTCATAAGGAGAATTTGGAACTTCTGACGTCACAGTCGTACGTGCTCGCTACGGGATGGCAATTTGACAAACGTACAAGGTAGTACGTTAGTCACCGTAATGATTCTGTTTTTTTTTGTTTTGTTTTTGGCTCCACGTGATTAGCGTATTTAGCCAGTGTCAAGTTATATAAATAATAATATATAATAAAACTCTAGTTTTGGTGCATGAAAGTCGTCAGTCACGTTAAAGTTTAGTCTAGGCGCGGTCAAGTCGAAGTGACGCTTCAGTAAATTGGTGGATAGTTTACTGAAGCTTCTATGGAGTTTTGGATAGAATACGAAAATACACGTTTTTCGTCTTTGTACTATTTGCCTTTCACTCATGCACGTTTACGAACACTTAATGGTTAATAATCCACCATTATTACACCTTAACACTCGATAAAACACAGGTTTTAGTAAATAGCACCAAATCAACAACAGCACATTTTCGCATTCCCGCCAAAACTAATGATTCTTTTGAGCCTAGGCCTGTTTTTTTTTATTGTACACAGAATCAACAGCACTTAGGTAAAAACTATAAGATTAAAAAATTTTGTTTGTACTTATTGCCAATAACAGATTGTTACTTTATAATTTAAAACAAATTAGTATTTTTCAATCAAAAAATTATCGCTTAGATAGCTTAGTAAATGATACGTTAGTACTTACTGATGGACATAAGGAACATACATGAGTTATAACTTATAACCATAACTCAATCACAATAATATATAGAAAAACATAGAAAAATAATCATTTCTTTCCTTCTTGTATTTTCCTTTTCTTATTATTCTCGCATTTTGTACTATTTATTACTATAGTAAGTAGTTTACTAGGTGGTAAGACTAACTCATCTGCGAGTGTCATCTGGGTTGATATCACCGCTTTGCTCGTGTAGTCTGCCGCCAAGCAGTAGTGTGCAAGCATTATTGTCTCCCGGTTTCATGAGCAAAGTAACCAGTGAAATTACTGGGCTTATGCAGAGAATTGTTATGGGCCGGCGTTACGCTTACCATCAGGCAAACTATCAGCTCGTCTCGTTATCAAATAGTATATAAAAAATTTGGTAACTACAAAATGTAATATGCAGCTAATACTGCTGATTTTTGACAATTTCCATTTCCAAAAATGGTTGGGGAAACCGCAAAAGATAGCGCGCCGTGTGGCTCTTTACACGACTGCACAAAACAGGAGTGTAATTATATGTCTCAATGCTCATGTATGTATGTGAGTATTTTTTATTCCACGATAACTTTTAAATGCCTGAACAGATTTCGATGTATAGGTTATCGTTAGAATCCTTACATCATCTCAAATGACACTGGCCAAACGTGTTTTTATGTACCTTTTGTTACATCGTCCTGTTTCGTGACAGCTCCATGCATTTTTGAGTATTAGGCACAAGATTGCATCGTGCTGTTTTTTTTATTCAGAATATAATTATAAGCATTTGACCATGTGATTTCAGGGCCCTATTTAATAAAGCTGACAATCCGACAAGTCCGACATATGTCAATAAGTGACAATTCGACAGTTTTTCTGTTTAATAAAACTTACAGGCGACAAAATTGTCATGGTGGAAAATTGACAAATTTGTCACGACAATTTTCTTATTGTCAGATTAAATTTGACTGTGGTTTTTTGACATACGTCGAGTTTTGTTAAACGCGTTTTTAGATGACAAATATGTCAAGATTTCACCGGTAGATTTTTGACATATTTCTCACTTTTATTAAACAGCCTAAGCGCGACAATTCGACAATTATGTCATTTTTTGACATATATGTCGAATTGTCAGCTTTATTAAATAGGGCCCAGATGACAACATGGTCGAAGGTAGCATGCTAAGTCTTGCTTGTCTATATATATCTAACGTGTTTCGGCAGTTTTTTTTCGAAGCATGTACGTCAACAAGTACGCGAGATTACTCGAACATCGATCCCATTTCTCAGAACGAAATTTCTAGCAATTCACAGGTACGAATACAATTATGAGGCGATTAAAAGGCGACAATACCATTGTTAGAGATAGAAATTGTATTCTAATGATGTTATAGTATGACTTATATGAGAATAGTAGCTGCTGCCCACGGTTTCACCCGCGCGGAGATATTGGATTTCATGGTTTTTATTTTTTAGCGTGAAACCCTAATTGTTTTTCTAAAATAAATGTAGCATAAGTTACTCCTTGTAACATCAGCTATCTGCCAGTTAAAATTCCGTCAAAATTGGCCCAGCCGTTTCGGAGCAAGCGGAACAAGCTGTTATATTAGTTATTATATATATATATATATATATATATATTTTATTCGGGCTAAATGCCTTTATTAACTAGCTAATACATAAATAAGCCTATAGATAATCCAAATGTTCTAGCCCACTACCAGTTGGAAGCGTACCCAGCATGCTGGCGGCATTGCCTCGTTGAACCGCAATTCAATATTATTTATTTGTATAGATAGGTAGTGAAGTAATATAATACAATTTATGACAACGAATGGCATCATCCTCTCTTCTAGTTGCTGTGCCCTACAGGATCTATAACGAACTGTTTCGTAATTGTAATTGTGACTTTTATTGTAACATTATGAATTGCAATAAAAAATTGAATTTTATTAACTTCATGGCTTATAGCACTGTAGCTTACAGTCTCGCAAGACCTATCATGTCTGGTATGTATATTAATCTAGTAGTGTAAAAGCACGGCGTGGAAAGACAACTCAAGGAAAAGGTTCGCAAGAATTCGTCGAACTTGTAAGCCTTATTTTGGTAAATTTGATAATATTAAAATAGTGCATTTTAATCTAAAAAAATCCCCGACATTTTCATTCATATAATTAAAAACACCATATTTATCTCTGATTTAATTAAACATCGAACACTTTATCTGGGCATTGCATCCTGTGTCATTGAATTAATCATTCAAATTTCATTTCAGGCTATCGCTCTAACTTGTTGAACATTACAGATACTATCGGCTACATGTAATTTAATTAATAAATTAATCCAATTATGTTATCAGAACCCGAAAACAACCATGGAAAAATTTATATCTATACATATACATACAAATAAATAAAATTGAAGTGTCTGTTTGTAATATCAAAATAACAGCTTTTTACCAAATGCATATGAAAGTATATACGGTACCTATAACAAAACAACCAATTTTATAATTATTGTCACTCTGTCTATCTGTTTGTTTGTTCCGGGTAATCTCCGAAACGGCTGGGCAGATTTTGACGGGACTTTCACTGGCAAATAGCTGATGTTACAAGGGGTAACTTAGGCTACTTTTATTTTAGAAAAAGAATTAGGGGTCCGCGCAAAAAAATAAAAACCATGAGATCCAATATATCCGCGCGGGTGAAACCGCGGGCAGCAGCTAGTTTATTATATTATTACGTCTACTATCCGAGTGTATCTTTGCTCAATTATAATTAATTTTTCTATAAAAAGCGGAAAATTGTCATTTGCCTTCAGATATCAGATTTTATTGAAATCATTCTTGAGGTTTTCGCCATCAAAGAATAAAGTATTAAAAATAAAGGTTTATAGTTCGATAGCCAGTTACAGGCTAAAAAAATACCTTGATTTGTGATCAGAGGGCATCGAAAAGAGCGAGTGAAAAATACCTTGACTTTTACTTTTTCACACTATTTTTCACTTTCTGAGCAGTCATGATTCCTCCACTGCTGGTAAAGGGTTATCGACACTCTACGTCACCCCCTATATAATTTATTAGTGGGTGTTTTCATTATTTCATTTGTGGTAAAAGAAAAACAACTGAATTTAAACCTTACCGAATCTATGATTCGTACGTTTTCAACTCCCTATTTGTATAATCTTAACGACACAGACTAACGACCTCTTAAGCTCGAAATGAACAATTTAGCTTATGAAGAGAAGCTAAAGATAATGATATTCAAATCTGGTCAAATTCCATTTCTCGATTAAATCATTCAACCAAATCGATTATGTATTCGAATCCTGTCGTGCCACCGCACGTTTCGATTCTAATCAACGAAATTCAAATTTCAATTTTAGATCGTTATACACCGAATGCTCTCACAGTCTGTGCTATTTATTTTATGCTTTGATGTTCCAAATTATAAACTTGGTAATGTCATTATCTGTGATTTTAGGGATATGTAATGGAATTAATAAGTAAACGATAAAGCACTACCATTTTAACAGTAAATATATCTTAGACTAAATCAAGATAATCCGCAAATAATCATAGCTTTTAATATTGATAACAACGCCTTGATTTAAATTTCATGTTTTAATTATTATTTTTATCTGATTGTTACAATGGGATACATTACATTTTAATACATTGAAGGTGTGTCAGTATTTAGTGTCTAGCGATTACACTGTAAACCTGAGCTAGAAAAACTACAAGTTATTATTAATCATACGAAAAATTGCTCAGATTCTCTCGGAAGTTACACGGTTACTATCCGTTTCATAGATTTTTATCTATGTTAAACTGATAAAAATGTTGTATTTGTCATTAATTCACTCAGTTTGGTCGTTCGTATGACCTTTGTTGGACGAAGCGCGAGTAACAATGACTTTGTTTCATCGGAGTGTTTTGATTTGGACGCGACTACTTCTCGCTGTTCTGGTTATGTGCACCGTTGTCATGATATGTCTGAAACTGCAGTTCTCATCACCCGTTCCGTTAGTGCATTGGACTCAGGTGCAGCCCATAACCTGTCACTTTGATACGACTGACGATGTCTTACCATCAGCAGAAAACAGACGATTTTCGCCTTTAACTCGCTCCATCTTCTTCCATGAGACCTCGTGTCGAGGAGGTCTCAATTCAAGACAAGCCTGCGCAGTAGAAGCAGCTGCGAGAGCTCATCCTGATTGGGACGTATACGTGCTGTTTGCAGCTCCTGTTAAAACGTTTGCTGGGTGCTTGAATACGTTGCAAGTGGTCAAAAACGTTCAGTTTGCTCGGATACATATTGAGGACTACGCTAGGGATACTCCCTTGGAATCCTTAGTGACCAGTGGTGCGTTGAACAGGAGTCGATGGAGGATATCCCATACTTCTGATGTTTTGAGATATTTGACTTTGTACAAATGGGGAGGGGTATACTTAGACTTGGATACAGTGGTGGTGAAATCTTTTAATAATTTAAAGAGGAACTGGGCAGCGAGAGAAAGTCAACGTCATGTGGCGGCAGGCGCTATGTCTTTCTCGAGAGACCATCTTGGAAGAACTATTGCTGATTTTGCTATCAGGTTCGTAACACTTTCTTTGTATCATTTGCATCAGTGAAAATTACTCTATTTTCGTTACATCATAAAATTGAACACTAATAAAATAGGTAATTATTTATTGGAGTTTAATACCTCAAAATTATTTAAGCATTCATTTATTTTTAATAACTCAAAACTTACAGATAAAATTTCAAAACGCTTTTGATTCAAGTTGTGGTAGATGTATATTTTATATTTAGAACAAAACTCGAAAGCTACAGGTATAAAATAACTTTTAACGAAATAAAATTAAAACAAATAATTAAGGAGTGAATATTTTTAACGTTGTTGTTGGTAAAACAATTTGACTTTTATAAACAGTGTTAAATGGTGGTGTACCTATTAGTACCATGTTTTGGCTTTGTTATTCTTTCACAGTGTTAATTGAAAATCAAATCGATCGATTTCTGTAACGCTTTTGGTGTGTTAAATTTTAGTTAAATTCTTGTTAAACACTCTGTGACGTTTTAATTTGATAAATGAATTAGTGAATTAGATTTTTTAATCTTTTGACAATGACAGGTGATATTTCCAAAATAAAAGAACGAAGAAAATTAAATCGTAAAAGCGCTTTTGTTTCCATTTATTCATTTTTACTCTCCTATATTTTTACAGAGACTTAGCAGCCAACTTCAGAGGGGACAAATGGGGGAATAACGGACCAGGCGTTATCACCAGAGTCCTCAAAGATATATGCTCCTCCAGGGAGGTCTCTAGAATGTCCTCAGATGCGTGTCATGGTATAGTAAAAAAACTAATAGAATATACATCTATACAAACAAATAAAATTGTAGTGTCTGTTTGTAATATCAATATAACAGCTTTTTAATAAATGCATATGAAAGTATATACGGTACCTATAACAAAAACACTATTTTTTAAATTTCTCTCTGTCTGTCTGTCTGTTTGTTCCGCGTAATCTCCGAAACGGCCGGACCGATTTTGACTTGACTTTCACTGGCAGATAGCTGATTTTATAAGGAGTAACATAGGTTACTTTTATTTTAGTAAAAGAATTAGGGTTCCGCTCAAAAAAATAACAACCATAAAATCCAATATCTCCGCGCGGGTAAAACCGCGGGCAGCAGCTAGTAAGTATCCAATAAGTTTTTAGACTAATGAAGCAAGTCATACATATTACTATGGATATAAATTTGAAAGCATATTTGTTGCTTAGTCTTTATTTCACAGAGTAACAAATCAACGTGAGTTTTTCCGAAGAGATAGTTTAAATGCAGGACAGTGACACAGACTACTTTTCATTTATAGGATTGTACGTTTATAGTGTCTAATTAAAATTCCAGGTTTCGCAGTCTACGCACCAGAACTATTTTATCCAATCAGCTGGCAAGACGCCCAGGAGTACTTCGAACCAGGTGTTCTCAAATCACCTCACGTCTACCTCTACCACGTCTGGAATCGAGTGACGCAAGACACTAAAGTGCAAGAGGAATCCCGATACGCCAACCTGGCAAAAAGATACTGTCCTAGTATTTATGAGAACCATGGAGAAGATTTTGGAGTAGATACTAAATTATTTATTTAAGTAAAATTAAAAAAAACCTGACATAAGAGCTGATGATTTTCTATATATTATGATGATGATATAATAAGCTGATTAAAAGGTAGAATGATCCTTAGTACATATGTATGTTTATTTGAGCTCTATAGTATCGAATTAAATGTAATGTAATAAAATCAAATACTTAAAAAAACTTGGCAGCGGTGGGATTCGAACCCACGCCTCCGAAGAGACTGGTGCCTTAAACCAGCGCCTTAGACCGCTCGGCCACGCTACCGATGAAGTGTACCTTCGGATTTTTAAATAACATCTTTTCAAACTCGTCACTGCAAGATTAGTAACAATTGAGAGAAGTAAAAATTCAATATGGCCAGCACTTGCTTACATTCATACTTATGAAGGAAACTCCAGTAATACTCGGTTTAGTGCTAATCTAGTCCTTCAAATCAGTCTTCCTCGAATTTGCTGCCCATAGTTAAAACCAACCAGACCTTCCGCTCAGGTTGGGTAACCTTCCATCCTTGCAGGGTTTGCTTGAATGGGTGCTCAGAGCCCCAACCACCCACAAGCTCAAATGACCTCTTTTAGTCACCTTTTACGCAGCCAGGGAATACTGTACGAAGAATATAATCATTGGAAACGGGATATTCACCCGCGTCCCCACAGGAACCGTGCAATTTTCCGGGATAAAAAGTGGCCTATGTTACTCTCCGGTCCATAAACTATATCTATGCCAAAAATCACGTCGATGCGTTCCTCTGTTACTGCGTGACAAACCAACAAATCAACAAACCAACACACTTTCGCATTTTAATATTAGTAGGGATATAATAATTATAATGTTAGGATTAGTAGGATTATTTAATTTGAGTGTCCGATATTTCATCGCTGTTTCAAAAGCCATGATTACGGAAGAACTGATAATGTGCGTACTAATACCGTATGTATTCGAATCAGGTATCTTCTCATTTATGTATTGAACCTTTACATTGAAATCAGCATTTATATAAGAGCAGCGTGAAATATTTACAAAGCGGGACAAACAATTGAAATATCGCAGCACCCGTGCCGGTAATGATCCGGTTTCATCTGGAATCGAATTGCGAAAATTAATTTTGAACTGCACTGTATTTGAATAATGAATAAATAATATTGAATCGCATATAAGTCGCTTTAGTTCGGCATTGTTACGCTTTTGTGATGGGAATTGGCTTTAGTGCACGATTATTAAACATATATTATTAGGAAAGGAAGAAATACAGGGACTTATAGATTTATACGGTTTAATAAAACCCCGACCTTATTTGGGATCATCCAATAATTACTAAATAACAATAACTGTTTGTCGTTATTAGAGGTCAAATTGTCGACTAATCTCTAATGTGGTAATGTGGCAGCAGTAATCATACAAACTAAAAGCTTCGTTTGTTTTTTTTTTACAAACCAAGCGTCCACCGCGGCATAGACACCAAATACAAGGCGCCTAAATACTTTTTTTTACTGTCAAACGAATTGTTCTCCTTACAACGGCCAAACAGGGAAAGGGAGAAGCTCGGCTCTGCGGGTGGAAGGATCATCAATAATTGTCAAGCCATTAGCGTTCGATTTGATCTTATCTGAGTATGTAGTCGAAGGTGGCATGGGAGGTAAGCCTATAATAATAATATTGTAGTACTAGTATGTACTAATTTATCTGCGTTATATCAATTTGCACCGCCAAACTCTCACACTCCATAATTCTCTTCCCATCCAAATGTTGACTGGAATAGATCGCTGTTAGCGATAAGTCCACCCATATTTTAATTTTAGATCTGTTACTGTTACTGTGGTTAATTTCTTAAGACTGGTAAATAATAAAGAATTTTGATTTGATTTGATAAAATCTCGAGTCTTAATATGACTATTAATCAAGTTTAAATAAATTCAATCTAATTCTCGTCGTGAATTCTTTTTTTTTTTTGTCCAGTTCCCTCGCGATAAAATCCAAATGCAAACAAAAGAGGCCGACACGAACTGAACCTCTACTTACGAATTTTTTCCGCGTGCCGTCACGGTAAACGAATATAGCCTTAAGATGTCTCCAAATAAAGTAAAAATGATCGTGTTACTCTAACAACGGTAAAAACTTCTAGCCCGAGGGACGCGAGTTGACAGTCTGTATTGTTTTATGTACCGGCCTGTTATGATGTATTTACTATTTATATCGTACGATACGATAATTAAATACGCTGAACGTACCGTGGCCGCGTGGCTAATCTTGATATTGGTGACGATTCTGTCATCTCATACCTAAACCTAATTTTAGTTTCAATCTCTTTCTAAATGAGTACATGAGAAAGAGATGGAATATATTTTAGATCTGTCAAATGAATCCACTTGCTTGTGTCTAGTTCAAATTTAACGGCAATTAATTTAGTGGCGACTAATTTATCAAGGATGGAAGATATTTGACAGCTCCAAAACTAAATGTAGAACTGTCAAACATCTTTTTGTCATGTTTTTTATTGGAAAGAGAGAGAGCGAAACTAAAATTAGATTTAGGTATGAAACGACACTGTGCTATTGATAACGAGACGAGCCGGTCATTTGCCTGGTGGTAAGTAGAGCACCGACCCATAACAATTGCAGTGCCACCCAGAACTTTGAAACACAAAGGCCTGCGCGGCACTGCAGTGCGCTCGTTAACCTTAGACACTAGGTTCTTAATCGGTGACACAACGGCATGCAATTTAAAGCTTTTAACTTTTTATTGATAGGAGTTATGTTTTAGTTTATAGTTTTTATTCTGTATAATATATTAAATAAAATCGTTTATTTATTGGGTGAAACTTTCAACTAAAATTTCGAGATGGGCCTCTCTCTCGGACACGTCTATGGAATAGCATCCATTACTTCAGTTTTAGAAAACATTGGTGTGCAAGAATCGCACACAAAGTCGTATCGTATGCTATAAACGTGTTTCTAAGGTCGCCTACGACATATTCATGAAGACTTTTTTGACAAAACTTTGCCCAAAGTTATAAAAGAAAAGTTTCAGACACACTTAAAGCGTTAGATAGAGTGGGTCCTTTAACGAAAGCATCATAAAGTTAAGTGCCCAAATAAGTGTAAAGTGTAAGACGCTTCTGTATAATGTTCTTTTTGGTCTAAGTTAGAATATGATTACGAAGCTTACGTACTTTAGTTATTGAAAGTCTAGACCAGATAGGGTGCTACTAATCAGTTTATTTTTATGTTATTTGGTAACGAGACGAGCTGGTCGTTTGCCTGATGGTAAGCATAACGCCGACCCATAACAATTGCAGTGCCACCCAGAACTTTGAAACACAAAGGCAACCGCAGCACTGCAGTGCGCTCATTACCCTGAGACATTAGGTATTAAATCTCATCAGCCCAGTAATTTCACTGGATACTCTGCCCATCAAACTGGAACACAGTAATGCTTGCACACTACTGCTTGGCGGTAGACTTCAAGAGCAATTCACGAGTTTTGTTATAACATTTTTTAAAACATCAACCGGTCTTGCCACAAAAAATTAAACACACTTTAAACACGTGTTAAACAGCGTCTAACTTTTAAAAATAACTTAGTCGCGTGTTTAAATATTAACAACCACAAATCTTGATTTAATGTATTGTCTAATCGATGTCTAACTCCACCATATTGTGACCTTTCTAATCATTTTAGATGTTTATCTTTAGACACTGTCTACCTAAACAGGCGTCTTAACATTGTTTTTGTGGTAACACGGTATGTATTTCTATTGGATTTTTTCCTCCCACCTCAGTTTCCGAATCATATTGGAAACGAACTTTAGAGGCTTGTAAAAGTTTTCAAAATTAAAAAAGAGTTGGGTTTAATTTTCCCTGGTTAAACAAATACTTTGATTTGTTTTACCTCGTTTTTAAATCTATTAAGAATTTCGATTAGGTTTTTAGACATTTGATTACTTTCTCTCCTGATTGTAAGTGACAAGTGATAGATGGTTGACAGTTTTGCCTCACTAACCAACGCCATAGATTTAAATTCAAATTGAATCATATGACTGGTCGGCGATCGGATCAGCGGCGCAAGTACCGAAGTCGGTTCGACAAATTGGTCGAATCGAAAAAACTGATAAATGTATCGAATGTTGCGAGTACCGAAGTCTGATCGTAGAGTATTGTAGTATAGCTCTATATTCTCTTTGGACTCGACCTAGCTTTTCGATAACTTTTGACGATTGTAACGAGGCTCGATAAATTATATAAAAAATCGATCGAAACCCACTTTATAAAAAGAAAGAAAGAAAGAAAGAAAGAAAGAAAGAAAGAAAGAAAGAAAGAAAGAAAGACAGAAAGAAAGAAAGAAAGAAAGAAAGAAAGAAAGAAAGAAAGAAAGAAAGCAAGAAAGAAAGAAAGAAAGAAAGAAAGAAAATACATTTATTTGTAGCCATTGCCCAAAATATAGGTAGGTACATACATTTTAAAGCTAAAATAAGACATGAAAAGATTGGGCAGTTGACTACAAAATGGACACAGCTCAGCATAAAGCGCCACCGAAGTAGCGCGCTGGTTTTCAGCTGTGGCCCATTTTGCCATTTTCGATTTGAACTGTCAATTTTATCGATCGAAAAGATCCGCACTTGCGCTGGAGACCGTGCATACCATGCTATTGTTGAATCCCGAATAATTATAACTCAATGTAGGATTCAAGCTATTCACGCACAAAAGGAACCTACAGAAGGCGGCTGACGAGACACTAATACAATCATGCATTCGACGCCATCATCATTGGGACCAAGCAATACGGTATCTTCAATGATTTTACTCAAAAAATCATTATCATTATCAGCCTCGTACGCTCCCACTGCTGGCATACCGCCCCTTCGCTCAGAGAGAGAGGTAGGTACGGGCCATAATCCACCACGCGGGCCCAGTGCGGCTTGGTGGATGTCACATGTCCTCGAATTTTGTGGTTCTTGAACATGCGGGTTTCTTGTCGATGTTTTTCTTCATCGTTTTAGAGCGAGTGTCAATAATCCGCACATAACTTGATATAAGTCATTGGTGCGGGCCGAGTCGAGATTCGAACTATGGTGCGTTGGATTGAAAGTCGCACTAGTTCCCGCTCGGCTACACTCGCAAAATATATAACGTCTTAATTTAATAATCACAGTCCCAAATTCTAAAGCGTTCTTCGATTTAATATCCAAAGTTGTACAAAGAAATCGTCTAAAACTCTTCATCCCGAAGCTAACAACAGGACCTTAATAATTATAAATCAGGAAAGTCGAAGAAAACTGTAGGGCGACAGAATTGTAAAGAATTCAACAATGCTCGTTCGAAACTTGGGGAATTTGTCTTCTTTCAATTGCGATGTCAGAGCCAAGTTTGCTCGTAGCATTAATTGCCTATTGTCGAACTTATTGTGATGTGAGGAAGGGTTTAGAGCAGGACGCGTGATTATTAAAACCCTTTCAATTTTATTTCGAAGAAAAACAATATTGAAAGCTGTAACGACTAACGCGCGAAAAATCGAGCCACGCGCAGTTCGTGCGGCGTCGGAAACGTTCGCGCATCTTCGGGGGCGACGGCCACCCGCCTACGCAAGGGGAAACCATTGTTTTACTTTTAGAAAGCGCAGCATTCGCCAGAAAACAGCTCTGTGTCTTCATATCTTCCGATTGTATTTTTTTCTAATGTTGTGTAATCTAGAATAAACGTTTACCTACATTATAAAGGTTATTTTCTAACGTTTTGGGCAGTGAATTACATCAAGGAATTCAGAGATTAGAAGGCAAGTGCTCGCATCGGGGTCTATACTAAAAAAAGCCTGTGAACACAGCTGCTGGATTTTTATTGTGCTCTGACGCTGCTGAATTTTTATTGTGCTGTGGCCCTGCCCGATTTTTGTAACTTGATCGAAAGGTTGAGGTAAATAAAAATGACGCATCGATAGACTATAAATAACATTAAAACAATTATATTGTTTAATGTCCATTTAAAAAAAATGTGATTTATTTATAAGTGCAGTATATATACTTTCATGCGCATTTAGTGAAAAGCGATTTGACATTACAAAGAGACACTTAAATTTTATTTATTTATATAGAGTATAAATAAAATCTGATATCCGAGATTATTTTTGTAGCTCCACAGTTAGTCTCAAGATACAGGCCTAATCCTTAGTTTGGGGCTCACTGTAAACACTATATTAAATTATCTTTATCTTATTTTTATTTCTGTTCTAAATTTCTTGTTCACTTCTAAAACATTTAGCGGTCTATATCCAGCCGTTTGAAAAATTAATTCACAAGTTCAATACCAAATTACGAACTTCCAACTCAAGAGTTGTACAAAATTAACGGCGTAACTAGTTATAGGTATACCTCCTCGTGTTTGAGTTGTTATAGATGTGAGGACACTGGACGATTTAATTACGGTATCAATTGTTGTTTTGGGAGAGTATGTTTGTGAGTAGTATGATTGCAATTCATCATCATCATTATCAGCTGGAACACGTCCACTGCTGAACATAGACCTCCCCCATAGAAAGTTGACTGCAATTGCGAAATGCTAAACTTTAGTCTGCTTCAATCAGGAATCAGATGTTGACAAACTGATAAACCAGAATACAGTAAATAATGGTTGCACATTACTTCATAGCAGACTACCTACACGAACAATGCTGTGGTATCCGCCCAGGTGACACTCATAGGAGAGTTATTCTTGGTACGGTTAAAAATTTTTGTACGTTTGACTTAACATGGCAGACTTGATTTAGGCGCTCTCTTGCAACTTGAGTAGCAGAGTATTCAACACCAGAGAAAAACAATATGAAAATATGGTCCTCATTGCACGGCCCCACAGATCTCTTCACGGCCCTATTTCTGTGACTAAGCGTGCCATAATTCTTGGGTAAGTCGTGAGTACGAAGGACAAAACCATCGGTTATGGCTACTTATACGGCATGGAAACCAAACATCAATATTATGGTAATTCGGCCGATCCGAAGCAAAGCTAAGTCATGCGAGGGATGGGAAAAAAGACGAGTGTAGGGATGGAAATAGAGACTATTTAGTACTTTTGTGCAAGTCTCTGGTCTCGTCATTTTACGTTTGATAAGTTTAACTGGCAGTTTGTCATATGTTTTTTTTTACAAATAAAGTTACATTGATGCATTTAAGTAACGGACTAATCTATACAAATAAATAAAATTGAAGTGTCTGTTTGTATTATCAAAATAACAGCTTCTTACTAAATGGATATGAAAGTATATACGGAACGTATAACAAACCAACCATTTTTTTAATTTTTGTCTGTCTGTCTGTTAGTTCCGAGTAATATCTGAAATGGCTGTGAAACGGCTGGACAGATTTTGACGGGACTTTCACTGGCAGATAGCTGATGTTACAAGGAGTAACTTAGGTACTTAGCTACTTTTATTTTCGAAAATGAATTAGGGTTCCGCGCAAAAAAATAAAACCCATGAAATCCAATATCTCCGCGCGGGTGAAACCGCGGGCAGCAGCTAGTTTAATCAAATATCTTGAGATTACTTTTTTAATACTTGAAATACTTTAATACGTTGAAGAGAAATAGGGAAATATCGTTGGCCTCATATTTCTGAGCTGCTACAGCGCGGCGCCTATCGGACTTCAGTGGTGGCGCGGTCTCTACTAGTGATCTTGCAAAGATTCCGAGTCCTTCATCCATCCCATCTCTACTCCCCATAAACTTGCACCGTAAAAGCGTTCTCATGTTCCCATAGTATTTTATTGCGCACAATTGGTAGGCCATTGTGGGTTTTATATATAATTTTATACGCTGAGGTAATTGACGGTAGAGTTTTGCGCTCGTAAAGCGATTTTTGACGATCGTTGACGTGCCACGATTTGGAATTTTTGATTTAAATAATTATATCTGGTAAAGAGATTAGCGTACTTTACTCTTAATAATTTTTTGATGTTTTTGAAAATATAGACGGCTCCGTAGCTAAGTTGTTAGTAACCCTGCCTGCAAAGCGAGGGGTCCCGGGTTCGATTCCCGGCGGGGGCAGATTTTGTGTAAGCACAAAGTTTGTTCTCGGGTCTTGGATGTTTGTGATGTGTATCTGTGTGTGTCCATGCCACCTGCGACACAGGGAATCCTAGTGCGGGGGTAGGAGTGTAAGCGTTTATTTAAAAAAAAATATTTAAATATTACTTTGAACTAGAACTTGGAAAAAGAATGGCCTGCGCGTCAACCTACAGATCGGCAACCAACATTGCTACCAATGAGCCATCGCTTTGAGCGACGCAATTTGCGCAACTTAGTTGCTAAATAAAAAGTTTGTCCTACAAATAGCAAGTAGGATGCAAAACATGTCTGCGAATCTCATCATCTCTCGCGAGGAAAAATCTGCGAACACAAAGAAAGAGACCCCGAGGCGACGTAGACAATTTGTAGAGATGTTTCCTTTGATGCAAGCACTTCGGTGGCGAAAAACAACTGGAGACAATTCTGTAGTCGTTTTGTTCTTACGATAAAACATATCTAAAACTTTCTGAGCGTTAAAAACACTGTATGTTAATCTCCGCATATTCAATGACGTGTATAAGCGTGTTTTGGATCCATATGTCAAAATGGTAACCATTTGACATTACATACTTAATTAATTTTAATTTATTTGCGTGAGATAATCTATATCTATGCAAATAAATAAAATTGAAGTGTCTGTGTGTAATATCAAAATAACAGTTTTTACTAAATGCGTATGAAAGTAGTATAAGGTACCTACATTAAGCAAAATTTTCGTCTGCCCGTCTGTCTGTTTGTTCCGGGCAATCTCCGAAACGGCTGGGCCAATTTTGACGGGATTTTCACTTTCGCCTAGGCAACTCCTAAATGTTTAGGCATCCGATTTAGGCATTCCTTATTTTTGGTGAAAACGGGCATTATTATAGCCTAAGGCGCAGTAATGAAGAAGTGAAAAGTCTGTGAAGGAAAACGTTATTCAACCCATAGCATGGTGATAGGTATTTTTAGTAAACGCATTTTACCTCTCATATACATTTCTAACTAACTAACTATAAGTCCTGAACTTGAAAATCAGCCAGCGTGTTTTGAGATACACTTCTAGGTTCTAGCTCTTAAGATCTTGTGATAGTGCTCAAGCGCTAGCAACAAAATAGATGTAGGACAAAAAAATAGATGTTCAACCAACTCCAAACTAGACAAACACTAGTAGATGAAAAAATTACTCATTCAAATAACATCAACAATTAACGTCAGGGATATTCAGTCCCTGACGTTGTTGAAGTTCATCGTGCGAGCAAAATTACTTAAAAGGTATTTAGTTCTTCAGAAAATAGGACACGTGAATGATTAGGGCGCGTTTACACGTGCGACGTGACGCTAATCCGGCCATCCGTCTTGATCGCGCGCCGCGGAGCCTGAAAAATGACGGCAGTGTGACCCCACCCTTCCTGGGTATCACGTTTTGTCATGGCTTGTTGCTCTACATTGTTTTATTTCATTTTTCTTTTTTTTTTAATACTAGAGGTGATCTATGTTGAAATATGTATGTCGAAATTCGACTCGGCCCGCACCAATGACTTACCTACATCAAGTTATGTGCGGATTATTGACACTCGCTCTAAAACGGTGAAGGAAAACATCGCGAGGAAACCGGCATGTTCGGCAAAATTCGAGGACATGACATCCACCAAGCCGCACTGGGCCCCCGTGGTGGATTATGGCCCATACCTTCTTGTTAGTGGGAGGACTAACTCTTCTGCGAATGTCCGTCTGGGTTGTTACCACCGCTGTGCAAGCATTAATGTGTTCCGGTTTGATGAGCAGAGTATCCAGTGAAATTACTGGGCTTATGAGACTTAATACCTAATGTCTAAGGGTAACGAGCGCAATGCAGTGCCACGCAGGCCTTTGTGTTTCAAAGTTCTGAGTGGCACTGCAATTGTTATAGGCCGGCGTTATGCTTACCATCAGGCAAACGACCAGCTCGTCACGTTACCAAACAGCATAAAAAAAACTGTCTCTCTGAGAGAAAGCCGGTATCCCAGCAGTGGGAGTGTAAGAGGCTGATAATGACACTTTATAAGATAAACCGAATATAAGAAGACATTAAAATAAGGAACAATTTTGGTCTAAATTTAAACGCGTTCGTTTTTATTTTATTTATTTATCTTCTAAGCTGGCAAGCTCTAATGCACTAAAAACATAATACGCCATTATTTTCCAGTTCCTACCAATTCATTCACCATCTCGCAAAACGTAACAAAAATGCATTTTCCACCGTGCCAACGCCTGAAGATGAGGCGTGCCTTTCATTCCTAGCCGCGTGTCCCAAATACCTAGTATACGTACGAATAAGAAGTCGTATAGGATGTCCTCGTTCCTAAGGGTTGCTTGTATGTATAAGCAGTATGGACAAATTATGAGCTGAGATGTACGTACAAATACTCAATTCGTTATAATTTTTAAGTTTAAGATTTAGGTACACGTAATAAAAATACGTAGCCTAAGTTACTTATAACAACAGCTACCTACCACTTTCAAAATCGCTCAAGCTGTTTTGGAGATTAGCCGGAACAAACAGACAGAAAGACTGAAAAATTAAACAAAAAACATTTTTTTTTAATTTTGAATAAATATCATAGATTAAAAAGCTAAAACGACCAATCACCATTCACCAATTTAAAAACAGTCACGTGACATCTCACAAGCTAATGTCATTCGCATACGTTGTATAGGCGTTAGTGTGTGCGGAAAAAGAAGCATGTGGCTTTTGTCTAGAAGGCCAGCAGGCCGCATCGACACCGACTGCTTGCGACCCATCGAAATCTCGATTTCGCGACCCTTGTGCACCTGCACTGGCAACGACCAAATCTCTTTTTTACACGTATCTACATCTACTACGCTTGCGTTGTACCTCTATTATATAATTATAATGATCATAACACTCAATAACACTTTCGCTCGACATCCAGTGGGCAAGATAAATTAAATAAGTCACATCATTTCTCTTGATCATAGCTTTTCCATATTGTGAGTCGGATTTAGTCTACGTCTATTAACTTGTCCTTCATAGTAGAAAAACTGCAATCCGTCAGTCGATGCTTTGACGTTCGACGAGTAAAGCCCCAGTTGTGATCAATGTATAATTTGTCAGAGTATCCATACTGTATGTATGTTGACCAAGGACTTACATTAGCGGTGCATTGCTTGGCGGGCTGCGGAGAACATAAAGGGGGAAAAAGAAAAAAGAAATGACTGATGCGAGCAAAGAAGACCACTAAGTATAAAAACTATGTACCTAGTAGAATATTTACCAAGAGTTCTAGCTCTTTTTCTTGATTGAACTCGGTAGGACTAACTCTTCTGTGAGCGTCCGTGGTGTTGGTATCACCGTTTTGCTCGTAAAGTCTGCCACCAATTTACAAGCATTACTTCGTTGCGGTTTTATGAGCAAAGTAGCCAGAGAAATTACTGGGCCTAAGCCCAGTAATTTTTATCAGGTACCTATTGAAGTCTGGTGCGTAATATTGAAATTCTCAAAAGTTTCCGCTCGGTAAAACTAAATATCAAGTATATTCTAAACTAAAATTTTACGACGACTCCGGAAATATGCTGTATTGTTCTCGCCGCAAATTATAAAGGAATATCCGCAGGGAAATGCGGTTGCACTGGTATTCAGGACGTATTCACGTCTGCTGGAAACTCCTGGGAATTAACTTTGCTGAATAGCTGAGCCTTTCACTAGGAACACTTGATATTAATGCTTACTATTTACTGTTAACGCTAACTACATACTAGTTAGTTTTCAAATGAGGCTTTTCTGCTACTTACTATATAATAATAATAATAATTAGATCGGTCCCAACGCCGGGCAGTGCTAGTTGACATCACCGTTCCCCATGACGAGAACCTCGTGAAAGCCGAGAAGGACAAGCTCAGCAAGTACCTTGACTTGGCTCACGAGGTTACCGCCATGTGGAATGTTGATTCAACGATCATTGTACCGATAGTTGTTTCGGCGAACGGCCTTGTAGCGAAGAGCCTCGACCAACATCTCAAGAGGCTCTCGCTAGACGGTTGGATCAAGGGTCATATGCAGAAGGCAGTGCTCCTTGACACGGCACGTATTGTCAGGAGGTTCCTCACTCTGCAGCCCTAACCACCGGTAGCTTGGGCCCTGCTCCGCTGCCGGCGGCACTCTAGGTTTAGGTTTTTTGTAATATTTTGTGTTTTTATAGAAATATTGTAAAAAACTTAGACTTAAGATTGTAAATAAATACAGTGAATAATAATAATATCTATCGATTTCAACGCAGCGAATAAATTGTGCGCTACATTGTTTAAACTCAAACTAAGTTATATTTTTCTATAACATTTTCTGAGAAAACATCTCATGAATTTTATAAATAGTGCGGTAAACATGCCTCCCTGTATGCTGCTCGATTCTGCTTACGTAGACTACTCATGGCGTTTAGGAAAAGGGCTATGTTAGCTATGCGCTAAGTACGTAGTAAGATTGATTTTGTGTTTGATGTGCATTTTTGCTACGATCGTGTTACGTGTATATCCTAAATTTAGGATTTTTCGTTCACGTTCTTTTGCTATGTTATATTTGATTAAAAATTTGTCGAATCGAAAAAACCGATAAATTTATCGAATGTTGCGAGTACCGAAGTCTGATCGTAAAGTATTGTAGTAGCTCTATATTCTCTTTGGATTCGACCTAGCTATTCGATAACTTTTGTCGACTGTATCGAGGTTCGATATATTACATAAAAAGTCGATAAAACCCATTTTATCGATTTTAACTGTCAATTTTATCGAATTTTATCGATCAAAAAGATCCGTACTTGTGCCGCTGCACGCTGATCTGACACCTACATACAGGCAGCCCTGACGAGCCCCAGTGAACTATTGGACGATAATTTGTATGTGTACCTTTTATGTCTGAGTACATATTACCTATAAATATGTATACCTTAATTTGCTCCTGTTGCATGTGCAGCAGGTTCGCGCTCTAAACATGGCGTTGTCAGTCTAAAGGATTACCTGTCAAGATAATCCTACAAAGCATAATTTTTTCTTCCAACCCCATTAGTCATAACAATAATAATTACACTACAAGGTAAGAAGCTTATCAGGTCATTCTACTAATGATAGCATGCCCAAAACAATAGTAAGTAGTGCCATAAAAAACTTTGAAACACAAAGGCCTTCGCGGCACTGCAGTGTGCTCGTTACCCTAAGACTTTCAGATCCCTATTAAGTCTTATATTAAGCCAAATTTCTTTGACTACGTCTTTGGCCTAAAAGAAACATATAAATACATACATACTTCTGCTTGGCAGTAGACTACATGAGCGAAGCAGAAGGGTAAGTCGTACCACATCGCAATACCGTCTACGACACGTAAGTCCAAGCCACAGATCATAGAAACAAGGAGATATGGTAAGGCGTACGTAGCGGGTGCGAAAGCATCAGGCCCGAATCAGGCCAGATACATTTAATCGAATTCACTTTGCAGACGGCCTTACTGTCCCATTTTATACTGCGACACTGTCCACATACCGTGAAATAAATACAATACTCAGGGCCCCAAGGACCGTAAACAATGAAAATGTTGCATTTCACAGTAGGTGCCTGTTTATTTTCTAACTCGCTTTAAAACAAATAATTGCTTTGTGGATAACGGAGATAATAATGTAACGGGATGTTGATATTTCTTTGTTGTTTTTGCGAATTTGAAGCACATATTATTTAGGTACTTGTTTAACTTGCAAACGTTCACGAAGCTTTTGTTTGCTACTGTTTGCTTTGATTTTCAGCTCAGAGCAGTCTACTAGTACTATTATTACAAAGAGGTAAAGTTTGTTTGATTGGTTTATTTTTGTTAATCTCTGAAACCAATGGATAGATTATCCCTGTGTGCTATAGTGTACTTTCGCACTCGTGCGAAGCCGCGAGCAGAAGCTAGTAAAGAATAAAGAGCTTATTATCTCATCTCTTTGAAAAAATAGGAATTCTGACTGGTATCATTGGAGCTAATCTGATGTTAGAGCGAGGAGGTGAGGAGCTCTTCAATGCCTACAAGCAAACCCGTTGAGTTTGGGCTCATATAATTATGATTGTTTTGACGAGTCCAATAGTTTGCACCTGGTGTCGAGGGTCTGATGATGTAACCAGCAGGCAGCTTGTCTTTTAATTCATTTAAACTACATGTGATTATTTAAATGCGATTTTTATTTCTTATTGCTTAGTAACCAGGAAGTACTTTGGCTTCTCTTCAGTAGTGTAACGTAACTGTACTGGGTGTTTCTATGAAAGTGTAAAGTTAGTGTTCAAGAATAGACCGTCCAAGACATCTGTCGAAGTTTGGAGCATTGTGACTGTCTGCAGTGTAGAGAGAGTTCCGTTTACTTCATTAGTATGTATCGACTAGTTTGCTAGCTGCACCTATATTTAGAAGGCTTTAAGACTTTGCTAAACCAAGAGGTCTTTCTTAAAGTGGTTGTTCTGTATTCATGTCAAACATCATAGGTTTTCTGTAGCAAGTATAGTGAACACTGTGAATGACGTATGAATCTGCGAATGAATGAACTACTTCCGTCTTCCAATAAAAAAAATAATATTTTTTCTCTCTCTCGCTTCTCGTCGCTTGGAACGTGTGCCCGGCCATCATGGCGTTCTAAGTTATTTCTCGTTTTCGTGGTAAAGTCCTATCTTTACCGTACCTAGTGCCACTTGTCGAGGGCTTCACCCTACCTGTCGATCAAACTATCGAAAATTATCGTAATTCGCCATCATATCAGTGTATTAGAAATTGTGCAAATCTCCACGCCATCCGCCGGTCAGGTAAACCCCCTAGCTAAACTGAGGTAAGTCGATGAACCAAGGTGAGGTAAAAGGGTCCCATACCGGCTTAAACCACCCCAAGGAAAGGATTGGTGAGTTCTGCACAATATAATTTACCCTTTTCGGATTTTTCGTTATCGTCGTCAAAAATACAGTCCACTCTTAACTTTCTCGGTATAAGAACATCCATTATCACACATTAAATATTTTGGTCCGTCGAACCGGATTTCTTAAACAGTCCGTATTTTTCGTATTAATTTGTGATTTATTTGTGTAAAATATCCCATTTTAGGGTTATTTTTATTTATTTCGTGGGTACTATTTTAGCCATCTACCCATCAGTAAAATATCGAGTCATCCATTTTAATTTAATAATTCACGTTTCACGTTCACTTCGTAGGTAGTTCGTTCGTTCTTGTTTATGCGTTCGTTCTTAGTGTTCATTTGTTGTTTATGTTATCTGTGATTCAGTGTCCATTTGTTGTTTATGTTATCTGTGATTCAGTGTTCAATTTGTTGTTTATGTTATCTGTGATTGCGTTATATCAGCTCTGGTAGAAGTTGTCGTTCACGTTCATTCGTTCCGTTCTCGTAAACATTTATTATTTTGCAAACAAATAAGCTTATTTTGTCGTTTTCGAAAGTTTTTCTTTGCAAATAATATTAGTTTTGTTCGTAAATATTCGCAATGACGAGTGACAGTGAGACGACGGTGGCAGCCAGTCCTGATATGAACAGAATTGCGCGTGAATACGCGGTAGCACGAGCAGAATATTTCGCCGGTTGTGATACAATAACATTAACTTTAGAAGATATCCGCCAACTGGAAAGCCAGTTTCATGAAGCTCAAATGAAAGTGTTAGCCCGTATACATCCATTGTCGCGAAGTGACGAGATGTCAGTAACTTTTGCGTTTGAAGAAGTTGTCGGCAAACTCAAAAAACAACTTCAAGACAGGGATATTAAACCTGTTAGTGTAACAACAAAATTGGACTCCATACAGGCCCGCTTACCTAAAGTAGATATTAAAAAATTTGATGGGACTATGGAACAGTGGGTGTCCTTTATTGGACTTTTCAATTCTTTAATACACGAACGAAATATAAGTAACGTGGAAAAATTGCATTATTTATTGTCGAGTGTGGAAGGTAAGGCATATGATTTAATTAAAAATTTTCCCCTTACAGAAGCAAACTATATAGATGCATATCAGCTGTTGCATAAACATTATGATAAGAAAAGGCAAATTGCTACTCACTATTATGAAAAATTAATTAATTTTGAGCCAATTAAAACCAAATCTGCTTTTGAGCTTGAGAGATTACATAGAACATTCTCAGAAAATTTATCGGTATTGGAAAAGTATTCCCTTCCAGATAAGAACTTTATGCTATTCCATTTATTGTGGTCAAAGTTAGATAAAGGTTCCCGTGAAGCTTTCCAATTAGATTTCAAGAGTGATGAAATTCCTGCATATACTCAAGTGCAGACTTTTATTGAACAACAGTATAGAGCCTTAGAAATGTCTAATGTTATGGTGACTAAACCTGTTGTAGCTAAAGGTTATCAAAATAAACCTGGTAGTCAGACAAAACCCAAGGCATCATTAGTTGTTTCAACTTCTACATGTATTTTTTGTTCTCGCCAGCATCACAATCTCACAGCCTGCGAGGGATTTTTAAAATTAGACCCTGTGTCCCGATTTAAATTTGTTAAAGAAAAGGGGCTTTGCATTCTGTGCTTCTCGAACACTCATCGAGTGAAAAATTGTCGTTCTTCGGTTCGTTGCAGTACATGTAACTTTTCGCATAACACTCTACTGCATTTTGAAAAATCGGCACAGACAACATCCCCTCAGACATGTGATGCAATTGTTGATAGCAATAAAAATATTGTTTTAACTTCAGTAACTGACAGTAATACTGTGCTCTTTTCGACTGCTAGGGTTTTGGTTCGTGATAGCTCTGGTAACTTCCAGCCAGTAAGAGCCTTGTTGGATTCCGCAAGTGCCTGCAATTTTATTTCCCAACATTGTGCTACCCGTTTAGGTCTTAAGATAAATGAAAATTACCAGGTCGTAAGCGGCATTGGCCACTCAAATACTGATCCTATTGGCTCACTGTCATGTGAAATGAAGTCAACCAACAGTAACTTATCGCACACTTTTCGATTTAATGCTCTCGTTTTACCATCGATTTGTGCAGACCAACCCTCTCGTTGTATTGATTCATTGGATTGGTCTCACATAAAAAACCTGGTTCTTGCTGATCCTGATTTCGCCCTACCAGGCCCGGTTGATATGTTGCTTGATGCAAATATTTTCGTTTCGTGTTTGTTACCTGGGATCAAGCACGGTCGTCCAGGGCAACCTGTTGCATTAAACACCCAGCTGGGCTGGATATTGATGGGTGCTTGTGATGGAAGCGGTCCATCACATACTTCTCGTTGTCGCAGTGGTACTTCACCAAGTTGTCTGTTTGTATCCAATATTAGTTTGGATAATTCCCTCAAAAAATTTTGGGAAATTGAAGAAGTCACTGCGAAAAGAAAGTTTGTCTCGAAAGAAGATGAACTTTGTGAAAAATATTTCGTCGAAAATCATTATCGAACTAAAGAAGGTAGGTTTGTCGTGTCGTTACCCTTTGGTGAGTCGTTTGATAAACCAACGTTCAGCAACACTCGTGAGGTTGCTCTACGGAGATTATCGTCTGTCGAGCGTCGGTTTCAAGTTAATCCCGACTATAAACAGGCTATTCGTACAATGGCTCAACTCTCTGTGGAAGCCGCTGAAGAATACCCAGCCGCTTCTACCGTGTTGGCTAGAGACCTTTATGTCGAAGACGTCGCCTTGGAATGGTCTCGTTATAAAAACCAGTTATCATCGTTATCGTCAATTTCGATTCCTCGTAGGGTTGTAAAACCGTTTGCCGTGTTACAACTTCATGGTTTTTGCGATGCATCAGAGCGTGGTTACTGCGCCGTTATATATTTTCGTGTCGTCGACGCAGATGGTGCCTGCTCTGTTCACTTTTGTTGCGCAAAGACCAAAGTGGCCCCTCTTCGCAAGCTCTCCATTCCGAGAATGGAACTCCAAGCAGCTGTATTACTAGCTGACTTGATTAAATCTGTCGTTCAAACATTGGAATCATTTTATCGTTTTGCTAATATTTTCGCATGGTCCGACTCTACCGTAGCTCTATCGTGGATAAAGTCGTGTCCATCCAAATGGAAGACCTTCGTAGCCAATCGCGTGAGTCATATCCAAGACATTGTGTCTCCCGAGTGCTGGGGACACACTAGCACCTTGTCGATGCCTGCAGATGTCGGTTCTCGGGGTATGCTCCCTACTGACTTCGCGCAGTGTGAGCTGTGGTGGTGCGGTCCATCATGGCTTGCAGAGTCTGAAGACTATTGGCATCACTCGTTTACTGCTTCCTCAACCCCTGTTGACCCAAGTGTCCAGGAGGAGCAGCGCATAGTTACCCTTCTAACTAATGTCGATGTTGACATTGTCGACCACCTTATTCATAAACACTCATCGCTTTCGACCTTAAAAAGGGTACTCTCGTATTGTTTTCAATTTTATCATAATGCTAAATTCCCGTCGAAAAAGGTTTTAGGTCCCTTGGAGGGGACGGAGATTCGTGATAGTTTCATGTGCTTGATAAAACATGCACAAAGGACTTCTTTCGCTTCGGAAATTGATAAACTGAAGAATGGCTCTCCCAATTTGCTTCCGAAAACCTTGCGCAAACTCTCCCCGTTCCTCGATGAAGCGGGTTTCTTCAGGGTGGGCGGTCGCCTAGCTCATGCTAAGGTCAACTTCAACGTGAAGCATCCACTGCTTTTATCGCGTGATCATCGATTGACTTCGTTGATCATTCAGGATTACCATGACCGATTCATGCATCCTGGTGCTCAGACCCTTCAGAATTTACTTGCGCAGGATTTCTGGATTCTTTCGCCAAAGCGAGCCATTCGCGCTATCGTGTCCCGTTGTGTCAAGTGTTTCAGAGCGAATCCTCGACCTGTTTCCGCCCCTCTTATGGGAAATTTACCCCCCTTTCGTGTGAATCCTACTAAACCGTTTTCATGCTCTGTCGTTGATTACGGTGGACCTTTCGACATAGCCTTAGGTCGTGGCCGAGGTGTCAGAACCTATAAGGGATATATCTGTGTTTTCGTCTGTACGTGCACGAAAGCAGTGCACATTGAATTAGCTTCGGAATTATCGTCGGACGCCTTTTTGGCGGCCTTGAAGCGGTTCATCGTACGCCGTGGTCGGTGCAGTAAAATCGTATCCGACCAGGGTCGAAACTTCATCGGTGCCAGCAATTACTTGAATGCTGTCATGCAAAAGGCTGCTTCTTCACAGGAGATACAATTCTCGTTTAGCCCTCCTGGAAGTCCCCATTTTAATGGGCTGGCGGAAGCCGGAATCAAGGCGGTAAAAACGCATTTGACCCGTGTTATCGGGGCTCAGCGTCTTACGTTTGAAGAGTTTTACACTGTTCTCTCCCAAGTCGAAGCAATGCTCAATTCTCGTCCACTCACCCCTCTTAGTTGCGATGTTAATGATTTCTCGGCTTTAACACCAGGCCATTTCCTTACCATGGAACCTTTGTCGGGCTTGCCAGAAGAATAAAAGAAATAAAATTGCGGATCAGCATGTCAGTATCCTTCATAGATGGCAACTGATCCAAAAAATGCACCAAGATTTCTGGACTAGGTGGCAGAGCGAATACATTCACACCTTGCAGCAACGCGCTAAGTGGAATAAAACCCATGACAATCTTGCTGTGGGTACTCTAGTGCTTATTGTCAACGAGCAGACAAGCTCTCTTAACTGGAATTTGGGAAGAATTGTGGCTCTACATCCTGGAGCAGATGGTATTTGCAGGGTTGTTACTGTACGAACTGCTTGTGGTGAGTACAAACGCCCTGTCGTTAAGCTCTGTCCTTTGCCTATCGCACTTGACAGTAATTAAATTGTAATTTTCTCGTTCTCGTTAAATTTAAACCCTTTATCGTAAATTTTAAAATTTAATTTGTCGTTTTCGTTCGTAGTTTTAATATAAAAAATAAATTAAAATGCAAATTTTACTGTCGTCTCGTATTTTCGTTACTTTACTAAATGTTATGTACATTTAGGTGGGCGGAATGTTCTGTATTCATGTCAAACATCATAGGTTTTCTGTAGCAAGTATAGTGAACACTGTGAATGACGTATGAATCTGCGAATGAATGAACTACTTCCGTCTTCCAATAAAAAAAATAATATTTTTTCTCTCTCTCGCTTCTCGTCGCTTGGAACGTGTGCCCGGCCATCATGGCGTTCTAAGTTATTTCTCGTTTTCGTGGTAAAGTCCTATCTTTACCGTACCTAGTGCCACTTGTCGAGGGCTTCACCCTACCTGTCGATCAAACTATCGAAAATTATCGTAATTCGCCATCATATCAGTGTATTAGAAATTGTGCAAATCTCCACGCCATCCGCCGGTCAGGTAAACCCCCTAGCTAAACTGAGGTAAGTCGATGAACCAAGGTGAGGTAAAAGGGTCCCATACCGGCTTAAACCACCCCAAGGAAAGGATTGGTGAGTTCTGCACAATATAATTTACCCTTTTCGGATTTTTCGTTATCGTCGTCAAAAATACAGTCCACTCTTAACTTTCTCGGTATAAGAACATCCATTATCACACAGTGGTATTTAAAAAGTATACTAGCTGTTCCCTTCGTGAAATCAGGATAAAATGATATATATAGCATATATGGATATAGCATATAGCTATAGCATATATGGATAAAGTAGCTTTTTTATGAAACAAAAAATACCTCTTTTTATTAATAGTAGAATATCTAGATGTAAGAATAGCGAGTATGGCCGAGCGGGAACTTTCAATCCGACGCGTGACTTATATCAAGTTATGTGCGGATTATTAAAACTCGCTCTAAAACGGTGAAGGAAAACATCGTGAGGAAACCGGCATGTTCCAGAACCACAAAATTCGAGGACATGTGACATCCACCGCATTGGGCCCGCGTGGTGGATTATGGCCCACACCTCTCTCTCTGAGATAAGGCCGGTATCCCAGCAGTGGAGCGTAAGAGGCTAATAATGAGGTACGCAATGAATAAATAAAATTGAATTAAAATTGAGCTCTGATTTAAAGCACTAACGATACAGGTTCAATATTTATAAATAAATAATAAAATTCCCCTCCATACTAAAGAGCGAATGACAAAATTGAAAAATATGAGTAGTGACGGGGCACGCGAAGTCCCAACAATTCAATTCCGTTCCGCTATTGCAACAATACAACTTTGCATTGGAAAGTTGAGCCGGGGCCGGCCGCATTTACACAATCGCGTAACGTGAGATGTTTCGTCGCCAAGAATCTATCGGTTTCCGGCAGCGCTAGAGAGCCAGCTTTTTATAGGCTTATCATGATACCACTTTTAAAACGCGTTATCCATATGCTATCACTACTTTAGAGTGTAGACTATAGTATATAGTAATCACGTTTACCATACTTATCCGAATTAAAAAACAACAAAAAGTTAACAGTGCATGTAGAAAAATAGATATGATAAAAGATGGTTCTTCTTTTTTTATGTTACTTGGCAACGAGACGAGTTGGTCGGTTGCCTGATGGTAAGCATGACGCCGGCCCATAACAATTGCAGTGCCACCCAGAACTTTGAAACACAAAGTGCGTGGCACTGCAGTGCGCTCGTTATCCTGAGACATTACGTATTAAGTCTCATAAGCCCAGTAATTTCACTGGCTACTCCGCTCATCAAACCGGAACACAACAATGCTTGCTACTGCTTGGCGGCAGACTTCACGAGCAAAGCGGTGGTAACAACCCAGACGGACACTCTCAGAAGAGTTAGTCCTACCACTAACAAAAAAGGTTCTGTTTTATTATATTCCATACAATCTTCCTCATTTAGAGGAGTTCAACAATCATGTAAGTATACAATTATTTAAGTAGTCTTATCAAAAACCAATTATAACAAATTTGAAAAATTCATTATTAATTTATAAATAATTTTTCCGCTATGTTACACTTCGGTGTCACCGTCCCTTGCAAATATTCGAAGCATCTTTGAATGTTTCCTACTAGCGCAGGTCTGGGCTCTGACGTTTACTCACAAAAAAGGAATCCTGAACATTTTCAGTCGCTTCCAGCATTGTTGTAAATTGTAAAGACGATGCCAAAAGCCATTGCGCTGCGCTAGACTTAATCCTACTAATATTATAAATGCGAAAGTGTGTTTGTTGGTTTGTCCTTCTTTCACGCAGTAACGGAGCAACGGATCGACGTGATTTTTGGCATAGATATAGTTTATGGACCGGAGAGTAACATGCCTATGTTACTCTCTACTTTTTATCCCGGAAAAATGCACGGTTCCTGGGGGAACGCGAGTGAAAACCGCGGGCAGAAGCTAGTATTTTATACAACAAATTGTATAAAAAGCGACAGAAATTTGTATCAGTTTTTTTAAAGCCTTGTAATTTCACTGCACACTGTGTTCCATACGTGTATTAGATTTTCATAAAGAGCTAGCAAATTCAGAACTATATAAAATACTAGCTGCTGCCTGCGCAGAGATATTGGATTTCATGGGTTTTATTTTTTTGCGCGGAACCCCAATTCTTTTTGTAACATAAAAGTAGCCTAAGTTACTCCTTGTCACATCAGCTATCTGCCAGTGAAAGTCCCGTCAAAATCGGCCCAGCCGTTTCGAAGATTACCCGGAACAAAGAGACAGATATACAAACAAAAATTTTAAAAATGGTTGTTGTTATAGGTACCGTATATACTTTCATATGCATTTGGTAAAAAGCTGTTATTTGGATATTACAAACAGACACTTCAATTTTATTTATTAGTATAGATGTATAGATTTATCCCCCATATTATTACGTTCACAGTGTTTAACATAATACCAACTATTCACTAGGGCATCTCCAAACTTTGTAACTAACTTTTTAATTAATTTATGCATTTAGTTGTCCTACTAATTTTGCACTATGACACCGGCGCCGTTTGGAAGTTTATGAGAGTAATTTGGAATTTGCTACCCCATATTGCAGTTTTTTTTATTTGAAAACATGGTTTTATTATTTTATAAGACCATGTTTTCAGACCAACTAAGATTCGTTACGTACATACGTACGTATTGTAAAAAAAGGTACACCAACCTTCAGGAGTGTTCTAACGGTTTATACTTAGGATTTTGCTTACATTAGGAGTAACTTAGTTAGATATCTGTTTAAATATTCGTCGTTGGTTAAAACAGGCATAAGTATATATATTTCGTCTTCTTTCATGGCCTTTCAATTGCATAAAAGTAGACGTAGACGCCCTATCCGTTCTATCCATACTGTTGTAATTAATGAGAAAGTATAAAGTTGGTTTGTCGGTTTGTCCTTCTTTCATAGAGCAACGGATGAGTGTGATTTTTTGCAGACATAATTTGCTAGTTTATGGACTCGAGAGCGACATAGCTTTTTTTCCCAGAAATATTTACGGTTCTATGGAAATCTCCACATGGGTGGAACCGTGAGCTAGTTCATAAGCAAGCACAATAGTTCAAGCTTCCTCAAAAAGTAAGTGACAAAAACACGAAAAGGGTACCGTCGAACAAACAAGCAAGTATCGAGAATAATGTACCGTCAACTTCAATCGTTAGCCGAACAGCAACTTAAACAGAGGAAGAGCAAACAAAGTTGAGTTGTTAAAACTTTTTTTCGTGAAGTTACCTAACTGGAACGAGAACTGAAGTTAACTGGTAGGTATTGTGTGCTCAACTTTTTTGGACTTATAGGTACACACTGCCTAAGTTTGAATTGGTATGTTATTCAGGGGGTCAAAGTACTACTGGAGGTCAACAACATTTGTTTTACGAGTTTTTGAAATTCGGTATTTTCTGTTAAAGAAATGGCATTAAAAGTTTACGTCAAAATTCTACTACAGACTTTCCCGGCAGCCCTAAATCAGACTTTCCCGGCAGCCCTAGATCAGACTTTCCCGGCAACCCTAGATCAGACTTTCCCGGCAGCCCTAGATCAGACTTTCCCGGCAGCCCTAGATCAGACTTTCCCGGCAGCCCTAGATCAGAATTCCAGAAAATGCAGCGCACTTCCCGTTAGAAGTGAATTTAGCTTTGAAGCTTAGAGGCCAAGAAACAAAATAGAGTAACACCCAATTTTATTACATTTATGTTATACTAGCTGCTACCCCGCGGTTTCACCCGCGTGGAGATTTTGGATTACATGGTTTTTATTTTTTTGCGCGGAACCCTAATTATTTTTCTAAAATTAAACTAGCCTATGTTACTCCTTGTAACATCAGCTATCTGCCAGTGAAAATCCCGTCAAAATCGGTCCAGCCGTTTCGGAGATTACACGGAACAAACAGACAGACAGACAGACAGACAAAAATTTTAAAAATGGTTGTTTAGTTATACGTACCGTATATACTTTCATATGCATTTAGTAAAAAGCTGTTATTTTGATATTACAAACAGACACTTCAATTTTATTTATCTGTATGGATATGGATAATTTACTAGCTGCTACCCCGCGGTTTCACCCGCGTGGAGATTTTGGATTTCATGGTTTTTATTTTTTGCGCGGAACCCTAATTTGCAATAAAATAATATTGTGGCTTATTGAGATGTAAGCTATCCTATCTTTTAAGTTAGATCAAACTGCACACGGTGTGCAAATTTGATTAATATCGGTTAAGTAGTTTAGGAGTCCATCGCGGACAAACAACGTGACGCGTAATTTATATATAGTATAAAGAGATAATGCAATATTGTGAATATTTGCTCCATAAAGTTTAATTTAATTTCAAAATACAATCATAGAAACCCTTTGCTATTTGTGACTGTTTACCTATCAGAGAGAAGCGGAGAGCAACCAGGCAGAACGTTTTAACGGATTGATCTAATATTGACTCAAATAGGATGGCTCTGTTGATCCTATCTATATTGATCTATTTAGAGATCGAGTCATGTTTAACTATGTCTCTGTAGATCTGCTCGAGGCCTTTAGAGGCATGAGGAGTGGAATTGGATAGCTCAAATGGTTCACTATTATATATGTCACTAGACCGGATTTTTCGACCGTTCGTATTTTTCGCTAGATTGCGTCTAAGGTGTAGTTTTCTCGCGATCAAAAGGTCGAAAGCGCCGCTAATTTCACGGCGCTTACGCGTTTTGTTCAAGGAAGGACTGGGATAGTAATTGCGGTCCATGGACCGCAGTGTGGCGAAAAATATGCCTTTGCGGCGTCGACTCTATTATCTCTGTGGCTATGGGCTACATTTTATTCTGAAGCTACCGTGTGAAGCCACGGACAAAGACTAGTCTCCAATAAACAAAAAAAAATGTTTGTTTTTGTTATTCAAATCATTTCGGCTAAGCACTGTTGAATCGCACGATATATTTGAGCTTCATGTAGGTATCTAATTACTACCATTTGGTCCTACTGTAATGGGACGCGAGTGCTTTCTATTGCCACCGTTTTTATTTATGTTCTCAAATAAACGACGTTTGTATTCTAGTATTAAATTAATATTAGCCTTTGTTAGCTTTATTTTTTGAGGTTTTCTGCGAGTATTATTAAATTTGAATTTTTATTTTATTACAAAAATAATGAGTCGCAATAAAATGCATACCACTACCATTTCTCTTGCCCTACTTGGACTGGTAGATGTTACAATATACAATACAAAATACCTACTTTATTTTACACCATATTTGAAGGTCTAATCACTAAAGTACGATCATGAGCGCAATGTTACTTAGCATTAAGTTATTCCGGTACTAAAATTTATTGCAATAGATGCATTTCAAATATTGCTTATTCAACACAGATAAATAAAATTTCAGTAGCAAAAGAATTTTGTGCCGAAGGGGCTACAAAGCACACGTATACACACTAACTTTAAAATATATGACAGGTGTCGTTCAAAATATTGAGTATAACGAGACAAAAGAAATTCTTCTGGGTCTTTTTGTGATTTTTTTTTACAAGATTCTGGGTCATTTCTGTATAATATTTTATAGACAAATCTTTTCTACGAACACTTAGCTATACGAGTGTATTTTTTGTTTATCTATACAAATAAATAGAATTGAAGTGGCTGTTTGTAATATCAATATAACAGCTTTTTACTAAATGCATATGAAAGTATATACGGTACCAATAACAAAACAACTATTTTTAAAATTGTTGTCTGTCTGTCTGTTTATTCCGAGTAATCTCTGAAACGGCTGGACCAATTTTGACGGGACTTTCACTGGCAGATAGCTGATATTACAAGGAGTAACTTAGGGTACTTTAATTTTAGAAAAATAATCAGGGTTCCGCGCAAAAAAATAAAAACCATGAAATCCAAAATCTCCACGCGGGTGAAACTGCGGGGCAGCAGCTAGTATATATTAAAAACGAAGATTTGTGCGACGTAAAACATGGCTTTTTCTGACATTTTACCTTAGTTTTGCCTTAAGTAGGTATCTTATAAAAAAAAAGGTATCTTACTGGAGTGTGATCATTCTCGGAACAGCTCGTCTCCACGCATGTAATCAGATCGCTTCTGAGCGATTGGGCGCACTTCACGCGCGAGTTGAGCGAGATCAATCTATTTTCCATTTTTCCCTTTAGTATATTATCTGTTTGAACTCAGCCAGTGGTTACGTCAAGTACTTTTTTTTCTTAAAAAAGGTTTATGTTTGACTGCAATCTCACCGATGTCAAGTGTCGATTACCTATGCTATTAGTTAACGAGGCAAGCCTGATGCCTGATGGTAAGCATAAAGCCAGCTCATAACAATTGCAGTGCCACTTAGAGCTTTGAAAGACCTTCGCAGCACTGCACTTGTTATCTTGAGACGTATTAAGTCTCAGTAGCTCAGTAATTTCACTGACGGCTCATCAAACTGGAACACAGATTACTGTGTTTCAGTTTGAAGTATCAGCTTGCACATTACTGCTTGGCAGATTATATGAGCAAAGCGGTGGTACCCACCCCGAAGAACACTTGCAGTTTCATGAATGCTCCTTTGGGGCCTATAGGAATAAAAAGCATTTTGAATTTGAATTTGAAGAGTTAGGCCTACCAACTGGCATATATGGAGCACATTTGTCATTGAAACACATTGTTACGAATTTACAAATGATTAATATTATTTGATGCTACATAATAAATGTTGCTTATATTCATACTTGCACTAGCACAGTAATAATTCTTGTCAGGTATCCAGTACCTGGATCAATGTAAACTAAGCATTTCCTACATTTCCAAATTAGTCTGGACCGGTTTCTGACATAGGTCTGAGGATTTTTAATTCGAAGAGCTGCAAGGTAAGCGCCAGGTGGAGAAAAATTAGGGTCCTTTAGAACCCCGACTTTCAGCCCACCAACACTACAACACGCGGACACAACCGCTCCGCTCGGCGGTCGAAATAAGACTCACTCATTTAACCAGATTCGTTAAGAGATCGAGTCGACCACCGGATAAAGTCAATACACTACAGGTACGATTATTAAAACTAACGATCTCTTGAAAGCAAGTATGGAGATTGGAATTGTGTGTTTTAAATAACAGTACTGTTAGTTTTGGTACCTTTATAGCGTCACCTAATAAAGGTCCGAGGAAGAAAATGCGCTGAGCCCTAAAAGACTTATTACACCACATGATATTCAGACTGTCTTACTAAGATTGACTGTTAATTTGTGTAGTGTAATAAGAGTTAGCCTGTTAGTCGGTCATAGTAAAAAAAGTAGACCATAAGACAGTCTTAGTAAGACAGTCTGAATATCCCGTGGTGTACCATGAGTACCTTGGCTTAGTCCATTGTTACTTCTACAGTAGAAGAGGATTGAAGAATCAAACAATGATGCGGCTTATTTCCATATTCCAATAATGTATCAAATTATAAAATAAAATAAATCATCAATACATTTGACCGAGCACAATATTCAAGTTAAACATTTCAATTATAAATTAGAGTTGATTGAACTCTCTGAATGAGAAACAAAATAAATTGCAATCAGAATTTTACAGATTCATATTATATTTATGAATAAGTACTTAAGCATTGACGAAAATAAATAAATGGACGGCAAGCAGTACGCCACACCGGCTTCTATTTTGAAAGAACATTCATAAAAGCCTTACGCGCCGAGATCCTTCGCTTTGCAGGCAGGGCTACTACCAACTTACTCCTATCTACGGAGTCATCAAATTAATCTTAATCTTAGCAATTTTATGGGTCAGTCTGTGTAAAAACAAAAAATATTATATTCATAGAAACTTTCAATAGCTAGTTAACTAAAGACCGTCAGAACGGTCATATACATTTTAGTCATAAAAGTGCTGTAAATCGCTTTAAATTGAAAATTTTTCTTTTTTTTTTATGTTATTTGGTAACGAGACGAGCTGGTCGTTTGCCTGATGGTAAGCATAACGCCGGCCCATAACAATTGCAGTGCCACCCAGAACTTTGAAACACAAAGTCCTGCGCGGCACTGCAGTGCGCTCGTTACCCTGAGACATTAGGTATTAAGTCTCATAAGCCCAGTAATTTCACTGGATACTCTGCTCATCAAACCGGAACACAGTAATGCTTGCACACTACTGCTTGGCGGCAGACTTCACGAGCAATACCAGTTAACTTCTTTTTTGTATACAAAAAAGTGTTATAGTATTGTGTAATCTCCTCAACTATGAAGTTTTTATGTTGACAACGCCATAAATTTATGTAAGATTCATATAATTATTACACATTGGCGTACTTCACTTGCTTCACTAAAAGCTTTATCACCACGTTGTCCATATTTATGATTGTGTTCGGTTACGATCTTAACGAGTTATTTGAGCGGAAATGGTTCACTGAAATGAGAAATGAAAGCTATTCTGATTTAATTTATTTGTAATAATTGAATGATTATTACCAATGAATTAATAATTCTTTGTTAATGATGTTAAAATCGCTCACTATATTTGTGATTATCATCATTTCCATCAACTTGAGTTAGGTGCTTTGTACTTGATAAAGAATTGTGTTCTGCATTCATCGAGATACTAATCCTAAACATTATATTTAGCACTAGCTGCTGCCCGCGGTTTCACCCGCGCTTTGATATTGGATTTCATGGTGGAAAAAATAAACCTTAATTAAAAATTTAAGTAATTTTTAAATGAAAATTCTGAGTATGTTAAGCAATTTCTTGTGAACGGCAATCAATTTCAATGGTTCAAACTGTTTCCTATTAAGGTATACCCCGAGGTAGTCCCATGTATTTTTAGTCTAGTTTTTTTTTTAAATGAACTAATTATTATTATAGGTAACTGGTTACATTTTTGTCGCTAACAAACTAGGACGAGATAATTAAAAAAACAGTTTTTAATATTGTCAATAATCATTTGCAATTTGTTTTTTTTTTTCTAAATTTTGTGGCAAAAGCTAAAGAAGCTCATTTACCTAATTAAAGAAAAAAGTTCCAAATTTAAAATCGCACGTCACTGTCACCTGGTATCCAGCCAGTATTTTCAGCTCTCATCACAGGTTTAGTCCCATTTATAATTCAAAGCGCGGTGACGTTGTATGATTTCTTTCTTCCTGCCCTCAAAATTTGCTTGCGAACACGCGACGAGCCGTTTGTCTTACTACGGAGCAGTAAATCCGTGACTGAAATAACTGAGGTGCAGTGTAATCCAGTGCTTAAGCTTAGTGGACCACTGCTGTACAAAAATATTTTGATGTAACATACTAGCTTCTGCCCGCTGTTTTCACCCGCGTTACCACAGGAACCGTGCATTTTTCCAGAGTAAAAAGTAGCCTATGTTACTCTCCGGTCCATTAACTATATTTATGCTAAAAATCACGTCGATCCGTTACTGTGTGAAAGGAGAAACCAACAAATCAACAAACACACTTTCGTATTTATAATATTGTATATTTGTATGTATGTATGGATATGGATTAGTATGGATACCAAGGCATTAAATATATGTCAAAGGTAATATAAAATATTATTCAGTCAAATGTACAATAGTTAATTTTGCAGTTGTATTCAATCAAAACTCACTTTATCATACTCGCTCCCGCATTTTCAAGGACCACAAAATTGGAGGACATGACGTTTCGTCCACCAAGACTGCACTGGTCCCGCGAGGTGGTTTATGGCCCATACTCTCTCTCTCTCTCTCTCTCTCTCTCTCTCTCTCTCTCTCTCTCTCTCTCTCTCTCTCTCTCTCTCTCTCTCTCTCTCTCTCTCTCTCTCTCTCTCTCTCTCTCTCTCTCTCTAAGGCAGCCAGTATACCAGCAGAATGAGGATAATAGCACAAAAAAGAGAGACTTTTGTTTAGTGGTAATTAAATAGGGTGTTAATAAATCAAAACTCTCGTAGATCCAGAAACCAATTACCTGTCAGGCGAGCTCCAGTACTGGAAAGATTAGTACTGCGCTAAGGTCTCTGCCTCCTAGCTTACTGGTAACCTTATTGAGTCGCGGTATGCTTCGAGAATATGAACTGTCATGTTCAGGGATTTGACGGTTTTGTTTGGAGCGCCGTCGTGTAATTTGATGGAACTGCCTTCTAAGTAGGTTTGAACTATTGGCAGCTTACTCTCTATTCTTTTTGAGTCTATCTTTGAATATAGGCTTGTGATCATTTTAGGGTTGCCAGAAAATGAACGCCACGCCACTGTCTCGGTTTAGTCTAGTTTTCATACACGTCCGCAGTTTACATTCACTCTTTACATTTCGTTTTTCACAAAGTGAAACAATAATAGAAGCTGGCAACCCATTTCTGTAGAGTTGTAAAGTACATACAATTTCTAAAATAGAAACAAAATGAAACCTTTGCCGCTGCGGGCTTCTGACAACAATGGGAATCTCTACAGAAATTAAAAACTGGAAAAAATTCAATTGTCATTCAGGAGATATGAGGTGTAGAGCTGAGGTAGAGTAGGGATGGCAGTACTAGTGATGCTACTAAATTTTAAATAATGTGAAATTGAGTATTGTTGCTATTGTTAACTCTTCTCTTTTGTTTAAATAAATACATACATCATTTTGTTAGATAGTAACTATAAGACGTGCATTTTTTAAAATTGTTATATACGCGATATGAACAGTTAAAAGTAGTTTGTAAAACTAGCGGATGTACACACAAATATATACATCACAAAAATTTCGCTTCCAACAGGATTCGAACCTGCGTTTTCTGGCAAGCCGGGCCAGACGCCTTAACCAACTAGGCTATGGGAGCAATCGATGTTGACTGCGAAATTCTTGATATGAAGTATTTCTTTCCGGCTTACACACCCGGCCCGGCTTGCCAGAAGACGCAGGTTCGAATCCTGTTGGAAGCAAAATTTTTGTGATGTATATATTTGTGATTCCACCAACTTTTGCTGTATAAACAGGATAACTACACTTTTATGACAAAGACAAACACTGTCCTTGTATATAAAATGGAGCCTCTCATTTTACTCGCCACAACTATTAATTCAATTAAGACCCCCGGCTATTCAGTATACTGCATTGCGACTGCATAATATGTAAACTTATATTAGCAAAGTTTATAGGAGCGCCGAATTGTTAGAGAACAATGTATCGTATGTAACGATCTTACACTTCGGGTAGTAATTACATTTTAGCATCAATAGCAATTCCTCTTTTGAGAACACGGAACCGTGACGGTTAGGACGGACTGGAGCGAGTGTGGCCGAACTTGTGCGACTTTCAATCCGACGCACCATAGTTCGAATCTCGACTCGGCCCGTACCAATGACATATCAAGTTATGTGCGGATTATTCTCACTTGCTCTAAAACGGTGAAGGAAAACATCGTGAGGAAACCCGCATGTTCAAGAACCACAAAATTCGGGGACATGTGACAGGCATCAAGCCGCACTGGGCCCGCGTGGTGGATTATGGCCCATACCTCTCTCTCTGAGAGAAGGGTTAGTGGGAGGACTAACTCTTCTGCGAGTGTCCGTCTGGGTTGTTACCACCGCTTTGCTCGAGAAGTCTGCCGCCAAGCAGTAGTATGCAAGCATTACTGTGTTCCGGTTTGATGAGCAGAGTATCCAGTGAAATTACTGGGCTTATGAGACTTAATACCTACCTAATGTCTCAGGGTAACGAGCGCACTGCAGTGCTGCGCAGGCCTTTGTGTTTCAAAGTCCTGGGTGGCACTGCAATTGTTATGGGCCGGCGTTATGCTTACCATCAGGCAAACGACCAGCTCGTCTCGTTACAAAATAACATTTAAAAAAAAAAAAAAAAAAAAAAACATGAAATCCTGCCTGTCATTGTAATAATTTATAAACAAAGAATTAAAAAGTACATAAATTAAATTATAAGAAAAATACCTGTATTATCAGCTATCTGGGTATCATCCCAATTTAACCATCTTGTAATTAATTGCCACCCAGAGTTCCAGTAGAGCCCGCAAGAAAGTTCCATTTTGTACCGTCGCACCTTATTAAAAGTTAATCAAAATTCGAAAGTTTCGCTAGCTCAGCTCGACTGAGCTCGAAACTTGGTCGGTTTTATCCAGCTCAAACCGGATTGTAGGGTATACGCGAGATTGTTGTTTCTAGAAACTCATGTGATACGTTTGACAAGAATTTGCAACTTTCAATTGTTTAAAACTTTACACGGGATTCAAAACGACGTTGCTCTTAGTTATGAGGAACAGTGTGTGCTCATCGAAGTTTTGTGACGTATCGTAATTCGTAAGCTTCTAAATAATTGCTAACGAATAATAAAACAATTTAAGGTTTCAATCTATACCAACTGTCTGGAGTTTTGGCGGGAACGTAAAAATGTTATTTTGTATGATTAAACAAAATTTAAACTTGAAATTGGCAAAATACACAAACCGTGTCTGGCCACGAAAGAAGAAAAAAAAGTAAAATGGTACTATTTTATGCCAATGGTTTTTCGAGTGTTATTTTTAATCATGGGGGTTATTATTATTAAGCGTTAAGTGTTCACGAACGTGCACGAGTATTCTAATTCTATTATATTATTTATCTCAATCTTTCCTGAACCAGAAATCAATCTACCCGGAAGATTTAAATCGCTGCATCCTTCTAAACCTCCAGTTATGGAAATTAACACCTTAATGGTGCGGCCAAAAAGTTTATGTGACTAATAAATTATCTCTATGCAAAAAACAAGTCAAAGCATTTCTCCGTTGCTGCGTGAAAGAAGGACAAACTAACAAACACGACATTTAATAATATTAAGTATTATGGATTATTATAACAAAGAATTTATTCCAAGCTAAAAAATCTGAAGCAGTTATATCGAACGTTTCAGACTGCCCTCAATAAAAATAGGGATACCCAATAAAATTTCACTTAAACACGAAATTTTAAATTTTCACGTTACGACGTCCCATCGTTACATCGCAAAACGTTGTAACTCACTACGGAGTACGTGCGATTCTAAACTTTACGTAGTTATTTTATGTATGTCACAAGGTTGCTTTTCGAATGTCACTTAAGCTTATAGTGTTGCCAGTTCAGAAATTGGAAGTCACTGTCGGCAAGTAATGGTCGATCGTGACGAGAATGCCATTTGAATTTGGGCGATATACACAGTTTATACAGTAGGTAGGCCGTGGAAAAATTTAGCGTGGCCACCCTTAATTTTCTTTTGTGGGGAAGGTTACGTGATCGAAATTTAGACGTGTTTGCTTAAGGTAAACCGTGAATCCGGATTTTGCATAGACGTTTGTTTAATTTCGGTCGGAATTAACCACAGCGGGTGCTGTTGGCATACAAAGATCCACAGTGAAGTTTGAGTTTCGCTTGTAAGCATTTTATTGCAGGTTAATTAGAAACGCAAATGTTATGTATTTATTCTCTTTTGAGTTCAACGTTATGTTACACTGCTTTTAATTACCAGGTAGGGCTAATTCTTCTGCCCGTGGCCGTCTGGGTGAGTACTTATCTTTTTTATTTTATTGAAGGACCTTGCTTTTTCTTTGGTCTAGTGGAGGTAGGCCTAACTCTTATACCCGTGTCCGTCTGGGTGAGTATCTATTTTATTTTTAAGGATGTTGCTGTTGGTTTTGTCCAGCGGCCAATACAGCATCACCGAACGATGGGAGAGGGCAGGCGGCGCTATGTCCTAATAAAGGTGTGTGGCGACAAGGTCTAGGGCACCGTGTGGAGTGCAGTACGGATCTCGGCTTGGGCCATCGTCAGGATATGGGGGTCAGAAAAGAAGACATCCGGCGAATGGAGTTGAAGTTGAGGAGTTGGAGTAGAAGAATTGCTACGTTTGCGTAGTTTATCAAAATTATGTAAACAGTAAAAACAGCAACTTGCGAGTTGCCGGTTGCCACAACTGGGAAGTCAGAGTAGCCACATGTGCTGAACGCTTATTGAAACACTTTCGCATTTATAATATTATTATGGATTATGGATATGGATTAAGCACTGATAATTGCACTGACTATGAAGAATACAGAGAATAAAGAGTATAGTCTTATAAGCTCAGGCTTGTGAGACTCAATACCAGATGTCTCAGGGTAACGAGTATGGGGTGCTATGCCGGGTAACCTCCACGTGGTGCACCCTGGGTACCTGTCAGCAACCTCTCCTGGTTGACTTTTCGGTCCCGGAGAGGTTGCTGACAGGTAGCTGATAACCCGGCGAGGTGGGCCCCTCCGCGTGCCCCTCTGAAGGGGTCAGCAGAGGGCTCAGCGGATGGGGCGTATGGGCTGAGCGGGGCCCGAAGGCCGCAGAGAGTGACTTGGGCACAGGAGCGCCGTGCGGGTAACACGCGCGCTCCAGAGCCATTGGACGGAGACGAAGCCGAGGTGGGGCGCGCTGTCGCTAAGGAACCAGGGGATCCACCGCTGGGGTATGCGTGCCCCCGAACGCTCCCACGGGGAACCCGCTGCTCCCACTGGTGCAGCGCGCCAACAAAGGACGGAACAAAGGAGGAGAGATGGCAGGCGGAGCACTGGTGGTGTTGCCGGCCCTGCAGGGAGGCCGGGGTCCAGAGGCCCCGGCTGGAGGGGCGACACCTCACCGCCTGCTGTGCAAGCGAGGGAGGGGGGGCTGGCGGCCCGTGGAGGCTGCGGCTGGCGGGGTGGCCCCCCACCGTTTGCACGTGCGAAAGGACAGGTGGATTGTCTGCTGTACCCACGGGCAATTCACTGATGTCCCCAAGCACGATCCCCGAACCGGGGATACCCCACCCTAAGCGGTGTGTGGGCACCGTGGTGGCTGGGGGTTGGAGGCGACTGGTCCCGTTCTCTTTCCCTCTCGCATGGAGCGTTGGGGTCGGGGATCGGGACAATAACCGGAGGGGACCCCGCACTGCACATTACCCGTGGTGGTGATGCGCATGCGGGGTGGGGTCGGAGAAGGGGTCTCTACTCCTTCTTCGGCTCCTGAGGCCCAGAGGGTGGACACGAGGGAGCCCACCCTCAGCATTTGGGCCTCGAGGTGACGCGCGCGTGTTCCCGCGCGCCCCTTACGGAGGTGGATACGGCGATGGCGTACGTGGAGTACGTTGTCGCCGGAGGTGGGGTCCCACAACTGGGACCAGCGCGTCGCCGGGCCGCGGATGGCTATTAACATGGGCCCGCAGCCCGGCATTATGGCGCAGAGGAGGAACACACGTCGGTTTTTTAGTTGGTAGGTCGGCCTCATTAGCCGGAGTCCAACATAACCACCACGCTGCCCTCGCGGCTGGTGGTATCCATGAGGATTTTTAGCGACGTAAAAAAAAAAAAAAAAAAAAAAAAAAGGGTAACGAGTATACTGCAGTGCCCAGTAGTATAATTCATTTAACTAAAACAGCGATAGTCACAATCGTGTTTAACAAGAGAAGTGTATTTATTCAAAATGTACTCTCATCAATTTAATTAATAAAATGGCAACACCAGCCCGAAGCGCTTTTAAGAAACAAGTCACAATACCCACACTCGCTAGTCACTTATCTGATAAAGTGTAAAAGATAAAACAGTTCCCTCGTAAAAAATATTTTCCCGCCATATTCGGAACAAATGACGTAATAAAATACTTTTCTACTAACCAAAAAACACGGCGACGGCCAGCATTGCGTACCTACGTACCTTTTTTAATTTTTTCACTGGACTTTCGGGCAGCAAAAAGGTCGGCCATATTGAGCTTTGGAGGGAAAAAATCGAATAAAGGACAATAGGGAGGCCGGACCCTGTCATAATCATATTTTTCTCAGCACAAAGGAGTTCTTACGTTAATGCGAGTGGTAATAAATGAAAGTCACCGGCATATAAGGAATGGCTTTGCAAAGTTTTTGCCTTGTGTCCGCGCGAAGGCTTTGGTCATTTTTAGTAGGATTTTTTCCCCGCAAATATGCATTTTTTTGACTAATTTGGAATTTTTTTTGGCTAATTAGGAATATTTTTTTTTAAGTGGTCGAATAGCTCATTTAACTGGCTGCTACATAAATACTTACCTACCTACTGCTAATTACGGCTAAATTATCTACATAAATAGATTACCTTGAGATATCTATTACATTTAGAATGGTTTTAATTTAATGAATTCCACTATAATCTTAATTTCATTTTCATCTAGCCGAGGCAGTAATGAATTTAAAACCAAATTGGATTGACTTTTATCAAAAAAGTATTTATACACAAAAAAGTTTCGTTCATAATATACTTATCAAAGGAATAACCATAAAATATTAACCCTCGCACTTCGCAAATATAAAACGCCCGAGTAAAAATACTCGTCCAATTTTTGAACGATTTCAAATATTATATCGTTTCCAATCATGGAAATATTAGCGTAATATTTTAGGCGTTGCTCGTAAATGGATCGCACTGGCTGGCGACGAAATTGAAATCGACATTCGTTCTAAATTTGAATAAAATTACGTTTTATTCTTTTTTTGCCCGACCGCGGCATAGCGTCATCTGGCGACCGTCTGCAATCTGGCAGGCGACCTAGCATTTGAATGTCAACTGGGTTTTATTGTCGGCACTATATTTCATGCAGCCGAGTGTAAACTCAACTTTTGGACTCGGTGAAGCTTTAACAGCAGTTTTTATATACCTACCTAGCTTGAATATTTTAACCATGTCGTTCGTTCACAATACATTTTGATTTTTTTTTTCGCTTTGGGGCCGAGTTCACCAACTATTTAGAACCAAATTCAACTAGGAAATAGGTGCAAGGGCTAAATTTGACAGCAGATGTCAAAATTTTCTTTCAAATAATTTGAAGTGAACCTCTGTACATGATTTAAACCTAGTTCATAGTTGAACTTCGGTTCAGTACTGGATCTTAAGCAACAAAAAACAAAAGCATTCTTAATTTAAACATTTATTCTACTTCTTCTCCCCTTCTTCTTTTAACAGCTGGAATATGTAAGAGAAGTCTTTCTGGCCGTACCCTCGAGACTGCACGATACGGTACAGCTGGGTCGCCACCGCGCCCAGGGGGATCGGTGACCGGATGCTGAGGGCCATGCCGCTAGCCAGCTCCAGATCCTGAAAAAATGATGAAGGGAAATTAGAAAAACAGATGACGGCATCAGTATTTCCTGAACAGAGTGAACATTTGTGACAACTGTCGACCACATCTGCGAGGTGAGATGGCACTCAAAAGTAACCTTATTCTGCATTTAAAAAAAAGTGGTAATTTGGGAAAATGTCTGGTGTCATGAACTTCTAAAACTTCTAAGTTCTAAGTTTCTTTATAATAAACACTAAACAAGAGAATACACGAGTACTCTGACTCCAGATGCACACTCGCAGAAGAGTTAGTTCTATTACCTGGTATTAGTAAAGTCTGCAGCCAAGCAGTAATGTGAAAGCGATGAAGTGTTCCGATTTGATGAGCAAAGTAGTTGTTGAAATTACTGGGCTTATGAGACTTAATACTTAATGTCTTAGGGTAACGAACGCACTGCAGAGCCGCGCACCGGCCTTTAATATGTACGTACTGAATGGCACTGCAATTTTTAGAGGCTGGCGTTATGCTTACCATCAGGCAAGCGACCAGCTCGTCTCGTTATCAAATAGTATAAAAAAATAATAACACATGATGACAATTTCTGGTTGTTCCGTTGGGAGTGGATCTTGTAAAGATTCAAGTGTCTATTTAATTTGAATGGCTTATGTTCTTTTGAGATATGTTATACCAACTTATGGCGTTTGTTTACGTGTTGCAGTATTTAAGTAAATATCAATATAAAACTTTACCTTAACCATGAGTTCATTTTTGAATCCACCATCATAATTCCTGCTAGAAGGAGCTGTGGGGACCAGGCCGGGAACGGGACAGTAGACCTCGGTAGACCAAGAGCGGGCTGATGAGTTGTTCAGTACGTCGAGTAGGACCTTAGGGTCAAGACCAGCTCTGGAACAGATTTATAAGTTTTGAGATTGCAGCTTTGTATAAATTCCAGGGGAACGTCAGAAGTTCCTGTCTATATAAAAGATTTAACCTTAAATAACATTGCTAGCACTGTTAGGGTAACGAGGTTTATGAGACCTAGAGGAGCCAACATCCCATATTTTGTGGTTGTAATTTGAAATGATATCTTGACTATAACACACTGCACTTGCACTACAGGCATGTCTAGCATCTGCAATTGAGAGCGCAAATGAAAAAAAGACACAATATCAGTAGATGTTTTGAAAAGTGCTTTAGCACCTTTCGTATCAAATACCCAGCAGTGCGTTAATATGAACTCACATAAATTTAAAATTCTCTATTCAATTCTTTAGTCCTCAAGGGATCACTCATGAAAGTTAAAATAAATTACTCTAAGTGCCTGTTCCAAATCGGTATAGACCGATCAAGAATTCTCTAAATCATTATCTACCTTTATCCACAGTCAAAAAATAGTCTAACCATTTTTATCCATATCTACAATTTCTTCTAGAATGAATCACTCACTTGATACCCATGTGCATGCACTCGGCAGTTGCCATGCCAGTGATACCCATCAGCATGTTGTTCGTCAGCTTGGCGACCTGGCCGGCCCCGATGTCTCCACAATGAAACTGCTTAGCTCCCATCGCTTGAAGGTGAGGAATGGACCGCTCGAAATCATCCTTGCGACCCCCAGCCATGAACGCTAGGGTAGCGTGTTGAGCACCCATCACACCTAGAAGATGAATGATTGGGAACTTAGTCTTATGCAAATAAAAAATCAGCTATACACTTGGACCACACAATTGGCTATACAATCGGTTCGATACCATCCCTTCACTGTGGATATTCCGTCATGTCGTGCAAAGCGATTCGGATCCACCTTCATTGTACGTACCGCCAAGGAATGGAATTCTTTGCCATGTTCCTTGTTTCCTCCGATATACAACTTGGGTATCTTCAAGGCTAGAGTGAATAGGTATCTTCTAGATCTACGTGCTCCATCTTCGGCCACATCTTCGCTTACCATCAGGCGAGTTGGTGGCCAAACTTAGATTTATAAACAATAAAAAAAAAAAAAAACATATGGTGCTGGGTAGGTTTGCATTTGACAACTAAGTATTTCGCTTGATCTTAAGCGACGATGTAATGGAATACGGTGAATATGCTAATCCTAGACTAGCTCTCAAGTGCAGCTGCTAAAACACTTCCGTAAACTTCTTGGCATCGAGATACTAACCTCAAGAGGTGTAGAGTCGTTTGGTTTGCACGAAATAAATTCCACCATTTTTGCCTACATATAATGCACCCTGATTGGCTAAGCCACTGCCTCGCGCCTATGCCCCGTGCGTTGATACGCTGAGCGCTGATATTAATTATAGCAAAATCAATACTGTGTTGTGAGATCAGATGGTACAGTGTTTCATCTCTCGGGGTTACATCTCGATGGTTCTTGGCAACAGGTTTTCAAATTGAGTGCGATATCTAGCCAGGAGAGTCCTAGAAAATGAAACCTTAAGTTCATTGCCGAGACCAGGGGCCTTACTCCGTAAATCGAACGTCGAAGCTTCGGCTGACGGATCGCAGTTTTTCTACTATGAAAGTGTTTCGGATCCAACGTTCGATTCGATTTTTGCACTTGACATTTTGTCTTTCATAGTAACCAGGACCAAACAGGACCAAATTTTCTCCAATAAAACAAACATTTGCTCCGTTTCGGCAGCCGTCTAATATTTTTTCAGTCAAGAGCGCGTAGAACAAGTTATTTTCGCAAAGAAATTGTAATAACAACTCTGATTGCGCCGAGCAAATATTTGATTTACTTTTGATAGTGGTTTTATCATTTGATAACGTTTTATAAGTGTATAATTATGAGATTATTTAGTCACCAAGCATATTATGCTTTATCTATGTATTTTGTTCGTTTATGGACGAATTGTTGTTTATCTTTGAATCGTTTCCGTAGGTTTCTTTAGAGGCCGTTGGGGGCCTGATAAGGTCTCAAATTTCTACACCAACGTAATTCAACTCAGTGATATGTACTCGAACCTATGGGTTTTGTTTTTTATTTAGTAATTTTTATCTTAGACCAATCAAAACTAGCAAAATTGACGGTAAGGTAGTTCGAGTAGACTCGAAACATGACAAAATAAGTAAAATTGGCGGCAAGGTAGCCTGAGTAGGCTGGAAACATGAAAAAACAAGTAAAATTGGCGGCAAGGTAGCGTGAGTAGACTGAAAACATGATAAAACAAGTAAAATTGGCGGCAAGGTAGCGCGAGTAGACTGGAAACATGATAAAACAAGAACAATTGGTGGTAAGGTCGCCAATACCAATATTTTTAATAGAATATTATTTTTGCACATTTGATTGTAAAGGTCCCCAAGGTTAATTGCGTCATGAACTGGGTTATCTCAGCTTTAGTGTAATTCGAAAGCTGCACTTCAGATCCATTCTATAGGCTTATCTGCAGTTATCACATTGAACTATATGCAAACAAAAACACATCTCTCCTGACAGAGGCCTCTTATTGTCCTTTTATTTTTTTCAAAATTTTCAGATGTCTTTGGCATATGCAGTCTTAAGATTCGTAACATTGAATATGTGAGGAACAAAACTAGTATAGGAATTATCTTTGATCAAAACGCTCCGAACCTTACTAGCTAAAGTATTGTTCTGAGATTAAGTGCTTACTTTACAGAGATTGCTTATTTCTCATTTTATATTAGTTTCCATGAAAAACTTGCAAGTACGAGTGATGGGTCTGGTTTATGAATTATTTTTTTTTGTACATATGACTGTCTGTTTGCAAGGTTATTTGCATCATGAACTAGGTTATCAGAATATTGCGTGATGCGACCGTTCGAGATAAGGGTATTGAAGCATTAATTATTGTGTAGTTATGTCATTATCATTATCACTGCCTGAAAGCTATTATCAAAAACACATTAATAGTTACTCCATGTAAAAAGAGTGAAGAATAATATCATCAACTTTTCCATGGTGTTTTTAGGTTTACCTTGCTTTTGGCGTTGATGTTATTTGAGTGTAATTTAACTTTGATTTTTGTTTGATTTCTATTTATTGTTAGATAATCTACAAGCCCAAGTAGGCTTATAGATAATCCAAATGTTCTAGCCCACTACCAGTTGGAAGCGTACCAAGCATGCTGGCGGTATTGCCTCGTTGAACCGCAATGCTGATCCGTTGAGCCAAATAGTTACCAGCATTTTGGTTACGCGTCGCATCAATGAAATTAATTAACTGTCCAACTGTTTTTGTAGCTAGCTAGGTTAGATGTAGTGTTTATTTATGTATTAGCTAGTTAATAAAGGCAATTAGACCGTTAAATATTCTTGTTCCATTCTAATTAATAATACCCATAAACAAAACTAATTAAATAATAACGCAGTCGAAGATGTAGCACTATTGGTGAGTAAGTACATTACGTTATACTGTATGTGTCGACGTAAGAACTCCTTAGCTTACCTCCAGAAACAGGGGCATCGATGAAACCGACCCCCTTTTCAATGGCAACGGGGTAAATCTCTTTAGGGACATTGGGGTCTACTGTGCTGGAGTCGATGAGAAGAGCTCCTTTGGGGGCCTGGAAATAAACAATTCATTGATAAGAGAGAAGGAAATAAGGTAATCCGTACTTACTACTTATAAATGCGAAAATGTTCTGGTTTTGGGTGCGAGCCCCGGAGCTTGCAGAGAATAATATTTAAATTTAAAAAAAAAAAAAAAATCTATATTGCAGTGCTCAGCAGTGGGTTGATACACGCTGAGAATGACAATGATGATTAAAATGTAAGTTTAAGTATTGGAGTAGCCAGGAGACTCGGCCAAAAATACTTACATGTTGCACCACTCCATCTTTCCCGATGTACGCTTCCAACACGACTTTGTTGCTGGGCAGGATTGAAACCACTACGTCGACGCCATCGACGGCGGCTGCGATGGAGCTCGCGCCAGTCACTCCATTCTTGGCTGCAGCTGTGATTGCTTCCTTGGAAGGGTCGTAGCCACGAACATTGAAGCCCTGAGGAATAACAAACAAGTTGATGTTACAGAAGCTACATCAAATTTAATAGAAACCTTTTCACATAACATTTTGGTGCATATCTTTCAAAATACTATACCAATTATAATGAAACTTACGTTGTATGGAACAATTTGAAGTAAATGTATGCCGATAAAAAAGAACGGTCACTATCTGATTAATAGTTTCGGAGAAATGCGTGGACAAACATACATGCACCTATAAAATTTTGTATATGTTAGGAAGCCCTGTTAGATTATCATACGTGAATATATTGCAGTTCCAATAATATTATACGAGTCGAGTTGATAACCTCCTTTTTTTGATGTCAGTTAAAAAGGGTCAAGTTTGCGTGCTTATATCACGGACAATGGCTGCTGTAGACCTGTAGTCGCTCTTGAGAGTACACTATTTACCAGCACATTCGACCCATCATTACTTAAGATCACGGGGCTAGACAAATTCACTTCTACAATCGTTATCGATAGTAGAACAATTTAGGTCTGTGGCAATGCTCATGAATTTTGTCATCAAAACGATTAGTTAAGTTACCAGGTGAGATAATTATCAAAACCAAAGAGTACGTAACTCAACGCTCACTCTGCACTTCTACCTCAAAAAGTATCACACACGACCTTAGACTAAATTACTTTATCAGTAGAACTAAGATGCTCACCGTGAGATGTCTTTACGGGTAACTTCTCGCGCTGAAGTGTTATAAATGCAAAATAAAATAGGTATAACATCTCTTCATTTGACATAACGAGCAGAGTTCTTTGCGCTGCATGTTAGCACCGGTAGATAAAAAGAAATATATCTCTATATCGACAAGACAAAAGGCGCGCGTCTTAGCCATGCAGGTGGTAGGACTAACTCTTCTGCGAGTGTCCATCTAATGGCTAGCACCGCTTTGCTCGTATAGTCTGCCGCCTAGCTTAGATGTCTTCCGGTTTGATGACCAAAGTAGTCAGTGAAATTGTCTCATGGTAACGAGCGCAACGCAGCGCAGGTCTTTGTGTTTCAGAGTTCTGTGTAGCTGGCGTTATGCTTACCAACAGGCAATTGACACGCTCGTTTCGTTAATAATATACAAAAACTTGTGGTACTAAAACTACCAATGCAAGTACAACCCCAAGGTAGGTATTTAACGTTGCTCTGTTCTCAGGTGCTCACATAATGACCACTAAACATTTTTATGGAAGCAGCATAACAACGCTGAGTGCTTAAACGTTCCTCCTAATAGTCCAGCCGTAAAACCTGGAAATGGCGCTTTTCCAATTTAACATAATTACAGTACCTACTACACTTGACCCAAAATCTAAGTCGAAAAGCGTTTTCAGCAACCTCTCCAGCTTTAAAATGTTTCGCAAAAACTCCATCTGCATAATTTAACATAATCTTTGAATGAATTGAAAGGATTTTAATTTTAAATTAGCGTAAAAGTAGCATTATACGGCTTCCCGGTTCGAATTTTTTCCATAAATAATTCTGCGCGTTATAATGACTTTGGAATCGGATTTGAAATGAAAATTCCGGATTTTTATTCCATCTTTATTTCAAAGGATATTGCATAATTATGACATCTCCTGTAGAGTGGTTGGATCGATTGACTTTTATTGAGAGTGGAGATTGTGAGTTCAATTCCCGCAAAGTCACAAATATTTTAACCGATTTCTAGAAGGAGGATGTTCTCGTTTCGCTTGTATTCTTTTTTTTGTTAACTCAGATCTCCATCATTTATAAACCGATTTGAAAAATTATTTTTTCTTTTGGAAGGATATACTTTCTGGTTGGTCGCTAAGAAATTTCATCAAAATCGGTTCTGTAGTTTGTCACTGAAGTTGGTTCGTCACTTTTTAAAGCATTTTGGAAATATTTTTTTATCCGTGAAAATTTGAAGCCTAATATAATGACGTTGGTCGCCGAACTGTAGGTTGAATACTATGGAGCCTTCGGCGAAAAAAAATCACCCTATATATGTTAGTAATTAGGAATTTTCTAGTGCTCAGATGGCTAGCTACCATTCATATGCTGAAAATCTGTTATTGTATTTATTAGATGGCAATGGTTGTGAAACATTTTTTTGAATAGAGGTCGTAGAAGCATATGTAGAACCGGGTGCCGGACTAGATATCCATCAAGCCCCGACCACAACCACAATAGACGATACGATATCCGTCAAGCGGGGATCGTGGTTTTTCCATGGTTTTCTCGTGATCCGCGATTGATGCTTATCCATCTATCGAATAAGGGGCAGCGTAGACGCTTATGCAAACGTACGCTTGCTTGTCAGAATAACAATGCTTTTGCGTCAAGCGCGCATTTCGAGTATCACGAAATCGGCGCTTGACGCAATAGCGTCGTTATTCTGACAAGCAAACGTACGTTTTCATAAGCGTCTACGCTGCCCCTAAGGTGTGAGGGCTGCCTAAGGAAATTCTTGGATGGCCTTCGTAATAGTGTTCTGCGTTAGTATTTAGCCATTACCTGACCTGATAATAGTGAGGCTCACGACCTTGAAGATTAGATTTAAAAACATGTTTTTAATTATGTACATAACTTTAATAATACATTCATTCACAAATTATTATGATCTTGTCCAATACTGTCTTTGAATATATTTTTTTATATATTAGAAACTATATGTCTACTGTGTGCCGTCTCTTACTACTTATACGAGTATGCTCTTTAGTATATATAGTATACTATTATATACTTAATTCATAATTATTATAGTGTTCTGGATATATGATGTAATTAAAACGTTATTGGTTGGTTCGTCAATCTCCATTTCCCACCAACCAATAGGCTAGTTCCCTCAAGCTTGCAATTTATAATATTCTGTCATATCCTGACTAAATCACTAAAATTTCACTGGAAAAGGAACTATATATACCGCTGTAAACTTTTTTTACAACAAAAAGTTCCGCACTTCCATTTATATTTCAATAATATATTATTATACACTCCATAATTCTCCTTAGTCATGGTAAATTTATTAATCGCTTCATTTAAATGACAACATTTCTAGCCGCCAAAGTTTCTCGTTATGCTACTATTACCTACCTAAAGCGCTTAATTTGCTAAATTTTTTGTTACAACTAAGTAAACATTAATGATAACATTATTACTATGACACAAACAACGTGCGTACGTAAGTGGTATTATTTAAATCAAAACATGAATTGGATGACAATACATTATAAGGCAGACTATAAATAAATTACAACAAACTTGACTCGAAAAGGGGCTTTGTTCTTGACCCTTACCTTTTTCACAAGGTTGGCTGCCATGAACCCTCCCATGTTCCCAAGGCCGAGGAAGGCGACATTTTTGTCAGCCCCAGAGCTATACGACCTCCTTGCTATGTGGAAAAGAGTTTGATTGTTGAGTATACTACGCGCGGCCATCTTGAATTCTTTATTAACGCGTATATGCCGGCGCGGGCGCAGCTAGACTGACGTGACCGCGTATGTTGTTTAATCAAAGAGCGGGCTGGCCACGTTTGATATTGCTTATCTAGATGTTTGCTTACACGGGGATAGTCGATTTGACATTTGAATTGGACAGATGATATTATTAAATGTGACGTGACTAGTGCATTGTGAACGCGTCTGTGAATTTTACTTTGTTGTGTGCTTCAGTGTAAACAAAATCAAAGCAATAACTTCACTTTTGCATTAAATTTGCTCAAAGAACGTCTAAATATCATTGTCGATATTAGAGAGGACACCAACGAGTTTTGGTTGGTTGATTAAGAACTTTTTGTAAGAGTGTTTTACGGATTCTTTTAGTGCACTATTAAGACATCGCCAGTCATTAGTCATCAACATCGTACACGTTCTTCGGAACCGGCCAGATTGCTTCGTACTGAGTAAGTAACTTAAACTTTTTTATTAGTTAAAATGTTTTTAAAATAGAATGGACAAATACAATGCTGCCTACCCACATAATATTATAATATGTATAATTGTATAACTAGTCTTCTGCGAACACTAACACTGTTGCAACAATAATATTGTGTTCAGTCTGTGCATCATGTACCTATACCTTTCCATCTTGAGGCCGTGACTGCTCTGAAATACTGACAGTAATTGTAGTAGGTATTTTAAGATGATTTTTGGATTTAATTATTGACTACTTATATCTTGTCGATCCATGATCAATATAATTTTTTTGTCTCACCGTAATGCTTATAATTGAGTACCGAATATTTCTGCCAAATATTATCAAAATCAGTCGGTAAATAGCCCCCATCAAACTTTCCTCTTTATTCCTATACCACTCTAACCAAAAATCGCGGACGAAAAAAAAATATGAGACTACCTTCTACCCGTGGTTTCACCCGCCTTCCCACAGGAACTGTGCATTTTCTTGGATAAAGTAGGCTGTGATTATCTCCGGTCCATAAACTATATCTAAGATAAAAATCACGTTGATCCGTTGCTCCGTTGCGCTGCGTGCAAGAGGGACAAACCAACAAACGTACGAACGCACTTTCGCATTTATTATAAGTATGGAAGTATGGATTGTAGAACCTTTTTTTTTATGTTATTTGGTAACGAGACGAGCTGGTCGTTTGCCTGATGGTAAGCATAACACTGGCCCATAACAATTGCAGTGGCACTCAGAGCTTTGAAACACAAAGGCCTGCGCAGCACTGCAGTGCGCTAGTTACCCTGGGACATTAGCCCAGTAATATCACTGGCTACTCTGCTCCTCAAACCGGAACACAGTAATGCTTGCACATTACTGCTTGGCGGCAGACTTCACGAGCAAAGCGGTGCTATCAACTCAGACGGACACTTGCAGAAGAGTTATAGTAAACATAACCCTGGCCCATAACAAGCGGGAGCCTAAAAGGCTGATGATGACCAGAAATCATTACACAAATTAAAATATTTATTGAAATTTGACCTATTTTAACCGACTTCCAAAAAATGAGAAGGTTATCAATTCGGTTGGTATTTTATGTTTGTTACCTCAGATCTCTGTCATTTATAAACCGATTTAGAAAATTCTTTTTTTTATTTGAAAGTATATACTTTCAGATTGGACCCATATAAATTTCATCAAAATCGGTTTTGTAGTTTGTCACTGAAGTCGGTTCGTAGCTTTTTTAAAGCAATTTTTTTGTTTTGTACTGTATGAAACTGACTGAAACCCACAAGTCAAAGTTCTCTAGCTGCGATTGTCTATAGGTCGTATTGTTTTTTTTTACTATTGATATCGTGTAAACGCACCAATTTTTTTTACGTTCGTTCTTATGTCAGATATCGTTTTAATTATTTCATTATGTAACGGCTATAGTAAGCATTGGTAATTAGAAGCGTTTAATTATTTTGCTGGTAACTAGGTAAACCACGGTGTCAGCGTTTTTCTTATGATTTTTTATCTGCCTGTACAAACAAGGACCATTCGTCTTTTTACACGACTGCATGCAAAAGGAGTGTAATGTTTTTAGGATTCATGTATGTACGTTTCTTTATACCAACATAGATTTTAAATGCCTGAACAGCTGATTTGGAGTTATTGGGTAAAGTTAGAATCAATACATCATCCCCCGTGACACGTGGCTGACAGTCGAGTTTTTTAATTTTTTTCATTTTACTTTTTACTTTATCGGTTAGAACACTTCACCTACTCTCATTACTAGACATTAGACATATCTATCTATACTAGGCGTTCATTAGTGAGTCTAGAAGCCGTATTAAGCCCCTACAAAGAATCTTTTTACATAGTTGCACACCGTTTAAAAATTATTCGTAAAATATTCGTACTGAATATTCTGTAAAGCACTAGACAGACAGAGTTTTCAAGCAGATGTTATTTAATCGCTAAAAATCAACAATAGCTTCGTTACTGCGTGAAAGAAGAACAAGCCAACAAACACACTTTCGCATTTATTAGATACTAGCTTCTGCCCGCGGTTTTCACCCGCGTTCCCACAGGAACCGTGCATTTTCCCGGGATAAAAAGTAGACTATGTTACTCTCCGGTCCATAAACTATATTTATGCCAAAAATCACTTCGATCCGTTACTCCGTTACTGCGTGAAAAAAGGACAAACCAACAAACACACTTTCGCATTTATAATATTAGTAGGATAACAGGATAACATAGACGGATTCATTTCACTTTGCACCTTGTCTATCGATCATACATAGCTGGTACTCTTATAACTCAATGTTAAACCTTTAAGACCCTACTTCGCGCCAATGGCCTTGCTCGAATGGGTGGAGTCAATCCCACTTCACCCGCGCGGTCCACACTTCGTCTTTCAAGAACATCGCAAAACCTAACGTCATAGAATACGCGGATGAACGAACGCGCGTGCGAGTAGCGCGCACGGCATCTTCTTTGCCTATAATTCTTTGAATTCATTTAGTGGAAAGTTCTTCATTGAAAGTGAAGTTTGATCATCATTATCCATACTATCCATACTTCCATACTAAATATATCCTATATCCTACTCTATTATAAATGCGAAAGTTTGTTTGTTGGTTTGTTAATTTGTTGGTTTGTCCTTCTTTCACGCAGTAACGGAGCGACGGATCGACGTGATTTTTGGCATAGTAATAGTTTATGGACCGGAGAGTAACATAGGGTTCTTTTTATCCGGAAAATGCATGTTTCCTGTGGGAACGCGGGTGAAAACCGCGGGCAGAAGCTAGTTATATTATTAATGCGAAAGTGTGTTTGTTGATTTGTTGGTTTGTCCTTCTTTCACGCAGTAACGAATCAACGGATCGACGTGGTTTTTGGCATAGATATAGTTTATGGACCGGAGAATAACATAAGCTACTTTTTGTCCCGGAACAATGCACGGTTCCTATGGGAACGTGGGTGAAAACCTCGGGCAGAAGCTAGTTCGTAAATAAACGGGACGGACGCACATGAGATCATACAACGTTGAGATTTATCTCAAAACATCGCTGTGGACTATAATAAAAGTACAGACAGCCAATTTGCTCCGTAACGTTGAAATTTGTTACACCTTTTGACCCAAAAACGAACGTGTACGTAAATAAATGATTTTCGGGCTATTTTTTATTTTTTACTTTTGTAGTCATGTTTTTTATATTGATGTCATTTACGAGGTATCGAGTCATCTGCGAGTGTCCGTCTGGGTTTCCGTTTTGTTCTTGAAGTCTGCCGGCAAACAGTAATGTGCAAGCATTATTGTGTTCCGGTTTGTTGAGCAAAGTAGCCAGCGAAATTACTAAGATATGAGACTTAGTTATGAGCACACTGCGGTGCCGCGCAGGCTTTTGTGTTTCAAAGTTCTGAATGGCACTGCAATTTTTATGGGCTGGCATTATGACTCCTATCAGGCAAACGTCCAGCTCGTCTCGTTAACCAATACAATAGAAAAAATAGACAAGTGTGGGTTGGACTCGCGCGCCGAGGATTCCGAAAAGACTTGTAAGCATGTAAATAGTTCGTTCAAGACTGAAATCGTTAGGTCCTTTTACAGCTACATTCAACAAAATAATTAACCCTAAAATATTGTACACAATACACTCATTGATAATGTGCGTGTGTGTGAGTGCGTGCGTGCGTGCATGCGTGCTTGCTTGCGTGCGTGCTTGCTTGTGTGCGTGCTTGCTTGTGTGCGTGCTTGCTTGTGTGCGTGCTTGCTTGCGTACGTGCGTGCGTGCGTGCTTGTTTGCGTACGTGCGTGCGTTTGCGCGTGTGCACGTGTGCGCGTGTGCGAGCGTGTGCGTGAGCATGTGTGTGCATGCGTGCGTGCGTGCGCTTGCGCGAGCGTGTGCATGCGCGTGCGCGTGTGTGTGTTATACATAATTAGTTTTCGGATTTTTCGCTTTACTTGTGGTATAAGACAATACTTCTTGCCAAATTTAATGATTCTAGGTCTCCGTGAACCACCCTATAGGTCTTGAATGGATTTTAAATCGTTATCATTTTCGATATCAGCACCCCGAGAAACCTAGAAAATGGCACCCATATTATCGATTTCCTAAAAAAATTTCCGCCATCTTGGATTTAAAAATGGTTGTCATTTCTGTAATCAGCACCCCGAGAAATCTCGAAAACGACACCCATATACCAGTTTATAAAAAAAAAATGTCCGCCATCATGGATTTTAAAATCGTTGTCATTTTCGATACCAACACCCCGAGAAACATAGAAAATAGCACCCATATTATCGATTTCCTAAAAAATATCCGCCATCTTGGTATACAAAATGGTTGTCATTTCCGTAATCAGCACCCCTAGAAATCTCGAAAATGACACCCATACCATTTAATTGAAAAAAAAAAACGTGTCCGCCATCTTGGATTTTAAAATCGTTGTCATTTTCATTATCAGTACTCTGATAAACCTCGAAAAAGACACCCATATCCTTTTACTAAAAAAATTTGTCCGCCATCTTGGATTTTAAAATAGTAGTCATTTTCAAAATCAGCACCCTGAGAAACCTCCAACACGACACCCATATCATTTTACAAAAGAATTGTCCACCATCTTGGATTATAAAAGAATTTTTCATTTTTGTACACAGTACCCCGAGAAATTTCGAAACTTACACCCATAGCATTTTATTGAAAAAAAATATTGTCCGCTATGTAGGATTTTAAATCGTTGTCATTTTCGATATCAGCACCCCGAGAAACCTAGAAAATGGCACCCATATTATCGATTTCCTAAAAAAATGTCATCTTGAATTTAAAAATGGTTGTCATTTCTGTAATCAGCACCCCGAGAAATCTCGAAAATGATACCCATACCATTTTATTGAAAAATAAAAATGTCCGATATCTTGGATTTTAAAATTGTTATCATTTTCGATATCATTTTTACTGTAGATGGCCCTGATCGTTTGGTGGTCGTTTGCCTGATGATAAAGATAACGCCGGCCCATAACAATTGCAGTGCCAATAAATACTTTGAAACAAAAAGATGCAGTACCGCATTGTGCTCGTTAACCTGAGTAATTTTACTTTTCAATTTCATTTCCAGTCTTTCTTAAACAGTTCTAAACCTCCCGATATTCCTGTAGCTGCCGCTAATAATTTGTTTACCAATACATATATTTTCCACTCGTAAAAATGATGTAAGTACGTAAACAAGAAATTGTAATCAAAAATGTAACCCATTCAATATGTATACGAGGAGCGTCCACGCGCAAATCACGGAATGAATCACATTTCACCGCTCTAGACGCTACTCTTTGAGCAAGCTTCAAACCCACACGAAAACAAATACTTGTATTGTATATCATTCACGCACACAAATATGTAACGTCGGCGGACAGCGTTTGCAGAGCAACGAGCGACACAACCTCCCCGTCTGAATGCCAGTGCATGACTGCCGCGCGCGCCCGCGCAGAGCACCTCTGAGATTTGTACATTTGGAATTCAGTTTTTTGATCATTTTTTTGCGAAATATTGCTCTATGCACAAATGAAACGGCCAGTTTATAGAAAATTTTCTTCCTTATTTTTTGGTGTAAAATTAATCCCAAACGTCTAAGTCATTTAGAAGTTTTAGGGAAAATAGTTTTATAAAAGCATGCTGTTAAATATTTTTTCAAGCCATAAGTAATGGTAACACAAAAAAATCAATCAGTGAAATTAATGTCCTTGAATTGATCATTCAGGTAGTATTTTTTTCAAGTCGTTAAACCAAGCCGTGTGGGAGTTTTAGGAGGAGAAAGTAGTCGTTTTGGCGATCCTAGCCCCTTAAGCCCTATTATGTCTTGTTTATAACGATGCAAATGTAATAAATAATTTTCGCACTGCTCCTGTATAAATACTTATGTGCAATAAAGTACACGCACGTTGCCCTCATATTTTTTATCACTGGCGTATTAACACGTTGCAGAGAAAAGTATCATTATTTTAAATTACGGAACACTTTTGAATTTTTGCAATTGTGTTGAATGCCAAATTAATAAAAATTTTATTACCAAAGATTAGAGATGGGACATGCAGCAGATTATTATGGAGATCAAATTATTTATTTATCAGTCACAAAGGGTTGTATAGGTATTTGCGTAAGACTTGCATTTCGGTTAGCACGTGGCTGTATTTATGAATTAGACTGTTCATTACGCACAGTTTTAACACATCTATACAAATAAATAAAATTGAGGTGTTTGTTTATAATATCAAAATAACAGCTTTTTACTAAATGCATATGAAAGTATATACGGTACCTATGACAAAACAACCATTTTAAAAATGTTTGTCTGTCTGTCTGTCTCTTTGTTCCGGGTAATCTCCGAAACGGCTGGACCGATTTTGACTGGACATTCACTGGCAGATAGCTGATGTTACAAGGAGTACCATAGGCTACTTTAATTTTAGAAAAATAATTAGGGTTCCGTGCAAATAAATAAAAACCATGTAATCCAAAATCTCCACGCGGGTGAAACCGCGGGGCAGCAGCTAGTTTAAACTAAAAAAGATAGGACAGCTCGACGCTTGAGCTACCGCTGAAATAGCAACTCGTGAGCTGAATTTTGAAACAGCTCTGAACTGACTTTCCCATCACTATTTCAAACATGATAAAATGTGCCAAATGCGTGTAAATCATGACCCAGGATGATTTAATTTGCATTTAGATGGGTTTATTGACATGATTGAGTTTATGGGGCGCCAGACCAGCCAGATAGATTAAGTACACTGTACTTACGACCAATATGGGTAAAATATGTGTCTGTAAGTCTGGCTTTTATATTAAATTGTTTTTATACTAATGAAAACGTAACGTTGATCTGTAAACAATAATCACATCATGATTATTAGTTGTACCTATATCAATTTTAACGAGACGAGCGGGTCCTTCGCCTGATAGTAATCATAACCCTCGTGTCACACATGTCACCCAGACGTTTGACTGAGCAACGATCTCACTGCAGTGCAACGCAGACCTTTGTATTTCTATGTTCTGGGTAGCACTGCAATTGTTGTGGGCTGACGTAATGGGCAGTGTAGACGCTTATGCAAAAGCGTTGTTATTCTGACAAGCAAACGCACGTTTTCATAAGCGTCTACGGTCTGCATTATGCTTACCATCAGGCAAACAACCCGCTCGTCACATTATCCAATAGAATAAAAAATTATGTTCTGATAAAGACAGCATCAGTTTTAGTCTGTGATTCGGGTAGACGAATGTTGCAGAGGCCCGCTGTTAGAATCATTTATTTTAACTTTCATAAGTGCTCCTTAGGGGCCTATTTGAATAAAGAAATTTGAATTTGAATTTGAATGTGGTTCTTCTATATTAATCATTTAGCCAGTATATTTAAAAAAAAAAAAATTAATCACACCCACATCACAAAATGTTAATTTCTGAACAAAAACGATTACAAAAGCAATGAAGGGATTTAATTAATCCTTGAGTGATGGATCATTAGCCAACATTATTACACCTTTTGTTCTTATATTAACTCCCCCCTCCCCCCGTCACCCTTGCTTTGTTATCTATTATTATGAGATCCACGGTGCGTTAATCATTATATTAATTAATGAAGCTTAGATGAGGGTAGAAAGGTGAGGCTATTTTAAAATCTATGTTCTTTATAGATCCTGAAGATGAACTGAACGATATTGCAGAGTATTTGCTGGAAAAAATGTTCTTTATTTTATAATTAGTCGATGTAATCAAAGTTACACATATAAACGCTTACCACGCTCATACCCCCGCACTAGGATTCCCTGTGTCGCAGGTGGCATGAACACACGCAGATAGGTACGCATCACAAACATCCAAGCCCCGAGAACAAGCTTTAAGCTTACACAAAATCTGCCCCGGCCGGCAATCGAACCCGGGACCCCTCGCTTTGCAGGCAGGGTTACTACCAACTTAACTACGGAGCCGTCGAAATATCAATCGAGTTTATAAAACATTTTGGTCCATATCTTTTAAACTAGCAGTCGCAACATAATCCTATTAATTATTTCGGAGAAATGTGTGGATAAACATACAAATACAAACATACATACACGTATAAAATGTTGTGTATTTGATTGTAAGCTCTAATAGATTATCATATATGTGAATATATTGCAGTTCCAATGATACATGTGCCGAATTAATAACCTCCTTTTTTGGAGTCGGTTAAAAATAACATCACCAGTAGGAAGATGTCCACTGCCTCCCTATAAGTCTCAGTTCATTAGTTGAACTTTAGTTCAAAATGGTTGGTGAATTCCGCCCTAAACAAACTCTATCACCAATCACGAACGTGTGTTTCAACGGCCGCACTTGAGAGCCATAGACCACATATGCATGCACTTTTTTTATACTATTTGGTAACGATACGAGCTGTTCGTTTGCCTGATGGTAAGCACAACGCCGGTCCATAACAATTGCAGTGCCACTCAGAACTTTGAAACACAAAGGCCTGTGCAGCACTGCAGTGCGCTCAGGATAATCCCTGAGACGTTAGGTATTAAGTCTCATAAGCCACTAATGGCTACTCTGCTCATCAAACCGGACCACAGCAATGCTGGCACATTACTGATTGGCGGCAGACTCCATGACCAAAGCGGTGGAACTAAATTTACCACGTCAGTTTTCTGTTCCATTTTTCAGTCAAAAGTAGGTTGTTTGGGCAAGCCTTGCTCGCTGGTCCCAAGTGGAGCGTTCTCCACGCCCAGTGAGCCGTTATGACCGACAACAGCCTTTGTTAAGCACAATGAAGCTCATAATTAAGATAAAACCACCGCAGCCCTAAACACTTTTTGATTTCGGACGCAAAAAGACGAGTTTGAGACTTTGTTTGCTGGCTGCGTCGTAGTTTTGGGTTCACTGATTTAAATAAGTTTTAAACGATTTTTGAGTAAGAAATTTCATTTCGACTCACTGGATTTATAATTTTATTTACTGCACTACCTACTTTTCATCGTCATGTTGTCGCATTAAGCAAGATAGTGGTAAAACGCTAAACATACAATATGAGAAGTTGGGCTCTGTTTGGTAGGTATACGTTTTGACCAGGTAGGAAGCTATTGTTTCTGATCTCTAGTCGACATTCAGGAATCGCATCTCGTCAAAAAATATTCCCGATTAGATTTCACAACTCAGCTGCAGAAAAACGTATAAAATCCCGACAATATTTCTCTCTGGGATACGATTCTGAAATATAAATGATCAGAAACGTTAAAGCTTCCACGGAATCATTCGGTATGACTTAAAATTACCCGACTGGACTCTATCCAGTATCAGTATGATTATAACCGTGACTCTTAAAAGTTATTGTCGATAAGTGATGTAATTAATATTTTACTACCTATCATCATCATCATCATCATCATCATCTACCGTCCACCGCTAAACGTGGCCTATTTAAGTTTATGAGGTTGCTATAGTCACATAGTGCATCACGCTTGTCAGACGCCTTCATGGTCGCAGTAGACTAAAAGTACTGAAATTTGTCCTCAGCAAAATGAAGCTCGCCTTCTCTCGCTCGGCCTCTACATTTTAATTTGTCACTACTTTTCATAGTGTTTGTTGTATTTGAACCTAAACAATCACCGGTCTCGAAATCAAAATGGCAGATGCTACAAGGTTTCCCATGACATTTGAACATTAAGCAACAACCACACAACCCCTTCTCCAAACACATTTCTGACTTCCCAAATTCAGACAACACATAAATACAAACATCGCGGTTCAACAAAGCACTCCCTAAAACTGGCACCGACCGATATGTCTCCGAACAAACTTATGATTTATGTACCGGATTATTAAGATACCTCCCCCTGTCCCACTTTGATTTATTCGAGTCCCAGTTTACAGCCCCAGATAAGAGTTGCGAATGTCCCGGAAGACAAAACTTGGGGAATTGTTTATCATTGTTATTATTACTGGATTCAGTTAGGGTGAAATTGGAAGTGGGAATGGAATTTCTTTCCAGTTTTTGGGTTATTTTACGTTTGTTTTTGTGGAAAAGTTCTTAAAAGGGTGGTTAAAGGGTGGTTATAGTCGCGAGAAATTCTCTTCACTCAAAATTACTCGAGAAAGTCGAGAATTATTGAACAAATGTTTCCTCGATGTCAATTTGTTAAGACGTTTATATTTTCAACGACAGTTCTAGTTGAAGACTAGGCACAAGAAACTGGATACGATGAAAATGTATATGTACTCAGTCATAAAGATCTACTGTGATTATATATTACATTGTAACGCAAGTAATGAGTATGTTTTTGATTACAAGTATTTGTTTACAAGTTTATTTTATTATTCTAAAAATAATTATAAAGCAAAAATGTGTCTATTCGTTCACATATTATAACCAACCTTAACCATGAGGCTAGCTAACGACCCGCTCGTCTATAGTAGAAATTAAAAAACATCTTTGGGATTTCTAAAAGATTTGACTAAACTAAAAACGTCTCTTGGGACTCTATGCTATTATGGACATAACTTATGTAAATGCCAATTCCAAATTTACCTTAGCTAAGCACACGGAGGCTCAAACTTGAAACTAACTCTAATGCTTTGTAATCTAGAATAGTTATAAACTAACAAGCCTAATCTGATTGAACGCCGTATGAGCTTGAGACTAGAGGCGTTCAACTAAACCAATATAGCATCCAATATCTCGGTTGTTTCTTAATATATTCATTAGTTAATAGAAGATTTAGGTAGGATTAAATTTGGTATAGACATGACAGGGTCTGGATGTGGTTTCCTGTCTCGATTATTGGTTTCCGTTCTTTAGGCTTCTCTGTTTGTTTCTCGCAGATATTCTTCTCTGATCTACTGATCCTGTCAAGTTGGAAATTTTTGGATAGTAACGAAAAAAATAAATTCAAAATATTATCCTCAAATAGGGAAGATACAGTATGAAAAATTGCTTTAAAAAAGCGATGAACAATGAAATAATTTTCCAAATCAGTTTATAAATGACAGAGATATGAGGTAACAAACATAAGAAAAAAATAACCACCGAATTGATAACATTCTCCTTTTTTGGAAGTCGGTTAAAAATGATTAGAAATGTCACAACAGAATTGTGTTAGACAACGGATAGACACTACTTAAATCAGGATTTGTGGTTGGTCATATTTAATCGCGCGACTAAGGCATGTTTACGCGTTAAACAGTGATTAACGCAGGTTTATCGTGTGTTTAATTTTTTTGTGGTAAGACCCAAAGGATTTTTTTCACATTTGAAACAAAACACGTCTTAATTCCATCACAAACTATGCAAAAGCATTAGAACGAGATACGAAGCTTAGAGACAGACACGCGTGTATCTCACAAGGACTATAGAATTAACATTGTGTTGCTAGACAGACAGCTCAAAGTCTACGCTTTGCAAACTAAACAAGTCCAAAACTAATACGAAGCTAAATCTGACTGATGTGTTTACACTCCGTTGGCTGAAGCCTCGGCTCCCGATATCGGGGATAGGCAGATTACATGCCTGGGAATATACACAGGGAATATTCAAAGGTATACATATGTATATTCTATAGGGGGAGTGTTATTACTTTGAAATAAACAAAAGTTAAATACAATTAATTTTTAATTTCATTTTTTGTCTTTACCGACTTGACACAGCTTTCAACTTATTTCTACAAGGAACTTAGACACACGTATGGCAAGCTAAAATAATATTTAATAAAAGCTAATTTAAAGTTATTAAACTTATTTTTGTAACGAGACTAACTGGTCGTTTGCTGATGGCAACGCCGGCCCATAACAATTGCAGTGCCACCCAGAACTTTGAAACACAAAGGCCTGCGCGGCACTGCAGTGCGCTCGTTACCCTGAGACATTAGGTATTAAGTCTCATAAGCCCAGTAATTTCACTGGATACTCTGCTCATCAAACCGGAACACAGTAATGCTTGCACACTACTGCTTGGCGGCAGACTACACGAACTACGATACTTATTAATGGTATAGTTACAAATCCTAATTAGTTCCTCATCCCACTCCATTTTAACGTTCTAATTACTAGAGTAAAATAATGTACATGTGTAATATTGGCTACAGATATGACTATCTTTAAATAGTATCTAATAAATACCTAATTTTAATCTTAATGCATTTTCTCCGAACGTCTACCTAAATAATAATAATCTCCCGCCCCCCCCCCCCCCCCCCCGACAGCCCGGACATTTTTTTTTTAGAGGCCCCCCGACATATAACGGGTTAATATAAAATCTTATCGTCTATAAAAAATACTGCAATGATTACTTCTAACATTATAGTAATTATACCTACTTTTATACATCAGATAATAATTGTTTTAATTTTATAGGAAATTAGCATAAAATTAATCAATATTTCACCTAACTAGATTTACAAAAGCTTATTTTGTAGTGAAATAATGTACAATCCAATGAATATACCGGTCCCTAGACACGTATGATATATTCGTTAATCGAAATATCTATACATACAAAAAAAAATTGAAGTGTCTGTTTGTAATATCTAAATAACAGATTTTTAATAAATGCATGTGAAAATACGGCACCTATAACCAAACAACAATTTTTAAAAGTATTATTTGTTTGTCTGTTTATTCCGGGTAGTCCGGGAAACGTAGTCCGGGTAGTCTGCAAATAAATGATTTGATTTGATTTGATTTGATTTGAACGGCTGGACTGATTTTGACGGGACCTTCACTGGCAGATTACTGACGTTACAAGTAGTAAATTAGGCTACGTGGGCAAAACCGTGGGGCAGAGCTACAATAAATTGTATCGTAATATATATAATACTAGCTTTTGCCCGCGGTTTTCACCCGCGCTCCCACAGGACCCGTGCATTTTTCCGAGACAAAAAGTAGTCTATGTTACTCTCCGGTCCATAAACTATATCTGTGCCAAAAATTACGTCGATCCGTTGCTCCGTTACTGCGTGGAAGAAGGACAAACCAACGAACGTACAAACACACTTTCGCATTTATAATAGGATTTACATCAAATACTTAATCAAATATATCATTTCATTACCTAACGTAGGTACTCGCTATCACGCCTAAAATTATGACTAAATTACTTACACTTATCATCATTAATAACATTACACCTTTATATTAATCATAACTTTTTCTTAAATAAAAATAAAATAAAATAAATGTTACAAACTACAACTCATTACCTACATTTCTTTCTATCACTGATTTTATAATATGAAGTCAGTCTTCAAAATTGTGCTGTTATAAAATAAGCCGCTTTTACTTAATTGTCGAGTTGTTTATTAGCAAAATTATCATAATTATCATCAGAGCTATCATCGATTAATACTATAACTATACTATTACTAAGTGAATGATTTTAATTACTCGAATATTACTATTTTTCAAAATACACTACTTTTTCCAGGAGCGACATACCTAACAATCTTGACGCACTAAAGGACTTAAATCTTTCCATATAGGACTCTAAAAAACTTAACTCTAAATAAACTACATTCTAAGACAACAAATAAGAAATAGTTTCTTTCATAAACGCGTCGTCTCATACATGGCAAAGGAAGGATATGAGAGGGATAGCCCTTTCATTTTATCCACGAGGAACTCTTCAGCTTGAATTTCCATTTTCTCGTCAAAATGGGCCTTCCAACCGCCCGCCTCACCTGGTAACAAATAAAGCTGCTGTAAAACTGTGGCAGATAGCTACGAACCAATTCGGGGTAGACGGTTCTCAAAGCAAAATACCCAGCCGTTAATTCCTTAACTATAATGTCCGTTGAACCAAAATGGCTACAAAAAGGACCAGGGAACAAGTTATCCGCAAACAAAAACTGCATCATCTTAATTAACTTCTGAACAATATGACAAGAGCCTACAGTCATATCAACTTGCTTTTTGTAATGCCAATCAATCAGTCTATTTCTTCCACCAACTCCTTTGACGTGATGTATTGAGGCCTAATCCTAATAAAAATAACGCCGGCCCATAACAATTGCAGTGCCACTCAGAACTTTGAAACACAGAGGCCTGCGCGGCACTGAAGTGAACTCGTTACTCAGAGACACTAGGTATTAAGTCTTTTAAAAGCCCAGTATTTTCATTGGCTACTTTAGTTATCCAATCGGAATATACTAATGCTTGCACATTACTGCTTGGCGGCAGATTTCATAAGCAAAGCGGCGGTACCAACCCAGACGGACATTCGCAGTTAGTCCTACCACCTAGTGGCGTATGCATCCAAATGTATTCCTAAGCGTCTCTAAATATATGGAATAGTAAATCATATAAGTTTGAAACTTTCATGGTCACCAACACAAGAATTAGCTTTAATAACAGGATATTTAACATGTACTTTATTTGTTTTGAGCACTCGATATTTCGGCACTGTTGCAAGCGCCATTTTCACGGTAAACTCATTTTACTCGTGAACAAATGAAATACATCGTAAATATCTCGTTACTAAAATTAATTCTTGGAATAGTAAGTCATTAACTACAAGCTTAGCTTACCTTTGCGTATAAATTGAACAGCGTCGTTGCCCTCAGTCGTTGTGTTGTTAACATTTTTATTCTTTCTTAGGTTGTCGAAACTGAGGTACTGTGATAAATGCAGTAAGTCCTTATCGGAGTATTCTCTTTGCAAGAAATGGCACATTTTACGGACTTCTCCTGGTAGATCCTGTGAACAACATTGGAAAGGTTAAAATATGTAATTTTGACCAGAATTTAAAAAATGGTGTAATTGGGACGTTGACTGATTTTGGGAAAGTGTTTAAAACGATGCGAATGAGCCTAATATAACCCAAAATATTTAAAATTACTTTTTAAATACAGCTAATACTTTAATTTTCATGAATGTATTTTAAATGCCATTTGAAGATTCGCTCCAAAACGCCAATACTGGTCACGTGGTCGATGTGACGTCACGCGCTTAATACAATTCATGGCACAGATAACTATATTCACAGAAATCACTCTAAAATACTAGGCAGAAAGAGCGATATACTCATTCCGATTGAGCGAGTGACGTCACGCGCATTTTATGTCGCGTGACTTCGGAGTGATGTGATTACATTTTGATTATTAAATTAAAATTAAATTCCTTAAAAATAAACAAAAATATTGTTTTTTATAGTATTTTTGTCACAAAAACTACCGTTTCGCGGCAAAATTATATTTTTATTTGAATACAGTCATCATCCCTATTGGGTGAAAAATGGAATGTCTGAGTGGCACAGCAATTGTTATGGGCCACACTATTCCAAAACCGGTTTTTTCGTGTCTAAACTCACCTTGATCATATCTTCATAGAACACAAAATGCATGTTAGGGTGATGTCTCTGCATCCAAGCTTCATTCGCATGAGCTACTATCGGGGTCCATGGCACTGAAATAACAGAAACCTTCAATAAAAAACCATTCAGTTCATTCTTTGCGTCGCTAGAAAGCAATTTAATTTCATTGGAGCTTGAATTATAGTATTACTAGCTTCTACCCGCGGTTTTCACCCGCGTTCCCACAGGAACCGTCAAACCGATCTTTTTTTTTATGTTATTAGGTAACGAGACGAGCTGGTCGTTTGCCTGATGGTAAGCATAACGCCGGCCCATAACGATTGCAGTGCCACCCAGAACTTTGAAACACAAAGGCCTGCGCGGTACTGCAGTGCGCTCGTTACCCTGAGACATTAGGTATTAAGTCTCATAAGCCCAGTAATTTCACTGGATACTCTGCTCATCAAACCGGAACACAGTAATGCTTGCACACTACTGCTTGGCGGCAGACTTCACTCACAAAGCGGTGGTAACAACCCAGACGGACACTCGCAGAAGAGTTAGTCCTCCCACTAACAAAATCTGTCAAATTAAATCAACTTGTCAACATTATAAAACTTTATTGACAGCTGTTAATTTATTGAGAGCAGTCAATTTATTGACAGATGTCAATGTCAACTTCTGCCCGCGGTTTTCACCCGCGCTCCCACAGGAACCGTGCGTTTTTTCAGGATAAAAAGTAGCCTATGTTACTCTCCGGTCCATAAACTAGTTTTATACCAAACTTCACGTCGATCCGTTGCTTCGTTACTGCGTGAAAGAAGGACAAACCAACAAACACACTTTCGCATTTATAATATTAGTATGGAAGTATGGATTTGTGTAGACTAATCGCACTCGATTAGCATTAGTTACTCGAAAACAGAACAAACTTAGTTAGATAAAAGGTTTATAGCAAACTGGATTATACGCGGCTATCTAGTTCAGGGAGACAAGAATCAAGTCGAGCGGTTTTACTTTGTTTCCTCGTTACCTTGGTTTTACTTCGTTTTTATTTATTTTTGTATTTGAAACTTAATATAACCCTGACTCTTCTTCTTTTAAATTATTTTCAACGTTGGCCAATATGATTGTTTATTTATTTATAGCTTTTTAGCTAGCTACTCTCCATTAAAACGGTCGAGAAGCTTGGTGTCTTACCGATAAAATATATACATCTATACAAATAAATAAAATTGAAGTGTCTGTTTGTAATTTCAAAATAACAGCTTTTTACTAAATGCAAATGAAAGTATACTATATACGGTACCTATAACAATAAACACCATTTAAAAAATGTTTGTCTGTCTGGCTGGACCGATTTTGACGGAACTGGCAGATAGCTGATGTTATAAGGAGTAACTTAGGGGCACCTTAGACGCTCAAGCAAACGTACGTTTGGTTGTCAGAATAACAACGCTTTTTCGTCAAGCGCGCATTTCAAGTATCACGAAATCCGCGCGTGACGAAAAAGCGTTGTTATTCTGACAAGCAAACGTACGTTTGCTTGAGCGTCTACGGTGCCCCTTAGGCTAGCTTTATTTCAGACAAAGAATTAGGGTTCCGCACAAAAAATAAAATCCATGAAATCCAGTATCTCCGCGCGGGTAAAGCCGCAGGCAGTATCTAGTTAGTAATAATAAAATAGTAACTTTCAATATACTCACACAAATCTCTTCTAAGCGCCTCCCAAAAGTTCGATACGTTTGCTCTCAAAAGGCTTTTCGCTACCATTTTCTGTAAATAATAGTAAGACACCACAACATCCCTTGGATCTCTGGCTACGTAGACCACTTTAGCTGTGTTGAGAAGACTGGGCGGTAGCAGAGACAGGGGTAGGTGTGTCTTGATATATCGGGGGGATGTTGACTGCTCTATCGTCTTCCAGCTCGGATGTCTGGCTGCTGCGCCCAGGCCTTGGAAGCTGCCAAGATTCAAGAAGTTCGCCTTTATCAGCTCGAAACCTATGTCTGGTATCATAGTTGTGAGTCTGTAAAAGAATGATTTTTCATAAACATTATTTTTGCCACTAAACAGTAGTTTTTATAAGGAACTAGCTGCTGCCCGCGATTTCACCCGCGTGGAGATTTTTGTTGTCATGGGTTTTATTTTTTTGCGCGGAACCCTAATTATTTTTCTAAAATTATAATAGCCTAAGTTACTCCTTGTAAAATCAGCTATCTGCGAGTGAAAGTCCCGTCAAAATCGGTCCAACCGTTTGGGAGATTACCCGGAACAAACAGACAGACAGACAGACAGACAAAAATATACTTAGTGTATATACTTTCATATGCATTTAGTAAAAAACTGTTATTTTGATATTACAAACAGACACTTCAATTTTATGTATTTGTATAGTAAATGTTTATTTTTTTCAAAGTATTGCCCACTACCTATGCAAAGGAGAAACTTATATTGCAGCTGCCCGAGGTTCTACCGGCGTGGATATCCGCACATGATATATTTTTTCGAGAGCAAAAACAGCCCATGTCACTCTCCGCAAACTATCTTTATGTACCAATCACGTCCATTCCCTCAATCGCTGCGGGAAAGGACAAAAACAACAAACATCTTTTGCATTTAAAACAGTATGGACGGGGCTCAAGTTTAATAATGTTATTAGTAATCCGATTCAGATAAGATATTAGCAAGATAAGTCGACCAAACGGAACTTGTTTAAAAAAAATTAAAGTATTTAAACAGTAAATCAAAATAAATACTTACATACTCAGTGCTACCACAAAAAAAAACATTTATAGTCGCCTGTTTAGCTAGACAGCGTTTAAAGATAAACGTCAAAAATTATTAGAAATATCACAACAGAATTGTGTTAGATAACGGTTAGACATAACTTAAATCAGGATTTGTGGTTGCTCATATTTAATCGCGCGACTAAGGAGTATTTACGCCTTAACACAGGTTTAACGTGTGTTTAATTTTTTTGTTGTAAGACCAAGTATGTTTGATTATAAAATATACTTACTCTAGCATAGGAAATCTTTCGTAGAGAGGCGTATTCTTTGATGTTTCATAGTCTAGATTATTTTCTAGCAGCCAAACAATTTCTTGTGTCCACGTTGTACCTGATAACAATTTAAATATATCTTTAAGTATGTAGATAATTAAAATCTTTGAACTTCAAGATGTTGTTTTAACAGGTGGTAGGGGTAACTTTTCTGCGAGCTTCTGTTTGGGTGCTCAACGAACGACCCATTCGTTTCGCTATGAAAAAGTTAAAAAATTGCAAGTGGTTCATATTACAATGATCAGCACAAGGAAAAGAAGAATAATAAACAAATTGCGGCCTATATTACATTTAATTAATTAAAGGTAATTATTAAAACAACAGTTATGTGCGGATAATTCACACTCGCTCTAAAACGGTGAAGGAAACATCGTGAAAAAACCCGCATGTTCAAGAACCATAAAATTCGAGGACATGTGTCATTCACCAAGCCGCACTGGGCCCGCGTGGTGGATTATGGCCCATACCTCTCTCTGAGAGAAGGCCTGTATCCCAGCAGTGGGAGCGTAAGAGGCTGATAATAATTAAAACAACATCTAATAAAATTGTGACTAACTGATAAAATTACTTAATTTTTTATTGTTTTTCGTTCAGATTATTGATCGATGTTGTTTACAAGATAAAAGGGATGCTCAAGTAAATAACCCTGCACCCTACAGACTAAAACCAAAACATAAACAACCGACATTTCACGATAGATCTCAGATTGTTTCCGACAGTTCTAGGTCACTCGTGATTGTAAGTGATCATGGCGTGATCATTTTCATGATCAAATCAATATCAAAGGCGTCTTTAGTAAGGTATACCAACTATGTAATCAGTAACCGTAATCATCAATTACAAAATTTAATTAAATATAAGTAAAATAAATACTAAGTAAAGTATTTGCCATATTGCAAATTATTTATGACCTGCGAGCAAGTAATGGCAATAAACATAATATTTTAAAGATATCCATAATTATGGATTTGCTAAAACAACTGTAAAGTATAATAAAATAAATATAAATTTAACGTTTATAACACTGACGTAGGTATACATATCTACACGGTGATAGCTTATCGACATTAACGATAACATATTTGGCGGCCAATGATATCATGTGAGTAATATATTTCTGCAGTTATTTTTCCACTAGTTTCTGCTCGTGGTTTCACCCGCATTCCCACAGGAACCATGCATTTTTCAGGATAAAAGTAGCTTATGTTGTTCGAATTCAATTCAGACGTGTTCGAATTTTTACAGAATGACACAAAGCCTAAACTAGAAACCGTGTTACCACAAAAAATCAACTTTTAGAGCCCCGTTTAGCTAGACAGTCTCTAAAGATAAATGTATAAAATGATTAGAAATGTCACAACAGAATCGAGCTAAACGACGCGCGACGGTCAGACACTACTTAAAACAAGTTTTGTCAAGTTTGCCATATTTAGAAGTTAATAGTACATTACGATATTAGTGCGTAAAGATGGTTATAACATGCGAGGCGGAATTTCAGCCCGAGCCGAAGGCGATGGCGTAATTGAGCCGAGCATGTTATAACCAATACGCACGTATATCGTACGACGTTTTTTAACACACTTGCGAGTAAACAGGAAAAAAAAACATTTTAAATAAACTCAATCTGTGAATGCACACTGTTGCTTTCCCGGCATTTTACCAGCGCGCTTGAATAGCAACAGCGCGCTGCTCACTAGCTGGAGTGGTGCGGCGGCGATCAATTCCTTATTTGAAATGGCAAATAATACTGTTATGGAATTTGTATGGACTATAACTTAACTATTTGCTTTGATAACACACGCGTTTTTTATGACCCGCTTTACATATTTAAAACCGGTGGAATTATATCAGTTTTACGAGAGAGGGTGTTAAAAACGTTCTTTAACACATATTTAGGGCTTGTTTATTTTTTCGTGGTTTGACCGTTATCCTTATCAGTTCTAATTCTTACCTGATCTAGGGAACGTAATAACCCAGACGTCGTCTGGCCTCACTTCCATGTTGTATATAGCCTCGGCGTGCTTTTTGAATGCCCCTGGCATAACGTACTTGTCCTTTCCGCATTTGACGAAGGTTCTTGAGTAACCTGAAACATTAATTAAACTAGGATTACTTTAGAATCCTTACCTAAATTCAAATTCAAATTCAAATTCATTTATTGCAGTAAATGTGGTACAATTTAGGTCTTAAAAATATTTAGAATAAGTCTCGTCACATTTAGCTTTTAATAAGCATGCAAAATTAGATAATAATTAAAATAATGTCAAAGTCATGTACTCTCATTACTACATACTACTCATTACTACATACAAATAATTGTTTATTAATTAGATTTATATTAGATTTTCATAGATTTTCATGCTCGGTCTCTATAGTGTTTTTGATTAAATACTTGTTCTAATCACATAGATGTAAAGTATATAAATCTTACAAGCCATAATCGACGTGGCAATGCTGCCAGTATTTTGGAATTCTTGCCTACTGACGGTAGCGGATTATTCAATTGTAAATTAGTATGCTCTATGGGATACTATATTTGTAAAGTTTTATTGCCAGAGTTTTAATAGCGATGATGTATTGAGAGACTTAAAGTACTTGTTTTAGCGGGAATTTGACCGACTTCCAATCCAACGCACCATACTTAGGCTAAAATTCAGAGACGTGACTAAGCGTGGACTTCTGCTTCCGCATGTCAAAACTCTATAGAATTTTGACATATGGAAGCATGAGTCTACGCTTAGATTCGTCTCTGAATCTAAGCCTTAGTTCGAATCTCGACTCTGCCCGTACCAATGACATATCAAGTTATGTGCGGATTCACACTCGCTCTAACATGGTGACGAGAAGGCCAGTATCCCATAGCAGTGGGAGCGTACGAGGCTGCTAATGTATTGGTAACAGGCAAGCAATTTTATTTTTATTTCTTCAAGCTGGTCTTTCCTAGACCAGGAAGGAGAGAGTGAGATACATTACACTAGAGTGTGTACAAAGATGGAGAAGGAATAGTACGCATTTCTTACGTCACAAGAAACGTATTGGCGCAATCTAATCTTCAGAGCGGTTGCTCTCCTAAACGCATTGGTACAATCTAATCTACAATACTTTCCTCTTCTTAGCTTGGCCTTGGACAGACTTAGCTTTATACTGACGAACTAAAGATAAATAAATAAATGAATAAACGCTTACACTCATACCCCTGCACTAGGATTCCCTGTGTTGCAGGTGGCATGGACACACACAGATACACATCACAAACATCCAAGACCCGAGAACAAACTTTATGCTTACACAAAATCTGCCCCGGCCGGGAATCGAACCCGGAACCCCTCGCTTTGCAGGCAGGGTTACTATCAACTTAGCTACGGAGCCGGCAGATCTTTCGATCGTCCGCGCGGCACTATATGAGTACGCCAGATAATATAGTACTTAGCGGCTCTGTGATCATTCGATAGTATCCAGACAGATTAATAATTAATTACAAAGGCGAACAGTGTGTCAAAATTAAGACTCTTATCGTTAGTAGCAAATTCTTATGTTCTTATGTAACGAGACGAGCTGGTCGTTTGCCTGATGGTAAGCATAACGCCGGCCCATAACGATTGCAGTGCCACCCAGAACTTTGAAACACAAAGGCCTGCGCGGCACTGCAGTGCGCTCGTTACCCTGAGACATTAGGTATTAAGTCTCATAAGCCCAGTAATTTCACTGGATATTGTGTGATTCAGTTGGAACATTATGTGTGGGTGTGTTATTTTTAGGTTGTGATGTGATATGCATTGATTACAGGTTATCTATAAATAAATAATATGTAATGCATTATGAAGTAACTATTGTCATGACTATACAATAACTCTTTATTGCACACCAAAAGGATATATATTTGTAACATAAAAAAAACTTAAAAATTTAGAGTACAATGGGTGGTCTTATCGCAAAACAGCGATCTCTTAACCTTAACCTTAAGAGCAAACTTAGGATGGAAATACTATAGTGGTTGGTGCAGCAATATAAAATAATAATTATATAGATACTAGCTAAATAATAATTATATAGATACTAGCTTCTGCCCGCGGTTTTCAACCGCGTTTCTACAGGAACCGTGCATTTTTCCGGGATAAAAAGTAGCCTATGTTACTCTCCGGTCCATAAACTATATCTATGCCAAAAATCACGTCGATCCGTTGCTCCGTTACTGCGTGAAAGAAGGACAAACCAACAAATCAACAAACCAACAAACATACTTTCACATTTATAATATTAGTAGGATAGCAAGGATACGGATATTATAATAGTGCTGATTATTTTATATTGAAAAGTGGACACTTGTTATCATTCATTACCAGATGACTCATAATTAAGTACACTAGTCCTGAATTTGTACTGATAAATCAAGACTTTAAATTAGATAAATAATATGTTATTCATGAATATATAATTATAGTGCCTATCTTTTTATAATTTTCCCATTTTGAAATAATCTCCGAAAGGGCTGGAACGATTTCGACAGGTCTTTCACTGGCAGATAGCTGCGGCGCAAGTACGGATCTATTCGGGTCGATAATATTCGACAAAATTCGATAAAAATGACAGTTTAAATCGACAACGTGGGATTTATCGAGCCTCGAAATAATCGACAAAAGTTATCGAAACGCTAGGTCGAATCCAAAGAGAATATAGAGCTACTACAATACTTTACGATCCGACTTCGGTACTCGCAAAATTCGATAAATTTGTCGAGTTTTTCGGTTCGACAAATTTATCGAACCGACTTCCGTACTCGCGCCGCTGGTGTCATAAGGAGTAACACAGGCTACGTGGACGAAGCCGCGGGACACAGCTAGCTCTTGAATAAAATTGCTCGTTAACTTTGATGATACAGGTAATAAATCTTTGTAAATTCAAGGTCTTCAACCGTAACTTCTTTAAATTTAGTCTTAAAAGTTCTTAAAACTCCCAACACACACAAATACACGTTCATTCATTCACGACCGCTGCTGTATGACTTCGCGCACACTAACATCTACACCCTATACGTCTTTATTTTATTATTCTTAATTTGCAAACTACCCACAACTTAGTATTTTTAAATTAACTAACAAATAACATTCCTTGAGTTTAGAAATTGGTATTTGAATGTTACATTTTTATTTTTGTTCTTTTCCTTTTTTTTTTTTCTCTTTTATACTATAAGTAAGTATATTGAATTCGAGTCAGAAATGTATCGTGCCGATTTGTTCTATTGTCTATTATGTGTCCTATTGTTTGTGCTTATTTTCTTTCTCAACCTAGCATTGTTCTCAGTTCTTATCTATTATTAGAACCCAAAGGAAGGAACTAGTCACCCACAACACAGGGTATCCTAGTGTGGGGACTAGGACTGTATAAATTTTTGTAATACCTTATTATTTGTGAATAAATCTTTTATTATTTATTTATTTAAGTTATATTTAAAGCAGGTACTTTAAGTGGTAGGACTAATACAGTCTTTTGAATGTCCGTCTGGGTGGTTACCACCGCTTGGCTCTTGCATTCCACCGGCAAACAGTGTGTATGCGTAGCTTAATTCCAGATTGACGAGCAAAGCAGTCAGTGACATTTCCATTAATTTTAATTTCTAAGGTATATGATACTTAATACCAGCTAATGTCTGCGGATAACAAGCACACTGCAGTGCCGCGCAAGTTTATGTGTTTCAAAGTAAAATATGGATTGAATATTTATCTGACAACAAATATCACAAAAAGGTAAAGTTACTTACCTACCGTAGGTACTTAGTTACTTACGTAACTATCTTTGAAGCCACTGCACTGATCAGATTCTAAAGATTATTTCACTGATAGGAAGCTTTATTACCCGATAATGATATAAGCCGCTGGCAACAGCAAGTCTTACAATATTCTGACAATGAAAATGTTCGGTGGCACTTCAGTTGTTAGGGACAACTTTATGCTTGCCATCATGACGGACGATGCCATCATTACGGGTAAGAATAAAATAATCTCACAAATGAGTAAAATGAATACAATTAACAATTACCTACGCAAGTGGAGCTATTTTAAAGACATGATTGTTATCATTTTATCTGCAGATCCGTATCGTTATCAAGCGAGATTATTTAAAGAAATACAACAGCATACAGCAATTTTTTTTGCACTCCAAAATTACTTGTGTACAAGGAGGATTCTCTCTAAGAGGATTACCACCAGTAAATGTGCCAGCATGCACGAGCAAGAAAAATTCAGCAGAAAGTTTTTTTTTTATTGTATTTGGTAACGAGACGAGCTGGTTTTTAAATGCGGAAGCGTGTTTTTAGGTTTGTTGGTTTGTCCTTTCACGCAGCAATAGACCAACGAATCAACTTGATTTTTTGCATACAGATTGATCATGGACCGAAGAGTAACATAGCTTATTTTTTATCCCGTAAAAATTAACGACTCACGTGGGAAGCGCGGGCAGCATCTAAAATATTGCACCCCGGGTGACAACCGCGAGCAGACGCTAGTATCTTAATAATTGTAAATATATTACACAAATAAGAAATAGTTTTCTTGGTTCAATCCTTTAGTCTACAATTTAGCCATATAAGTAACAATCTAAACAAATAAATAAAATTGAAGATTCTGTTTGTAATATCAAAATAACAGCTTTTTACTAAATGCATATGAAAGTATATACGGTACCTAAAACAAAAACACAATTTTTAACATTTTTGTCTGTCTGTTTGTTCCGGGTAATCTCCGAAACGGCTGGACTGATTTTGACGGGACTTTCGCTGGCAGATAGCTGATTTTATAAGGAGTAACTTAGGCTACTTTTATTTTGGAAAAAGAATTAGCGTTCCACGCAAAAAAATAAAACCCAAATAACTCCGCGCGGGAGAAACCGCGGGGCAGCAGCTAGTTCATCAATAAAATTATAGGTTATAAGAATTATGAGCAGTAATGTATTTTCAAATAACTTAATCACGATTATTTTTTATTGATCGTAAAATTACTTTAGTATCGTCAGGCACGCAAATATCCTATCAGATATTATGATAAATATTACTATTCGTAATCAATTCGCACATCATCATGTTATAAAACCTACTAGATAAGATTCTATGCCCCGATCATGTTCCGATAAATCCTGATAAAGTCCACGTATAGCGATTTTTTTTTTTGCCCGAATACCTAGTTTACTATAACGGTACAATACTTCCGCAGAGTGACTTTAGCGGAGCAAATATTCCAAATAATACAATATAAGCATATATTTATTTTATATATCCAAACAGTTTCAAGCCGTATTTTCAAAATTATATAAAAAAAATGCATGACCAAAAATCCTTCGAATATGAATTGCAATATTTTTGTACGATGCCACCAGTTAGATGAAAACGCTGGCAACTGGTAATAGGAAATATGGACTATCCAAAGGCCTACAAATCCATAATACTTACTAATATATATAAATGTGAAAGTGTGTTTGTTGGTTTGTCCTTCTTTCACGCTGTAACGGAGCAACGGGTCGACGTGATTTTTGGCATAGATATAGTTTATGGACCGGAGAGTAACATAGGCTACTTTTTGTCCCGGAAAAATCCACGGCCGTGTGGGAACGCGGGTGAAAACCGCGGGCAGAAGCTAGTCAATAATATTTTTGCATACCTACATATTGTATATTTATAGTCTATTTTTCTTTTCCCAAAATATATTAAACAATCACTTACCAAATTCCCAAAACATATAAAAACAGACACTGCACACAACACCACACAAAAAACGCACCTAGTAAGCATTTCTTAATTAACTTTTCCTCTTCTGCTGTACAATTTTCTATTTCATAAGGAAGATCCATCCACGGCGCCATCTTGCAGGATTCAAACCGTTTTCGCGTAAATTCAAAAACTTACTGCGGCGAATATGGTCGCGGCACACTTTTTCAATAATCATAATATCCTCTAATCTAATCTATCTGTATTATATCGATCTATTGGCTTGGGCGGCTGACTCACGCGTGCGGTCAAAAAGCGAATGATTCATACATTCAAAAATTACTCAAACTCCCAGTGACTTTTAGGGGGTATCTTTCTATTCTTCGCCAATTTCCAATCCTTAACAAAAGGGATTTTGATCTCATTCCATATTACTTTTAACTTCTTCAAAAGTGACTTCAACTGTTTGTAACTTTTGTCGCACTAAAAATTTGTACTACTGCGAAATATCACTGTTACATTTTTAAAATGTGTCAGTGTTTTTTTTTTAATTTAGAAATGATTAGTCTGATACACGAGTGAAGTCGACAACGTCAATAAACCACCAAGGTCTACAGATACTGCTGAAACCGTCTGCAATAGGCAACAGAATGAGTGTATTCCAATATTCGCTCTATGTTAAAGATTGAAATGATAACAACGTTGTGAATGGCTGAGAGAGAAACTGGGACTATTAAGGTACGGTCACATTGGGTTCAATAGATGTAAGAAGAGCGACCAGTGCGGGAAAGTTCTTCCAAATTCAAAATTCCTTATTGACATGGGCACGCAATGACTGCGTGGCTATGATGGCCTCGAGCTATGCTTAGCCACGTGCTCGGCTTTCAAGCTTGGTCATCATTGCATCCAGGCGTTTATTCCAGCTTGTCCATCAAGGGCTGCAATGCTGACAGCGATGTGATGGCTTGGACCTGCACTACGCTGCGTTACGCTGTGCTACGCTGCCCTTTCAGCCATCATAATCACTGCCAGCAACACAGTCATTACAGGCCGCGACAGTAATGTACTAATAGTTCACTGTATTTTAAGACGATGTTGGGATGTAATTATTCAATACATCATGTCGTTCCATCTACTATAAAAATAAATAAAATTGAAGTGTCTGTTTGTAAAGTCAAAATAACAGGTTTTTACTAAATGTATATGAAAGTTTATACTTATAACAATAACACAATTTTTAATTTTTTGTCTTTCTGTTTGTTTCGGCTAATCTCCGTAAGGACTTCACTGGGAGATAGCTTCTGTTGTAAGGAGTAACTTAGGGTAAAAAGTTTTTTATCATGGGGGCGAAGCCGCGGGGCACAGCTAGTAGTAAATATAAAACCGCTTTCGATTTTTTTTTTCACATCCTATTATTTTAGAATTCAGTACCGTATGTTTCAGTCGAATACTGTCCAAATCGACGTACCTATCGAAAATGGTGCCGCAGCAAATTTCATTCCTTTTTAGGGCGCAGGTGTGTCACTATTTAGGCGAAATGCCCCTACAATTACTCCCTCAAATAGTCCACAGCAATAAAATTATAAAATTGTAGAACCTGCGGCGCAAGTACGGACCTATTCGGGTCGATAATATTCGATAAAATTGACAGTTCAGATCGAAAGAGGGTTTTATCGATTTGAACTGTCAATTTTATCGAATTGTATCGACCGGAAAGATCCGTACTTGCGCCGCTGTTAACCAAGTTTCATCAAGATTAGTTGAAAAATACGATCTGTACGCGAGTACGTTCATCCACACATTCACCAGACAGAAAGACTGAAAGCAAACTGGGCAAGTTGTAGTGCTATTGGCCGAGTTGCAGGGAAATCACTCGCTTCGCTCACTCGGTCAACTATTTAAAATAGAAAATAAGTATGAAGATACCATACCAGTAATCACTGGTCTGCGGCGCGAGTACGGAAGTCGGTTCGATAAATTTGTCGAACCGAAAAACTCGACAAATTTATCGAATGTTGCGAGTACCGAAGTCTGATCGTAAAGTATTGTAGTAGCTCTATATTCTCTTTGGATTCGACCCAGCTTTTCGATAACTTTTGTCGATTGTTTCGAGGCTCGATAAATCCCACTTTATCGATTTGAACTGTCATTTTTATCGAATATTATCGAATTTTATCGACCCGAATAGATCCGTACTTGCGCCGATGGTTCCATCTAGTGTGGAGTTGTGGACGTCTAATCAGGTTGTTTCGCATTAGGTAAGTCATGCCGCATCTGTACCTATACGCAAATGCTACGTGCAGATGAGTAGGCGTATTTGGTACTAATGTCAGAGATTAGATAGACATATCAACTGTCGCATTATCAGCTGCCTTTATGATATCTATTCACGTAATTATATATTTTTCAACACACTTGCTCGTAAAGTGGGTTTTATTACATCGCTTTTAGGCTCATAATCCAAGATATTAAACACGCGTGCTTTTTACTTTACATTCTTGCACTGTTTTAAGAATATGTCCCGATTGAGTTAAGTTGTACCTCACTGCAAGTTATATTTATGTTGACGAAGCATTCTTAATTTAACCGCGTAATACAGTTATTTTTTTTATTACCACAGATAATACCAACAATATATTTTTTCTTTGATTGCCGTTTGGGTTGGCGAGTTTGGGTTCCTTTGATTTGTATTTACAAGTACACTGATCCTAAATGATTTTCAGGGTCCGAATGGTGCTGGTGGCAAGATTCCAGAACCGATTACTTACGTATTTTATAAAAGCTCGTCTGCAGCGCGAGTACGGAAGTCGGTTCGATAAATTTGTCGAACCGAAAAACTCGATAAATTTATCGAATGTTGCGAGTACCGAAGTCTGAACGTAAAGTATTGTAGTAGCTCTATATTATCTTTGGATTCGACCTAGCTTTTCGATAACTTTTATCGATTGTTTCGAGGCTCGATAAATCCCACTTCATCGATTGGAACTGTCAATTTTATCGAATATTATCGACCCGAATAGATCCGTACTTGCGCCGCTGGACCAATATATTTTCCCCAAACTTAAATTATTTCATTCTATCTTGTTTATAATTATTGAGCACCGAATGTTTCTGCCAAATGTTATCAAAATCGCCTGGTAAAAGGCGCCGCAGCAAACTTCCCCTTTTTAAGGAGGGAGTTTGCTATACCCCTTCAATTAAAAATTGCCAACGACAAAAAAAGTTATCAAATTGTAATACCTGCATAAGTATTAAGTACCAAGTTTCATCAAGACTAGTTGAGAAATACGACCTGAGATGTACCTATATAAGCAAAATTGGCCAGTTGTCGCGAACTTCGTTGGCTTTGCTGACGTGGTCAGAAATGACACGGATTTTGCAATACCACCATAGAACGCTGATTCATTGATGATTCGTCTATTGTAATTTGCTAGCACACTGTAATTTAACTGAACTCAAGGTCTTCACGTGGATTTATTTCCGTTAATTACCACCTCTATCGGGGCCTTGACCTATTCTAATTAGGACTTTGCTTACTAATTGCAATTAATAAGCAAATAAAAATGGGATTTTATTTTGTGCTCATTTTCATGTATGTAAATCATTGATTGTAGCAGCTATCTTCATGAATGCGAACCAATAATATTAAAAAAAAAAACCGTAAATTCAAAATAAACACTATTTTAAGACTTTATACACTTTCGGTCTTACCGGAAAAACACACTCTTAAACACCTTTTAAACAGCATTTAACCCTTAAACAGTTTTAGTGTGTTTAAATATTATATAACCACCAAAAATCTTGATTTAGAAACTTGTCTAACTCAATTCTGTTGTGATATTTCTAATCATTTTAGACGTTTATATTTTAAGCACTGTCTAGCTATACAAGCGTTTGAAGTTGACGACTCGAATCTAAATCCATTATCTGAAACTCGTAGGTAGGTACTTACTTATTATTTTTAGTGTATTGCCAATTACAGGTTTTTCATCTTTTGGGGGATGATCTGGGCGTCCTCGGTAAATAACGCAGGACACTTCTCATTCTCACTCCAATGAAACTTGTAGAATAGTTTTTTGTTTTTGTTTTGTTTTGGCTCCACGTGATTAGCGTATTTAGCCAGTGTCGAGTTATATGAATAATATAAATTGGTGCATGAAAGTCGTCAAAGTCACGTTAAAGTTTAGTCGAGGCGCGGTCAAGTCGAAGTAATGCTTCAGTAAAGCGGTGGATACTTTACTGAAGCTTCTATGGAGTTTTGGATAGAATAGGTACGAAAACACACGTTTTTCGTTTTTGTACTATTTGCCTTTCACTCATGCACGTTTACGAACACTTAATGGTTAATAATCCACCATTATTACACATTAACACTCGATAAAACACAGGTTTTAGTAAATAACACAAAATCAACAACAACACATTTTCGCATTCCCGCCAAAACTCTGTAGAATAGTTTTACACAGTATTTATTGAATTTACAATACACGCCACAATCTCATTATCTGGACAATAACCGCTTATTCCGAAATACAGCTGATTGAAGAACTCCAAGTATTCCCAACTTGGTAACCCTCATCCGATTCCGAAGTACTTACGACCACTCGAAACTAGCTGCTTCTTAACAAACTTTCCCTTGCATTTTTAAATGAATATAGCCCTTACACCTTCACAATAAGAGCGGTAAATGGGTACCAAGAAATGGGCTCAAGATTGTAGGATCGCTTTCCAGGAGTTTATCGGAAAACTCTGCAAGTTTAATGACTAATTACTGGATCTTGGCCGATTTCTGACCCGAACTTAGCGGTAAACTAGGGAACTTTTTAATTGACAGTAATCGACTTTTCTCCACCCCTACTTCTGTAGACGTCTTGTCTTTTGATTGTAGGCGGTTTAAAATTATAATAAGGGGTATGACGAGAACGATTGTGGTCTAGGATTTGGAGTGTTTATTTGCTCGAATGTTGTAAGTCTTAAAATCTTTCTGCAAAGTACTACTCACCCCCGCACTAGGATTCCCTGTGTTGCAGGTGGCATGGACACACACAGATACACATCACAAACATCCAAGACCCGAGAACAAACTTTATGCTTACACAAAATCTGCCCCGGCCGGGAATCGAACCCGGGACCCCTCGCTTTGCAGGCAGGGTTACTACCAACTTAGCTACGGAGCCGGCAGATCTTTCGATCGTCCGCGCGGCACTATATGAGTACGCCAGATAATATAGTACTTAGCGGCTCTGTGATCATTCGATAGTATCCAGACAGATTAATAATTAATTACAAAGGCGAACAGTGTGTCAAAATTAAGACTCTTATCGTTAGTAGCAAATTCTTATGTTCTTATGTAACGAGACGAGCTGGTCGTTTACCTGATGGTAAGCATAACGCCGGCCCATAACGATTGCAGTGCCACCCAGAACTTTGAAACACAAAGGCCTGCGCGGCACTGCAGTGCGCTCGTTACCCTGAGACATTAGGTATTAAGTCTCATAAGCCCAGTAATTTCACTGGATATTGTGTGATTCAGTTGGAACATTATGTGTGGGTGTGTTATTTATAGGTTGTGATGTGATATGCATTGATTGCAAGTTATCTATAAATAAATATGTAACGCATTATGAAGTAACTATTGTCATGACTATACAATAACTCTTTATTGCACACCAAAAGGATATATATTTGTAACATAAAAAAAACTTAAAACTTTAGAGTACAATGGGTGGTCTTATCGCAAAACAGCGATCTCTCAACCTTAACCTTAAGAGCAAACTTAGGATGGAAATACTATAGTGGTTGGTGCAGCAATATAAAATAATAATTATATAGATACTAGCTTCTGCCCGCGGTTTTCAACCGCGTTTCTACAGGAACCGTGCATTTTCCGGGATAAAAAGTAGCCTATGTTACTCTCCGGTCCATAAACTATATCTATGCCAAAAATCACGTCGATCCGTTGCTCCGTTACTGCGTGAAAGAAGGACAAACCAACAAATCAACAAACCAACAAACGTACCTTCACATTTATAATATTAGTAGGATTAGTAGGATAGTACGGATAGCAAGGATACGTATGGATCCGTATGGATATTATAATAGTGCTGATTATTTGTTATTGAAAAGTGGACACTTGTTATCATTCATTACCAGATGACTCATAATTAAGTACACTAGTCCTGAGTTTGTACTGATAAATCAAGACTTTAAATTAGATAAATAATATGTTATTCATAAATATATATATTTATAGTGCCTATCTTTTTATAACTTTCCCATTTTGAAATAATCTCCGAAAGGGCTGGAACGATGTTGACGGGTCTTTTACTGGCAGATAGCTGGTGTCATAAGGAGTAACACAGGCTACGTGGGCGAAGCCGCGAGACACAGCTAGTTCTTGAATAAAATTGCTCGTTAACTTTGATGATACAGGTAATAAATCTTCGTAAATTCAATGTCTTCAACCGTAACTTCTTTAAATTTAGTCTTAAAAGTTCTTAAAACTCCCAACACACACAAATACACGTTCATTCATTCACGACCGCTGCTGTATGACTTCGCGCACACTAACATCTACACCCTATACGTCTTTATTTTATTATTCTTAATTTGCAAACTACCCACAACTTAGTATTTTTAAATTAACTAACAAATAACATTCCTTGAGTTTAGAAATTGGTATTTGAATGTTACATTTTTATTTTTGTTCTTTTCCTTTTTTTTTTTCTCTTTTATACTATAAGTAAGTATATTGAATTCGAGTCAGAAATGTATCGTGCCGATTTGTTCTATTGTCTATTATGTGTCCTATTGTTTGTGCTTATTTTATTTCTCAACCTAGCATTGTTCTCAGTTCTTATCTATTATTATAGAACCCAAAGGAAGGAACTAGTCACCCACAACACAGGGTATCCTAGTGTGGGGACTAGGACTGTATAAATTTTTGTAATACCTTATTATTTGTGAATAAATCTTTTATTATTTTAAGTGGTAGGACTAACAGTCTTTTGAATGTCCGTCTGGGTGGTTACCACCGCTTGGCTCTTGCATTCCACCGGCAAACAGTGTGTATGCGTAGCTTAATTCCAGATTGACGAGCAAAGCAGTCAGTGACATTTCCATTAATTTTAATTTCTAAGGTATATGATACTTAATACCAGCTAATGTCTGCGGATAACAAGCACACTGCAGTGCCGCGCAAGTTTATGTGTTTCAAAGTAAAATATGGATTGAATATTTATCTGACAACAAATATCACAAAAAGGTAAAGTTACTTACCTACCGTAGGTACTTAGTTACTTACGTAACTATCTTTGAAGCCACTGCACTGATCAGATTCTAAAGATTATTTCACTGATAGGAAGCTTTATTACCCGATAATGATATAAGCCGCTGGCAACAGCAAGTCTTACAATATTCTGACAATGAAAATGTTCGGTGGCACTTCAGTTGTTAGGGACAACTTTATGCTTGCCATCATGACGGACGATGCCATCATTACGGGTAAGAATAAAATAATCTCACAAATGAGTAAAATGAATACAATTAACAATTACCTACGCAAGTGGAGCTATTTTAAAGACATGATTGTTATCATTTTATCTGCAGATCCGTATCGTTATCAAGCGAGATTATTTAAAGAAATACAACAGCATACAGCAATTTTTTTTGCACTCCAAAATTACTTGTGTACAAGGAGGATTCTCTCTAAGAGGATTACCACCAGTAAATGTGCCAGCATGCACGAGCAAGAAAAATTCAGCAGAAAGTTTTTTTTTTATTGTATTTGGTAACGAGACGAGCTGGTTTTTAAATGCGGAAGCGTGTTTTTAGGTTTGTTGGTTTGTCCTTTCACGCAGCAATAGACCAACGAATCAACTTGATTTTTTGCATACAGATTGATCATGGACCGAAGAGTAACATAGCTTATTTTTTATCCCGTAAAAATTAACGACTCACGTGGGAAGCGCGGGCAGCATCTAAAATATTGCACCCCGGGTGACAACCGCGAGCAGACGCTAGTATCTTAATAATTGTAAATATATTACACAAATAAGAAATAGTTTTCTTGGTTCAATCCTTTAGTCTACAATTTAGCCATATAAGTAACAATCTAAACAAATAAATAAAATTGAAGATTCTGTTTGTAATATCAAAATAACAGCTTTTTACTAAATGCATATGAAAGTATATACGGTACCTAAAACAAAAACACAATTTTTAACATTTTTGTCTGTCTGTTTGTTCCGGGTAATCTCCGAAACGGCTGGACTGATTTTGACGGGACTTTCGCTGGCAGATAGCTGATTTTATAAGGAGTAACTTAGGCTACTTTTATTTTGGAAAAAGAATTAGCGTTCCACGCAAAAAAATAAAACCCAAATAACTCCGCGCGGGAGAAACCGCGGGGCAGCAGCTAGTTCATCAATAAAATTATAGGTTATAAGAATTATGAGCAGTAATGTATTTTCAAATAACTTAATCACGATTATTTTTTATTGATCGTAAAATTACTTTAGTATCGTCAGGCACGCAAATATCCTATCAGATATTATGATAAATATTACTATTCGTAATCAATTCGCACATCATCATGTTATAAAACCTACTAGATAAGATTCTATGCCCCGATCATGTTCCGATAAATCCTGATAAAGTCCACGTATAGCGATTTTTTTTTTTTGCCCGAATACCTAGTTTACTATAACGGTACAATACTTCCGCAGAGTGACTTTAGCGGAGCAAATATTCCAAATAATACAATATAAGCATATATTTATTTTATATATCCAAACAGTTTCAAGCCGTATTTTCAAAATTATATAAAAAAAATGCATGACCAAAAATCCTTCGAATATGAATTGCAATATTTTTGTACGATGCCACCAGTTAGATGAAAACGCTGGCAACTGGTAATAGGAAATATGGACTATCCAAAGGCCTACAAATCCATAATACTTACTAATATATATAAATGTGAAAGTGTGTTTGTTGGTTTGTCCTTCTTTCACGCAGTAACGGAGCAACGGGTCGACGTGATTTTTGGCATAGATATAGTTTATGGACCGGAGAGTAACATAGGCTACTTTTTGTCCCGGAAAAATCCACGGCCGTGTGGGAACGCGGGTGAAAACCGCGGGCAGAAGCTAGTCAATAATATTTTTGCATACCTACATATTGTATATTTATAGTCTATTTTTCTTTTCCCAAAATATATTAAACAATCACTTACCAAATTCCCAAAACATATAAAAACAGACACTGCACACAACACCACACAAAAAACGCACCTAGTAAGCATTTCTTAATTAACTTTTCCTCTTCTGCTGTACAATTTTCTATTTCATAAGGAAGATCCATCCACGGCGCCATCTTGCAGGATTCAAACCGTTTTCGCGTAAATTCAAAAACTTACTGCGGCGAATATGGTCGCGGCACACTTTTTCAATAATCATAATATCCTCTAATCTAATCTATCTGTATTATATCGATCTATTGGCTTGGGCGGCTGACTCACGCGTGCGGTCAAAAAGCGAATGATTCATACATTCAAAAATTACTCAAACTCCCAGTGACTTTTAGGGGGTATCTTTCTATTCTTCGCCAATTTCCAATCCTTAACAAAAGGGATTTTGATCTCATTCCATATTACTTTTAACTTCTTCAAAAGTGACTTCAACTGTTTGTAACTTTTGTCGCACTAAAAATTTGTACTACTGCGAAATATCACTGTTACATTTTTAAAATGTGTCAGTGTTTTTTTTTTAATTTAGAAATGATTAGTCTGATACACGAGTGAAGTCGACAACGTCAATAAACCACCAAGGTCTACAGATACTGCTGAAACCGTCTGCAATAGGCAACAGAATGAGTGTATTCCAATATTCGCTCTATGTTAAAGATTGAAATGATAACAACGTTGTGAATGGCTGAGAGAGAAACTGGGACTATTAAGGTACGGTCACATTGGGTTCAATAGATGTAAGAAGAGCGACCAGTGCGGGAAAGTTCTTCCAAATTCAAAATTCCTTATTGACATGGGCACGCAATGACTGCGTGGCTATGATGGCCTCGAGCTATGCTTAGCCACGTGCTCGGCTTTCAAGCTTGGTCATCATTGCATCCAGGCGTTTATTCCAGCTTGTCCATCAAGGGCTGCAATGCTGACAGCGATGTGATGGCTTGGACCTGCACTACGCTGCGTTACGCTGTGCTACGCTGCCCTTTCAGCCATCATAATCACTGCCAGCAACACAGTCATTACAGGCCGCGACAGTAATGTACTAATAGTTCACTGTATTTTAAGACGATGTTGGGATGTAATTATTCAATACATCATGTCGTTCCATCTACTATAAAAATAAATAAAATTGAAGTGTCTGTTTGTAAAGTCAAAATAACAGGTTTTTACTAAATGTATATGAAAGTTTATACTTATAACAATAACACAATTTTTAATTTTTTGTCTTTCTGTTTGTTTCGGCTAATCTCCGTAAGGACTTCACTGGGAGATAGCTGGTGTTATAAGGAGTAACTTAGGCTAAGGAGTAATTTTATTACGGCGGCGAAGCCCCGCGGGCACAGCTAGTCGTAAATATAAAACCTCTTTTGAATTTTTAGTACCGTATGTTTTACTGTCCAAATCGGCGTATCCAAAATGTTTTTTTTCAAATTTCCTCCCTTTTTAGGGTGCAGGTGTGTCACTATCTAGGCGAAATACCCCTCGAATCACTCCCTCAAATAGCCGACGGCAAAAAAACTATACAATTGTAGCACCTGCATACCAACATTAGTTGAAAAATACGATCTGTACGCGAGTACGTTCATCCACACATTCACCAGACAGATGAAATCAAACTAGGCAAGTTGCAGTGCGATTGGCCGAGTTGCAGGGAAATCACTCGCTTCGCTCACTCGGTCAACTATTTAAAATGAAAAATCGGTATGACGATACCATACCAGTAATCACTGGTCTGCGGCGCGAGTACGGAAGTCGGTTCGATAAATTTGTCGAACCGAAAAACTCGACAAATTTATCGAATGTTGCGAGTACCGAAGTCTGATCGTAAAGTATTGTAGTAGCTCTATATTCTCTTTGGATTCGACCCAGCTTTTCGATAACTTTTGTCGATTGTTTCGAGGCTCGATAAATCCCACTTTATCGATTTGAACTGTCATTTTTATCGACTTTTGTCGAATATTATCGACCCGAATAGATCCGTACTTGCGCCGATGGTTCCATCTAGTGTGGACGTCTAATCAGGTTGGTTCGCATTAAGTCATGCCGCATTTGTACCTATACGCAAATGCTACGTGCAGATGAGTAGGCGTATTTGGTACTAATTTCAGAGATTAGATAGACATATCAACTGTCGCATTATCAGCTGCCTTTATGATATCTATTCACGTAATTATATATTTTTCAACACACTTGCTCGTAAAGTGGGTTTTAATACATCGCTTTTAGGCTCATAATCCAAGATATTAAACACGCGTGCTTTTTACTTTACATTCCTGCACTGTTTTATGAATATGTCCCGATTGAGTTAAGTTGTACCTCACTGCAAGTTATATTTATGTTGACGAAGCATTCTTAATTTAACCGCGTAATACAGTTATTTTTTTATTACCACAGATAATACCAACAATACATTTTTTCTTTGATTGCCGTTTGGGTTGGCGAGTTTGGGTTCCTTTGATTTGTATTTACAAGTAGGTACCTACACTGATCCTAAATGATTTTCAGGGTCCGAATGGTGGCAAGATTCCAGAACCGATTACTTACGTATTTTATAAAAGCTCGTCTGAACCAATATATTTTCCCCAAACTTAAATTATTTCATACTGTCTTGTTTATAATTATTGAGCATTGAATGTTTCTGCCAAATGTTATCAAAATCGCCTGGTAAAAGGCGCCGCAGCAAACTTCCCCTTTTTAAGGAGGGAGTTTGCTATACCCCTTCAATTAAAATTTGACAATGCCAAAAAAAACTATGAAATTGTAAAACCTGCATAAGTATTAAGTACCAAGTTTCATCAAGACTAGTTGAGAAATACGACCTGAGATGTACCTATATAAGCAAAATTGGCCAGTTGTCGCGAACTTCGTTCGCTTTGCTCACGTGGTCAACAATGACACGGATTTTGCAATACCACCATAGAACGCTGATTCATTGATGATTCGTCTATTGTAATTTGCTAGCACACTGTAATTTAACTGAACTCAAGGTCTTCACGTGGATTTATTTCCGTTAATTACCACCTCTATCGGGGCCTTGACCTATTCTAATTAGGACTCTTCTTACTAATTGCAATTAATAAGCAAATAAAAATGGGATTTTATTTTTTGCTCATTTTCATGTATGTAAATCATTGATTGTAGCAGCTATCTTCATGAATGCGAACCAATAATATTTAAAAAAAAACACGTAAATTCAAAATAAACACTATTTTAAGACTTTATACACTTTCGGTCTTACCGCAAAAACACACTCTAAACACCTTTTAAACAGCATTTAACCCTTAAACAGTTTTAGTGTGTTTAAATATTATATAACCACCAAAAATCTTGATTTATAAACTTGTCTAACTCAATTCTGTTGTGATTTTCTAATCATTTTAGACGTTTATATTTTAAGCACTGTCTAGCTATACAAGCGTTTGAAGTTGACGACTCGAATCTAAATCCATTATCTGAAACTCGTAGGTAGGTACTTACTTATTATTTTTAGTGTATGGCCAATTACAGGTTTTTCATCTTTTGGGGGATGATCAGGGCCCTATTTAATAAAGCTGACAATCCGACAAGTCCGACATATGTCAATAAGTGACAATTCGACAGTTTTTCTGTTTAATAAAACTTACAGGCGACAAAATTGTCATGGTGGAAAATTGACAAATTTGTCACGACAATTTTCTTATTGTCAGATTAAATTTGAGTGGTTTTTTGACATATGTCGAGTTTTATTAAACGCGTTTTTAGATGACAAATATGTCAAGATTTCACCGGTCGATTTTTGACATATTTGTCACTTTCATTAAACAGCCTAAGCGCGACAATTCTACAATTATGTCATTTCTTGACATATATGTCGAATTGTCAGCTTTATTAAATAGGGCCCTGGGCGTCCTCGGTAAATAACGCAGGACACTTCTCATTCTCACTCCAATGAAACTTGTAGAATAGTTTTTTGTTTTTGTTTTGTTTTGGCTCCACGTGATGAGCGTATTTAGCCAGTGTCGAGTTATATGAATAATATAAATCTCTAGTTTTGGTGCATGAAAGTCGTCAAAGTCACGTTAAAGTTTAGTCTAGGCGCGGTCGAGTCGAAGTAATGCGGTGGATACTTTACTGAAGCTTCTATGGAGTTTTGGATAGAATAGGTACGAAAACACACGTTTTTCGTCTTTGTACTATTTGCCTTTCACTCATGCACGTTTACGAACACTTAATGGTTAATAATCCACCATTATTACACATTAACACTCGATAAAACACAGGTTTTAGTAAATAACACAAAATCAACAACAACACATTTTCGCATTCCCGCCAAAACTCTGTAGTTTTACACAGTATTTATTGAATTTACAATACACGCCACAATCTCATTATCTGGACAATAACCGCTTATTCCGAAATACAGCTGATTGAAGAACTCCAAGTATTCCCAACTTGGTAACCCTCATCCGATTCCGAAGTACTTACGACCACTCGAAACTAGCTGCTTCTTAACAAACTTTCCCTTGCATTTTTAAATGAATATAGCCCTTACACCTTCACAATAAGAGCGGTAAATGGGTACCAAGAAATGGGCTCAAGATTGTAGGATCGCTTTCCAGGAGTTTATCGGAAAACTCTGCAAGTTTAATGACTAATTACTGAATCTTGGCCGATTTCTGACCCGAACTTAGCGGTAAACTAGGGAACTTTTTAATTGACAGTAATCGACTTTTCTCCACCCCTACTTCTGTAGACGTCTTGTCTTTTGACAGTAGGCGGTTTAAAATTATAATATGGGGTGTGACCGGAACGATTATGGTCTAGGATTTGGAGTGTTTATTTGCTCGAATGTTGTAAGTCTTAAAATCTTTCTGCAAAGTACTACTCAGAAAAGCTGCTAGACGATCTTCCTCGAACTATATTTTTCACAAGTTTACGACATCGACAGTGCTGTATAAGTTTTTGTAGACACAACAGTTTGCTCAGGGGACCGATTTTTGAATGTCACGAGTGATTTCGAAATTACCGATGGCAAAATTCTCAGCGATGACTTTGAAATCACTAATTTGCAAAAGTCGTATTTTTGAAAGTCATACCCTGTATACCAATCATGCAACTATTTCTCAGCTTTGATCACAGATAAACTTATGATTATGTTCGTATTAATTAAAAGTTCGAATCACCTAATAACGAATAGATTAAATAACAGAAAAAATATAATAATAATAACTTATGATTGTGTTCTATTTAATTTTATTTTTATGTTGGAAATTGTTTTCAAGTCAAAATTGGTACTAAATACTCGTATCTATGATATCGTTTACGTATGGGTACCCCCACTCGTATGAGAAGTTTAGTCACCCGCTGAGATTAAAAAATACGACTTTTTGTAAATCGGTGACTATCGGTCATATCGCTGATATTTAGTCACTCGGTGACATTCAAAAATTGCACCCCAGAGCGATTCATCTTGTCCATCCGCGACCTGTACCAACGGAAACCATTCGCGTCTACAAATGAGCACATTAATGTTTTGTTGTGCAGCCATAATTATACGCTAATACATAAATAAACACTACATCTAACCTAGCTAGCTACAAAAACAGTTGGATAATCTACAAGCCCTAGTAGGCCTATAGATAATCCAAATGTTCTAGCCCACTACCAGTAGGAAGCGTACCCAGCATATATACGCACATTGTGAACATTTGTAAGAGATAACTCTGTTCGGACGTGGAGGGATAAAGCTGTGGATATGGTATGAATAAACATAAATGCTTATCTACACTCATATAGTACAGAGGACCTAGATTTCCCTGTATCGCAAGTGGCATGGACACACAAATACACAGCACAGATATGCAAGATCAGAGAACAAACTTTTTACACTGCACAAAGTCTGCTCCTGCCGGGGATCGTAAACGGGGCTTCTAGCTTTGAAGGCAGGACTGGCTTTGCCAAGTCGCGTCGCCGTGAAGAATAGTTAGGTACAATGTTTTTTTAATCTATGTTTTTAGAGTTCCGTACCTCAAAAGGAAAAAGGAACTCTTATAGGATTATTTCGTTGTCCGTCTGTCTGTCTGTCAAGATCCTAGATGTATATCAAGATGATAGATCAAGATGTCGTGGCATAGCTCGGTGACAACCGTTTTGCGAGCGCACGTTGTTGGAGTGTAGATTGCCTTCTCCAAAACTACGAGGATCCATGGCTCCAGAAGCCAGGTTACACGTGTTTAGTGATAAATGGCGTAACAATGGGACTTCATTAGTGTCCCGGGATACATTAATTAATTTCACGTCACGGCTTCCTTTCACAACATCCTTGGATTCCCTAGCTGTATCCGAAATGGATGATACGGGCAAGAAGTAATGCTGGAATTGTGTACATTGCCTGGGCAAACCATAAATACAGACGTCCTAACGATCATACGCGTAAGGTAATCTTGAATCAAACTAAGAATTCCCAGTAATTGTTAACCAGTAGTAGGTACATATAGGTAGGCACTTATAAGTTATAGTGGAATAAAGAAACTCACATACATACATGAACGCTAGAACATTACACTCCTTCTTTATACAGTCTACGACTTCAACGATATAATAAATTTTATCCCCATTTTTGCACCCTCAGGGGTATCCCTTCATAAAATTTATGAAAGGACCTCCCTTGACATATACCCTACATAATAATATGAAAAAATAATCATTTAAATCGATTGACAATATGCGGAGAAATGGAAAAATTAATATGAATAAAATCGTAGCAAAAAAAAAGCAGACGAATTGAAAACTGCCTTTTTTATTAATACAGACGAATTGATTGAACTGCAAAAAAGGGAGTGGCATTTTATTCGCCCTTTATTCGGCCATTTAGTCGGATAAAATGCCTAGGCATTCAACAGAATGCCTGACTTATAAACATCTCTAGCATCAGACCAGCCGAGTACAATACCCTGCGGTATTGGATATAGATACAATACAGTATACTGGGATACAAATTAGTGTATTGTCCCGATGATTAGTGGGTCTTTGCGGAAAATATAGCAGCTTTTGGGGCGTCCATTTATATCTGTTATACTTTGGAAGGTATTGTGTGGAAGAAAGATTGTTAGGAAATCTTCGTGTATAAAGAAGTCTAGAATATTATATTTTATAAATGTAGCGCCAAGCACCAAAATTATAGGCGAACGCTGTTCAGGCGAATGATTGAAAATGGTGACTGTCATAATCAGGGCCGGATTATGCTTAAGGGGCAGAATCCGGCGCACCGCTATCTCCCTCGCGCATCTCAACATTTTTGAAGATAAACAATCACTTAATATAATTATGAAAAATCGCATTCGGTGAAATTGCTGACAATGACATTACAAAGGTTACACAAAAATTTCATTTTGTTCCATTCAGGTTTTCAAACCTAAAAATGGGATTTTATGTTTTGCCCATTTTCATGTATGAAAACTTGATCGGATCAAAATGATACTTTTGCCGTACCTTTGTAATGTTAATGCCAGCAATTTCACCGAGTGCGATTTTTAATAATTATATTAAGTGATTATTTATCTTCAAAAATGCTAAGATGCGCGAGCGAGATAGCGGCGCGCCGGATTCTGCCCCTTAAGGCAAAGTGGACCTAGGGTCCCAGCACCGATTAGGGGCCCTGCACCCCGGGAAAAAAAATTGAACATGTTTCTTTGACTGAAAATTAAATTTGAAGATGTGTATGTAACAAACCCTGAATGCCAATATTATTAATATTGCGTTGTTTTTTTATATTTTATCGTCATATTTCAGAACGCATTTCAAATTATTATAGCATAATATTATTATGGTTAGAAAAGGGGGCCCGAGACGTGCATTGCCTAGGGGTCCCGACATGGTTAATCCGGCCCTGGTGATAGTCATAAAAGAACCGCGTTTTTACTCGCAAATACTTCTCCGAAAGATTTTGGTCCACACCAACGCTATCGAAAAACAAATGTCGTTGGTCCGCACACTTGGAATGTACCTAAGTACTGCGTCCTTTCCAGCGTCAGGATAATTTGGAATTTCTCTCAAAACTTTCCTTTTCATAACTTTAATTAAGAAATTATTTAGGAGACAGTGCCACGCAACATCTGCCCCAGAGTTTATTTTGAGCCAATGTTTTAATATAAGTTGTTATTTAATTAAGTTTAAGTCGGTTTAATGAGAAATTAATTCAGTGGAATTTACTTATTCTAGTAGGTTACAAAATTAATTTTAATGAACTCCCGTAACAAATTAATATAATAACTTTAAAGTAGTGTCGATATAACTTTTTTATATTAATCTATTTATGTTTTGAAAATTAAGTAAGAACTTATCTTGCACCAGAAATTTGAGTACTTAAAATTTTTGAATAAGTTTGCTCAGTAACCCAGTTCATGTTTCAAAAAAATATTGAATACAATGTTTACTTATACTTGTATTTGATACTGCCGATAATACATAATACGGTCTTATATAGATAAAACAGTATCTTGTTTGGATTAAGTGCAATTGTACCTACCAAAATTTAATTAAAAAAATATCACTCATCATAAAACGCATCAAAAAAGTGGTGTCATGCCACTTTAAACATTTTTAAGTACTCCTATAAAGTACTTATACATATACCTTTTATTTCAAATGAAGACCTACGATGCGGAGCGATAAACATGGTGTGTTGTATTGTGGTATACCTATCTATAATTGCGGAAATTCCAACAAACCCTGGAGACATTGCTTTAATATGTGTTTTGAATATTAGGCGTTATGGTAAGTAGCTGTTTTGGTAATTGGTAACTTGACTAATTTGACAATTACACGTTTTAACAACTGGACATAATATCCTAGGCATTGTAACAAATTGATCATTTTAACACTTGGCTCAACATCCCCAGAGACGAAATATCGAGATTGTAATATGTATGAAATTTCATCCCTCATTTATCCACTTTTAGGGGTGGTATTTTTGATAAAACACATGTGGGAACTACCTTGAAAGTAGGGTATTAGGACGGTTACTGTGGGAACGCGGGTTCAAACCGCGGGCAAAAGCTAGTTACTATATGAATAGCTTTAGGTTAAACCTCCCGTCCCACCAGACACAGGCCGCCTCTAATTCAGACTGGCTGCGAACCGAGAATAGTCTCTGAGGCTAGTACGAGTAGCCACTTGGAGAAGGAAGATGTGGAGCTACTTTTATTTTCTACTAGCTTCTGCCAGCTGTTTCACCCGCGTTCCTATACGAACCGTGCGTTTTTCCCGGAAAAAAAAAATGGCCTATGGTACTGTCCGGTCCACAAACTATATTTATGCAAAAAAACACAAAAGGCCAATAAACACATTTTCACATTTGCTCTAGTACATATTTTATTCCTTTACATAATGCCAATATTTTGGCAGACAGGTGGAATCACTGTACTGTAATGTGAAAATGTGTATGTTGGTTTGTCTTTCTTTCATGCATCAATGGAGCTACGGATCAATGTGATTTTTGGCATAGATATAGTTTATGGACCGGAAAGTAACATGTCTACTTTTTATCCCGGCAAAATGCATGGTTTCTGTGGGAATCTCGACGCGGGCGAAACCCAGGGCATATGCTAGTATTAAATTTAAGGTACTTACCAAAGCTACATTCCAGTTACTTGAAGTAGACAAAGGCCTTTATTGATTCGTGAATAATCTAATATTTCCGGTTTGGTGCCTCTTGCTTCGGCCATTTTGTGCTAATCCATTCGCACACGGTTTGCCTCCTCTGACAGAACATAAAATCCTTATTCAGAAGTGAATAGAGTAGATTTTAGGATGACATAGTGGCACCTAAAGTTTGACGGCTAATTTGGTTCTAGTTATATTTATTGGTCAAAGAGGTGAAAATTTAATTAGAAGCAGAAACGGTTTTTAAGTAATCTTACATAGCAGTTTAGCTCGGAATATGTTTTTTTCTTTTGACTAATGAGTAACGATATGAGCGGGTCGTTTGTCTGATGGTAAGCATAACACCAGCCCATAACAATTGCAGTGCCACCCAGAACCTTGAAACTCAAAGGCCTGGCAGCACTGCAGTGCGCTCGTTACCCTGAGACAAGTCTTGTATTTCAAAGTTCTGAATGCTCTGCAATTGTTAGGGGCCGGCGTTATCTAAGAATATAAAAAAAAAATGTAATATTTAATATTGTTAGTACAGGCAATTTGGTTTTGGTTTTTTTTTCTTATTTGTCATGCTGTATATGTGCCGTGACGCCACCTAACGGTTCCAACGGAAGTTCAGCGCTGGTTTTAGACCAGCATTACGCTGAGTTGGGCCCATTATGTGACACTTTTTTTTTATTATTATTAGCTTATTTATTTGTTGTTCTAGGTTTAAGCTGTCACAAATAAATATGTTTTCTTTCCTTCTATAAATGTATAAAAGTTGTTTAGCATATATCTAATATACCTAATGTACAATAGGAATATATTATGTTAATAGATTACAATTAGAAAAAATATATCATTTGCATATCCACTCTTAATCATTTCTGGTATTAAAAGTGTCCTTGCTGCATATTTTATAACGCATGTGGTTTTTTTATGTTATTTGGTAATGAGACGAGCTGGTCGTTTGCCTGATGGTAAGCATAACGCCGGCCCATAACAATTGCAGTGCCAGCCAGAACTTTGAAACAAAGGCCTGCGCGGCACTGCAGTGCGCTCGTCTTATAAGCCCAGTAATTTCACTGGCTACTCTGCTCATCAAACCGGAACAAAGTAATGCTTGCACACTACTGCTTGGCGGCAGACTTCACGAGCAGCTAGGTGTGCGTTCTCTTAGAAACAAAAGCAATTTCTTTGCCACTGTGGTTTACATTTATTAATTAACTCGCTGGACCCCGCGGCCTACGTTACTCCTTGTAACATCAGCTATCTGCCAGTGAAGGTCCCGTCAAAATCGGTCCAGCCGAATCGGAGATTACCCGAAACAAACAGACAGACAGACAGACAAAAAATTCACACAAGTCTTGTGACCTTAAGTTTAAGCATGAGGTAAGCTTTTCAAGTATTTATATTTATTTCTTTGGCATTTCATATTTGTTTTCCAAGAAACTAGTTTTAATTTAATAGATAGGTAACTAGTTTTTATACAGTTCGCCGCTCTACTTTGCATTGGTTCTAACATTTCTGCTTCATTTGTGTTGCTGTTTGTATCCGCACCAGATGAAAACATTTCTATAGATATCGATATTGTAATTACTTTTTGTTTATTAATTAAATGTCTTTGTTATTTTGCGATTCAAATAAGAAAAGGTGTGTCTAAGCTTGGAGGACTTTCTGTTTACGTTTTAAAGGTAAGATTACTGCTTTCTGTACTGTCTTCGGTCATCGTCTACCTTTTAAAGATCGTTGTCGGTCGTTTAGTTATGATGATTTTAGATTCACAGATAATGTAAACATTTTAATTTAAAAAAAAAATCGTCTTCATCTACAGGTAAACAAGGAAACAATCTTTTTCCCTATATGCCATTGTCACCAGGTTTAAAGTAAATCAGCTAATTCGTGTAATGGTAACTGGTTCAAGATTCAATTGCAAATATTGACCCATATAGAACATAAGTACAAACTTACAAACTGACTAGTGTTTGAAGTTTCGCCACCTATACATACATACTAGGCTGTTCCGGAATTTATTAGTAAAATCAAAAATAATAGGTATACAATTTTTTTATACAGTTTTTCAAAATACTCTTCTCCAGCCTCTATACATTTACTCATTATAATAAACTTGCATTCAAAACATTTAAAGTGAAGGTTTTGCGAAAGGTCGAAAAATAGTTTGCGCAATTTTATATAAACTGCCTTATCTGAATTCCCACATTTTCTACACCGAATCATTTTTTTAATGGTGGTCAATAAAAAAAATCGATTTGATATAAATTGACGAAAAACATGAAAAACATCTCTTTGGCTAAAAACTTTCAGAACAGCCCACGTATACTTTAGCTTTGAACTTCATCAGGTACCCATTACAAAAGGTATATAAAAACCTGGTGTTCATCTCTTCGCCTTCTCATTAAAAACATGAAAGCAATTAAATCAAAGAAAGCTCACTGACAACAGCAATTAATTAAAAGATAGGTGTCGCTGCGAACATCACCTTAATGACGAGGTAATGATCACTCAAAGGAGTCTACGAACACCGAGCAATTAAGTACGATGTCGATTGGAGCTAGACTCGCTTGTTACACTCCACTGAATACTCGACTGAAGTACACAAGATTCGTTGGGCCTTGGTGCCAACATTGGCCAAGCTTTTTACGAGTAAGGACCGTGCTTTAGTTTGGCGCACCAAACGGGCACATTTTGGGATTTGTTGTAATCAAGTTGTAATCAATACCTAAACAAAAGCATGATTAATAAACCCAACCCCGTTATCAAATTATGTTCGTTTTATTAATTAGATACGCACAACAAAGTAAACTAATCATAAAACACATTATGCACCATCTGTTATTCATTACAAACTTTATAAACTCTAGATACTTTAAGCAATTAATATGATAATAAAAATTAAACGTATGAGACCGCAATTTTTGAGAACAAAATATGTTTAAAAGACTTTGTTTTCTTTTCTTCATATTTCAGCCTAAATAGTATGCAAATATGAAAGTTGATTGGCCAATAAAAAAGTAAATTGCCTAATATTTAAAAAAATCGCTGTTTAATATTCCTCTTTTAGTCAACCCATATTAAACACCAAATTAACAGATCACAATCAATAATATATTCAAAGTAGCAACACGTTCGTACTGGTGATGGTCATTTGGTCCAATATGTACAAACATAGTATTTTGCACTCACCTCAGCTTTAGACAAATCTCGCCTTTGTCGCTCATCTGCTTTGATCGCGCCTCAGTTCGATTTAATTTAGCCCCTCGTAATTAAAATTGAGTAAATGACTCCAAGTGTTTCATTTGAAAGTAAAGTGGAGGACAAATTAAGTGGGATCACAAAAGTTTAGAGATTTTGGCACATAAAATATTGGCTCTTAGTTAATTTGATCTTAAAATTATTACAGATTAGAGAATTTAGCGAATAACATGTGGTTCTATTTTCATACTAACGAAATTTTTCTATTTATGGGCGAAAAGAGTATAATTTTACATTGAAATTATTGTTGTTGGCTTTTATATTGGTCTTTATTTACGGTAAATTATATTTAGTTGTAGAAACGAAAATGACATTGAAATTTTAGTCCATACTAAAATAAATAAAGTTATTTTCGTTATTTAACCTGCTGTGTTCTTCAACCTCAGAGGTCACAAGAGGTGCCTTTTAAGGCAGATAGACATTTTTACTTTCAGTTATTTTTATACTAGCTTCCATCCGTGGCTTCACCCGCAAGGTACCTACCTTTAAATCTTTATATATCTCTACCTATATTGTGTTTTTCTGATGTATTACATATATACTAGCTTCTGCCAAGTGTTTTCACCCGCGTTCCCACAGGAACCGAGCATTTTTCTGGGACAAAAAGTAGCCTATGTTACTCTCCGGTCCATAAACTATATCTATGCCAAAAATCACATGGATGCGTTGCTTCGTTGCTGCGTGAAAGAAGGACAAGCCAACAAACACACTTTCGCATTTATAATATTAGTAGGATTACTGCATATTATTATTATTTTATTACGCTACATTACTGTAGAGTTTTATCAAAATTCGTTCGGTAGTTTTTGCGTAAAAGAGTAACAAAAATCCATCCATCGTCACAAATTTTCACGTTTATAATGTTAGATAGGATAAGATTAATTAACCAATAATTGGGTAATATTTATATACACACAATAGCGACACACGCAAAGCTAAATTTTTTTTGTGTAACAATATTTTGAACAAATAAATAATTTAAGTTTGAAATTGAATTTTGTTAATTTCGTGCCAATAAAATTGTCCGAAAATGTATTTCTTCATAACGAATTGTAGCAACAGATTTTCTCGTTACTTACAAATTGATCAAATTTCGACTCGACGGAAATTATATTATTAACTAAGATGTTAATATTTTAGAAATAATTAGAGGTAGGTAAAGAGTTCCATTAGTACCTACTGGAACTTTGGCCTCATTTCTCTTCTCTTCTCTAGAAAGAGAGAGCGTAGTCGCAAGTCCACGTTTTAAGTTTTGTTTTATTTATGTATTAGCTTGTCAATAAAGGCATTCAGCAGGTTAAAAAAAATTAAAAAGTTTTGGGGTCGTTCTAAGTTCATTGTCGCAATGTCGCAATTATAGTTGGCTAGAATTGTGATTTTAGTCATTCGGCTTGGCTTAGCTTGGCTTGGGAAATCTCTTGTAGTTACTCTGAACGTGCATTAGTTACACAAAATGTAACGTTTGTATACAATTGGTTACAATAAATCAAAGATAATAATAATATTTTACAGTTACTATAGCTAAATGTATCCTAAAATATATAATGCGTTGGTATTGTAATTTACCGTGCCACGGCTGAGGCACGGCTCGGCAAAAAAAAAAAAAGGCACGGCTCGGCAAGAAATCGCCTTTAGCACGCAATTTTTACCTTCACCGTTTTTGACTAATATGAATTTACATTCGCAAGAAATATCTGGAGATAGTTAATAATGTAATAGGTAATAATTGCTTTTAAAAAATGCGGGAACCGACTTCGCCGAAATATCACAATATATGAAATTTCATCCCCAATTTCCACCCTTAGGTAGGTGGTATTCTTTTATGAAATGTATGAAAGAGATTATACCGTACTCATGAAAAAAAATATTAATTCAAATCGGTTGACAATTAGCGGAGATATCAAGTAGTATCGCTTCACACAAAAAAAAACTACACATGAATTCAGAACCTAATCCAAGTTTTTTTTTTTTTTTTATGTTATTTGGTAACGAGACTAGCTGGTCGTTTGCCTGATGGTAAGCATAACGCCGGCCCATAACGATTGCAGTGCCACCCAGAACTTTGAAACACAAAGGCCTGCGCGGCACTGCAATGCGCTCGTTACCCTGAGACATTAGGTATTAAGTCTCATAAGCCCAGTAATTTCACTGGATACTCTGTTGGTTAATAAAATACTTTTCTATTTAGCCTGTTATGCATGTAACTAATTTCTAATAAGTGGTCATTTCTGTTTCAGAGCACAAAATGACGTCATCCAATTTTCCCTTTGAAATGAAGAATGTTACTGAAGAAGAGGACAAGCTTATCAAAAAATACTATAAAGGTAAACAATATATTTTGGGTACAATATTTTATGTACAGTATGTTAACAAGGAAACTATTTATACAGCTGTGAACCAATGGGCTTACTAGAAACTAGCTGCTGCCCCGCGGTTTCACCCGCGTGGAGATTTTGGATTACCTCACCCTAATTATTTTTCTAAAATTAAAGTAGCCTATGTTACTCCTTGTAACATCAGCTATCTGCCAGTGAAAGTCCCGTCAAAATTGGACCAGTCGTTTCGGAGATTACCCGGAACAAACAGACAGACAGACAGACAGACACAGACAAAAATTTTAAAAATGGTTGTTTTGTTATAGGTACCGTATATACTTTCATATGCATTTAGTAAAAAGCTGTTATTTTGATATTACAAACAGACACTTCAATTTTATTTATCTGTAAGGATAAGTCTCAAAGCTAGCTCGTTCATACCGTGCCGGATGTGAGAGATAAAAATGGAAAGCTGTTTTTAATCACGGTATTTTTCGTTGGTTCTACTTTCGTTCACTGTGTCGTCTCGTTACCAAATAACATTAAAAAAAACTAAGCCATAGTTTACTTACCATTTCCAGATTACAACCGTCCATTCGTGAGAGTGGGCCCCGCAGGCTACCTCGCCATGGCAGGGTACGCAGACCATGCAGCTGACATTTACAACCAGGAAGTCAGAACAGAAGACGTGTGGGTTACTTCGTTCTCAAGATCTGGTAAGTTCGGGCTTCTTCTGGTTTTTTTTTTTATGTTATTTGGTAACGAAACGAGCTCGTCGATTGCCTGATGGTAAGCATAACGCCGGCCCATAAAAATTGCAGTGGCACTCAAAACATTGAAACAAAAAGGCCTGCGCGGTGCTGCAGTGCGCTCGTTACCCTGAGACATTAGGTATTAAGTCTCATAAGCCCAGTAATTTCACTGGATACTCTGCTCATCAAACCCGAATGCTTGCACATTACTGCTTGGCGGCAGACTTCACGAGCAAAGCGGTGGTAACAACCCAGACGGACACTCGCAGAAGAGTTAGTCGTACCACTAACAAAAGATGTGTCGAGATGCTTGCTCTGTATCGACTTTTCTTTATGTTTCTTACTATCCGGATGTCTTATAACAAATTGACATTGATTATATTTAATTGCAGGCACAACCTGGCTTCAAGAAATGGTCTGGCTGGTCCACAACAATCTGGACTTCCAAGCTTTGAAAGACAGCGGCGTGAACAAGCGTTATGCTTTCCTTGAGTGAGTAAAATGTAATTATTACAACAGTAATTATAGAAAGAAAGAAAGAAAAAAAAACAAGAAAGAAAGAAAGAAAAAAAAGAAAGAAAGAAAGAAAGAAAGAAAAATCATTTATTTGACGCACAAAGATTAAAGTCATATTGGAACAAAACATTCATTTATTTGTAAATTGTACGGCGCCAAAAGGGATTTATCTCAGCACATGAGTCAAGTGCCCAAAAATACTTGACGCTGGTATTCTGATAAACCCCCTCAACTACACTTGAGAGCCCGTCATATTGTAGGTTTACTTTCACCATCTTCGAACACGCTTAAGATCTGGTGAGATAGTGGTCCAACAATAATCTGTAAAAAAAACGATTTCCTATCTAAAAGATTGAAATTACTGGACATAAAAGACTTTATATTACCAAATGTCTCAAGCAAGAAGCCAAGCCAAGCAGTAGTGTGCAAGCATTACTGTGTTCCGGTTTGATGAGCAGTGTATCCAGTGAAATTACTGGGCTTATGAGACTTAATACCTAATGTCTCAGGGTAATGAGCTTACTGCAGTGCCGCGTGGGTCTCTGTGTTTCAAAGTTCTGAGTGGAACTGCAATTGTTATGGGCTGGCGTTATGCTTACCGTCAAACAAACCCGCTCGTCTCATTATCAAATACTATAAACAAGAGAGGTCACAATGGCTCGCTGAAATTGTGTGTTGAAAACTTAGGCGGCAGTAGGTGATTGTGACCTGTGATTTTAAAACGATGGGCAGCTTTTTCGTTACTTGAAAACAATCCAAAGGTGATAAACGATATCATTATTTGGCACGTTTGGCTCATGCACGTCACTTAATTTATAGCCTTAGAACCTTACATAGTAACTCGCGTTCAGAGGCTAGGTACTTACCTACTTGCCCTAGCTACGAGCGTATGTCAAAAGACAAGTCCACCACAGAAAACTCAAGATAAACTGGTTATTTTAGTTACATAATATTTCCACATAGTGATTTTCATTGATTTCAGCGTTCTCTTTGTGACGCTCAAATATTAGAAGACTATTAACCTAACGCCATAGAGGAAAAATTCCTTAATCAATGCCTAACGCCAAGTGAATACTTTGTCTCCATATAGCTCATGCGGTGTACTCGGTGCCAAAGTACAACTATATGATACCAATAAGCCCAATCGGGATACTAAACTTAATCTATCTATCAATAAATGAATAAATTATACAGTCTTTCTGGTACGTCTGCACTGGAATACTACTATTGATACAAAAGGATTATGCATGCTATGATACTCATAATTTGCGTGATACGCGTGCGTCATTTATAACAAATTTAATCTACGTACCAAACTCAAAAATAATTGCGTCCATTAGATATACAATTCATTCTCACGCCGTCACATTTTTGTGCCACGTGCTCGAGTTGGATTTTCTCTTAGTTCAATTAATCTATTCTATACAAATAAATAAAATTGAAGTGTCTGTTTGTAATATCAAAATAACAGCTGTTTACCAAATGCATATGAAAGAATATACGGTAGGTACATATAACAAAACCACCATTTTTTAAATTTTTGTATGCCTGTCTATCTATCTGTTTGTTCCGGGTAATCTCCGAAACAGCTGGGCCGATTTTAACGTGACTTTCACTGGCAAATAGCTGATGTTACAAGGAGTAACTTAGGCTACTTTTATTTTTAAAAAAGAATTAGGATTCCACGCAAAAAAATAAAAACCATGAAATCCAATATCTCCACCCGGGTGAAACCGCGGGCAGCAGCTATTTAAAATAAAGATAATCTCAATTCGAATAGCTTTTGTTTAAAATAATAAAAATAAATTAAACTATAACTTCGTACATTTTGTGCACATAGGCATAGTGGTAGCCAGTAGATTCATCATGCAGCTAGCCAGGGGCGTATTTACCCTAGGGCCAAAAAGGCCATGGCCCGGGGCGGCGCAAGCAGAAGAATTTATAAAACCCTACCTAACTCTTAAGGCTCTTATTAGTAAACAGTGGGGCTCTTATCAATAAACAGTGTTAAACGGTCGAATACTTAGTTAAAATGTGGTTTGTCTCTTTCAATTCAGTTTAAAATTATCAAATACCATTAAAGACAAAACATAGTTGAGCTAAACCACCGTTTAACACTGTTAATTAATAACAGCCTAAATCTCGTAAGGTGGTCGTGGGTGTACGGAAACGGCAGGGCGGTGGGGCCTACAGGCCCAGGGCGTTTAATCCTTAAATACGCCACTGCAGCTAGCTAGCTATCTTCAGGTAACACACCGCTAGTAGCTCGCACGAGTAGTTTTTACGATTACTGACTATCTTATCAGAAGTTAATCCCTATAATTACAAGAATTATAATATATCGATTACATGACTCACTGAAGGGCGCTACACTGATTCACTGCAGTCTCCTTAGAGTGACTCTCAAATTCAAATCAAATTCAAATTGATTTGTGTGAAACACTTTGTTGTGGCGCCAGGTATAATTATTAACTATGACGCATTCATTAAGAGTAGATAGGAATTTGGATTAAGTAGAGGTGTGAACAGTGGCGTATTTTAGGATTAAGCGCCCTGGGGCTGCAGGCCCCGCCGCCCTGCCGCGCCGCGCGCCCCGGTCTGTATATACCTACGATAGCCCCGCGTCTTGATGTCTGTCAAACTTACACCCACGAGCCCCCACGACCACCTTACGAGTTTTAAGCTTTTATTATTAATTAGTTTCGTTAAACTATGTTTTGTCTTTGTTGTTCTTTGACAATTTTAAACTGAATCGAAAGATTAAAATTACTCAATAAATAATTTGACCCTATTCGAAAAACAAATTGAACAGGCACCTGAAATAATTCATACAAAAATAATTGGTTATTTTACATAAATAACAATTGCGTATTTAATTATATGATGATTGCTCGTAAGCCGGTGATTATAATGATAAAAAAATCGTAAACTACCTACGAAAGCTCGCAGTCCTAAGCTTTTGTACCTATACTAGATTTATACAAAAAAACAGTATATTATGTACTAGCTTCTGCACGCCGTTTCACCCGCGTGGCGATTGGTGGTGATGTGTTCCGGCAACTATACCACAGAGTAAGTAATAGTACACGTATGTACTTGGAAGCCAAGATTTTCTTAAAATCTGGGTTTTATTTTATTTAAAAAAAGAACCATAAAATTCGAGGACATGTGACATCCACCAAACTGCACTGGGCCCACGTGGTAGATTATATTATACAACTAGCTGCTTGCGATTTCACCCGCGCGGAGATATTGGATTTCATGGTTATTTTTTTGCGCGGAACGCTAATTCTTTTTCTAAAATAAAAGTAGCCTAAGTTACTCCTTGTAATATCAACTATCTGCCAGTGAAAGTCGCGTCATAATCGGCCTAGCCGTTTCGGAGATTACCCGGAACAAACAGACGGACAAAAATTTTAAAAATGGTTGTTTTTTTTATGTACCGTATATACTTTCATATACATTTGGTAAAAAGCTGTTATTTTGATATTACAAACAAACATTTCAATTTTATTTATTTGTATAGATGACGTCTTCTCTATTTGAACATATAATAAATAATATAGTAACATAGCACGAGTACCTATTCCGACAAAAAGAAAAAAAAATGATGAAATGTAAATGTAGTCATATTGCCTTGGTTGAGGATATCTTCGAGGCATGCATGTTGCATTGCGGACTACGAATATAATCAGATGAGATAGCGTTTAATGATCTTAAGGTGAAGCATCATGACCCGCCTAACGCAAAAATCCTAGAACGCAAAAATGGCCTACAGGCTTTTTTGTTCATCGAAGAAAAACAGGCATTACGGAAAAAAAGACAACGCCAGAGCCTTCGGTTGGCATTCTGAAAATTTTGAAATAAATTTCTAATGAAAATTTCCGAAGACAATTAGTGCGTGGTAATTTCCTTAAACGTGTTCCAGGAAATACGTGTTTTTGAAAACGCCTTACAAGTTTGTGAAAAAAATGTTTGTTATTCAGAATCTCCATTACATGTCCAAGGATTATATGGAAGTGTTCAAAATTTTACATTTATGAGAACACTGTGAACGGCCAAAGTCAAAGTAAAATTTATCCAAAAAAGCTGATTTTTGAAGGCTTGTACTGAGTTGGAATCTCAAAATTTTACATTTTTGCTTCCACGGAATCCTAGATAACGATCACATGATACCTATTTGCTCAAAACATCTAAAGAAAAATTTATTAGGACACTATAATCGCGTACGAGCGTTTGTATCGAAAGTATGGCGTGTAGCAGCCTCTTAATGTAAGTATTAAAAACTATTCAAGCTTTTTAAAAGTATCTGTTGCGCTTTGAATTTTTTAATCATGCAGCCATCAGGATTACTTATATTATACCTACAGTTCAAGGAAACAAACAATGATTGCCAAAACCGGGTTCATAATTACGTGCTTAAGATAAGATATGAACTTTACAACAATTAGTAATTGTACCTATTGATTAGTCCGGAAATGCTGGAATGTCAACGCATGTTTGCATAACGTGTTAATCAAGTTAGTTGTCCGTCAGTAAATACCTATTAAAACGGAAAAATTTAAAGTGAAATGAAGGTGAAGAAAATCGCTTCGGCGTCCTTTTTTCCAATTTTTTTTTTACAATTTTGCAATGTAATATCTCGTTTTATATACTTGTCTAGTAAACAAACTCGGCGAATGCCAATCAATGACTTCAATAGTGACCTGATCACTATTCAATGACATGATTCGAATCTGAATTTCTATCTCTATCATCGGTTGTGAGATGGATGAAGATGGATGAGCCGCCAAGTTTTTTTGTATTCTTTTTTTTGTATACTATTAGATAAAGAGTCGAGCCGGTAGTTTGCCGGTAAGCATAACGCCGGCCCATAACAATTGCAATGCCACCCAAAACTTTGAAACACAAAGGCCTGCCCGGCACTGCAGTGCGCTCGTTACCCTGACACATTAGGTATTAAGTGTCATAAGCCCAGTAATTTTACTGGCTACTATGCTCATCAAACCGGAACACAGTAGTGCTTGCACACTACTGCTTGGCGGCAGACTTTACGAGCAAAGCGGTGGTAACAACTCAGACGGACACGCAGAAGAGTTAGTCCTACCACTAATATTTGACGACATGATGCACATTTTTACTAATGTTATTGTGTTTAGGTATCCAACCCAAGCTGCCGAAGTCAAGAAGACTCCCCTATACGTCCCGACCTCGTGCCATGCGACCGTCGAAGACTTTCGAACACTCCCAACCATGCCTTCGCCTCGTTACATCAAAAGTCACCTGCCACTAAGTCTTCTACCACCCACGCTGGTGAACACTGCAAAGGTTAGCGTTGGAATTGGGGGCCTTACCGGCTAACAATCTCGTGTTCGTTTTCAATTCCAAACCGATTCAAACCAGCGGTGAATCCACTACCTCCTAGAACCCAAATGAATTTTCTGCATAATGGTTCATATTTATGTAATAGCGTTCTTAGTCAAATCAAGGTTCAATACTGCACGGATCCCAAACGCTAAGGGTCTTACCACAAAAAAAATAAGCACACGTTAAACCTGTTTTAATCACTGTTTAATGCCTAAACATGCCTTAGTCGCGCGATTAAATATGAGCAACCACAAATCCTGATTTAAGTAGTGTCTAACTATTGTCTAACACAATTCTGTTGTGACATTTCTAATCATTTTAGACGTCTATCTTTTGACGCTGTCTAGCTAAACAGGCGACTAAAATTTGTTTTTTCGTGGTAATACTATAAGTCTTCATATGTGGTTCCAGGTGCTGTACGTAGCACGGGACCCCCGTGACGTGGTGGTGTCTTTCCATTTTGCGCACAAACTATTCAGGTATTTTGATGACACCGTCACTATAAAGGAGTTTTGGGACCTCTTCAAAGAAGACTTGAGTAAGTACGCATAAGGGATTACAAGACTAAACATGTATTTGTTCAATTTGATTCTACTTTCTGAGAATGAAAAAAATGAAACATTGGTAGACCTTGATAAGTGTATTTTATCAGGGAAATGGGATGAGAATTTTCGTCTGAAAGTTTTAGTGTATTACAGATTAGTGCCCAGATCGGGCTCCATTTATTTTTAACTAGCTGCTTCCCGCGGTTTCACCCACGTGGAAATATTGGATTTCATGGATTTTATTTTTTTGCGCGGAACCCTAATTTTTTTCTAAAATGAAAGTAGCCTAAGTTATTCCTTGTAACATCAGCTATCTACCAGTGAAAGTCCTGTCAAAATCGGCCCAGCCGTTTCGAAGATTATCCGGAACAAACACACAGAGACAAAAATTTGAAAAAATAGTTGTTTTATTATAGGTACCGTATATACTTTCATACGCATTTGATAAAAATTTGGTTGTTATTTTGATATTACAAACAGACACTTCAATTTTATTTATTTGTATAGATATCATCTTTGTTTTTCAGTAATGCACACGCCCATAATTCCGCACATCAAAGAAGCATGGGACCTGCGTTCTCATCCCAATCTCCTATTCCTATTTTATGAGGACATGAAGAGGGTGATTAGCTATTTTTCAAATTCAAATTCAAATTCAAAAGTCTTTATTCAAATAGGCCCCAAAGGAGCACTTATGAAAGTTAAAATGACTCTAACAGCCGGCCTCTGCAACATTCATCTACCCGAATCACAGACTAAAACTAATGCTGTCTTTATCAGAACATAATAAATGACAAAGACACCAACAGACCCAATCCGTGCTCAAAGTCAACGAATCTTCCAGAAACCCACCGTGCCCGTTCCAAATTGGTATAGGCCGAGCAAGAAGAAGGGCAAGAAACTCGTCACGGCATTCTTTTTAAAAAAAGTAGTTTTTTACAATGATTCTAATGCTAACAACTAACAATTTAAAGTTTAGTAGTCGCCAGGAGGCTCCTGAGCTGTTTGCCTCCATGCATCCTTGTCATCTACATAATCCTTAATTTTATAATACGCTTTTTTAATTAATACACTCTTGACTATACGTTTAAACTTTCCTTGTGGTAATTCAGTTAATACTTTAGGAATTTTGTTGTAGAATCTGACACCATTTGCCAGGAACGATTTGTTAGTTTTACTTAATCTGAACCCGGGTACAACAATTTTATGTTTACTTCTAGTATTTAACTCATGTACATCACTTTTTAAGTTAAATTTAGTAATATTCTTCCGTACATACATTATATTTTCCAAAATGTATAGCGAAGGCAGGGTTAGAATACCTATTTCTTTAAAAAAGTCTCTTAGAGATTCGCGTGGACCCATGTCATAGATGGCGCGTACTGCTCTCTTTTGTAATATGAAAATGGTATCTATATCGGCAGCAGATCCCCAAAGTAGGACGCCATAAGACATCAAACTATGAAAATATGCAAAATATACCAACCTTGCCGTCGCCACATCAGTCAGCTGCCTAATTTTACGTACTGCAAATGCAGCGGAACTCAAACGACCCGATAGGGCATTGATGTGAGGACCCCACTGCATTTTGGAGTCAATAGTTAATCCTAAGAATACAGTGTTATTCACCAGGTCAAGTTTGCTGCCTTCCAATTCCACTTTAGATTCCACGTGTGGTACGTTGGGAAGTGAAAATTTAATACATTTAGTTTTACTAGCGTTAAGTAGTAGATTATTAGCAGCAAACCATTCTGAGATTTTGTCAAGGTTATCATTTAATTCCTTTAGTTCACTGTCTTTCCTATCAGTTTTAAAAATGAGTGAAGTATCATCAGCAAACAAAACTATGTCCAATGCTATATGGTCTGTCATAAAGGGTAAGTCATTTATATATACTAGAAAGAGAAAGGGGCCCAGTATTGATCCCTGCGGCACGCCTATCTTCACTGAAGAACCACAAGATGTTACTCTATCGATGCCAACCTTCTGCTGTCTACCCGTCAAGTAAGAATTTACAAGATCAAGAGCTGTCCCACGCACGCCGTAATGATGCATTTTTTTAATAAGCGTTCTGTGTTCCACACAATCAAATGCTTTGGAGAGGTCACAGAATACTCCAATAGCATCCTGTGAACTCTCCCAAGCTTCAAAGATGTGGGACATCAGTTTAGCTCCGGCATCGACTGTTGATCTGCCTTTCGTGAAACCAAACTGGTGACCGTGCAATATTCTATACTCGTTGAAATGTGAAAGTAACTGTTCTAATATAATTTTTTCAAAGATTTTGCTAAGAGCTGGAAGTACAGAAACTGGTCTATAGTTAGAGGGGGTGTCCTTACAACCAGATTTAAAAATAGGGGTGACTTTACTGTGTTTCATTAGATCAGGAAAGACACCCTGATCTATAGAAAGATTAAAAATAATAACTAGATAGGGCGCAATTTCAATTACTATATATCCACAAATCACTTTATATAAGTCATTGGTGCGGGGCAGAGTCGACATTCAAACTTTGGTGCGTTGGATTTGTACTCGCACAAGTTCCCGCTTTGCCACACTCGCTCTAGTTCCCACCCACCCAACATAAAGTTATATGTGCTGATTACATACAAAAACGAACTGTAAAGAGTTACCGTTTCATATTTTCAGGATCTTCTAGGGTCGATAGATCAAGTATGCGCGTTCCTCGGCAAAGAATACTCATCCGAGCAGAAGGCGGAACTCGCTCAACATCTCAGTTTCGACAACATGAAGAAAGGAACGCCTATGTTCCAGAATAAAGAGAACAACGAAAAGACCTTCTTTAGAAAAGGTGAGTTCCTATTTTGCAGCCTATGGACATAAACAAGGAAGCTCCGTGCTTACTTCTTTAATTCCCTATAATATCTGCCTGATGTGCACACATTCCATTAGTCTTTTAGTGTGCATTTATGTATGTTTGTATGTATTATGTGAGTTTGTTTATTCCACCATAACCTTTAAATGCCTGAACAGATTTGGATAGGTATCGTTAGAACCCTTGCATCATTCCGTGTGATACTGGCTAGGGCATTGGTATTCTTATGTAACTTTTGTTACATCGACTTGTTAACGATTCGGGTCTTTAGTTTTATTTCAAACTAGCTGTGCCCCGCGGCTTCGCCTACGTAGCCTAAGTTACTCCTTGTATATCAGCTATCTGCCAGTGAAGGACCCGTCAGTCAGTTCAGCCGATTCGGAGATTATCCAGAATAAACAGAAAGAAAGACAAAAATTAAAAAAAATTATAGGTAGGTACCTTATATACTTTCGTATGCGTGTAGTGAAAACCTGTTATTATGATATTACAAATTAACAAATACTTCAATTTTGTTTATTTGTATAGAATACGACATTGTATATAATAATAAATAAGGGTATATATTAATATTATACATCCGTGGGTCACTAGTATATTATAAAGAGGTAAAGTTTGTTATGTTTGTTTTGTTTTTTATTTATTTTGTTAGTGGGAGGACTAACTCTTCTGCGAGTGTCCGTCTGGGTTGTTACCACCGCTTTGCTCGTGAAGTCTGCCGCCAAGCAGTAATGTGCAAGCATTACTGCTGTGTTCCGGTTTGATGAGCAGAGTAGCCAGTGAAATTACTGGGCTTATGAGACTTAATACCTAATGTCTCAGTGTAACGAGCGCACTGCAGTGCCGCGCAGGCCATTGTGTTTCATAGTTCTGGGTGGCACTGCAATTGTTATGGGCCGGCGTTATGCTTACCATCTGGCAAACGACCAGCTCGTCTCGTCACTAAATAACATAAAAAAAATCATTTTCAGGTCAATCCGGTGGCTGGGTTCAGTACTTCGATGAAGAGATGCAGAAAGAAGCCAATGAATACATCGTGAAGAATCTTGCCGGGACCGACATTCGTTTTCCTAGTGCTAAGTGATTTATTATACGTTTTTTAATCATCTCATACATGAATATCGTAGAAATAAACATAGGAACAACTCAAAACCGCTCGTTTTTTTGTTTTCCTGTTAGCTGGTATTTGTACTTTACATCTTACCAAAGAAAGTTTGTTTGTAACTTTGTTGTTTTGTCCTTCTTTCAAGTAGCAATGGATCGACGTGATTTTTGGCACAGATATAGTTTATGAACTAGAGAGTAACTTAGGCTACTTTTTATCCCAGAAAATTGCACGGTTCTTGTGGGAGCGCGGGTGAAACCGCAGGCAGTAATTATAATAATACCTACTTCCCAGTTTGAGTTAGTTTTTTTTTTATGTTATTTGGTAACGAGACGGTCTGGTCGTTTGCCTGATGGTAAGCATAACGCCGGCCCATAACAATTGCAGTGACACCCAGAACTTTGAAACACAAAGGCCTGTGCGGCACTGCAGTGCGCTCGTTACCCTGAGACATTAGGTATTAAGTCTCATAAGCCCAGTAATTTCACTGGCTACTCTGCTCATCAAACCGGAACACAGTAATGCTTGCACAGTACTGCTTGGCGGCAGACTTCACGAGCAAAGCGGTGGTAACAACCCAGACGGACACTCGCAGAAGAGTTAGTCCTCCCACTAACAACGATGTTACACAAACAAAACGGTTTGTGCTTATCTATAAAATTTAAGGCTATATAAAGAACCGTCTCAAGACGACTTCCAAAATTAATATTTATTGATACAGTCAGTGACATTCCTATAGACTTAAAACCTGATGTCTCAAGGTAACGAGTGCACTGCAATGCCACGCAAGGCTTTCTGTTTCAAAGCTCTGAGTAGCACTGCGACTGTTAAGACTCGGCGTTATGCTTACCATCATGCAAACGACTTGCTCATCTGAATACCTTATAGTATTAATAATCCACTGACATATGTGATTTGTCTTACGGGAGTGGCATAGTCAAAAATTGACCAAATTCCCAGGTAATAAATAAAGAAATAAAAAAAAAAAAAAAATTAATAATCCACTGCCGGATAAACTTGCCTTCTCATAAGCACGCCTAGCATTCCCAGCCTGCCTCCCCTTAAGTAATCTCCAAGCGACAGCCCCACATCCGGTCTGGTGATCTGCTTGGAAGTATAGACTTTTTACATGGGTAATAATCTACCTACTAGACTAGCTGTGTAGGCAGCGTAGTGGTCATGTTGGACTCCGAATAATGAGGCCGTCCTATACCAACTAAAAACCGATGGTGTTCTTCCTCGACGCCATAATGCTGCAAGCTCATGTTTATAGACAACCGGGGCTGGAAGTGTGGATTAGCGCGCCATGGCGGAACAGTTTCAACATTTCTCCTAACTGTAGAACTAAATAAATACGTCTAATAAATCACATATGTTCAATTCATTATCAGCTGATATCGGTTTACCTAATGATAAATCAACGTAGTGAAATTCTGAACGGTAATCTTTCCCATTATTTTATTTACTGGGAATACAAATAAAATCTAGATTTCTCAAGATCCAATCCAATTCAATCGAGAACACGCGAGTACGTGCGCAAATTGCAACCTACTTTGCGCGGGTGAAAGCCTCTCGTCAGCATACAATTATTTTTCAAAAGGTAAGAAGTGGATTGGAAATAAATATAATAAATGTTTCTGGAAGCGTCGAATAAAATAATCTTAATTTTAGCCGAGCATCTCAAGCCCGAACCGCTTGTTCTAAGACCTCTTCTGTAACATAAAAGAATAACCTAAAGAAAAAGACTTGGATGTCAAGACAGGGGCCCTGGCTAATCTACTTATAGCTTAGTAATTATGAACGTAGCGTTATATTATCTTTGTTTATGATTGCCACGCTAAATCAGAGATGGTGTCGATTCTGGCGTCCCATTCCTAAACCTAATTTTAGTTTCGCGCTCTCTCTTTCCAATAACTGCCACGAGAAAGGGATGGAAGATGTTTGACAGGTCTGAATTTAGTTTTATAACTATCAAATATCATCCATCTTTGACCTACTAGGTGTCATTAAATTAATGGCCGTTATAGTTACAGTAGATATGAGCCATATATTTAATCTGATAAATCTAAAATATATTCCATCCCTTTCTCATATTCTTATTTATAAAGTGAGAGTGAAACTAAAATTAGGTTTAGGTATGAATCGCCCGAATCGACACCATTGGCGAGCTAGTCTCTGATCGTGCTCTTTGACGATTTAGCTTCTTTTGTGAGAGTGGATCTGGATACCTATCTAAAATACAAAAACTAAATACAATACAAAAAGAATGTTTAAAATAGTAGGAAGACGATCACTTCTAAACTTTTGTACGGATCGTGAACGGTATAGCATTATAAAATAGGTATAGTAGGCAAGAACCTTTTTCATATCTACTGAGTCATTTCCAGTGAAAGCCCATCCACATCGATCGAAGAAAGTCGGAGGCAGGCTAACTCCTGAATAAATGATGACGGCAAATTAACTCTTTGCCTTCGGAACTCAAACATCAATTTACGATTAAGTAAACATGTTAGGTAGGTAGATTGTTAGACGGGAAAGTAGGTAGATAGGACCTATTACGTATGTAAATATAGGGCGCATGTGCTTTTACTTACAAAATTCTTTGACAAGTTTTTTCAGAGAAATCAATGTAGGTACCTATCGTTGAATATTTGATTATTCGTGCGATGAACTAATTCATTCCATTTCATTCCTCTGAAAGAGAACGCTTTTCTGTGTCGCTGTTCTCTTGTTAAAACCTAGGTTTGATGCGGCCTTTTTGCACCATCATAATAAATATTGTGAAAATTATGACAACTTCGTATGTATGCGTGATATTTTTTTTATACCTACTATTGGATAACTAGACGAGCTGGTGTTTGCCTGATGGTAAAAATTGGACCACCGCTTATTTACCGCGGCGTCTGCACTGAGCACGCAGTGATGTGAAACAATTTTTTTGAAGAGAGGTTTCAGAGCATTTGTAGAAGCGGGTGCTGTGCTCGGACTAGATTTCCATCAAGCCCCAACCACAACCACAATAGACGATACGATATGCGTCAAGCGGGGATCGTGGTTTTTCCATGGTTTTCTCGTGGTCCGTGATTGATCCATCAGTCATGAATTAGGTGTGATGGTTGCCTTAGACACCGAGTTGTCGAGTAATTATCCGTAATAATCCTTACCAGAGAATAGATATAGTACAAGATCCATACTATTCGTAGTAGGTAGATAATAAATGCGCAAGTGTGTTTGTTGATCAGTTGGTTTATCCTTTCACGCAGCAACAGAGCAACGGATCGACATGATTTTTTTGAGGTAGTTTATATGCCGCGTAGAAGGCCTTTAGAGGTAGCTTATATTCCCACTGGGCTTATGGTCCCATAGAAATTTCATCAAAATCCGTTCAGAAGTATTTCACTGAAGCCTGTTCATAGCTTTTTAAAGCAATTCTTTTATTTTCTAGTTTTTTTTATCTTTAATTAGAAGATAAATAAAAAAATGTAATTTACGTTTATCGTTTTATTTCTCATTGTAAACTCATACATTTGTTCTATCAACCGTTTATAATTTACGATAGGTATGCACTTGTATTCACTTACATGCTAAATTATCTTGTACGTTGTAAGACATTTTCTGTGGTTGGATCAAAATGTCACCCGATATCCTATGGTATGTGCTTGAACGTGGTACAAAAAATAATTTATCGTATCGAATAAGGGGCAGCGTAGACGCTTATGCAAACGTACGTTTGCTTGTCAGAATAACAACGCTTTTGCGTCAAGCGCGCATTTCGAGTATCACGAAATCCGCGCTTGACGCAAACGTACGTTTGCATAAGCGTCTACGCTGCGCCTTAGAAACGTGAGCTAGTTTTGTATCAAAAATACAGTGCACTTAATTATAGACCGAGACAATTATATAATATTCAAGGAAACTGTATGTGAATATTTCGTATTCAAAGTTCACTTACGTTACCGATTTGATTACGCAAATGGTATGTGATAGATCTCAATGGACCTGAGTGTATGTAACCTAGGTTCATAAACGATTACCAATCCATTGCCTGGAAAATCAGGCCTCAGATCAGAAATGTCTTACAAGGTAACATTATTGTAAATGCATTTAACTTTACATACTCGGGCGCACCATAATTGACTCGAAAGAAAAATAAAGCATGATCCAATAAAAACAATACTTTTCTTCAAATATATTAAAAACAAAAACAATTATCTTTCAGTTAAATCAAAATATCTCAAAATTAAATCATAGTTTAGGAAGTACTTACCTACTTGCAACAATCAATATGGCACTAAATCTGACATGAATATAACCAACATCAAATATAATGTAATTTTATTCTACAAGAACCTTGTCGCAAAAAGTGAATTTGAACCCAAAGAGAATATAACCACTACGTTTATTTGAACCTAAAGAATAGGGATCTTTACTCCTTTTTTTATGATGTCAAATTTAAATTCAAATTGTAATCGAATGAATAAAAAATCTAAAAAATCGAACGCAATGAGAGCCAGTCGGATATATCTACTAAGCGCTAAAACTTTCCAAACAAATTGCTCATGGTATGTGACGTCACATACCATGAGCATACTCACACTTCACCTCTCGCTCTTGTACACCCCCTTTGAACATACAATTAGATAATGTGCACGAGTCGCGCCAATATAATTATTCACAGCAGCCAATAAGCTTGTATAGATTTCGATGCAGTTCCAATCGCAGATGGTCCTTAGATATGTATCATTACTCATTATGCTCAATCTGGAGCAAAGCAGTTGGATGAAGTCCAGGAAAGTGTAGTTAAAAACAGATTGTAGGCAATGCAACCACATTTGAAGATTCATCTTCATATTCAACAACTGAAGAGGGTGTATAGGAGCACGGAGTAGTCCACTTTCATTAATCCATAAGTTTATCAAGTGTTTTCGTTTTAATAATTTTTTAACAGTTTATTGCGACAAGGTACTTCACAATATTTGTGGCCGATTTCAACTGAGTTCTTACGTTCTAAAATTACCATTTGGTAACTTTCGTAACTTAAATTTATCGTAGAGCTTATTGCTTTTACCGAGAATCGACGTAGGTGAAAAGAACTCTTGAATTTGTTCTTAACAATTGAGTTGGAGCGCACTCAATTAGCAACCATAGGATAAAAACATGTGATAGATAGACAATGCAGGCAAATTGAAACGTCATAAGGTAGATATAAACGCGCAAATCTTTGTGAGCTCCCTAAACGAAAGTCCGGTATGAAACCGCGCATGGTACAGTTGATTGGATAACTTTCGCTTTTGTTATAGGTAGGACTAGCTCTTCTGCGAGTGTCCGTCTGGGTTGTTACCACCGCTTTGCTCGTGAAGTCTGCCGCCAAGCAGTAATGTGCAAGCATTGCTGTGTTCCGGTTTGATGGGCAGAGTAGCCCGTGAAATGACTGGGCTTAGGCGACTTAATACCTAAAGTCTCAGGGTAACGAGCGCACTGTAGTGCCGCGCAGGCCTTTGCGTTTCAAAGTTCTGGGTGGCACGGCAATTGTTATGGGCCGGCGTTATGCTTACCATCAGGCAAACGACCAGCTCGTCTCATTACCAAAAAGCAAAAAAAAACGTGATAGATAGTCAATGCAGGCAAACTGAAACGTCACTGGTAGCTATAAAACGCGCAAATCTTTGTGAGCTCCCTAAACGCAAGTCCGGTATGAAACCGCGCACGGTGCAGTTGATTGGATAACTTTTGCGCATTTATCAATGTACGAACGTAGCACTCACACTAACCCACAACACACATATTAACTCTCACACACAAGGGCGGTTGGTGCCCTCCCCGACCCCCTCCCGCGTCCCTCTAGCACCTACATTACGCATACTCCGCAGCTAACTTCCGAGGGCTCAAGAAGTTTTGCGCGACCTATACACAAAACGCTTCTCTGAAAGGATTTAGAACAAGCCTGCATCGCCCATACTTGCAATAAAAAGATTTAAATCAAACAAAATCCATGATTATTGTATAAACAAATTTAAAACCTGCCCGTAAATTAAAATGTAACGTTTTACAAAATGACTATGTGTTTTATCAACAACGATTATTATAATTAGTGTGCAGTAATTACATTGAAAAATGTGTCTTATACGTAAATAGTATATTGGATCTGATATCGCATACAGCCATACATACGTTTCCTACGCTATGGTGTTCTGTTTAGTCCTTTTTAGTACCAAATGTCAAATGAATCGGTCATTCGTAAAGTAAGTACTTCAAAGTTGAATAAACAGGTTTATTTTATAAGAATCCATTATGTATAGCATACTAGTTATTACTCTATGCTCTTCCTATGAAGAGCATAGAGTAATAACTAGTTCTAACAGGTTCTAATCTACATTGTATCTCTCTACCAAATTTCAACCCCGTAGGTTCAGTTGTTCGTAAAGTCGTAAAAATAATGACATTGATTTCAGATTTATAATTCAACTACACAACTACACAACCGGCGACCACACAACCACACAACCATCATCACTTTAGGTATTTGTTTGATTTTATTATTTATATCTGTAATCGCTTTCTGTCTCAAATTTACAATGGAATTAAAATAGGAGGTTCGAAAGTTTCATTCAATTTTGAAGTACCCATACATGGCTTACAATAGTGACGTCACCGATACAGCTTGTATACATACCTATGTATATCATCGTATATGAAAGAAACACATTTACACAGTTGCCTAATTCATGTACTGACAGTTACAGAAGTTTTATAAAAATCCACTTTTGTCACTGTTTGTACTCACTAAAACTTAAACTAGGCAACCGAGTTAGACCAAAACGTGTACAATCAAGAAAAAAAACTGCTTCTTTTTTATAGGAATTTCTTATTTTCTTTTTCAAGTTTTCAAACCTAAAAATGGGGTTTTATGTTTTGCCCATTTTCATTTATGAAAACTTGATCGGATTAAAATCATACTTTTGCCGTACCTTTGTAATATTATTGCCAGAAACTTCACCGAATGCGATTTTTCATAATTATATTAAGTGGTTATTTATCTTCAAAAATGTTTAGATGCGCGAGCGAGATAGCGGCACGCCAGATTCTGCCCCTTAATGAACACATCGGCACCCTTTGAGTAGGTACTGCTGGCACGTGCCGAGGCGGCTTTTATAAAAAGAGTAACCGAATGATAGTTCATTCGGATTTTAGTTGTATAAATGAATGATATAACAACAACAAATCAATCGGAAATCCTCCCATTGTAGACATTTTTAAGTATTTGTTCAAAACTGTTTTTAGTATTTTTGGCAATATTTCGGCCTGCAACAGCTGATAGCTAAAAGTATATGTAGATAGCTCTTTATGTGTCCTTATATACTTATTACATGGTAATATATATTCTCGTTCCCGATTTCACAAACAGACCTAAATAGGTTAGGTTATATTCATCCACCTTTGTTTTACTACACGGTTGAAAGAAAACACTTTTTCTCTTGACTATACCTTAAGGTTTCCATTACAAACTCAATCGTCTTATCATACTTATCTCTAACTTGACGTACTTAAGTTAAAATTATGCATTATCTTTGGCGAATACACGGCTTATGGTACCATGAAAACAAACGACGCTGTAAACAAACCATGCTCAATTTCATTAAAACCGAATATGTCTTGATTAGTTTGCAACTTACTTATTTTTTTTTAATATAAATAAATTTTATAAAAACCCATAACAAATTAAATATATCGTGAATTTATAAGGAACTCAATCATCAGACATATATAAATAATGCCATTTAAAACTAATATTTAGAGAAGGCTCTCTATCGGATATCTACTATCATTTGACCTTTCTCCTAATTTTAGTTTGAAATGCCAGAATCAAACCCATATCAGCAAAACGTGATATTTTAAATTCCACTTCTATGTAACAGTTTCTTCTGTGCAGCTTATAACCCTCCAACAGAATAAACTGATTTTTATAGACATGTTAGTGAATAGCGATCTCTAACTAAACAACAATATATGATCATAAAAACCGTACGAAGGTCGTTGTAAATTCTCACAAAATTCCCCTATAATAATACTGCCTTACAAAACTGCACGATTTCGTAGGATAAAAAGTGGTACATATACCTTACGATTATACTAATTATATAATATCTAAATAATTTAATTTACACTATGAAAGTCTTGGAAATAACCGTACGACACGCGTCCATAGAGCGACGCAGTTTTACCAAAATTCTGCGTACTAGAAATTTATACCGAATTCTTTTCTATCGGGACGAGATTTATGAGCATTTTAGTTTGCGGATGCTAATACCAACTGCTTTTTCGCGTCTGAGTATTGTGAGACAATTGTCGTAGTCTCTGATTATTCTCTTATTATCCGTATTTGTTAACTTGTCTAACATTGTAAACTAATTTGACGGATGCCAATCAATGACAGTGATCTAATCAATGATTAAAGAAAAGTAGAGGATATGAACTAAAGGTACGTATTGCGCGCCGAAACAGAAACAAAAATGGCGTCAAATGTCGAGCCACATCTGTTCACACAGCACTTTGGCATGGTAGCCTGTATCACATGCAACTTCTCGCTTGCATCAATAGTTCTATAGAACTATTTTTATCTAATTTAGTCGCACGATTGAATTCAGTGACACTTCAAATACTCGCTCTGGACAAGAAACCAAAATGTCGGCCTTGGAAAATAGGCCGACGGGAGGGACATGTGTACGTCATTAACTGTATGGATATCTAGAACACAATATTTCCATAGATAATTATGCCCACTGTATCTATATATTGGAATCTCTTTGGATCTGATCGCCACCCAATAACATGACATTGGAGTTGTGATTTCTAAATTCGATTTGTCATTTGTTGGTTATCCGCCATTGTTGTTTAGAATATTAGACAAGTTAAAAAACACGGACTTTAAGCGATTATCGGGCATAATTTATATTTTTATAGGTGTTACTGTGTTTAATGATTTTTGACCGGAATCTACCGTATCATGTTCTACCAAATTCGGAGCATTTGTGCTTACACCACCAATGCTTAGTCGAGCATTTACAGATTTTACAAATGCTCCGGATGCTCCCCAATGCTCGTTCAAACATCCGCAGACTATGCTCCCAGCATCCGAGTTACACTTACATTAAGTTCCCCGAGCACATTAACTAATTCTCGCACAATTACAGTGTTTCCCATGGTGTTATAGATAGAGCAGTACTTTTTAGAGATTATAGCTTTACACAAATCAGATTGTTAAAATGGAAGTTACCCATTTAATCACATTATTTACACTAGTTTAAATTATTTCTTGTACCTATTACATTCGCGTACTAACAATTCCAATCCTAACACACACGTTTGGAATGATTTATTATTACTTTATTTACACATTAAGCTGTAAACAATACAAGTTTTTAGCTAATAAAATTTAAAAATTAAAACTATTATGTACATTTTAGGTCCTCGTTAGGATTATTCGAAAACTGGTTCCTAAGAAAGTATTTTACGAAGCTTGAGTCCTGCTGTAAGAGATTCAAAAAGCTGTCAAAAAGGACTCCGCTACTTTTATCCTTCTAACAATCATACAAAATGTTGACTTATCTAGGCAATACGAGTATAATCTACCCTCATATTTATACAAATTTAAAACATCGCGTACCTAAAACATGTTTTGTCTCATTTACTCGCGTTACATTTCACGGCAGCGAGAAAAGAACAAAACACGTTTTCAGCTACAAAACGTCTTTTTTATAAAGAGGGTACATGTACAACCATTCTACGATGGCTCCGAGCCTTTTTTTACTGAGAACGCCAAAAACAACAGTCTACAGATTGGCATCTCAAACCCGTCAAAAAATATAGCACGGTGGATAAAAGGTTACGCTAAAAAGGTTATTTATTATATCTTACCGCAAAAAAAAATGGAACGTTAATAACGTTCCATTTTTTTTTGGCGTGATTGCACGCCTTTTATATCTTTTCATACGTGCTATATTATTTGACGCACACCGAAAAACAGCGATATACTGTCGCTATAATTCGAGATACTTATTAACTATCTTTGAGCGAATACTCCAAGTCCAAAAAGATTATTTTACACGCTTACACAGCGTTTTGAGTAAGTTTATTAGTTAATTTTATTGGTCATTAAAAGTTAAACACAGCCTTTGGGCTTACCATCAAGAAGAAATCTTGCCTTACACAGAAGAAATTCGAAAAAGCTAGAATTTATTAAACAACAGAGAATTAAGAAATGAAACAGAAAAGTGTCGGAGGAAAAAACAGTTTCGAAAACGTAGGCCACCGATTTCAAACCCTTTAGTATTTTAGCTTAAAATTTGTGCTAAATCACCCAAAAAAATACAAAATTCGAAATACTAAGCAACAATAAATTAGGTTAGTATATGATACAAATATTTCGATAAATATTAGACCAGTATTCACAATAAATTACAAAGATTTGAGCAATCTTTACAGAAATCGTTTTGAATTCGCATCGCTACATTCCTCTATTTGTCTATGCCAGATTAGAGATGACGTCTACATTCTTACGTTTACAGTTAAAAATTCAAAATATTTAGTCGAGTGTTTATCGTATAAATTAATCGATATTCGAATCGTTTCGTACACTATTTCACTGTCCACTGACGCGTATACTTCGAGACACGATTACTTGCAAAATTATTCGTTTCCTACACACTGTAAAATATTGAAAATCTGCCGATAGTTCAGACCTGTTTGGGTACACTTGCAAACAAACTTTTAAAAAGCAACGACACTTTCTCAATCAGCAACAAATTGGCACCACAAACTTTAGTAACCATTCGATTTTCATTTTGTTTCGAGTTTAAATCATCGATTCAATCGGATCGTTCTTGCCCATCGTGCCATAAAAGTCTTCAACCTTCCTCCTACGGTTATAACCTGAACCTAACTCTTGAGACCGTGGATCTCACAACTGGCTCTTATAACCGCGTATCCTTATACTAGAGTTCCGTAACGGCGTATAAGTCTCTCGGTTCGTGGTGTTGTTGGGCGAGTTGTTGGGCGTGTTGTTGAGCGTGTTGTTGGGCGTGTTGTTGGGCATGTTGGTTCCTATCGGGTCTCCGCCGATGCTGGGTGTTTGTGTTAGGTTGTTGCTGCCTTCTCGGCCTTTGCAAAGATCGATATTCGAGAGCCGCTGCTGAGAGCGGCTGCGGTTCAGCGACGCGGCGTGCGGGACGCACTGTTGCGTACTTATCCGGGCCAGATGCGTGCTTATCCGGCTTTTCCGTGACTGGTGCGTGTTTCTCTGTCCCGGTCTGGTACTTCTCAGACGCGTACCTGTCCACCGTGCCATATTTGTCGGCGCTGGCGTGTCTATCCGTAGTCGCATACTTATCCGCACTGACGTGTCTATCGTCACTGGCGTGTCTATCCGTAGTTGCGTACTTGTCCGCACTAACGTGTCTATCCGTCGTGCCGTACTTTTCCGCACTAATATGTCTGTCTGTAGTGCCATACTTATCTGCACTTCCGTGCCTATCCGTGGTACCGTACTTTTCCGCATTGGCATGCCGATCCGTGGTACCGTACTTTTCCGCATTGGCGTGTCTGTCCGTAGTACCGTACTTTTCCGCATTGGCATGTCTGTCCGTAGTACCGTACTTTTCCGCAATAGCGTGTCTATCGACGTACCTATCGACTCCGGCGGTGGTGCCGTACTTGTCCGGCGCGTATTTGTCGGTGGCGGGGAGGAGGGGCGGCGCGGGGGAGAAGGTGCCGAGCGCGGGGGGCGGGGCGGCGGGGCGCGGGCGGGGCGCGCGGGGACCAAACGACGCGTATTTCGGGTCGAAGCGGTTTAAGCTTGCAACACGACTGGTCGTCCCTGGAATATAGAAAAAATATATGAGTCAGCAGAATGCTGGAAGTTTACACGATTTTTTAATATACACAGTGGAGTTAGCATTAAAAGATGCCCTTTCCCTTTTTTAGGGATCCTTATTCTAAAACACGAACACAACTTCACATTACATTGCACACGCTGGAAAAATAATAACAAACTCTAGGGCAACTTCACACCAATGACTTATATCAAGTTATGTACGGATTATTGACAAAACGGTGAAGGAAAACATCGTGAGGAAACCGGCATGTTTAAGAACCATAAAATTCGAGGACATGTGACATCCACCAAGCCGCACTGGGCCCGCGTGGTGGATTATGGCCCATACCTATATCTCTGAAAGAAGGCGGGTATCCCAGCAGTGGGCGCGTATGAGGCTGATACTTGTTTCCAGCACTAAGGTTTACAAGGTGAGTGTATAACAGCGGCGCAAGTATGGAAGTCGGTTCGATAAATTTGACGAATCGAAAAACCCGATAAATTTATCGAACGTTGCGAGTATCGAAGTCTGATCGTAAAGTATTGTAGGAGTTCTATATTCTCTTTGGATTCGACCTAGCTATTCGATAACTATTGTCGATTGTATCGATTTTCGATAAATTATATAAAATGTCGATAAAACCCACTTTATCGATTTTACCTGTCAATTTTATCGAATTTTATCGAGCAAAAAGATCTGTATTGCACCGAAACGTTTGTTAGTGGGAGGACTAACTCTTCTGCGAATGTCCGTCTGGGTTATTACCACCGCTCTGCTCGTGAAGTCTGCCGCCAAGCAGTAATGTGCAATCATTACTGTGTTCCGGTTTGATGAGCAAAGTAGCCAGTGAAATTACTGGGCTTATGAGACTTAATACCTAATGTCTCAGGGTAACGATCGCATTGCAGTGCCGCGCAGGCTTTTGTGTTTCAAAGTTCTGAGTGGCACGGCAATTGTTATGTGCCGGGGTTTGCTTACCATCAGGCAAACGACCAGCTCGTCTCGTTACCAATAACATAAAGAAAAAAAAATCGTTAGTACAATGCGATGTTAGCGGTAGTGTGGTGCCGGTGACTCACCCGCTGCGGGTGGCGCGCCGCCGGGCCTGTCTCAGTAGAAGTCGCTGCTCTCCAGCGTCTTGCACTGCTTGCTGAGCGTGGCGTACTTGCCGTTGTGCACGCGGCCCAGCGTGTGCGCGCCGCCCAGCGCCGCGCCCCCGCCCCCGCCCGCGCCGCCGCCCCCGCCCGCGCCGCGCCCCAGCGTCGCCGAGCCCGACAGCCGCGCCCTGAGGGGCAGCGGGGAACTACACGTTAATCAAGATTCTGTCCGCAGCGCCATCTATGGCTTAGATCGGAGTTTTGGCGGGAATGCGAAAATGTGTTGTTGTTGATTTTGTGTTATTTACTAAAACCTATGTTTCTTCGAGTGTTAATGTGTAATAATGGTGGTTTGTTAACCATTAAGTATTCGTAAACGTGCATGAGTGAAAGGCAAATAGTACAAAGGTGAAAAACGTGTATTTTCGTATTCTATCCAAAACTCCATAGAAGCTTCAGTAAAGTATCCACCGCTTTACTGAAGCGTCACTCCGACTCGAAAATTGTTTCTAATATTGCGACTTACGGACTATGTATCCAGGTCAAGAAATAAATAAAAAAAATAAAGAAATTAGTTTTGATCCGTTCCAGTTTTTAAATCTAAAAATGGGATTTTATGTGTTTCCCGTTGAAAACTTGATCAGTTCAAAATGTTACTTTTGCCGTAACATCGTAATGTTATTAATAATATAATAATATTATTTATTTATTCAGACAACATATTTGTTATTGCCAGCAACTTCACTGAATGCGATTTTTCTTACATTGATTGTTTACCTTTAAAAATGTCGAGATGCGCGAGCGAGATAGCGGCGCACTGTATTGTATCACCCCTTGGTGATGTTGTTCATTCGAAAAGGGAAATTGAGAGATTTTGATAAAGAAAAAAACTTTTGTTATATAATTATAAATATAGATCTATACTTTAAAATCCAAAAACAATACAAACATTAAAACAATATTTGACGGTTTACGTTATATTTCGCCTGGGCTAAATATGATTTATTGTCTAAGTCACATGACTGGAAACGCCTAAACGTTTACATATAGTGTCAAGCAATTTATTTATTACTAGCTGCTGCCCGCGGTTTCACCCGCGCGGAGATGTTGGATTTCATGGTTTTTATTTTTTAGCACGGAACCCAAATTCTTTTTCTAAAATAAATGTAGCCTAAGTTACTCCTTGTAACATGAACTATCTGCCAGAGAAAGTCCCGTCAAAATCGGTCCAGCCGTTTCGGAAATTACCCGGAACAAACAGACAGACAGAAGGACAAAAATTTTAAAAATGGTTGTTTTGTTATAGGTTCCGTATAAACTTTCATATGCATTTTGTAAAAAGCTGTTATTTTGATATTACAAACAGACACTTCAATTTTATTTATCTATATGGATTTATCAAAATTAGGTTTAGGTAGGAAACGACAGAATCGACACCAATAAGAGGTTGTATGAGTAGTTAAGTACCTCGGGCGCTCTCTGTCGGCGAGGTCCATGAGCTGCACGGCGGCGCTGTAGGAGGGCGGCTTCCCGTTGGGGAAGGGCGCGGGGCGCGGCAGCGTCCGGCTGGCGGCGCTGCTGGCACCGCTCGACAGGAACGGGGCCTGCTCCTCGCCCGTGCCGCTGCGTCTGGGGGAACAGCCCCTGCTCATACGGTACACGCTCTATACGACATCGAATCGTTTATTTGCCCAAAAATCATTTATTTTATTTGACGGCTCCGTAGCTAAGTTGGTAGTAACCCTGCCTGCAAAGCGAGGGGTCCCGGGTTCGATTCCCGGCCGGGGCAGATTTTGTGTAAACATAAAATTTGTTCTCGGGTCTTGGATGTTTGTGATGTGTTCTGTGTGTGTCCATGCCACCTGCGACACAGGGAATCCTAGTGCGGGGGTATGAGTGTAAGCGTAAAAAAAAATATATTGTATTATGAAGCTGCCGAGTGCCGCACTGGGCCCGCATGGTGGATTATGGCCCATACCTCTCTCTGAGAGAAGACCGGTATCCCAGCAGTGGGAGCGTAAGAGGCTGATAAAGATAAAGTACCAAGGAGATGCGGGTTAGAATCCCGGTGTCAGTTTTTTTTTTGTAATCTAAATATTTATTTACGTGAACATCCCTCTAGAGTGGATTAACTTTACAATCTATTCAAGTTTGAACTCGACCATTCTGGCTTGACCCTCCTCCAGTCACTAGCAGGAACCCTATTGCTTGTTCTGTTGCTTACTTGGTGTTGATGTATATCCAGGCGTGTGAGTCCACCAGCACGATGGCTGTGAAGAGGAACCCAGCTGCGATGGCCGCCAGCAGCTGAAGAGACAACGCCTGGAAAAACAGCGTCAAACCATAGACAATCATTACAAACTGAATAAGTCTTTTTTTTTGATAAAAATATATTTTGTAATATACGTAGTCGGTACAATGTCTTAGGGTAACACGAAAGCAATGCAGTGCCACGCAGACCTTTATTTGAAGTGCCATTGTTTTGGGCTGGCGTACCGCTTGCCATCAGTCAAACGACCCGTTCGTTATCCATTAGTTTAAAAAAGTCTGATAACAGACTCGGGGCCTATGTAGAGACATACTAAACTTAAACTAAGTTCAATAGTGAAATAATGAAGTATTTACCTGTAAGCCGGCGTCGCAGGCGGCGCGCGCCCCCGCCACGAAGTAGGCCCGCGCCATGCGGCACTCCAGGGCTCCGCTGAGGGACACCAGCGCGCGCTCCGCCTCGCCCGTGCCCGCGCCCAGCGCGCCCAGCGCCGGCTGGAGCCCTGGACGCATACACGAAAAGTTAGCTCATACAGTACAACGCTCTACGTGTCCAGTACAACAATGCGTTCAGGGCATAGACTAGTACTATAATGAAAGGAATAGAGTGCGTTCTTTTATCTAACTCACGATGTTTGGCGATTAGCGCCACCTACAAAAGGGCGGTGAAACTACCATACTATCTATGTGTGCGTTATTTATTTTACACACCATTTCATACTTTTATATCTATGTGTGGATTCTATATTTCACACACATTCACACTATTTCTACGGCTGTTACTTAGTTCCTGCGCAAATAAATGTATCTACATCCTACTTATATGCAAAATGGGGGGCACACAAACTCCTACAAATTTCTGAAAGCAACCCCCCCAGGGTTGCTTTCAGAAATTTGTAGGAGTTTGAGTGTGTAAATAGTAAGAATGTTAATTTGGCCAAACCAGTGGTAACTCTGAATACTATGGTACAGATACGTTACCCGGGTCGTTGAAGAGCGGCGGCGCGCCGCGGCCCAGCACGGCCAGCGCCTGGCGCACGGCCACCACGGCGCGCTGCGCGTTCCTCAGCTCCGCGGTCAGCACGTTCTCGCGGGACACCTTGCACGACAGGTAGTAGTGGACCATCTGTGGCGGGGCGGGACACGTTACATATTATGTACGACTAGCTGCTGGCCGCGGTTTCACCCGCGTGGTGTGATATTGGATTTAATGGGTTTTATTTTTTTGCTCGGAACGCTAATTATGTTTCTAAAATTAAAGTAGCCCAAGTTACTCCTTGTAACATCAGTTATCTGTCAGTGAAAGTCCCGTCAAAATCGGCCCAGCCGTTTCAGAGATTACCCGGAACAAACAGTCAAACAAACAAAAATTTTAAAAATGGTTGTTTCGCTGTAGGTGCCGTATATGCATTACGTAATATGCATTAAGTAAAAAGCTGTTATTTTGATATTACAAAAAGAAATTTAAATTAAAAAAAAAATACTTTCCTCCAATAATAACAATGGTAGGTCCTTTCAGAGAGACCAATAATTTTATTATTACTCCCATAGCCCGCCGCCAGCACTGCCGTAGCCAGCCAGCACGCCACCAGCGTTGCTAGGCCCGTGCGCTCACACAGAACGTAGTGTACTTACGTCTCTCGGCAGGTTGGTGGGCGCGTGGTGCGCCAGCGCGGCGGCGGGCTGCTGGCAGGCGTCGGCCGCCGCCACCGCGCCCGCCGCCAGCACCGCCGTGGCCAACCAGCAAGCCACCAGAGCGCCCAGAGCGCCCACCTGCACACAAACATACACACAAGTCACCACACGTTGGACCACATCATCATTTGAAAACAAATTAGATGGTGGAAAACAATCTAGAGAAAAGAATAAGAATTTTAACCACAAACAATATTGTTTACTGTTTTAGCAGGTATTTTCTTACATTGTGTTATTTTCCTACGTTTCGAACACAGACGGCGCCGCCGCAGCACCAGCCACATATCCTAAGTACTCACACACAGCAGCAGCAGCGCCCGGCGACTGCGCCTGGCGGCGGCGGCCAGCAGCGCCACGCAGACGGCGCCGCCGCAGCACCAGCCCGCCATGCCGCCGGCCCAGCGTGCCGCCTCCCACATCCACGCGCGCTGCACCACACCACATAATTATTATAAGCAAGGTACTCACTTAAGAGGGTATAGCACGTAACGTAGTCAATTCTGTCGTCTCTCTCTCTCACACTCATACGCTCTCTCAGTCACTCTCTCTCACTCACTCATATTCTCTCTCTCACTATATATATATCTCTCTCTCTCTCACACACTCTCTCTCTCTCACTCTCTCTCTCACACACTCTCTCTCTCTCACTCTCTCTCTCACACACTCTCTGTCTCTCGCTCACACACTATCTCTCTCTCTCGCTCACACACACACTCTCGCTCTCTATCTCTCTCTCGCTCTCTCTCTCCCTCACACTCACTCTCACTCTCTCTCCACTACATAACATGACAAAGACATGGAAGATGCTTAACAGACCTAAATTTCATTTTAGAGCTGATACATATTTTCCATCCTTGACAAACACAATAAACACTCCACTTCATTCATTGCCGTTAGAATTGCACTAGACACAAGCAGGTGGTCGTTTAGAAAGAGAGACTAAAACCAATATTAGGTTTAGGTATGAGATGACAGAATCGACATCAATGTATCTGATACGGTATCAAGCGGTAGTGTAGGATGCGTAGGATATCAGATCAGTAATGTGCAAGCATTACTGTGTTCCAATTTGATAAGCAGAGTAGCCTGTGACTTATGAGACTTAATGCCTAGTGTCTCAGGGTAACGAGCGCATTGCAGTGCCGCGCAGTCTTTTGTGTTTCAAAGTTCTGAGTGGCACTGCAATTATAATGGGTCGGCGTTATGCTTACCATCAGGCAAACGCCCAGATCGTCTCGTTATCAAATAGCATAAAAAATTATACTCTAACCTTCATAAAAGCGTCAAGGTTGAGCGTCGCCAGAGGCCGGCGCAAGTTGTCGGCAGCCGACGCCGCCGCACTGGCGTTGTTCCTGAGCACTGACAGCGCGCGCAGCAACGTGCCAAGTGCAGTCTGGTTGGCGACCGGCGCGTCCAGCGCGTCTGCCAGTCGCGCGAGAGGGGCCCGAGCGCGGGATCCCATCGCTTCTTCCAAGATTTCAGACTGGAAACAAGACGAGAACCACTTTATTATCAGGCAAACGACCCGCTCGTCACGTTATCCATACATAAAAACTTATATCTGGTTTTTAATACTTCTAGCAATTGCTTTTGCTCACAGCAGACTCACAAAAGCGATTTTTGAAATAACTCAACTCCAATTTGTGCTTTTAGGTTTAAATTCAGAAAAACATTGGATAATTGAGATCATCTTTGTGTCTTAATAAATAAATAAATAAATAAATAAATAAATAAATAAATAAATAAATAAATCTTCGTAAGCTTTGCATTTCTTTGACACGTTGGGGGGTTATGTCAGAAACATTCATGGTTTTATCGATTCTTGGTATAGTAGTGATTTGGAAAACAATCTAGTTGCTAATTTGATCATGGATCAATGGGCTGGCTGTCTCGCAGGATCGTGTGAACATGCTGAAGGTATAATCAGAAACTGGAACTCAAAATACGTTCTACCTCACTTGGTTCTTGATAGTCTTAACTAAGAATTGATTTCCTGGATGTTATGCAACACCGTGGTGTGAACGTTCCCGAAAAAGACTAAGACTTATATTCAGAGACGACTGTAAGCGTGGACTTTTGCTTCCATATGTCAAAACTGTAAAGAATATGGAAGCGTGAGTCTACGCTTAGATTCGTTTCTGAATCTTAGCCTTAGCCTAGACGGCCACCGTTCAGCACTAATAAGAGCTTTAATATTTTTTTATAAGAGTTAAGAACTCCAGTGATTTGTAGAAGACCTCACCTGGTTCTTAACAGTGTTGACTAGGAGCGCGAGCTGATTACCCGCCTGGATGCTCTGCAGCATCGCGTTGTGAAGATCGTCATTCCCGAACAGGCCTACGCCTATAGCACCGCAGCATAGCACTGACAATATCATCAGGGTTATCTGTAAAAGTAAGAGACACACGTCTTTACTCCTCACTTTTCTGTGTTAGCTATCAATAATAATACTTTATTTTGATTTTACAAGCTTTTTTTAACTTCTATCCCTATTTGTATTTGTCTATTGAACGCCGGATTGGCCCTATTTTATTGGCGTTCGATTTCTTGACCAGTTCCATCGGGAAGTAAAAAATTCGCACAGACCTATGATTCAATACAATTTAGTAAAAATGTAGTTTCAAAAACATAATGAAGAGAAATTGTTTGTGTCCCTTTAAAGACACCCGATTTGAAAAGAGATCATTGTAACACGATCTAATAAGATGGGTCATAAAGATAAGCTCAGTCAACAATTATTCCAGGAACAAAAAAAAACATTAAAACACAATCGTATTCAATATCTTTCTTGTCCAAATATATATTTTTTTTTATTTGGTATCTGATGACATTATTTTTAACCCAGAAAGACAAACATAAATGCTGACCTTATTTTCAGTTCTTTTCTCAGAGTTAGCTGTACTCTAAAGTCATTGACATAGACCCCGTTCTTTATCAAATTAACCATCAAAACTGAGAGCGCCGACATACGAGCACAAAGGATGTATACGTGTTATAGACACGAGTGCAGCTGTTGACCAATATAAGCGAAGACAGTCGAGTGCAATTATGGTCTGATTGCCTTAAAAAGGACATTATAGGAGTTTGAATGGGTAAGCAACGCATGAGAGATACTGTGGAGGTACCACACATGTTACAGATTAAGAAGAAAATAATGCCGTTTCTTGTTTTCTTCTCAATTCGTTGAATACTCATAACGGGCATTTGAAGGCTGTAATAATATTTGATTGATTAGCAATGCATTAGCTAACCTCAATCGTCTTCAACAACCCAATGTCACAGGTTTACATGTCACCAGATTAAGAACAGTGTAACTTTAAAGCCATCAGCTGAACATGTGGTCATCCCATTAAAGCTACAATGTGTATTATTAATCCTGTGAGAATCATGTTGATTACGTTTGCAGTGCGGCCTATATATAGAGCGGAGTACCCCGCTGGGACGCGTCACGCGAGTGATGTAAACCATCACTCAATGATGTATTGGTCCTTTGTTGTATGGGCGTGGGAGGCAATTAGTTTTCAATGTTTTGCAATTGGTATGATGATAGCAAACGTAGTAGAGTGGGAAATAGATGCAAACTGAACAGTTATTGTGGCTGCAGCAACGCTTCATGAGATTAGAATTGATTAAGATCCGGAAGAATTTATTTAGACACATTACCGCTGAATTAAGGATACTGGCATGTGGTTTTTTGAATGGACATGGGTTTGTATCAGATAGTTAACTTTTAGGGATATACGACACATCAATATCTGTCCACTGTAGATGAATTGGAACTATCTTTAACTTTTATCATGACGAAATAGGAGAATGCAAGAATCAACGATATTCACTGCTCAAGCAAGTGATACCCACCAACCTTTATTGGCTTCAGGTAATAAATAGAGATGGTTTCTCTCTTTAACAGAAGTGACACCTGAGTACGCACCTACTGTTGAAATCTATTTTGCTGATGATACCTTGAGTGCAGTAATGCTCTTCGGCGGACGTTGCTTCCTGTCGCAGCATCTCGTCAGCAGGTAGATGAGGAGAACGGTAAGCGTGAGGATCAGCCAAGCGCCTGGGATGGAGCCGAGGATGCCCAGACTCTGGAAGTGACAAAAACGTAGGTTTTATTTAGGTTGCAGATAACGTTGAGGTAGCCTTTGTAGTCAACGCCAAAACCTATAAAAATACTGGTCAATGAGAAGTTCACAGGCATTCAGAAGAAGCATCGTCGATTCGTGACTGATTATAAAGTAGGACGAACGCTGACTACTGACTGTGTACCGTAGGACCACATCCTTCCGATATGTCCGAGTCGTGATTCGACTTCATAATTCAATTAACATGGAACAGCACATCTGGCCATCCAGGCACACTCCACACGCTTCTTTTTCCGCTCACGCTAACACCAGTACAAATACTACCCTATGCCATACGGGAATGACATTACCTTGCGAGATGCCACATGACTGTTTTTGAATTGATAAATTGTAATTGGCCATTGGTCATGCAACATTTTGGGTCACGCTCACGCCAATTCCATAGAGTAAAAATTCTATGGCTTTGACGTTAGAGTGAGCGGGAAAAGGATGTGGATTTTGTCTAGAGGGCCTGGTTGCTATTGTAAAGATTACCATAAGAGACAGAACACAGCTTTGGGCATCACTCTATATCACGTTGAGATCTCTAACCTGACAGCGTCAGGAGGGCACGCAGTAAGTCACAGCTCAGCTTAACGTTGAGCGCTAAATCGTATCTCGTGCAACTGTATATTGTGAGATATGCGATGTTTGCCTACCTACTATATAAATAAATACGAAAAACAGCCTCGATAAAGCAATTACATTACAGCACGTGTATGGTGTCTTTGCAATCTCATAGTTCCCTATATAAAAATCTTTATTATGACCACAAAATAGATATTCATACTACAAATAGACTTAGCATGACATTGAATTACTTGTGAAGTAGATACTGCTATTTTTGATATATCTGTAGTGTGCCTACCTAGTATGTAAGCATGTTTATATTATTAAGTAGTTACGCTCCCTTATATAAAGTGCTAACTTGTAGTTTTAGTTTACTTATATTTTGAATACATTATGTTTTAATAGAGATTGAACCGACTTCATACAAGAAGGTTATCTTTCCATTCCTCACCGCACACCCCAACGTTCCACATCATCGTTAACATATCACATTCAATCTATTACCGAGAACTCCGGCACTTATACAAATTTTGTTTCATGCAAGACATGAAGCAACTAATATAACGCTTCCTGTTCGATGTTTTATTTTTTGAACGAATTACCAAAGTAACGAAGTATTAAGACAAGGATTGCTTAAAGGTATGCTACCTCCTTGGAACAAAAACTGCGAGCAACAATTGCAGTGCGACCCTAAACTTAGAAACATAAAGGTTCACGCAGCACTGTAGTACGCTTCTCCTGAGACATCGAGTTATTAAGTCTCATAATATGCCCAGTAGCTTCACATCTACGCATGTATGATGATGCAGTTACCTCGAGGTAGACGGGCGAGTCTGGTGCAAAGGTGTCGTTGACTCGGTGCAGCGTCACATTGATGTGCGGCAGCGAGTGCAGCAGCCGCGAGAGACGCGGCGGCGTGTACTCGTCCGAGACGCCGGACGCGCCCATCGCGACCTGTCACGCTGACACCTGGAAAAAAACAATACACGCGAGTGAGCCAACAGCTCCAGATCTATTTTTTACTACGTGGTATTTAAAGATATAAAGATATAAGATATAAATAAATAAACGCTTACACTCATACCCCCGCACTAGGATTCCCTGTGTCGCAGGTGGCATGGACGCACACAGATACACATCACAAACATCCAAGACCCGAGAACAAACTTTATGCTTACACAAAATCTGCCCCGGTCGGAAATCGAACCCGGGACCCCCTCGCTTTGCAGGCAGGGTTACTACCAACTTAGCTACGAAGCCGCCGCTAGTGACGAGATTGTGGTGATAAATCCACAAAACCAACAATGACTATAGAAGAATAGACATGACTGATTGATACCAATTTGGAACGGGCACGGTGTGTTTCTGGAGGGTTCGTTGACTTTGAGCATGGATTGGGTCTGTTGATGTCTTTGTCTTTTATTATGTTCTGATAAAGACAGCATTAGATTTAGTCTGTGATTCGGGTAGACGCACGTTACAGAAGCCCGCTGTTAGAGTCATTTATTTAACTTTCATAAGTGCTCCGTTAGGGCCTATATGAATAAAGCATTTTGAATTTGAATTTGAATTAAGAATTGCTTAGACTTAGCTCTAGTTTAATGTTGCCTATACTCAGAAGTTGATCAGCTGTAAACAATTTTATGGATCAGAGTAATTTACAACTTTTGAATTAATGTTACTCAACTGTGGTGTGAAGACTTAATTTATAATATCAGTTAAAGCCGAGCAATATACGTAAGTCTACATAGATTCTTCTAAGTAACGAGACGAGCAGGCAGTTTTCCTGATGGTAAACGCCACGCCTGCCAATAACAACAATTATATAATGTTACCCAGAGCTTTGTATGGCCAATCACCGAACTCGTCACACGTTAGTACTGTGAGAGCTCTTGACCTATTGACGAAGGTGAGATGAGAGATACACGCGCATAGCATTGATTTCTGCAGCTAGCTCTAGGTCGAATTAATTTACAAAACTTTGATACAACCATCGTTGTTTTTTTTACAATTTGATAACTAGACTAGCCGGTCGTTTGCTAGGTGGAAAGCAATTAAAAGCCCATAAAAATTGCAGTGCCACTCAGAACTTTGAAATACAAAGGCCTGCGCAGCACTGCAGTGTGCTCTTTACCCACAGACATTACGTATTAAGTCGCATAATAAGCCCAGTAATTTCACTGGCTACTTTGCTCATCAAACCGAAAGACAGTAATGCTTGCACATTACTGCTTGGCGGCTGACTTCACACTAGCAAAGCGGTGGTAGTACCAACCCAGATAGACACTCGGAGAAGATTTAGTCCTACCACCTAGTAATAGATGTTTAAATCTAATAAAGGTCGACAGCCGATGATGGCTCAATGGTGAAATCTTGTAACTCACACGTTCTGGGTTCTAAACCAACAAAAAGCTATAGTTTCTAGAAGCATAGTTAAGCACCCTGTCATGTTGAAAATTTGTTGCTATCACTGTACCGGCATCGCTTCATGCCCGTTCAAGTTTACCCGCGCCCACAAATCTCCAATCAAACAAAAACCAATCAGTCCCACCATAAACGTCACCGGATTGAACAAGCATCATTACCAAAAACAGGCATACGTGTCACATTCCTCACACGAGACGGCCCGGCTCAGACAGACTAAAGTCGAAGGCAAACAGCGTTAATTACGAACTAAAATTAGCACCTACCCGCGAATGCAAACATCTGGCGGATTCGTGGTGTGTGTGGAAAGCTCTCACGCGGACACGCGATTGATTTTATTGTCAGACGGTTTGCTTACATAGTTAAGCGTTCTGTTTGCTTTCTACTAATTTAGTAGTTAGCTGTTTTTACCTTCTTTCCTGAGCTGCTGTACGCCTTTTCACTTTTTACTGCAAGTGTTTCCTGGGACCTTGGCTACTGGGGAGCACCTACCAACCTATTTGTAATAGTGACTCCTGCGACAAACGGGCGCTTCTAGGATCTTCGATATGGCATTTGCATGACTATGAGCTAACACATTCGATATCAAAATCGAACGCCAAGCACCTATCAATGTGTTCCAGCACTTTCGGCAGCCGCTCTTGAGAGCCACTGCATTCTAGATTGAGCTTAAACCATAATCATAATCTCTTAAAATCAGGTGAGCTAGTGGTTAAAGACTAACCTATTAAGAATAAAAAAAAATACCCTTTAGAGAAATGTAGATCGATGCGATGCTAGCCGAAGAATAGCAAAAATAACCATAAATTCAGCTGAGAAGTAGCAAAGAAGCAGCTACTCCGATGACGCGACACTGCCACCACCGCATGTGGGATGCTGTAATGCACCTTATATATAGGTTCATCATCAGCCTATTACGCTCCCGCTGCTGGGGTACCGACCTTCTCTCAGAGGGAAATAGTATGGGCCATAATCAACCACCCGGGCCTGATGGATGTCACATGTTTGATATCGTACAATTTTGTGGTTCTTGAACATGCGGGTTTACTCACGATGTTTTCGTTCACCGTTTTATGTGATAAATCCTGACATAACTTTGTTATAAATCATCGGTCGAGCCGAGTCGAGATTCGAACTATGGTGCGTCGGATTGAAAGTCACACAAGTTCCCGCTCGGCCACACTCGCTCTTCCACTTAGGTACCTCAGAGTAAATGGGGCTAAAAGTTAACCTGCCGGACTCCCACACGCAGGTGTCAAGTAGCGAATATTATAAGCTAACTCCCACACGCAAGGTGTCAAGTACAGAATATTATAGGCTAGGTACTCACCGCAACGACTATAGCGGGTGTGTCTACGAGTCCATGGCGCGTCGGGACGGCTCGCACTTTCACCGGGACATCTGAAATAGAATTGAATGGATTTCTTTAAATCTCTTACTGGGACACGTTTTCGTCCTGTTCGCTTGGTAACCAGTTCACTACAACGCAGTCAAAACTCAAACATGTAGTCGAATTTTCACACGATTTTGGTGGTTTCAATATTGTTACTTTTAAAGAACAAGCTCTTATATACACTTTAGTAAGTTAATGTTCCATAGTAGGACTAGACATAGTAATGGGATAATCGGACCACTAGCTTAGGGCACAATACTTATAAAACATGTATATATGTGTATATATACGCTAGAAAAACATTATCATCCTTTCCTTTCGGCCGTCCGAAAAGCCTTTCCGATCGAAAAACATTTCAAGCCTAATTAACATAAAGGGCCACCTGAACTCAACCGATGTAGTCCGATAACCATTAAACACTGCATTTAATCATCATCATAAACCTTATCCGTCTACAAAAGACGATTAAGCGACGTCAGGAAATGGTAAACGGCCAATTATTAATGAGGTCAATACAGGAGCGGCTGTCACGGCATTACAAATTACAATGTATAAATTAGGAGCGAAATATTTTTATTTCATATTTTCTTGCGCGTTTTTATTTATTCTTTTCTTTGTACTTAACGAAATATGTTCAAGGAGGATCAGGTAGAGAATTCTAAGCAACAATCTCTAAATGTCATGATTTGTATAATACTTCAGAAAGCTATAGGTAATGAAGTATTATATAAATCATATCTATAGATAAAGAAAAAATCTTGTGTGAAACACCACAATTAACAACTGTATAAATGTCTACTGTTATAAAAAGTGTATGTATATTGTACAAGTCGCAATTATAAGCTATGGATTGTCACTCAATAAGTCGATATCTTCCATACAGCTCCATACAGCTTTTGTTAGTGGGAGGACTAACTCTTCTGCGAGTGTCCGTCTGGGTTGTTACCACCGTTTTGCTCGTGAAGTCTGCCGCCAAGCAGTAGTGTGCAAGCATTACTGTGTTCCGGTTTGATGAGCAGAGTATCCAGTGAAATTACTGGGCTTAAGAGACTTAATACCTAATGTCTCAGGGTAACGAGCGCACTGCAATGCCGCGCGCAGGCCTTTGTGTTTCAAAGTTCTGGGTGGCACTGCAATTGTTATGGGCCGGCGTTATGCTTACCATCAGGCAAACGACCAGCTCGTCTCGTTACCAAATAACATAAAAATAAAAAAAATGAAAGCAATATTCTCTGTGTTTGTACACAAAAGCAAAAATAACCAAAACTAAATCAAGACTATCGACCTATAAAGGTCGATAGTCTTGATTTCTGTAACAATTGAGGGTTTAATTCTCACAACGGGACCAATATTTATTTTATTTAGTTCTGGAAAAATCACAGCAACCAGATATGGAAAAATCCTTTCGTTTTTTTTAGATGCACCAATATTTGTAACTATCAAAATCTTTACCCGCTAGAATTTAACTCCATCGATCTCTTACACGATGTGAGTTGTCAAAGGGAGGTATTGTCTGTGTTTTTATATTTGTCCAATAATGTTCCCAGCGGATCACCGACCAATGAAATACGACAGAAATCCGAATTCGAATCATGTCATTGGTTGGCAATCGGATCACTAATTATGTCATAGGTTGACATCCACCGAGTATGTTAGTTATTGGACAACATGTATAAATACGTAGACCATAGATAAATTGGTAGAATTTATAAAAAGGCAAAACAGTTTTAGTATAACAGTTCTTAAGACAGTGTCTTACTTAACACTCTCTTAAGAAACCAATGGCAACGTGGAATCTTAATGTCTGTCAACAGTGTACTATTGGATATGGAAATTCATATAAGAGACGCCATACCACTTAGACTATTGAGTAAGACTTAAAGAGGTTTTAAAATTAATTATCATGGTAATGAATAAGCTGCATGAAGGAAAACTGCTTTTGGCGACGTCTCCGATGTTAACTATAAATTTTATACACACGAAACGAGTTTTTTCTCTTCTTCTTGTACGGTTGAAAGGGCAGTTAGAGTAATTTATATATCATGAGCTCTTCTGAGCCCCATGTGAATAAAGTAAACATTTTGCTCACCTAGGTCAAGATGTGGCGTCGGCAGAGGCAAAGGCGCTGTGATCTTATCCGCCGCCATTGTTGTTAGTGTTTCTCTCATTGCAGCTAGCTCTCGCTGCACTCCAGGGTCCGGTTCGGCGCTCGCTAACGGCCTCGACTCCAGCTGAGACAGGAATTTTGAGCTCTCACCTAGGAGCTCAGCTGTACGTTCCTGATTCTTGCAAAGGTCTCTTCTGACTCCATCAAGTTGGGAAGAGAGGGACTCAACTCCAGCTTTCACCGAGGCGTAGTCCCTCTTCAAGGACTCTAGGTCGGTTTTGTCCTCTCTCGAGATGGTTTCTTGAAGAGACCTCAGCCTGGAGTCGAGGTCTCTTGCCAACTGGTGCGTTTCACCGACCATTCTGTGTGGCTCCTGGGTCTCGTAGCCTAGCCAATCCCGTATTGCCTTGGTCTCGTTGAGATCGGCAGTGATGTCGGTCCTGGCCAGGCTAAGTTCCCCCGTGAGCCCCTTCATCAGGTCGCTTATTGCCTTGGAATGCGCCCTTTCTACCCGGACAAGCTCCGTTGCGTGTCTCGTGCGCTCCCTCTCAAGGTTGTTCATGTGTCGGAACCTTGAGTCTGAGAGGGATAGCACGGTCTCATACAGCGTCTGGAGTGCCTCGAGGGCTTTCGCTTTCAAATCTTTCCTCATATTTGCTGCGGCCTCGATGGCGTCCTTCCCCTTAAGCATCATGTCGTTTGCGAGTCTCGTCGCCATGTCCATCTGGACGCCTGTGCGCTTCCCTGAGGTCCCCACCAGCATGCTGGGGCGTCCTCGGCTCGGAGCGCAGAAGTCGTCTGCGTCGAAGTGGGACACGTCGGAGTCCTCATCCGACACTACATCCTTGGGGGGCGAGATCCCGCAATGCTCCCAGTTAATCACCCTCTCTATTACCGACGGCGTCGGTCCCTGCATGGTAGCCGATGGGGGTGAGGCAGCCGTGACGCTGGCCGCGGCCGGGGCTGTGACCTTCGATGGCTGCCTTTTTCGCTCCGGGACAGCTGGTGGTTGCATCTGAGTTGCCGCACCCTCAGAGACTGCTTTCGCTATACTCTGTGGGTTCGTGATTGGCGGTGGACGCAGCAGCTTTTCGGATGCAACTGACTTAACCGTGGCATTTCTCAAAACTTTCTCCCGCATCGTTCGCGTCTGCTTCGAGGCGGGAGCGGGGTGCAAGCTAGAACTGGGTTGGGCGGAGGCGGGGGCTGAGGCTGATGAAGACATTTTCTTTTTAAACTATTACTTATAGCGAAATAAAATTTATAAAAACTTATATACTTATAAAATACAAATTAAAAGCACTTAACTATGGTCTTCGGAGTACGCCTTTTGTTGCGCGCCGTAACTGGAGATGTTGTCCAGTCGCTGTTGATGGTTAGCTTTGCTATTCGCTGTTCAGGCGGCGGTGCGTAGAGTCCAGGTTCCGTTGGAGCGGAGTCGAGAGTGGTGCTCGACAGGCGGGATGTTAAAGGACGTGCTGGCTATGTTGGCTATGATAGCTATGTTGGCTATGTTAGCCAAGCACAAAGAACTTCTTACTTCACAGTCTCCGTCAGCGTCCTCGACACCAAGTAGGCAACAATCTTGTTCGTCAGCAAACTCAGTATATGCGAATTGAAGGTCGTCGTTTTCTAGGTCGCACGTGCTCGACTGCGCTGGCCTAGAATTTATGCGGCCGATGGAGTTTCCGCGTTCAACTGTTTGTAGGGGCTCGATGGTGACTTTGGAGCCCTATAAGTCTGGAGTTTACTGACCGATTTAGATGGTGATGGTATCTGGATGGAGGGGACGTCCTGGCGGTTGCGATGATGTAAGCCGCCAGCCGGAGACTACGATGACAGCAGTGTTTTCAGCTCGGGATCTTTCCTCGGGGAACCACTGGGAGCACACACTTGCCCACAAGAAACCCGGACAGTCGGGCCACGTGAAACCAAATTACAAAACCGATAGGCGCGTAGCTCAATAAATTCCAATTAAATGAATTTTTTTATTTGGAGCGAGATGTTGATTGTACGGCGTATGAGTTGTCTTTTCTAGGTGAGCACCTACAACCGATAACCGAGCGCCTGGAGGCGGTCTCGTCAGAGCTCCGCACAATTAGGGCGGAAAAGATGAGATCGCCACCGCCGACTAGAAGCCTGCAGGCAGAGCTCGCACTGGTGGAAGGTGTAAAGCCTACTTATGCAAAGGTTGCCGGTAGACCACCCCCCGCCCCCAAGCCCAACCATACCCTGATTATCTCGTCGACTAATCCAAATAACACCTCGGATAACGTCATAGAAAGAATCAGGGTAGCGCTGGACACTTCTGCTACCGGAGCAAAGGTTAACAGGGTGAGAAAAGCCAGGAATAAAAGGGTGGTCCTGAGTTGCCCTTCAAAGGAAGACCTCAACCTTGTACATGGTCAAGTTCAGCGCGATAAGGACTTGAGGGCGGAGGTGGCAAAAGCCGGAAACCCTCTGGTCATAGTGAGGGACGTCATATCGGTTCACACCGATGCACAACTAGTGGCGAACCTTCTAAAGCAGAACAACCACCTTCTGCAAGGCGTCGACCTCAAAGAGACAACAGTGAGAGTGAGATACCGCAAAAAGGCCAGAAACTCGCATGAGTGCCACCCCGTGTTTGAGGTTTCCCCACAGCTGCATAAGCGCCTAGTGGAGGCAAAAAAAGTCTACATAGGTATCCAGTGGAGACCTGTAATGGACCAGTCGCCTCTCGTACAGTGCGCCAAGTGCCTGGGTTTCGGGCACACGAGAAAGGTGTGCCGGGAGTCCGAGGACCAATGCAGCCATTGCGGGGGAGCCCACTCTTGGGAGAAGTGCGGGCCGCGAAGGGAAGGAATTGCACCTAAATGTAAAAACTGCCTAGCCACCCATCGAACGGGCCAAGAAATCAGACACAATGCATTCAGCGACGAATGCCCGGAAAGGGAGAAGTGGGACTCGATAGCGCGGTCTCGCATATCCTATTGCTAAGGGCACCTCAGTAACCATACGCTCACCCCCTCAGAGATCAGGTGGACCAGGTTTGCACTTCATCCAAGTAAACCTGCATCACTCCAAACTAGCAACGACCGAACTGCTTCGGGCCGCGAAGGATACTGGTGTTTCGGTCGCCCTCGTACAGGAACCTTATGTGGGTAAAAGCGGCGTCCTAAAACAATATCCAGGAACACGAGTTATCCAATGCACCCTCGATCGTCAAAAACCGGTTAAGGCAGCCGTAATCGTTTTCGGGGACCGGCTGGAGGTAATACACGACCCCCAGCTGGTAACGGAGACCGAGGCGGCCGTTTTGCTGGTAGGCGAAAGCCTACGGTTGGGAGTTATATCCGTCTACTTTGAGGGGGACCAAGACATTGAGTCGAACTTGGTCCGAACGAAAGCCATGTGCGAGAAACTGGGCACGCGAAATCTTTTAATAGCAGGAGATGTGAACGCCTGGAGCCCTTGGTGGGGAAGCGTAGTCGAGAACCCGAGAGGGGCAGCCTATAATGCGTTCCTGAACGAAATGGACTTCCAGATTCTTAACGTGGGGGACATACCGACCTTTGAGGTATTCAGGGGCGGCAAAGCCTGCACGAGTATAGTAGATGTCACTGCTTGCAGCATGCCGCTCCTGAGTAAAATTGAGGGCTGGAGAGTGAACCGAGATCTTACAATCTCAGACCATAACGCTATAACCTTCACATTGCGGTTGGAGAAAGTCTTAAAACCACTAAGGCCAATCACAACGCGCAAATACAACACGAGGAAGGCAAAGTGGTCAGAGTTTGTCTCACTCCTAAAAATCTCCCTGAACGAAAGAAACATTACTTCTGCTTCCGTACGAGAGTCTGGATCCACTGTAGAGCTTGAGGACATAATAACTTCTTACACTGAAGCTATCCACGAAGTCTGCGAAAAGACCATTCCCGCAGCAGGAACCTGGCAAGGTTTAGCCAAACCTCCAGGATGGACCAAGGAACTGGATGAGTTGCAGTGTGACGTCCTAAGGAAAAAGCGTAGGATCAGGAATGCATGCCCCTCCCGTATCGACTACTGCATTAACGAGTACAGGAAGGCCAAGGAGAAGTACGCCAATAAGGCCGAAAATGCCAGAACGGAAAGCTGGAAGGAGTACTGCACGACACAAACCAAAGAGAGCATGTGGGACATGATATACAGGGTGATCAGGAAAGCCTCGGGGAGACAAGAAGATCAGCTCCTCAGGAATGCCGAAGGCAACACCCTAACCCCGCAACAGTCTGCAGAGCTCCTGGCCAGAACCTTCTATCCCGACGACGCAGAAAGCACCGACCAACCGTGCCACGCCCAATTACGTGCACTGACAAGTAACTATGAAACCGAGGCACTAAGAGAAGATGATCCCCCATTCACACTTGCAGAGTTGGAAGTTGTACTTCAAGCACAAAATCCCAAAAAGGCCCCCGGGCCTGACGGGTTAACTTCTGACATATGCGAAGCTGCGATCCGATGCGAAAGGGAGGTATTCATGGCGATAGCTAATAAGTGTCTATCGCTAGCATACTTCCCCAAGCAATGGAAAACAGCACATGTGGTGGTAATTCGAAAGCCCGGTAAGGCCGACTATACCCATCCAAAATCGTATAGACCGATCGGCCTTCTGTCAGTGCTCGGTAAGATTGTGGAGAAGCTTCTGGTCCGCAGGCTCCAATGGCATATCTTCCCCACCCTACATAAACGCCAATACGGCTTCATGCCGCAACGAGGCACCGAAGACGCCCTCTATGACCTGGTGAACCACGTTAAAGAAGGAGTAAACAGTAAAAAGACTGTTCTCCTAATATCTCTGGACATAGAGGGAGCCTTCGATAACGCATGGTGGCCCGCCTTAAAACACCAACTTCGGGCGAAAAACTGCCCAAGAAATCTGTACGCTATGGTAGGCTCGTACCTCAATGACCGAAAGATCAAGGTCAACTACGCCAGAGCAGCATATGAGAAGGAGACTACAAAGGGTTGTGTCCAGGGATCCATTGGTGGACCGACCTTTTGGAACGTTATACTAGACTCGTTGCTGCACAAACTGGAAGCTGAGGGAGTATACTGTCAAGCGTTTGCAGATGACGTAGTTCTCGTTTTTACAGACCAATCATCCACCACCCTAGAGCAGACAGCCAATGCCACGCTGGAAATGGTTGTGGATTGGGGATGTCGAAACAAGCTAAACTTTGCCGCACACAAAACGAATGCTATGCTGCTGACAAAGAAGCTGAAATACGACATCCCCAATCTGACTATGGCCGGCACAACGCTATGTCTTGTCGACGAGATAAAGCTCCTTGGTCTTGTAATCGACAACAAGCTCGCCTTCAAAGCACACGTAACCGCCTTATGCAAAAAATGCGCGGACGTATATAAACAGCTAGCGCGTGCCGCAAAGGTGACTTGGGGTCTAAACAGCGAGATAATTAGAACCATCTACGTCGCAGTGGTCGAGCCAATCATGCTGTACGCTTCGAGCGCATGGTCCCAGGCAGTAGAACTACAGCTAGTAAAAGACCAGCTAAACACGCTCCAGAGAGGTTTCGCTCAAAAAGTATGCAAATCGTATCGAACTGTCTCGTTAACATCGGCACTAGTGCTTGCGGGTCTCCTCCCTCTGGACCTGAGGATACAGGAAGCATCTCTCCTGTATAAAGCCAAGAAGAACCTTGCCCGTGATTACATCCCACCAGGAAAGGAACTCGAACTTAACATCGGTTACCTGGACCAAAAACATCCGTCCAAAATAATAACCACCGACTACGAGTTACTGAATGAAGAGGCCTACCAAGCCACCGGACCACAAATCTACACCGACGGTAGTAAGATAGAGGGTCGTGTAGGTGCTGCATTAACTTGGTGGGATAAGGGTAAGGAGCTCCACTCCGCCACCTTCAGGCTTCACCCGTCCTGCACTGTGTTCCAATCGGAGCTTTATGCTCTCTACAGGGCGACTCAAATGGTGAGAAGTAGCAGCGACCCAACCGTCAGTATCCTGAGTGACTCAAGATCCTCACTCGACCTGCTACGTAACCCGAAAACAAGTCACCCCCTGGCAGAGAGTATAAAGAACTGTATCGGAGAAATCAGAGCGCAGGGAAGAGAGATACGGATGTTCTGGTTGAGGGCGCATGTCGGGACTGCTGGTAATGAAAGAGCCGATGAGCTCGCAAAGTCAGCAGCACTCGCAAATATGGCCCTCGACTACGACAAAATCCCGCTGTCCTACGTCAAGAAAAAGATCCGCGAGGAATCGGTCCGCAAATGGCAGGATCGATATGATACCTCAAGCACAGGAGCCGTCACAAAAATGTTCCTCCCGGATGTCAACAAGGCATACCGGATGACACGAACAACAAAGTTGACGCCCACGCATGTGCAGATCTTGACAGGACACGGAGGGATTGCCGAGTATCTCTACAGGTTCAGACTGAAGGATAGCTCCGCTTGCGAGTGCGATCCCGGTGAGAACGAGACCGTTTGGCACATACTGCTAGAGTGCCCCCGTTTCTCAGCTGCGAGGCTTGACCTGGAGTTCCAGATGGAAAGAAAGCTAGAGCAGTCGGATCTCCATAACGTCCTAGCGGATCCAAGGAGCAGGTCAGCATTCCTTTCCTTCTCCGAGAAAATTTTCCTCATTGCCGCAAAACGAAACAGCAATCTTCCCCCACCTCAACCCAGACAACCGCCTCAAGATCAGGTCCAAAGCACCGCACAGACCACCAGTACCCAGCGGCCAATCGCCCTGCGAACCACTGCCACATCTAACCTTTTGGCGAGTGGAGAAACTGGAGTGCCGAGGATCAGATTGAGAGGTGTGCCCCTCTTCATGGACGATGCCAAGGAACGCCTAGGCATCAGCTTCTGCAAACCTAGGAACCATAAATACATTACCATCTCTCCAGGATTGGGATTGCTTCTAAACGGCAGCAACTTCAATATCTCCATGAAACGCAAGACCTATGATGCCATGCCGGTGACGAGGGTGTCAGGAAGCCAATGTCGACTGGTGCGATCGCGAAACAAGACGATTGCACTTTTCGAAGGGGCGGACGAGACTTCCTTTTCTCAGGCATGTACGATGCTGACTACGCTTGCAGAAGAAGCGGATACCATCGCCCGCATAATTAGCGTAGACGCAATGGTGGTCGGGCACGAGAGGGGTGAAGTCACCGATCGGTTGGGTTGCATAAAAGCCTCAAAATACCACGAGATTGTGGTGTATGAGGATAGAGGTGAAAATCTCAGTTACCTCAAAAGGCACGACGCAACCGACAGTTGGGGTCACCCTGTACCGGACCCAGGCACCATCAGCGGCTCCCAGCGCATGCAGCAAAAGGCGGAGTCATCCACCAAAAGCGCTGCCATACAGCAGAGCCCGAAACGTAAGTCATCAGGTCGCATCAGAGCGTTCGTGGATGCCTTCAGTTGTGCAGCACAAAACCTCTTAAGGCTGAAACCTTCATTGCCCAAAAGAAAGGAAGAAAAGACACGGCAGAGTGAGGTAACACCAAAACCTGCCCGAACGAGAGCCGACATGGGACAAGTCAGTCCGCCTCGCCTCAGACCGGCGACGGGGCCGCGAGACCACGCAATAAACGCCTTCATCGAGTACCTAGCTATAACTAAAGCAAGCATAGTGGTCGACACTATGATCTGCAAGAAGATCCTGCAGTGCTATCAGCTGGGTGGCGCCATCAACGATAATCTCTTGAAGGCGTACCTCGAGGAGGAAGAAGCTGCCATATACAACAACAATGACGGCCTAGTCCTTCGGGGTCGGATGGTGGGAAGTTATATGGCAGCTTTTAATGCAACAAGTGGCTTTGTGGCTCTAGCAAAGGAGGGGACGGGGCGTACTGGTCTAATCAAATTCTCTGCCCCGCATGACGATCCGATCTTGGTCGTTGCTCGGCGAACTCGGACGATGCTAGACGACAGGATACTTGAGACGGCGAAATCCATCTCGGGTATCTCTGAAGGCGAAGCATCTTGGGACGACTGGGTGATGCCTAGGATCGAATGGGTAAATGGGGTTCCAGGATGCGGAAAAACAACGTGGATTGTTGGCAACTTCAATGGGGAGGAGGACGTTATCATCACCACAACGACGGAAGCAGCCAAAGACTTGCGAGAAAAACTAGCGCAACGAATAGGTGACCTGGTCAAAACCAGGGTGCGCACTATGGCCTCTGTCTTAGTGAATGGTTTTAAAGCAACCCATAAGTACAACCGTCTTTTGGTTGATGAGGCACTTTTGAACCATTTTGGGGCCATAATCATGGTAAGTCGGCTGTGTGGTGCTAACGAACTTTTTCTCATCGGAGACGTCAACCAGTTACCTTTCATTGACAGAGAGAACCTCTTTGTCCTAAGGTACTGTCGTCCAAACCTGGTGACAACAATCACTCAGGAACTGTTGTGTACGCATCGGAACCCTATGGATGTCGCCTACGCCCTTCGGGAGGTGTACTCCGGCATCTACTCATCGGCATCCAAAGTTCATTCTCTGAAGCTGAAGCGGTTTACAGGTGCGCAAATACCCGTTATCCTTCCCGACACTCTCTTCCTAGTACACACACAGGAAGAGAAAGAATCCCTGATCACCAAGGGATACGGGGGAGGCACTGGGTCGCGCATCTTGACCATTCATGAAGCTCAGGGACTGACGTACGAGTCGGTGATCGTCATGCAAACTAAAGGCCAAAAGCTTAAGCTGCACGACAGCGTCCCACATGCGGTGGTGGCATTGTCGCGTCATCGGAGTAGCTGTACATACTATACCGATGATAGCGACGATGCGATAGGCCGCTTCGTGATGAGGGTGAAGGCAGCTTCCACCAAAAGGATCGTGGACTACAACCTGAAAATGGCCATCAGAGATGGGAACAATGTGGTGGCGGAGGCCATCGTAGAGTTCGAACGAAGGAGCGGAGACGGAGAGTTGACATAGGAAAAGTGAATTAAGTGAACAACCGGAGTGGCCATGGCCACTGGAATGACCCTGCTGCAGCGGCGTCGTGTGGCGGGTCGCCCTCTTCCCTCGAAAATGGTTGAGGAGAGCGATGGCTGGCACATGCGTCACACTCGTGAACGGGTGCTGCTAGTGGGATCTCGTCCGCTCCGATTGTGCACTTCATTAACTACTCTTGATAAACTAGCAATAACTTACACTAGTAATATTTATATAAATGTAATAATAGTATGTAGTATGTATAATGTAATAATAATAATAGTATGTTAATTTAATAATATGTGACACTTTAGTTAGGCCTTCAGAGTAGGTATACTTTTGTTAAGTAATAATATATTAAGAAATTATAATGTAAAAATAACTTATACAGCAAAAAAAGGGTGCGAGCCCTGGAGCTTGCAGAGTATAATAATTAAATTAAAAAAAAAAAAAAAAAAAAAAAAAAAAAGTAAACATTTTTATTTAGAATAAGAAATTCTCTGCAATACTATTACTTACTAGTAAAGATCTACTATAATAGGTACTCAATAACTACTCTACTAAAACCACACTTGTGATTATATAGTTGCTAGCTGTGCCCCGCGGCTTCGCCCAAGTAGCCTAAGGTACGCCTTTTAACATCAGCTATCTGCCAGTGAAAGTCCCGTCGAAATCGGTCCAGCCGTTTCGGATATTACCCGGAACAAACAAAGAGACAGACAGACAGACAAAATTTTTAAAAATGGTTGTTTTGTTATATCTATATACTTTCATATGCATTTAGTACAAATCTGTTATTTTGATATTACAGACAGACACTTCAATTTTATTTATTTGTATAATCTCAAATATTTCATATCTCATATATTTGTTCCGTTACCTGAATAAAATATATTGTTATATTATACTAGATTTCGCCCGCGGCTTCAACCGCGTTGTATATATATATATATATATATATATATATCTTTTTATAGCACATGTGTTATTCCATAACCTAAACTATCTACGTTCCAAATTTCATCACAAACGGTTTATTAGTTAGGGAGATACGTGGTAACAAACATACACACAAAACGTTTGCATTTATAATATTAATACTCTTACGAATAGGATCTATTAAAGAATTAATGTCCATTGAACTATCGATTACACCACAATGTAACTATTGTCACAGTTTAGCAGGTCACAGTTAAAACAAACCAGAAAGTTAAAACAGCAGCTACTACAACAGTTTATACAAGAGCTAAAGTAAGTCGAGTTATGCAATTAATTAGTCCAATTGACTGGCGGCCGCGGCACCACTGTTGTTTATATACTGCTTTGTGATTTTGATCATTGTTGATTACACTGGGAAAAGCGTTTATACTATAAGATGTTCTTCATTCATAAACGAGAATTGAATAAGAAGAATCGCCACATCAGTCAGTTGTCTAATTTTACGCACAGAAAACGCAGCGGAACTCAAAACGACCCGATAGGGTATTGATGTGAGGACCCTACTGGATTTTGGAGTCAATAGTTAAGCCTACGAAAACAGTACCAGGTCAAGATTGCTGCCTGAATAATATATAATTCAACAACATCAACGTAACTAGAGCAGCTTTGCCAGCGCCCCAAGGCCGCACTCCGTTACATAAATGAGTTGAGCTGGCTAGGGTAAACGCTGCCAGGGGGAAATGCACAATACACCCCAAGCGGGACGTCAGTGCAGGCCTTATCGCCCCCACCTAGAATAAGAATATATAATTCCATTCCCATTCCAAGACGAATGTGTTTGCCATCTTCGACCACATCGACACTTAAGATCAGCTGAAATAGTGATGAAATCACTAATCTATCGCATATGATGTTGAAGTCCTAATGAGATAGAAGGTGCAATTCCATTTTTTTTAAAGAATTTATGGTCTCAAATGACTTAAACTTCTAAAGATTTACATCTTTATTATATTTAGTTTCGAGACTCGAGCTAAATTTGGACAAATATTACTAGAGGACTTTGACCTGATCCAGGTCAAGTATAAAACAAGTCACTCGAACCTTGATCAAGGACTAAAGCACACCAGTTCAATGGATAGTTCAACAACCCAACGTCCTGTACCAATACGGCAAAGAGTTGATGTCTTTTAAAACATCTACCTACTTATTTTGACTTGAATACATTTTTATAGAGACCGTGAATGGCATAATCTAACCTAAAGCTCTCAACACGAAGTGTTAATTAAATCGTTCAAATATTTTATCACGTGGTCACGAATAGTCACGGAGCATCCCACTAATAGATTCAAAACTAGTCTGAGAAACTGGTTACTATCAAAATATGTACTATAAATCGAATGAATACGTTAGTGCAATATTTTGACACGGTACTTACTCAGAAATAAAATATAACTCAACATCAGTGCGCAGACAATATTAAGGGTAAGCACTATGATCCGCAAAGTTTTATTTTTTTCACCACATTTCACCCTAAGAACCACTAAACACGAGGGCATATGACATCGTCTAAACTGGGCCAGTGCGGTCATGTACTAAATCCACTACCTAAAAGAACGCCCGAAATCTACGAGAGAAAACGTAAATGGTTTAATACTGATGATCCAATCAGATCCAAACTCGTCCAAGACTGCAAAAAATTGTCCTATTTGAGACCAAGTTTGTTTATAAAACATTACCGTTAACCTCGACAAAAGAGATCAAAAGTGCGTCCATAAAGATAAATGCCATAGTATTACGTACGTGATTGTTGTCAAACTGATGAAGGGTACGATCATACTTACGACTGTGACAATTGCAGTGTACTTAACGAGAAAGACCGCCCATCACCGGTGGCCGTCGGAGCGAGGACATGCGTGGTGGACAGAAATAAAAATAAACGTGTCAGTTGTTAAGAACGCGTTCTTCTGAATTGACACTTATTTTGGCTGGTTGTGTTAAGTGTCATCTGTGTTGCTCAAAAGAGAGGTTCAGGAGGGAAGCAAGAGCTATATAGCGATAAAGTAGCCTGTTTTTTAAAAATACTCCTAGCAAAATGTCGTGCAGTTCAGCTACCGAACCTACTACAGACAAAGGCAGATAATAAAATACTCTAGTGTAATGCAATAAATATTTGGTGCACATCCTTGTTGGGAGTTCCATCAATTGCCGTATAAGTGCATTTATTAAGAGTCAAGAATCTGCGTAGGGGGAGTTGAGTGGGGCAGACCCACATTTTAAAGCTGCAATATTCGGCATCCGACTATATACGAACGAGCTCGTATCCCTTGCGTTCCAAACTATTGGCACCGAAAACAAAATAAAAAGGCAATGATACAGTGTATTAGTGAAATAAATCTGCCTGCACGTGCTTCCAGTGTAAACATAGCGTAACAGTGTCACAGATAATTTCGAAGTGGTCACATTGAAGCGTGTCATCGAATAGAACGCATCTAATTATGAAGAACTCTTTCAAAGTGCTAATATGGACTACTGTGATCGCAAGTGTTCTGTGTACGAACTATCTGTTTGGAGAAAAAACGGGCGATGTCAAGCTGACGTATAGAACTAAGGTGAAATACGAGGCCCTGCCGCTGCAGAAACGAGTGAAATACTTCTCTTATAATTCGTCGCATCCAATAAAGGTACAGTACCCTAAGTTGAAATTGTTGATCCTAAGTTATTACAGATTATTTTCTGTTCTTTATTCCCACTGTAAATATATGATGCCGTCGTAGGCAAGATAATTGTAAAGATCTACTTTTATTTTAACTGTTTGAATATATTGATTCCCACAAATAAATCCTAGAGTCGCAGAGAAACCTACACCACTACGTGAAAAGGGTACAAGGCTCGGGGTTGAGTGGCGCGCCTTGGGAGAGACATATGTCCAGCAGAGGCTGATTATGATGAATCCCATTAAAGTTATAAGGTTCACGTCCCAATGCAAAGGGTTCATTTCGATTACTGACGACATTCGAGATATACTTTGTGGTTTTTGAATCCACTCAAAGTATTTGTAAGATATTGGTTTAGATTAGAAGCCGTAGTGTGTAAGACCCCGGTTGGTCAAAAGAGTAAGCTTATGAGGGGGAAGTCAAGGAGGGTTACGACCACATATTTAAATGAAGTAACATCATGTTAATAATCCGACAGATGACACGTACCTAATGTCTCTGCAACCACGGCCAGCTAAAGTTTAACAATGAAATAAATTTTTAAAGAAAACAAGTAAAATGTAAATGCCTATAAAAATCTCACCCGTAGCAAGAAAGAATAGACTTCACACATTTGAACTTGGGTTCAAGCCTAAAAATCTGTGATTTACTAAAAAGACCATGTAATAAATAAGTTGTATATTTAAGAGTAACAAAGTTATACAATCATAATATTTATACGAATACCGTAAAGTATTCGAAACGTCAGCAAAGTAAGGTTGTTGACTTTATACATGATAATAATAAAAACCGAAAAAATATGCAATAATTGCGAAACCCTAAAAAGATTTGGGCATGGAACTCGGCACGCGATCCTCGCACTGGTCAATCTTGTTTGTCTAAAGGCTCCCCCACTCACAAGGAGATCTCATAAATCCCCCATTCTACGGATGTCCTGTTCCTATCATTTCTATTTGTTAATGCACCGGTCGTCTTCAATTTTACTAACAAGTTTGTTTATGCAAAGTTACTGAACAGTGTATGAGCTCAAGCTTCCGATGAAAAAACAGACAAGTGAAAGATTGGCTACTACTCTCAAATTAGAATCTATCGCTAAGCAAATGTCAATCTATTCAGGCAACTTGCCTCCTTCGGTTACATCGTTACTTGTTACTTGTAAGAACAGCTTACATTTCGTCGACCTAATCGTCATTGAACATCAGGTGATATAGTAGCCACTATAAATAATTGAAAAATCGATCCTTAACAAATACGTACTCTCTCTTTCAGGCGATCAATTGCTTCGACTACCAGAACAGTGAAGCATCCGTCAACATCACAGAAGGCGGCATCGGGTACGACCACGTCACGCTCAGAATGAAGAGTCAGAGAAGTTACCGGCTAGAATATTCTATTGATATTTATGTATAGTATAGTTTATGATAAATTAAGGTCCTACTTAAAATTTTGGCTTTTATTTTTTTTAATACAGGTCTAGTTTGGAGAATATCTCCAAATTATTAATGAGTGTTGTGGGGAAAAAAAGTGAAATAGTACCCAAGCAGATTAGGTGTATTTAGCTGTAGTATATAACGTAGCTAACTTGGACCGTTTTAAAAGATAGGTAACACGCAACGACCAAAAGCGCTAAATCTAAATAGGAGGCGAAACAAGCAGGATACCTTACATAAGAACAAGGTTTCAAAACGAAGATTGGGAAAATAATGCCGAGAGTTTTTTTGAGTAGCGACTGACAGGACAAAAATAATAATTGCCTAATTCATTTGGTGTCTCTGAATATTCGACGAATGTCCGGTTTGTAAGTGATAAAAAATTGTGCAGTCAGGGTTGTTGACATTACGAGGACAGATTTGATTCCATTTTATTTTTATGTCAGAACGATAATACACTGTCAGTTGTCTAAATGTTTTGTGCAACGATTAGCTACAGACATCTACAGCTTCCCATTCAGCATGTTCCATAAATAAAAGTAGTTCTATATATTTTTGACTAAGAAAAACAAAAACATAATTTCAGACAAAGGGCACCATAACAATTATTATTTTATTAAGCCCACGACAGATAGCACGCTTCACGATGCCTTCTGGTATATTTAGGTTGAATGACAAGGAAAAAACTTGGTGGAACATCTATGTAATATCTATTAGTTAGCAGACAAGGAAAACATTGTTCGTACATCACATGATCACGACTTCTTTTTAGACCAGTGCAGTAACAAACAATAAAGCAACTTATTGAAAGGCTACTTTCTTTTCATTGAATAGAGAGCGAACTGAAGAGCATGCGTTCTCAGAAGTTGTACTTATATCCCGGGCCCTTGATTGTGATGAAGCAAAAAGTTGCTCGTTCTGAAAGCAGATGATCGTGAGAGACCATATCGAGTAAACCTGTTCTAAACACGTTAAGTGTTCTAATTCTAAGGCTCTTTAATACCCAGTGTTAAACGGTTGAATAGTTAAACTAATTTTTGTCTCTTTCGATTCAGTTTAAAATTATCAAAGAACAACAAAGACAAAACAAAGCTTAACTAAAACATCGTTTAACACTGTTATAAGAGCCTAAGAGATAAAGTACAAGGCTGGTTGGTCAATGTCATTAATAAGTACCTATTGAAGGCATTTATAATTATTATTATTTATCTATAATGTATATTATATATTATAATGTATATTATTATATATTATTTATCTGCAGACTTGGCGTAACAACTTAGCACTGATTGAACATAATATCGTGGTGGTTACGGAGACATTCCTAGACAGCTCGGTGGGAGATCCTGAGCTGACACCAATTGATTGGAGCATTTTACGCCGAGATAGAGGCACACCATGTGGAGGCGTCGCTATTGTGGCACGATCTCCTATTGTGCTGCGAAGGCAGCGAGACCTGGAGACTGGAAATGGGGAAGATCTCTGGGCCAGTTTCATATGGCACGGTCATCCATTCTATATATGTGCCGTGTACATTAAACCAACCGCAAGTGAAAACGAATACATGCAATGGTTTTGCAGTGTGGAAAATTTTATTTTAGGTTTAAAGGCACCTGTATTAATTTTGGGTGACCTTAATTTAAACAGTGCATCCCTCACCGTAAACAGTTACTATTGTTACTTTCTTTCTTTTTGTGGTTTGTCAGAGAAGAATGTTATTTTGAATTCTCATGAAGGTATGTTAGACGTCGTATTGGCCCAGGAGAATGGTGAGATGTTCGAGGTTTGTGTAAGATCCGCGGAAGGTATTGTGAAACCAGATGCCTATCATCCACCGTTGGATATTGAGGTCAGTATCGACACACTTCATTGTTCAGATTACCTTGAACCTTCCAATATTAATCCATCCAAAGATTGGAACTTTAAAAGGTGTGATTATGAATTATTGTTTGAATTGCTTTCTGAAACGTCATGGAGTTCAGTCTTGATGGCAAGCAATGTTTATGATGCGACTAGCTGGTTCTATAATTTAATTTACGATTTATTTGATCAATGTATGCCCAAGAAGCGTCGTAGAAACAGTCCAGAAAAGCGTTACCCTGTCTGGTTCTCTTATGATATAATACGTGACATTACGCAAAAGTTGAAGTTGCACGCATCTTGGAAGCGAACGAATTGTGATGAAATGTATAAGTTATTTTCGGACCTTCGAGCTAGTCTCAAGCCACGGGTTTCTTCCTCCTACACCTCTTATATAAAGCGCATAGAAGACAATATAAAAACTAATCCGCGTGAGTTTTGGCGTCATATAGCCTGTCTTCGTTCGAAGGGAGGGTTCGAACCCAATGTGACATACGAGGGAGAAACTTTTTCTGGTAGGGCTGCAGCAGAGGCGTTTGCTAGATTTTTTGCCGATGTTTTTTTGCCTGAGATGCCGTGTCTAAAAGTTAATATCGCATACAGCTCTGATTCGACTTGCAACAGTAACTATGTTAATATTTTCCAAATTACACCCCAGGATGTTATGTACGCGATAAACAGGTTGAAACCAGGTAGTTCTATGGGGCCTGATTGTTTACCACCATTTATTGTAAAACAGGCAAAAACCGTATTGTGCGAACCACTCTGCCACATTTTCAATCTGGCCGTAAAAGCTGGCAAATATCCCTCGCAGTGGAAACTGTCTAGAGTTAGCCCGATTCCTTAAAAGCTCGGACAAATCCAAAGTCGAGGAATATCGGCCGATTGCAGTGCTTTCGTCCCCGGCAAAGATATTTGAATGCATTCTGCATAAGCTCATATACGCACAAGTGGACAAATATCTCTGTGATGAGCAGCATGGGTTCAGGCCGAAAAGATCTGTCGAAACAAACCTGTTGACCCTTGTGGGGTTTGTTTCAAGTACACTTGACCGCGGCTCCCAAGTTGATGTACTCTATTTCGACTTCCGGAAGGCGTTTGATAGGGTTAATAATGACATACTGCTGGCAAAGCTTTGTGCAATAGGCTTTGCCCCGAGACTGCTTCATCTTCTTGCAGACTACCTTCGCGATCGCCAGCAGTTCGTTAAGCTTGGATTATACGAGTCTCAACCCTATCACACGCGTTCCGGAGTCAGCCAGGGATCAATTTTGGGGCCTCTTTTGTTTTTAGTGATGGTGAACGATCTTCCCACTGTCCTTGCGCACTCTCGATGCTTACTTTATGCTGACGATCTTAAACTCTTCTCTGAGATTAGATCTGAAGCAGATTGTGAAGCCCTACAGCGAGACGTCAACGCTGTATCTCAATGGAGTCATGGGAATCGAATGGAATTTAACACCACCAAATGCTGCGCAATGACTTTCGGTCGAATGCGGAACCCCATAACCTATGACTATCAAATAAACGGCTATAGTGTAACTCGCCCATCTGTTACAAAGGATTTGGGTGTTCTGTTTGATAGAAAGTTGACGTTTCACGACCACATTGTTGTAGTAGCTAAGGAGTCCTTTAGACGGTTGGGTTTTATCCTTCGAAATTCCCGTGACTTCAGCAATCAGCACGTAATACGCCTTATTTTTGCGGCACTGGTTCGTAGTAAGTTGGAAAGTGCCATGTGCATATGGAATCCACATGAAAGTACTTATGCGCTATTAATTGAAAAGGTGCAGAAAGCTTTCCTCCGTTACTTATATAAATTCATTTATGGGTACTATCCCTTCATGTATCCCACAAAGTTCCTTTTGGGTTCATTGGGCTACAACTCTTTGGAAGTCAGAAGGAACAAGCAACAACTGGTTCTTATGTGCAAGGTACTCAGGGGTAAGGTTGACGCGCCGGATTTGCATGGTGAGCTGTGTCGGATCTTGGCACCTGATAATTTCTGTCGCATCAGACGACACAAATTATTCAGCGTCTCACCTTGTCGCACCGTAGCGCATTCCAACTCGCCCATACCGCGCTCACTCTCCGCTCTCAACGCTCTCTCGGCTGCCAATCCTGATTGTGATTTGTTTGCGGATGGATGGCAGGTGATAATGTTGGAATGTCTGCGTTTTTGTGAGTCTAAGGATGTATGTGTGAGTAGCTGTGTTTAGTTTCTAAGTTAATTATTATGTGTTCCAAAGTATGTGTAATATCTAATTAATTATGTATTTTGAGTAATTGGCATTTATAATTTATTGTAATTCTTTTTTTTTTTCTTCTGTTATAATTTATTGATATATTTTTGTTTGTTTTTGTTAAATCTTTTTAAATTTTCTTATTAATTTTTACCTAATGTTTATTTTTAAATTTTCTTCATGTAATTCTCTTTCTTTAATTATTGTAATTGGTATAACATGCCGTTTTAATTAAAGTAAATAAATAAATAAAAAATAAAATAAAACGGAATACATTCAGTGTTTACCTTCAATCAATAGCTTTGTTATATGCCTTGTGCCGCCTTGCTCGTGTTGTCTACCGTCAATCAGTAGTCAGTGAAATTGCTTGACATATACCGTACCTGATGCACAGAATATACATATAATCAACCTGATTCTGTAGTACCGCGCCGGCCTTTGCGTTACAAAGATGCTTATCATCAGGCAAACGGCCAGCCAGTGTCATTGCTAAGTAGAATAAAGAAAAAAAAAAACATAAATATAACAGAACTGTGCCACAGAATAGAAACGCCGAACCTCATGAATCGCACTGGAAAGAAATTTTGAACTTTCTTCAGATTTCGAATACCGAATCCCGCGAAATCGCATTGGTAAGAAAATTTGAAATTTCTTCAGATTTCGAATACCGAATCCCATGAAATCGCATTGGGAAGAAAATTTTGACTTTCTTCAGATTTCGAATACCGAATCCCGCGAAATCGCATTGGTAAGAAAATTTGAAATTTCTTCAGATTTCGAATACCGAATCCCGCGAAATCGCATTGGGAAGAAAATTTGAACTTTCTTCATATTTCGAATACCGAATCCCATGAAATCGCATTGGGAAGAAAATTTTGACTGTCTTCAGATTTTGAATCCAACGAACAATATAATAGACTGAAAGCGTCTACTTAAATTGAACCAACCTTAAAAAATGGACGTGCACCGCTTTCTACCCATGTTACTTCCTAACTGGATGCCGATATCGCAACATGGGCTAATCTAGATCAAGTTCAATACGTCTTACAAGAAGCGCCAAGCTTTCCTCATATGAACAGGTTCTATTACTTCTATGCAGCTAGCCGAGTGAGTCACAACTTTCGTCGACCGGTCTAGGTTACGACTATCCATAGATTTATTACATTCTATTTTATTCCTATTACACTGCTAGTGAAGATTTGTTTAACGTTTTTATGTCATCTTCTAGAGCTTACTGTGTACCATTATTAGCAGGCATTTAAAACTGTGTCCATAAATGGAAAAAATCACAATGAATGGGACTACATGTATATGTGATACCAAATGTATATGTTTGTGTATTATTTGCCTTGAGTTTCCGATATTTCGGCATTGTTGTTAGTGGGAGGACTAACTCTTCTGCGAGTGTCCGTCTGGGTTGTTACCACCGCTTTGTGAGTGAAGTCTGCCGCCAAGCAGTAGTGTGCAAGCATTACTGTGTTCCGGTTTGATGAGCCAGAGTATCCAGTGAAATTACTGGGTGTATGAGACTTAATACCTACACTTGATGAGATGAGACGACTAAGATATTTTTATATTCATCATTTATTTATAACTTTATTTGTTTATGTATCGTATTCATTCATATTTTATTCGTAATGTTTCGCTATGCTAAATTATTACAAAGAAGAGTCTACAAATTTATTTGCATAAAAAATATGTTCGTATTTTGATGAACTCAGAAACCTCGATATCTAGCATTGATATTACGTGACCTTTTATCGTACTTATAAATAACTAGCTGCTGCCCGCGGTTTCACCCACTTAGAGATATAAGATTTCATGGGTTTTGTTTTTTTGCGCGGAACCCTAATTCTTTTTCTAAAATTAAAGTAGCGTAAGTTACTCCTTGTAACATCAGCTATCTGATAGTGAAAGTCCCGTCAAAATCGGTCCAACCGTTTTGAAGATTACCCGGAACAAACAAACAGACAGACAGACAAAAATTTTAACAATGGTTGTTTTTTTTACTGTTACCGTGTATATACTTTCATATGCATTTAGTAAAAAGCTGTTATTTTGATATTACAAACAGACACTTCATTTTTATTTATTTTTAATATTAATGAAGCGTCAGGGTCAAATGTCAGGCTAATCTTGGTGATAATAAGACTTCTGACATTGACGCGTTCCGTTATACCTTTACTGAAGGGAAAATCATTTATACAGTATGTACATTTAATTTGACTTCAATCGATGCGCTCAAAATACTAAACTTGATGGGCCACAAAACAGTATACGTCGGGCGACCATCAAAACGACTGTTTCGATAACCTTCTAAATTTAGATATGCCTTTTCGAAGATACGGCAATCACTTTGCCCTTTGACGATAACAAACGTAAAGTTCGTCTTCTATACTATACAGGGTGGACCAAACCAATGCCCCCTCCCTCCCCCCGCCACCCCGTGGGTACTAACCCTTTAGGTTTTATTAGGAAGATTTATCCCTTTATGATTGTCCCTTTGATCGGTATCATAAAAATACAGAATTTTTATTTCCTACATTTGGCGGGTTCGTTTCCCGGCTCTGGCAAGTGACTTTTAAGAAATCTTTGAATGCAGTTATTTTTATTTCCAAAAATAAAGAAATGTTTCCTTTGAGTAAAATTTGCTAACACAAATATTTAGGGTACTTTCTTTCCCTCCGGGGGGCATTGGTTTGGTCCACCCTGTATAGCTAGCTGCAGCCAAATAAGCCGATGTATGAGCTAAGCCAAATATAGTAGAAAGGGAACGCTCCACGGCACTTGCACCGTTATACCAGCATGAATGCAAGTCATTGTAAACACAGAGCAATGAACCGAAGATATCGATTTTATGACGGTTATTAGTTTTGGTTCGAAAGCTAGACGTATGAAGAATCAATAAGGTGCTACCAATTTTAACGACAATAAAAGTAACTTTATGAAATATATTTTATAGTGTTAACCGACACTAGCGGATGTTCACACAAATATATACATCACAAATATTTCGCTTCCAACAGGATTCGAACCTGCGTGTTCTGGTTATCTAGACCAGACGCCTTAACTAACTAGGCTATGGGAGCGACATCGATTCAGACAGACAACAGTCAACATCGATTGCTCCAATAGCCTAGTTGGTTAAGGCGTCTGGTCTAGATAACCAGAAGACGCAGGTTCGAATCCTGTTGGAAGCGAAATTTTTGTGGTATATATTTGTGTGACTGTTACTATCGCTTTGAGAAAAGGCCGGTATCCCAGCAGTGATGATAACTGACTCTTAGCACGGTTAAGAATCTTAAATTTGTACCGTAACGTCCGACCATAAACTCACGCAATCAACTTCGAATATGCTTAAGGGGCAGAATTCAGCGCGCCGCTATCTCGCTCGCGCATCTCAACATTTTTGAAGATATACAATCACTTACTATAATTATGAAAAATCGCATTCGGTGAAATTGCTGACACTAACATGACAAAGGTTATACAAAATTTTCATTTTGATCCATTCAAGTTTTCAAACCTAAAAATGGGATTTTATGTTTTGCCCATTTTCATGTATGAAATCTTGATCGGATCAAAATGATACTTTTGCCGTACCTTTGTAATGTTATTGTCAGCAATTTCACCGAATGCGATTTTTCATAATTATAGTAAGTGATTGTTTATCTTCAAAAATGTTGAGATGCGCGAGCGAAATAGCGGCGCGCTGAATTCTGCCCCTTAAGGAGAAAGGATTCAACATTTTAAAGCATTTCATTCTATTCATATCTAATGATGATTCGTTTTAGTATATTAATTTTATATGCAACGCTAATAACGTCTGAGAAACATACACATAATGTTCAATGGTCGAGAAAGTCTAGCATATTATTACATCGTATAAAACAATAGATTGTAAATTGTAACTAGTCATTACGCGATACAGCGAATGCTTAGAATTGATGAAGCGCATACACACTCTCCTATTTGTTACAATAGAATACGCTATAATGGAGTCGAATATGGTTCCAGACAGTGAAAGCTTTGAGCAACTCGTGACCACATCTAACTGTTTGAGAAGGTTAAACTTAATTACTGATATTTACAGTAGATAATGTACTCATCATAGATATAATTTATATGTCTGATGTATTCTTATAATCTGTTAAACATATTGTACATAATATTCTATACTGTTTAATTGTGATGAATTCATGCATAGATACTATATTTATGACGGCTCCGCGAATAAGTTACCATGGCCGTACTCATGCCTGTAAAGTGAGAGATTCGATTCACGTCCGGGGCAAACTTTGTGCGGTGAGCATGTTTGTTCTTGGATGTTTGTGTTGCGCCTCTGTATGCCATGCCACCTGCAACACGCAGAAACGTAGTGCAGGGGTATGAGTGTGTATGTGTTTATGTTATGTTTATGTTGTAGTTAAGGGCTCTTACGATTTTGAAGGAAATCTTAATCACGCAGCACAGAGGTTAGGTTAGGTTAGGTTACGTCAAAAAAGTGGTCCGATTTAGCTATAATCCCAGCACCTCCTAATAAAACGAAAGACCAATAACCCAGGTTTTCTTTTAAATTAGAAAGGGTCGATGAACGCAAACATAATTTAAACATACATAACTCAATGCCAACTGTCCCAACCGTGAACGTAATAGCTGTAACAATAGGGACAGACAGACTCTTCGGTGAAGTTATTACACTTGGCCCAACTCCTAAGGGACCTTTAAAATTAACGGCATGAGACATCCCTGGCAGACAGCCAGATAGGGCAGTGGTATCGTTAAAAAAAGCCACTGACTTACTATCGAACGGAAACAACGTAAACAACGTCATTTATAAACAATAGCTCTGTATTGGGAAATTTTAACCGCAAAATAGCATTTATAATAATTTATTATAATAATAATGTTACGCCAGCGTCGTGTCCCTAAAACTAATTATAAATTTAAACTGATCATCCCCGCCGCTCTCTTATTTGTATGGGTTATGAAGTGTACAAAATGTTTTACTCTTAAATTCCTCATCTCAGTGTTTATTTACTCGCATCTGAAATGTTTATGTCATCTTTCAAAGACTTGTAGATGATTTGTTAGATCTATACGTTGAAATAAAAACTAAAAGTACCGACTTGATAAGTTCACCGTGATCAGTTCGAATTGCCACTTTACCCGTAATAATATTTGAAGCTTTATCACTTTAGCAGCCAGTATCAACCTTAACTCTACCTTGTCGTTTTAGTATTTTTAAGGAGTGGTTCCTTTGGCTAAGTATAACGCCAGATCATATATATTACAGTACCACTCACAAATTCAAGACACAAAGCGCGGTACTGCATAGGGCTTGTTCCTTCATCCTTCAGTATTGCCCAGTCATTTCACTGACTATTTTGGTCATCAAACCGGACCACAGTATATGTATACACGCATAGCTTGTGACAGACTACACGATCAGAGCGGTGGATCACAGAATCCAAATTTTATTTGGATGTGTGTGCAGCGGACCCACCGGAGAGGTGTTTGAAACAAGCTATCTACGAAGCGTAAACGATCCAAGTGGCGTTCTATGGGGGAGGCCTATGTTCAGCTGTGGACGTCATCCGGCTGATGATGATGATGAAGTGTAAACTCGTGAACAACATTGGCAGGCCAAAGATCACAATCCACTTATTACAACGGTGCTGGCAAATGTATTTGACTACATACAAAGCTATCTGCTTTGACGAAGCAGAATCAGTTTTGTGCCCATTGTAAACTCACAAATTCGCATGAGCATTGTGCCATTCACGTGCATACTGGTTCATCGATGTCATTGTTATGTCATCGTGATATAAAAAGTTTGCGTTGAATATTGATACTGTACTGAAAAATCTTAAGTTTTCAGTAGAATTCAATATCAATAAAAATTTAAAAATCTGCAATATCTTCCTGTAGCTACGTTTCATTTGTAAAACTGTCTCCCCTCTCTCTCTCTCTTCTGCTTTTACCTTATATACATAGGGTCGGCGTGGTAGGGCTTTACAAAAACTAATGCGTTTAAGTTTTTTTTGGTATTATTTTTGGCAGCGTTTGGGTATTCTGGGAGTATGGGTCTTAATCCACCAAGTCTTCGGCCTGATGGTGGATATCACACGTCCTCTAATTTTTGTGATTCTTGAAAATACGTATTTTCTCGCTTAAGAAGGAACCAGCCGTTCATTTCTCCATACAACCGTACTTGGGTGATTACTCCACTACTTGACGTTTTAAGTCCAAAATTAAGAATAATATCGACTTATCTCTTCGTTATCTAGGTCAGCCTGCTAATTATACAGAAAAAAAATAAGTGGCTTAAAAGTAATGAGCCTTCAAACATCTGTATTTTAGCACGTATTTTAACGCAAGTTTGGACGTAAATAAATTACAAAAGGATTACGAAAACTTCAAAATAATGTACATACTGACAAGCTTTAGTTTATTGACATTTGAAATAACTTTGGTCTGACTAAATACATTCAATAGTTTTGTCGTAAAACCCCAAGCACCAGAAGCCAATTTGTACATTTTTGCGCGCCGGTTTTCGACTTTTCGGTTTTCGTCGTGACTTTACGAGAGTGTGTAATTGGGTTGTTGACTGTATTCAAATAAAAATATAATTTTGCCGCGAAACGGTAGTTTTTGTGACAGAAATCCTATTAAACACAATATTTTTGTTTATTTTTAAGGAATTTAATTTAAATTAAATAATCAAAATGTAATCACATCAATCCGAAGTCACGTGACCTAAAACGCCCGTGACGTCACTGTTTCAATCGGAATGGGTATATATATTTTTATTTTTTTTTGTTTTTGGCTCCACGTGATTTGCGCATTTAACTAGTGTCAAGTTATATAAGTAATAATATATAATAAATCTCTAGTTTTGGTGCATGAAAGTCGTCAAAGTCACGTTAAAGTTTAGTCTAGGCGCGGTCGAGTCGAAGTGACGCTTCAGTAAATTGGTGGATAGTTTACTGAAGCTTCTATGGAGTTTTGGATAGAATACGAAAATACACGTTTTTCGTCTTTGTACTATTTGCCTTTCACTCATGCACGTTTACGAACACTTAATGGTTAATAATACACTATTATTACACATTAACACTCTATAAAACAAAGTTTTTAGTAAATAACACAAAATCAACAACAGCACATTTTCGCATTCCCGCCAAAACTCCAATGAGTATATAGCTCGTTGCGCTTAACTGCTTAGTATTTTAGAGTGATTTCTGTGATTATTTATCTGTGCTGTGAATTCCGCGCCTATTTTTCTAAATTTATTTCGACTCTTGAATATTCTCCCATGATGGAAAGTGGCTTCATAAAGGCAAATAATTCCAATTTGCCGAGAATTGATTGTTTTACGGTGGCCAATTTCTTCTCGACAAACGATAATTTCTGCTCTGCTGAATTTAGAAATGTGAAGACCTCCGTGTAAGTACCTACTTATTATACCAAAAATCATTATTGCTATAACCAACAATGAATATATAACAGTAATCGTAGATTCTAAGATCCAAAGTGTATTAATTAACCAAAGCATATATATATAAATCAATAAGCTCAAAAAACTTAGAACTCATATTTTAATACATAACAATACATACACAGAAAGCATCGAATGAACTTGTCACTAAACGTAGCACAGACTAGGTAGTAGTGGTTATATTCTCTTTGCTTGTCACTTTACAGTGTTATAGAAAATTACTCTGTGGTAATTGAACACGTGACGTCACTGCCGTTTTGGAGCAAAATTTAAAACGGCATTTTAAATACATGATAATTAAAATATTAGTTGTTTTAAAAAGTAAATTTAAATATTTTGGGTTATATTAGGCCCATACGCATCGTTTTAAACACTTTCCCAAAATCAGTCAACATCCCAATTGTGTATTTGCGAGCATTAGCTTTTTACTCCTAATCGCTGAGTTTTACCTTTTTCCACTATAGTTACACGAAATAGCATGCATTTTAGTCGCGCCCACTGATAAGTTCGCGGCGTGGACTAGTAGGCTCTTAAATCCAGTAAGCTGTGGAATAGTTGAACGATTTCAAATTTTTGATTTCCATTTGATGGGTTTGCGTTTAACCACCTCTCACAAAGCGAAAAGGCTGAAGGTGATACACGCTCACCCAGAAAAAACCTTTTTACTCTCGACTAGAAAACCATAACAAAAATCTTTACCGATATCATATATAATGGCGTAACGCAAATCTGAGTAGAAAAATCTTACTCAACTTTACCCCGATGAACATCGAAAGGATGTTGACCGGCGTAACGGTTCAAGTTAAAATTGGATCGGACGGATAGGCGGCCGGCGGACATTGTTTTGCTAAGAAATACATGAATGATGAATCATTTACAGGATTTCCCATAGGGATGGTAAAACAAACAGCTTTCTGGTTTTGTACGGAATCAATATTATTTTACTCATTTACACTTTTCACAGTTGAAATTAAATTAAATAAATTTATTATAGAAACTATGTACCTACATAAGATGTCTTATTAATTATGTCTTAACATAATTACGTGTCTCAATATATTTATTTGCAATAATTACAATACATTCAATACAGTATTAAATTATTCTGTTATAGGTAGAAAAGAAAATATTTCAGGAACAAAAACAAAATTTCTACAAAAATTGAGATAGTGATACACATGTGAGGGCTCCTGGGCTAAGTTGCAAATATAACTTGAAATTGCTGGGCTTATGAGACTTAATACCTAATGTCTCAGGTTAACGAGCGCACTGCAGTGCCGCGCAGGCCTTTGTGTTTCAAAGTTCTGGGTGGCACTGCAATTGTTATGGGCCGGCGTTACGCTTACCATCAGGCAAACGACCAGCTCGTCTCGTTACCAAATAACATAAAAAAAAAATACTTTAATCAAATGCAAAGTACACAAAAGCACTTGCTGTAAACACCGCTTCGTGGTCATGCAAAATTAAGCGAGTTGGAAACATACCCCGACGTGGGAATTTCCGCACGGGATCCGGAGAAAGTAAAAATTTAACATCACTTTACATACGTGAACGCTTGTCGATTCGTTTACGTGCAAATTTAATCGGGAGGACTCATTTAAGGTTATGCTAAACACTGTTTGACACGGTCGGTGTCACGGTTGAAGGTAAGCTATATAAGTAAATGTCATGTTTTTATGTGTTTTTGTCTGTAAAAAATGCTAGTCAAATTGAAATTCAAAATGCTTTATTCATATAGGCCCCAACGGAGCACTCATGAAGGTTAAAATAAATCACTCTAACAGCGGGTCTCTGTAACGCTCTAGACGAATCACAGACTAATTCTGTCTTTATCAGAACATAATAAATGACAAAGACATCAACAGATCCAAACCGTGCTCAAAATCAACGAACCTTCCAGAAACCCACCGTGCCTATTCCAAATTGGTATAGGCCGAGCAAGAAGAAGAGCAAGAAACTCGTCTCGGCATTCTTTAAAAAAAATAGTTTTTACAATGATTCTAATGCTAACAATCAGTCGTAAGCATTACAGTAGTCGCTAGGAGGCTCCAGCTAGAAGCTGTTTGCCTCCAACTATCTTTGTCTTCTACATAATCATTATTTTTAATTTTATAACACGCTTTCTTAATTAATACATACTTAACATAATTCGTTTAAACTTTCCTTGTGGTAATTCAGTTAATGCTTTAGGAATTTTATTGTATAATCTGACACCATTAGCCAGGAACGATTTATTAGTTTTAGTACTTAATCTGAACCCGGGTACTACAATTTTATGTTTATACTAGCTGCTGCCCGCGGTTTCACCCGCGCGGAGATATTGGATTTCACGGTTTTTATTTTTTTGCGCGGAATCCTAATTCTTTTTCTAAAACAAAAGTAGCGTAAGTTATTCCTTGTAACATCAGCTATCTGCCAGTGAAAGTCCCGTCAAAATCGGACCAGCCGTTATGGAGATTACCCGGAACAAACAGACAGACAAAAATTTAAAAAATGGTTGTTTTGTTATATTTATGCACCCGTATATACTTTGATATGCATTTAAAAAAAGCTTGTTATTTTGATATTACAAACAGACACTTCAATTTTATTTATTTGTATAGCTAAGTTTTAGTCCCTGACGCATTTCTGGAGCTTTTCCATTCGTAATCCTGTCGACCTACTTCCGCGCAGAATAATTAATAACGAGCCTTTTACATCGGATTAGTGTCCGCTGATGAATGCTAAGTCCTCGCCGCTGTCTCAGAAGGCGCTTGCGGCTTTTGTTTCAGAAAAAAAAAACTAGAACCGTAAAACTTACCAGACGTACAAAATAGCTTTATGAAAGTGACAAATGAAACTTTCTTACTGAAACATTTTGCACTTCTTTCTTTAGGTATAGAGAAGAAAGTCTTTTTTTTTTTAATAGAAAATAGGCACGCGTTTGTCTGGCATGTCTAAACGCCAACGGATATATAAGTAAATAGTTTTTCCAATAACTAAAGTTACCTATGTGATAGCATTTTAAACCATAAAATAAGAACGTGATTAATTTTATATAGACACTTAAGTATTTATAAAGCAGTGATTTAGGATAAAAGTATGTGCCAAAATCATTAATTTTTTATAAGTTTGTCGGTGATCAGCGACGATGTGATGTGATCTTCGACAGATATAACATAAGCTAAGCACAGATTAGGACTAAGTATAATAGGACATTACGGTTGCCGCCGCAAAATGGGTGGGAACTGAATTTTTTTAAATTCAGTTTTTATATCATTTTTTTTAATTCATTTTCGAATTTGCGAATACTCCGGCGCTGCGGGAAGTGCAGCCCCTTCGGGCTTATATTCAAGGCTGTCTGTGAAAAAAAAACTGAATGCGCAAGTTTATCGGGAAAATACTAAAGCTGAACATAATTTTGTAATCCCTGACAACAGATTCTTCAGTAAAGCTCTGCAGTATATACCAACATAACATCAGCAACGAAGCACTAAGAAATTTTGAACCACTAGAATGGTTCCCTAAGGAAGCCGCCACGCAACCAGCGGAGCAACCATAGGGAGCAACATAGATCTAATTATAAATCAATTGTCTTGTTAGTCGAGTCTCCGATCCACGGAGCCAAAGCGATCAAACAATTTGCAGCTCCAATAAAACAGCTCTAGTCCCGAGGAAGCTCGCAATCAAATTTCAACAGGCACTCAAGGCAAATTGAATAATTCTCATATACCGTCTGGCGTCGAAAATAATGTGGTTTATTATAATAGCATACAGTGCCAGGGACGTGATCCTGCATGACCTAATTTCATAATGAGGTTATTGGTCAGATGTTGTTAGTGGTAGGACTAACTCTTATGCGAGTGTCCGTCTGGGTTGTTACCACTGCTTTGTGAGTGAAGTCTGCCACCAAGCAGTAATGTGCAAGCATTACTGTGTTCCGGTTCGATGAGCAGAGTAGCCAGTGAAATTATAGGGCTTATGAGACTTAATACCTAATGTCTCAGGGTAACGAGCGCACTGCAGTGCTGCGCAGGCCTTTGTGTATCAAAGTTCTGAGTGGTACTGCAATTGTTATGGGCCGGCGTTATGCTTACCATCAGGCAAACAACCAGCTCATCTCGTTACCAACTAGCATAGCATAGCATAGGTGATCTGATCATAGAATCTAGTTTTTCCGCTACAGTTCTAAAATCAAAATATAAGCGACCTCATAAACAATTTAGAGTGTACTGCCTTCAAAATTTAGTTGCTTACTACAAAAAGTCTCCAAGTACAACTACGAACAACTCCAATTGTAGGCCTAATGCAGACCGTAGACGCTTATGCAAACGTGCGTTTGCTTGTCAGAATAACAACGCTTTTGCATCAAGCGCGTTATACGAGTATCTAGTAATCGACGCTTGATGCAAAAGCGTTGTTATTCTGACAAGCAAACGCACGTTTGCATAAGCGTCTACGGTCTGCATAAAGATACACAAAAAAAAGAAAACATTAACAAATTAAAATTATCTTCGTTACATTTGTTTTCAGACTTCAAAGATCACATCTTTCAACGGAACCAAAATTGATTCCTTAATCTAAAAACACATCAAAAGTCTTTCGGCGAACAGAATGCTTTTCCTGTTTATTTCAATTTGATACCATTGAACTTGCTCCGCTATTAGATCCCAACGTAAATGTTTAAGAACACGGACAAGTCATTGTTCATTAGGTGCTTTCTGGAGTTACCAGAGAGTGTAAAGTGAAAAAATAATTGTGTTTTTAAGTAACAGCGTTAATGTGAAATTAACGGTCTACTAGGTCGACGTGAGCGAACAGACGCGCAACTGGAGCAACAATAAAATGTCTCACCTTTTATACAAGCACCTGGAAAAATGTTTGCATTTTATTAACGACCGAATAAGTTTTTGCAAAATGTTGTATAAAATACTTTTCTACCTTGCATGCTAAATAGCTCAAAAGAAAAAAAGCGCTCATACTTTTGAAAATAAAACGTGGTTTTCAATTTGCATTTACAAATGTACAATGATACGTAACATGTGTAAATCTCTACTATGAATTACTTTAGTAAGCCACGTGTTGGGCGCCATTAAAACAAATGATATCGCTCTCGACGAGAGACCACGAAATTTTATTGCCGACACAAAATTAATACATTCTTTATTCGGAACAATTTAAATGAAGAAGTATCCTAATAGCAGTCAAAAATCTTGAAAGTGGAACCTGTGCATGTTTTCATCAACCGATCAACAATAACGCGTGAAATGTACACTTATAGTACTAGGAACTATTTTTATTCTTACTACTGAGTCATTTTGCCGATACTATGGTCGAAGACACGTGGTGGGCCGATAGTTCGCCGGTGAATGGAGCACGTGGGCCCGGGCGCGGCCGGTCGATACGGCGGAGGCTGCGCGCTGAGCTCTCGCCCGCGACTGCCTCTGCCTTCACGCCGGCCGACGTACCTTGATATACCCCGTCTCTCTCCTTTCCGCCACCCGCTTAACACAGAGGGAATGAACTTCACGAAACCAGAGCTCAACAATGCACGGTTATGAAATTACAGCTCCCAGCGAACGTAGAACTTCAATTATTGATAGATGATGCTACATCGGAGGTCATATGGAGCCGGTCGAATAATAACTCGGTAGTGTAGGTTTAATCAAAGATGCTTTGACGTGCCGTTATTAAACCGAGAATTGAAATGGTTCGATTGTCTGGAATGTTTTCAAATTGAGATGGATTGCGAATTTCTGTGGCTTCATGCGACGTATATTACATTTCTCAGACCGTATTTTATTACAGACATTATATTGTTGTACGTCATAGAATGACAATGATGGCAGTATCCTACATTTAATGTTACTGTGTGAGCACAGCTGCTCTAGATATAAATTCTTTCAATTGCAATAATTCATTATCCTTTTTAATTATTATTAGTGTTATTCCAGACTCACCGAGCCGCACTTGCTCCGCGTTGTGGATTACGGCCCATACTCTATCTCTCCCTCTCTCTCTCCTTCTCTCTCCCCCTATCCCCCTCTCTCTCTCCCTATCCCCCTCTCTCTCTCAATCCCCCTCTATCTCTCCCTATCCCCCTCTATCTCTCCCTATCCCCCTCTCTTTCTCCCTAACCCTCTCTCTCCCTCTCTCGTCTCTTCTCAGAGACAGTTCTCTCTGAGAAAAGGCCGGTATCCCAGCAATGGAAGCGTAAAACGCTGATGATGAATAGCGTCAAATTTATTTGACAAAATGTTTTGAAAAAATAATCAATAATAATAAAGAGGATCAAGTTATCTGTTAAAATGCTTTTTTAAGAAAAGTGGGTCCATATCCTTGACGATATTAATTATTACCCATATTTATTCAAGGAGTACCTACTGGTTTAAACATCAGACCAGTTGAATATTAATATGTAATATTAATAATAAGTACTGTGATCAGAACTACACGAAAAAAACTGTTTCTAATAACTACTGCTGGTTACAATCGATTTACAAGATTTAGCTTGAAGACATTCCTACATTTTAGGTTTCGCGTGTTCATTTCTTGATTAAAACTAAATACATATAAATTCGCGTGTTCACTTCAAGATCAAGTTAGCAACTGTCACAAAGCGATAATAACACAGCTATAAACAGTGAAACTCGTAGCTCATAGCCGTGTGCACGACTGCAAACATAAAAAACTGCATCTGGCAACGCGTCAATGCTCTCAAAAACGAGGGTACTCAAAAACATGTAGAGCAGAGTACTGTGGAGCCGTCCAATAATTCCGGCTGTTTACGATTGTGCTCGGAACATAAGGCCGGAATCAGTGCAAGGGAGTCGCTGATTAACTCTCTCACTGATACCCAAGCTTTTTATAAAACAACAGTTGTTTAACCAATTATTCTTCTTATCGTGTTTAGCTCTAAAGCATAATTAACAAATAGGTAATTGAATGTTTCACTGTTAGATATTGGCGATGTGACCACTCGCATTATCTAACCCCCGAACTAGTCAAGAGCAGACGAATGACCCTGAATATACGAATCACCCTAAAAACTCACTTCTTATCAACAGCACTCACGGAACCCTTAGACACCCCATGGAAGCCACTAACTAACACTCCACCAGTCTCATCAGCTCCAGACAGTCGGAGCGTGGAAGATCGGAAACCTCCAGCCCAATATCCACAACGCTCGCCCCCGAACGGCCCTACCACCACCACATACGCCTGGAAAACGTAAGGACTGCGCCTGGCTGCAATACATCACAAATAACCTCAGCGCATCAAATGAAAGAAAAGACATTATCATTGACCTCAGAACTCACTTTTGAACGAAGACTTTCACGCCGTCGATGATTTCATGACTAATAAATTTTAGCTAGGCTTTTGTTGAATGACTTTCATTTCCGATAGTGAATCATCCGCCCTTGAAAGCTAAGAAGCTCAAATAAAACATGGAAATTAAATATTAGCAATGATCACTTGATCAACTAACATCTTGATCTTGATGAAATTGCGGCATCAGTTGGAAGCGTTTTAGGTCCTGCAAGCGTATAATAAAAAACAATGGAGATGTTGTCATTTGACCCGACCGTATTATTTATGGCAATGATTCGTAGAGTTCAAACTATACTGGATACGGATAGATATCAACGCCTTGGACTGAGACTGCGATACTCTGGGATGCGAGACTCGATACCAGACGATCTATATTTGATAGTATCGACATATTTTTTTCTTGAATATCGTTTCAAACTAGTAAATAACTTATTCGGTGTTCGCCAAATGTGAAATAAACGACGTGAACAACGTGATTGGCAGTTCACGAGCTAACTTTGACAGCCGATGTCAATGAGTCCACGAGTTAAACCTAGTTGAACTTCGGCTCAAAATGGTTGACATTATATGCACACATTCTTTTTTACCACGAAGGAAGAAATCTAATTTAATTGCTTTAAAAATCTGGAACGCCTACGGTACTCCGTACAACCCTAGTGTGTAATCCTACTAATCCTACTGTCCTACTAAAAGTTTGTGTAGTAGTGAAAGTGTGATTGTCTGTTTGTTGGTATGTTGGTTCGTCCTTCAGCAACTCAGCAACGGATCCACGTGATTTTTGGGATAGATATAGTTTATGGACCGGAGAGTAACATAGGGTACTTTTTATCCCGGAAAAATGCAAGGTTCCTGTGAGATCGCGGGCGAAACCGCAGGCTGAAACTAGTCCCATATAAATCAAAGGTTTGATGCACTCAAAGGTAAATGCTATGGAAATATATCAAGATATATCAAAATTAAATGGGTATCGAATACTGTTCCATCACTATTGAAAAAGTTGTATCGATCATTTATTTATTTTTATTTATTTATTTATTTATTGCACACATACATTCAACTTATACTAAGCGTAAACATATGCACCCTGTTAGGAGGGCGTTGCAAACTTAAATTAGGTACTTACTTAACAATTTAGTTACTTACTTAGTTACTTATTTAGTTACTTACTTAATAATTTAGGCGAAGATACCTAATACATATTACTTTACACTTATTTCTTTTGCGTATCGATACAAAACGTGTATGTACTCGGTATACTTCAAACCCTAGCCAATAGTCGAACGGATATATCTCTGTTATGTACTTGACATCTATAAAATTTTAACATTTTGTTGATTTATAGCTCCTCGTTATTTCGTATTGAAATGACGATGTTGATGTTATGTGGCTGTTCCGCTTCTACGAAGTTAAGGTCAATAAAGATTTACATAATCGATTTTGTTACATTAAAATCGATTAAATTGTTAAGAGTCAGATTTGCATATTTATGAGATCATCGAATAGACGATGTCATAAAAAGATTCCTTTCAAATTGGTGTACCTAATGCGTAGAGGGACTAAGGCAAAGATTCAGAGTCGTGTCTATGCGTGGATTTTGCTTCCGTGTGTCAAAACTGTATAGAATTTTGACATACGAAACCATGACTTCACGCTTATATTAGTCTTTGAATCTTAGCCTAAGTCACGTTATGGAGTCATAATGCGGAGCTGATAATAATCTTGGAAATAATAAACCAATATCTAACAAGAACAAGCGCATCAAACAAAAGGAGCCACTTTTAAATCCACGGACAAGATACCACGGGTCTTACCACAAAAAACGTAAACACACGTTAGACCTGTGTTAAACACTAACGCCTAAACATGCCTTAGTCGCGCGATTAAATATGAGCAACCACAAATCCTGATTTAAGTAGTGTCTAACCATTGTCTAACACAATTGTGCTGTGACATTTCTAATCAGTTTTGACGTTTATCTTTAGACGCTGTCTAGCTAAACTGTCGACTAAAAATGTATTTTTTATGGTAACACTGCAGCTTGTTGTTCAATAATTGCAAAGCTATGATATCACGAGATCGGCATAAAAGGCTTTAGTATTATACTAGTAATCCTACTAGTCCTACTAATAATATATTGTTTGTTGATTTGTTGGTTTGTCCTTCTTTCACGCAGTAACGGAGCAACGGATCGACGTAATTTTTGGCATAGATATAGTTTATGGACCGGGGAGTAACATAGGCTACTTTTTATCCCGGAAAATGCACGGTTCCTGTGGGAACGAGGGTGAAAACCGCGGGCAGAAGCTAGTAGTATTATAGTAACACCGCATCAGCTTTTCGCCTGACTGCAAAAATAACAAGTTGGAAGCAAGGTGCAATGTGCAAGGTGTGCGTAACATACGGAGACGGGCGCAGGCATGTAAAATGTTAAGACTGGGTGGTCGCCATCTTTAACTTTTGATTTTTTCTCCTGAGTATGAAACGCTATTCGTATTCGAAACCTGGATATAATCCTACTTATTTAATTATTTATGCAAATAAATAAAATTGAACTGTCTGTTTGTAATATCAAAATATGTAACAGCTTTTTACCAAATGCATATGAAAGTATATACGGTACCTATAACAAAAAAAACCTTTTTTTAACATTTTTGTCTTTCTGTCTGTCTGTTCGTTCCGGTTAATCTCCGAAACGGCTGGGTCGATTTTGACAGGACTTTCACTGGCAGATAGCTGATGTTACAAGGAGTAATATAGGGTAGGTACTTTTATTTTAGAAAAATAATTAGGGTTCCGCGCAAAAAAATAAAAACCATGACATCCAATATCTCCGCGCGTGTGTAACCGCGCAGCAGCTAGTTTAATATTATAAATGCGAAAGTGTGTTAGTTGGTTTGTCCTCTTTTCACGCAGCACCGGAGCAACAGTACGACGCAATATTTGAAATAGATACAGACCTAGTTTATTGACCGGAGAGCAATGCATACATTTATGTGGCACCAAAATGGACTTATGCCGGTTTGGACAACAATATGTAGACGCCGTACCTGCGGCGCAAGTACGGAAGTCGGTTCGATAAATTTGTCGAACAGAAAAATGTTGCGAGTACCGAAGTCTGATCGTAAAGTATTGTAGTAGCTCTATATTCTCTTTGGATTCGACCTAGCTTTTCGATAAGTTTTGTCGATTGTATCGAGACTCGATAAATTATACAACGTGGCGCTGCAATGGCGACATTAAATGAACACACGGACTGAGCTAGCTGTCAGCAATCATACAAAAAATAAATAAATCAAATCGTCCGTAAATTGAAATATCAATTTTTTTAAACAAAATAAATAATAAAGGGAGTAGCAAAATTTAAATCACCCTGTGCTGCACACGTAAAACTCACTCGTAACGGCAACGTCGCTCTCTCGTAGCGCGTATACTACGAGTACCAGGCGGGTGGCGCCGCCCGGTCGGCGGCGGCACGGCGCGCGGCGTGCCCGGAATCCATTGCCCGGTGCGGGTAGGAATCACAACAAAACGCGAGCGTCTTACTAAATAAAATTTTCTGAGACCTATGCCAGCTGCACCTTTTACCATTACATTTCCAGCCACAACCATTGCCCTCAGTTTCACAAACGCGTTAGTAATTTGAAGGCGTAGTTCTTCCACCGATTCAATAGTTTTATGCGTACACTTCATCTTTTAGCCCCACAAAAAGAATCGAGGGATGTCACGTCTGGCGATCTTGCTGGCCGGGTCCGTTTTACTGCTGCCTGGCCGCTGTTATGGAAAGTGCAGGCAGGCCGTCTAATTGGCACCACATTCGTTTCGGCCGTAGTGAAGTTTGGATGTGAATTTGACATCAAAAATCTCAAAATACCACAACACAGAAAATATTACGTAGGTACACTAACACAACACACAACACAAAAAACAGGAACATACAGTAGGCAGTAAGCGTCTTTTCGCGAAATACTTACAAATTTATTAAAAATTGAGTTACAAAATTCTCGAGTGAAAAATAATTGTGTGTCAAGGACACCGGCCGATCAAGCACTAAGTGGACTAGGAGCGGCGGCGCGGCGGCAGCGCAGCTTACCGACTAAGCAAAAGGCCGCGCTATCTCTTTCTTGCACTATTCACGAGCAAGTGTCTCATTCTATCTCAGTATTCCCTTTTCGCTTTAATTTCATTGATGCCCTGTTATCGTCGGCACTCCGGCAGATGACGTCAACATTTCAACGTTTTATACGTACAGGTTGTTTCAACATATTATTTTAGGAACTTGTGGATAATTCGATAAATAATAACGTTTAATAAATCAATTATATCTCCAAAACTTGAAAACCTGAAACCGGATACGTGTGTTAATTTAATGTCGCAATTGTAGCGACACGCGGTATAAAAAGTCGATAAAACCCACTTTATCGATTTGAACTGTCAATTTTATCGAATTATATCGATCGAAAAGATACGTTCTTGCGCCGCTGTAGGTACAAACAGTGCCGACAGTATAATTACCTATACGTGACGTAGTTAACATACGCGTTGCCAGTGTTATTGCCGATTTAACTTTTTTATTTTTCTGACGAGACCACAGAATGAATAAGTGCGAGACCGAAACAATTGACTGGAGTGCTGTAGTGGCGCTATTGTTCACGATTGTAAGGATTGAGCAGAAATATTCGTTTATTTATGTTGAGGCATTAAGTTCGAGTCCTGTCCAAGGATAAAGTTCAACCGTGCTGAACGTGGTACCGCAAAAAACAACTTTCAGACGACTGTTCAGCTCGACAGTGTCTAAAGATAAAGGGTCTTACCACAAAAAAACTAAACACACGTTACACCTGTGTTAAACACTGTTTAACGCCTAAACATGCCTTAGTCGCGCGATTAAATATGAGCAACCACAAATCCAGATTTAAGTAGTGTCTAACCGTTGTCTAACACAATTCTGTTGTGACATTTCTAATCATTTTTGACGTTTATCTTTAGACGCTGTCTAGCTAAACGGGCGACTAAAAATGGTTTTTTGTGGTAACACTAAATATGATTAGAAATGTCACAACAGAATAGAGTTAGACAACGGTTACACCCTACTTAAATCAAAATTTGTGGTTGCTTATATTTAGGAGTTATTTATTTAAGGCATGTTTAAGTGTTAGACGCTGTTTTCTGAGTTAGCTAAGTGTTTATTTTTTGTGGTAATACCGCAAGTGTTTTCAGAACTTACACTTTTTTGACTTACAAAAAGATTGTGTGATTTTTCAAAATCTTTTTTTTATAGTAACTATCTCCTAAAATAAAATATACTTAGTTTATACTAACTCCGTGAAAGTTACGAGTACACAGTACCACAAGTTGTTCACATAAAGGAAAACGTTTAAATAAACCAATTTGATTTTAAATACTTTTAATAATAATAAAAATCAGTCTATTTTCACGAGAAAATGTTAGTAACAAAAGCTTATATAAACAACACGGCAAAACGCACAACAAATTGCAAAAAAAACACCCCTTCAACTACATCGTCACCATATTATACGATGAGCGGCGCAAGTACGGATCTTTTTGATCGATAAAATTGACAGTTCAAATCGATAAAGTGGGTGTTATCGACTTTTCATATAATTTATCGAACCTCGATACAATCGACAAAAGTTATCGAACAGCTAGGTCAAATCCAAAGAGAATATAGAGCTACTACAATACTTTACGATCAGACTTCGGTACTGGCAACATTCAATAAATTTATCGGGTTTTTCGATTCGACAAATTTATCGAACCGACTTCCGTACTTACGCCGGAGGTGAGACAGTGGTCAAATAACCTATTGTGAAATAAAAACACAAACCACAACAAAACACCTTTTATACGTGTATACCTACGTCCTACATCCAAGTAGACTCATAAAACTTTTAATTTGCCAACACAATAACCTTTTAAGTTTAATGCACAAACAAAACAGCACGTAAAACCGGCCGGTTGTTTTTTATCGTAAACCGCTTGCAATCCCATAAATCGAATCGTGCAAGAACTGGACGACTGGCCTGAATCACCGGCATGAATCATGGGCAAAGTTACTGCTAAGCAAAAATAAGCAGAAAAAAAATACGTTCATTGTTTCTTTGAATTGAAAGATCGCATTATAAATCCTACAATTTGTCTGTAATTGTGGGGTTCTGCTTTTTATTTTTGACTAGCTGATCAGACGGATGTACTGTCCAAATTTCAGTAAATTTGAGGTCTTCAGTCAATTTATGGTCTTGAGTTCGCACAAAAAAATAGCATAGAAAAGAGCACTTTCAGTTTCTGCCGCATTTTCGAATTTTCTGGGCAAACTTTCCAATTTATCTTTCTCTAAAAACTTTATAAGGACAAAGAGAAAATTTAAAAAAAATATTGTAAAATCGTTACAACTGTCCTTCTCAAGTGATGCGCTTGCCAACAGAAGCGCTGGACGTTCCGTTAATACAAATTTCTGTATTCACATGTATTACTGTGTTACGGCAGAGAGGTTCCGGTTTGATGATCAAAGTACTGGTCAGTGAAATTACTCGTATACCTGAATCCTGATGCCTCAGGGTAACGAGCGCACTGCAGTGCCGCGAAGGCCTTTGTGTTTCAAGGCTCTGGGTGTCACTCAGCGAAATAGGCTAGGTAATTTCGCTGGTGGCACTGCAATTGTGTGCAGGCGTTACGATTACAATCAGGCCAACACCGAAGACTTGTGCGGCATTTCAGCCACCAGTATAAAAAAAACGAAAAAATATATAATAAATTGCCTACAAAACCTTTAAATGAACAGATGTTGTACATAAATTTCACAAGCCAGTGGAAACGGTGCTATTATGGTCAGTTACAATGTCTCAAATAGAGGTCTGAAATAGGAAATCTCTGCCAAAGCACAGAATACATAATAGTCAAAGGGTGTGTCACCCCCGACATCCGTAGCGCCAGGTTTTGTGATGCCTTTTGCCAGGCTAGCCTAACGAACCACTACAGATAACGAACGCATCTGAACTGAATGGTGATCGCCGAGAAACTAAAACATGTTAAAAAACCAGCTCGTCTCGTTACCAAATAGCACAAAAAAAAAAAAATGTACCATAGACGGCGCGCTAAACTCGTGTACGTACTAACAATGTATCTGTTTCTATAAACAGTAGGAAAACGTATATCGTAGCTATTTATCGATAAAGGTACAGCTAGATTGAAATAAGTACCTGAAAAATGAGCAGCATAAAATTAAGCTTTTACCCGACTGACTCTTAAAGTAGTAAAGTAGCATACTTAATCGTAACAGATTATACTAGCTAACGCGATCACCGGCGCGAGTACGGATGTTTTCGATAAAAAAAAATCGATAAATAAAAAAAAATATTATCGATAAAACCCACTTTATCGATTTTAACTGTCAATTTTATCGAATAAAAGCCACTTTATCGATTATAACTGTCAATTCTATCGAATTTTTTTTATCGAAAAGATCCGTACTCGCGCCGCTGAGTCGGTATACGTTTGACAAGAGTTTGGGTATGAAATATGAATACTACGAGTATAATAAATTCAAGTTATACTAAACATCTTTTAACAGTTCCATCGCGTATATTTTACATTATTTCAATTCTTGACGTTTCAAACTAATTTGTATGACGTGTGTTAGCGTTCAGTACACACGCCCGATTTTGGCTCTCATTTTTGATGTTAGCGTTCGATTTCCAATTTTTTTCGTTAGAGACATTCGATTCTCATAAGAAAATAAATTTATTATCATAAAAAATTGGAGTCAACATACATACAACTACTCATACATTTCTTATCTACTATAGATACCGATTGTGAAGTGACACTAACTAAGCCTGCGAGTGAGATCGCGGTCAAACAAAAGGCTATTTCCAACAAAAAAATTAGCCCACTTATACAAAACTGAAAGCTTTCAATCGTTCATAGAAAGCCATCGGTCCGCCCACAAAGCGTCTCATACCAAAGCCATAAACATAAAAGATAGGTCCATTACTGGACACCGATTAAAATACATTAGCTGGCCGACAGCAGCACGCCATGTTACTGTCGCGGTGAAGTGCGAACAGCTATTGTAGGAAATCTGTTCATTTATTACTCTATACCTGTTGTTACTGCAGAACAATGAACATTATTATCGGGATTTGCTATTTTAGGGCCTCGAAATTAATGCGTCTATTAATTACTAGCTGCTGCCCGCGGTTTCACCCGCGTGGAGATATTGGATTTCATGGCTTTTTTTTTTTTTTGCAGAACCCTTTATCTTTTTTTTAATTAAAGTAGCCTAAGTTACTCCTTGTAACATCAGCTATCTGTTAGTGAAACTCCCGTCAAAATCGGTCCAGCCGTTTCGGAGATTACCCGGAACAAACAGACAGACAGACGAAATTTTAAAAATGGTTTTTTTGTTATAGTTACCGTATATACTTTCATATGCATTCAGTAAAAAGCTGTTATTTTGATATTACAAACAGACACTTCAATTTTATTTATTTGTATAGATTATTAATTACTAATGTACATTTTTAAATTTTCTTATCATGCCCTCATCTTTAATTATTGTAAGTGGACTTCATATTACATATAATGTCCTTTTAACTATTAAAGTAAAATAAATAAATAAATCCCTGAGTGCTTATATATACGAGTATACGTTATATTTCATTGAGAATCCGCGCGAGCAAAGCCGTTGGCAAAAGCTAGCGTAGACCATAATGTACACATGGAAGTCGTAAAATCTCCAAAGCTCGCTTTGGCTTCATTTCAAAAACAACTAAAGGCGATACTCTCTGACGCCTCTATCATTAATAAATCCCATGATTACATATAAATCTTTCAACTCCTACGGGCTCTCAGACTGAAATATCTGATATTCTTATAAGCATGAAATACGCTGCATTTCTCAAGTACTTTCACCGTCGCACCCGAGACACCTGACGGCACGTGGGCGAGTATTAATACTTGTAAAGCTTTACTGGGCAGCTATTTGAGCTGGCTCTAATTTGTGAGCCTTACATCACAGTTCGTCAACTTCATTCGCGGTTGGACTGCGGATATTTGGAAGTGATGGAACGCGGAGACATTTTTTTTTATGTTATCTGGTAACGAGACGAGCTCGACGTTTATTGATGGTAAGCACAACGCCGGCCCATAACCATTGCAGAGCCACTAAGAACTTTGAAACACAAAAGCCTGCGCGGCACTGCAGTGCGCTCATTACACTGAGACATATAATTTCAATCTGCTCATCAAACCGGAAGATAGTATTACTTGCACATTGCTGCTTGGCGGCAGACTTCACTAGCAACGCGGTGACCTGGTGTCGTTACGGGAATCAAACCGGCACACTACTACGCAACACAGATGTTAAGTCTATCACTAAGGCGGTCGACTAAACTGTGTAAAAGAGTATTAAGATCAACATACATTTATTCATGAGCATACATAAAACAAGATCCATGCAAATAATTTAATTCCCTGCGGACTTAATTAAGGAAATATGTTAATTGACTCACCACAAAATTTTCAGCTCCAATCGACGAGAGCCTGAAACCAATAGATAAACGACGCATTAATTAAAAATAAATCACGGTTTTATCAGCAAACTAGGGGTTTTATAATGTTTTTTTAATGTTATTTAGTAACGAGACGAGCTGGTCGTTTGCCTGATGGTAAGCATAACGCCGGCCCATAACAATTGCAGTGCCACCCAGAACTTTGAAACACAAAGGCCTGAGCGGCACTGTAGTGCGCTCGTTACCCTGAGACATTAGGTATTAAGTCTCATAAGCCCAGTAATTTCACTGGATACTCTGCTCATCAAACCGGAACACAGTAATGCTTGTACGCTACTGCTTGGCGGCAGACTTCACGAGCAAAGCGGTGGTAATAACCCAGACGGACACTCGCAGAAGAGTTAGTCCTACCACTAACATCCATGTGTCCAAAGCTCGTAAGTGAATCTAGTTTTAAGGACCGTGCTGTTGGTCTGTAAGTCTATAGAGACCTTTGAAAGCGCCACCATTTATCGCAAGAAAATAACACATTAACTTCATAGTACATCGCTCATAGTCAAATTGGGAACAGAGTAATGTTTGCACACCAGTTAGATAATTGTCAAAATTGTACACCAACTTATACGGACACTCGCTGAAAAGTGCACCAATAAATAATAATCAAATTCGTTCCCTGACGATAAACACTAATTGAAACCATCCCCCTTTATTCATAAACGTTCCGTAACTCAGTTAATTACTAGAAAGTGTTTTGTCTCGTTTTGACGCGTAACACCTTCCGTCAACGAGAACTTGACAGAGCAGTTTAAAGCATAGATTATCATATTGAGTATTTATGAATAAGGGGGTATATGTTTAGGATGATATAAGCTGACGTCAATGAATCTTCTTCTTTCTTTATTTCCTGGCTTCTGTGGAATGTTAGCCACAATTTCGCCAATGTCAAGTAGGTGAGGTAAATGAATACCGTCGTTTGAAATCGCAATGGAAAACCTACTTGACATTGACGAAATTGTGGTTAACATTCCACAGAAGCCCGGAAATAAAGAAAGAAGAAGAAGAAGAAATCGCAATGTCATCAAAAGACATTTAAAGTTTACGTTAAAATTCTACTACAGAACTTCCGGACAGGCCTAGATCAGCTGATTCATTTGAACTATGTTCATCATTTCTTTTTTGGCCGGGGAATGACATATGCCACTCAGGAAACATGTATTTTTCCGGGAAAAATAAAACCTGTGGGGATCGCGAGTGAAACCGTGGGCAGCAGCAGGAACTTCTAGATATCATATTCACCCAAATTCACCGATTATCCCAAATGATATCCGATGCAGTAAAGAGGGGTCGCACGCCCAAAAAAAATTGCGTCTGTGTGACTCATAAGACACATGGCACTCACACCACACCACGCAAACAAACGTGTAGCGAAAGCAAGCATCTGTTTCCAAGGTTGCAATAAACTGGCATTCAGAACGGCACTGCAGCGGTCACCTAGTCACAGACCGGTATCGATTGCGCGGTTCCTGCGGTTCCTGCATAAAACCTACAATACAGGAAGAACTTAGTTCACTGAAATCGATATACTTATGTAGACGTATCCAAAAATTATTTGTTTAAACTCGTTTCTTTCTAACTCACTTATTAGCTTCACTTGTAACTAACTAACAAACAACGTAACAAAATCTTATAAGTAAATTTTAAGCTACTTCTAATTGATTTAAACTTACGCCGGTATCGATTGCGCGGTTCCTGCGGTTCCTGCATAAAACCTACAATACAGGAAGAACTTAGTTCACTGAAATCGATATACTTGTGTAGACGTATCCAAAAATTATTTGTTTAAACTTGTTTCTTTTTAACTCACTTATTAGCTTCACTTATAACTAACTAACAAACAACGTAATAAAATCTTGGAAGTAAATTTTAAGCTACTTATAATTGATTTAAAGTTTCGTAAATAGAACTCATATTTATATTATTTAACCGGATTCACTTATGCAGACCGTAGACGCTTATGCTAACCACACATACCATGGAAAAGAAATGCAAAAAATTCGACAGCACCACACTAAATTAGATTCTGTAATCTAGGTAGGTACCTTTGTCTTATTGTTTCTTTTTTATTTGTAACTTGTGTCAAAAAATGCTTTTTCTCTCTTTCTATGCTCAGTTATCTTTACTTTGATGTTCGCTGAAGTGGATATTAGCACTAGGAAATAGCAGGAGCGGATATTAGGTATAATCAACTTTATGGACGACGTAAACTTTTCGTCACAAAAAGGATATCCGGCCCTCGACGGTTAATTTCCTTATATATTCGGCTTTCATTTAGTAATGTTGTTGGAGGTAGAGCTGGTTACGTTTATTTTGTTTACACTTACTAACGGCTACTCCTAATAACAAATCTTTGAATTACTGAACTAAGATTCCCTATATTTAAACGTATGCTCCTAAACCTCCCCAAATAACTTGCTTGTGGTATTTCTTTTTTTACGTACACATATATTTGTGCCGTTAGGGAATCCAATCCGTAATTCTTACGTCGTCTACCTATCAACTACACCACGGGGGCTGTCATAAACACAGTAAATAGAAATTAATCAAGATTTTGTTTGTTCTCGGATGGTTTTCATCTATTTCTGTTCTGTGCCTCCTGCAACTCAAACGCCGCTAATACTATAAAAGCGTCGACATATGTCACCATTCAACATTATTCCAAAAGGTTTTCACTCAAACTGGAACAGATCCACTTTCCACCGGTTCATTTCCACCATTATCCACCGCCGACCGTTACTTCCACTTAACTTTTTACAGTGTTTCCGACTGAAAGCGATTGCGGGGGACAATATCCAGCAACGAGGCGGAACGATGCGCGACAATCCGTGAAATCTGTTCGCGACCTCCATTGATCTATTCAGGTTATGCAGGTGGCGATCTATCACTTCTTTGTGTTCGATGGAGCGAGGTAATGGTGGATTGAGTTGGTAGATAGATCAGACGAGGTCTTGAGCGGATCGCTGGCGTAGTATGTCTTATGTAATGACGAATTCGAGGTTCGAAAACGTTAACGCGTTACAGACTTGCTCAATTTATACGGGTGGCAATTTGGAGTTCCTTTGTGTAGTTGGTAAACCGAGGAAATAGTAGATTGAGTACATGGTGTTTGCCTTAACATTACGTACACGCCAATGATTTGCACTGGATCAATCTATCACAACATAATGTAGTGCAAATCATTAGCATAGCACGTAAGTTGATAGGGCCAAATTGTTTAAAACGTAATGGTTTCATTATTATAATGTTTTAATATTTGTATGAACAGACACTCTTAAGCAAATTTCAACTTACTATAGACTGAAAATATCTAAGCTAGCATCAATGAAAAAAGGATCCGGAGGCTCGCAAAGCTCTCAAGATCAGCTGCCGCAATACCGCACCTGATGCTTGGTTTGGACAGAGTTTCAACTTGAGGGTGATGTTACCAAGTCGGTTGAGCACAAAAAATACACAATCTATCCAAAGTTCTTTATCGGGATAGCCTAATTCTCAAAGCAGTCGCGTTTCAACAATCAAACAGTACAGCACCAGGAGGCAACAGTTACAGCACACCATAAAGATACAGGGTGTTGTCGCCGGCGCAGATGTAGTCGCGTGCCTCACGGTACCGGGCCGTAATCAATTACGAACCCCTGTCGGTACAGTAGCTACACAATCGTAAACAGACCCTCGACAGTTGCCCTTGAAGGGACTCAACAAAATTGCTAAACAAGGGGGATCACAGTTGAGATTCGATGATGAGATTCCGGAGTGTGATTATACTTTTATGTAAGGTAATTAATTAACAGCTTAGGCGGACTAAGTAATATTATATTATACTCAGGATTTTTCCCATAGGGGACTAAATCAGTGAGCGATTTGAGCCCGATAAGCAAAAAACGCAGATGAACTAATCTCTGGTGAGAAATCATTTACTAACTGAGCTATAATAGTAAGTAAAGTTACCGATGAATCGATATTAAGTAACTGTGGGTTAAACCACTATAAATAGTTTTGAAGAATACTGTAAATATAATTATTTAAACCGATTCTGATTCCAAAGCTCAACCAATTCCTACACTTGCGAATTGATTAAGCACCAACAACTTCAACGAGGTCACAAATGTATAAGCATACAGTTTAATTTCTAGTCAGCTTTATATGTACCAATAAACTACTTTGGATCTCGTCTAACATGCGATAGTGTATTTAAAACCCAAATACGTACCCTCAAAACCACAGAACCACACAAGTGCTTATTAGTTTCAGAAAAAAGAATCCGAAACCTAAACTTTGCAAGCTAATTAGGAACCTAGACTTCTGAAGTTGATGTAATCATCAACTTGAATTGCTACCTGTTATTTAGTTGGACTGCAATGGAACTTTCTAATTAAGCGAGATACACACACACAGCTGGCATTTTAATTTAAATTTCGGGTAGGCGGTTAGTCACAGAGCAACCGTCACAATAGATTTATTTTGAGCCGAACTAGGGCATATAGATAGGCCGTCTATTGTTCTTCTTAACAATAACATTTGACAACCATTGTCGCTTCGAGTACATAGTTCACAATACATGTAGGTAGTCAAGTAGGAGCACTAATATTGTGATGCAAAATAATGCTTGTAACAAATATGTGGTAACATAACCGCAAACTATTATCTGTGTAGGCACTCGACTAGAAATAACTTATTCTACATTAAACCCAAATCAGTTGCCGGAGGCTTTAACAACTCTTTCCTTAAAAGGGGTTCTGTAAGATTACAGCTAAAACCAGGTATTATTCAAGCAATGTCAAGTAATGTCGCCGAGGATGTTTGTGAGACCCCGCACGGACCCTTAACAAAAGGAATAACGCACGTGAACATTTTGCCTACTTCTGGCAAGATATTTTAACAAAGAACACCATGTCGAACCTGTTTCGACTTTAAACACATAGCGGGTGAGTTGAATTTGGATTGCGGTGAAAAATCGTCGCCAAAAAAAGGAGCATGTCATTTGGAGTCAAAGTTCAAACCTCAATGCAACGTGTGGTAGACGCGGCTCGTAGACTTTTAACCTTAAACTTTGAGTGTTACGGTTCAAATTGTTATACGATAAAGTTTTGGGGTAGGTTTTTTTACGCGGTCGTGTGTCATAGCCAACGCCGGCTACGAAGGGTTTGAAGAAAGGGGGCGTTGTTTATAGGTGACGAGGTTTTGCTTCGGGCCGTTGGGACTCTTTTGTTTCCAGTTCCCACTGTGCAGTTACTTCTGGATCTGTGGTTGCTCTGCATCCTTGAACCTTATACTCCGAAGCGAAAAGAGCAACCTTCGATTTCGTTTTACATAATAAAGATATTCCGGTCATTTCAAATACTTTCGTGACTCATATTCCGACCTTACTTGGTATGTTTGCCATCAATAAATCCCAGCTGTTTAGGCCATCAGATACAATAGTCAGCGTGATTGGTAAAGGCCGTGAGCTAAATACCAATAACATATTGCTGTGTTCGATCAATTGTATAGTAAAGTGGCTGTATGAGCAGTATTTGAGAATCTGATGTCACGGCTGTGGACAAATATACTCACATTATACTTGTTTTGATTGCTATAAACCTCTATAAACGTAAACAAAAATATATGTTGAAGCATTTCTTATTCTCTTTTACACAACATCCCCAGAAATTAACACACAATAATATTTGGATTGCTAGCCTAATTGCAAATTTATTTCAAAATTTTCAGAATGCCGACCGAAGGCTCTGGCTTTGTCTTTCTTTTTCTGTAATGCCTGTTTTTCTTCGATGAACCAACAAGCCTTTAGGCAATTTTACGTTCTAGGTTTTTTTCGTTAGGCGGGCCGTGATGAGGCACCTTAAGCTAATTTTAATAAATCACATCCCTTTATACTCAGCTCTACTTTTCTCATTGAATTACCAAATCACTACAACTTCTTACGATAAAATCAATTCAATGTTCAAAGCATTTTATTATTCAATGTTAAAATAATAAAAGAATTAAATAGTCTGTAAAACGATTTACTATGGATATAGGACGGCCGCCGACCGCTCAGCATCTGCGTAAGAGGATCTCTTCAATATTTAAATATGGTCCCGTCCGAACTCCCGGCTTTCATTTACAAATTAGGCCGCATTGATGTTAACTTATAATGGTACTCGGGATTTTTAACCGTTTATATTTTAAAATAAAAATTTGTGCAGTCTGAAGAATGGACGTTACGTTTTTGAAAGGGGAAATTAAAAGCAAAAGATAAGTACCTCACTATAGTAGATATAGTCATTATTGATTTATATTAGGTGGTAACACTATTTCCTCTGCCAGTGATGGTCTGGTGCAAGCAGTAGTGTGCATGCATTACTGTTCCTGTTTGATAAGCAAAGTAGTCAGTGAAATTACTGGGCATTTGAGACTCAATACCTAATGTCTCAGGGTTTTAACTGTAAGTTTTTGAGTAATTAAATTAAATAAATAAATATAAAGAACCAGATCTTAAAGCGACGTATTTGTCCCTATGTCATTAATACTAGTATCTTTAAACAGTACTCCTCGGTAAAGCACCTAAAATACCTACGCTAAATCAGAACTATAAGTATTACTTTGTGATAACAGATTGATTATAAAAACTCATATTTTCCTTAATTATTCCAATCTCCCCTAATTACCAACGTTGTCTTAAACAGGACTTATCTTAATCGCCGAAAATTGAATGTGATGCGGCCTCATAATCGTTTGGTTTAAGTAGGACAACATTGGAAAACCTTTAAGCGTAAATTTATGTAATATCAGCTTCATGTAAAGATGATAATCCTTAACTGCAAGCTAGATGAGTACTTAGAAGATCCCTGATCTTAGAACCTCAAAGATAGATAGTGAAGGTACCTATAGATATTACGTGACAAAGTGAAAACATGTTTACAACACAATAAAAACATTTTTATTATTTTTACTAAACATTTCATCAAATAAGCGAAATACAGATTAAATATAGTAAGTTATAGTAATCAATGAAATCACTAGGCATAACTATTATTACAAGACTTGACATCTCATATCTAAGGGTAAAAAGTGCGCATCAGCTGGGCCATGCAAACTTAAACTTGACTTGAAAGTTGAATTTGTATAATTGGCTTTCTTACCATTCTCATTGGGAGCGTTAGTGGGAGGACTAACTCTTCTGCGAGTGTCCGTCTGGGTTGTTACCACCGCTTTGCTCGTGAAGTCTGCCGCCAAGCAGTAGTGTGCAAGCATTACTGTGTTCCGGTTTGATGAGCAGAGTATCCAGTGAAATTACTGGGCTTATGAGACTTAATACCTAATGTCTCAGGGTAACGAGCGCACTGCAGTGCCGCGCAGGCCTTTGTGTTTCAAACTTCTGGGTGGCACTGCAATCGTTATGGGCCGGCGTTATGCTTACCATCAGGCAAACGACCAGCTCGTCTCGTTACCAAATAACATTAAAAAAAAAAATTGGCAGCGTCCGCTTTATTACTGCTCTCCCGGTAAATACAGTCTGGGAGTCTTCAAAACGTGAGTGAACAGGTACCTTCTAGGCAAGCGTGTTATACCTTCGACCGCAATAAGTCACTTAGCATCAGGTGAGATTGCGGTCAAACGTGACGGCTTTTGATAATAAAATAACCAAACTACAAGCTCGTCGTTATGTTATTGTATCAAAGAAAATATTAGTATGAGGTAAAGTTGTGTAATAATCTGAAGGGATACCAAAAATGTAATTTTGCTGTTTTAAAAAAAAAATGGATAGACAGTCGAAGTCTCATTAAAAAGGTTTTCACATAATCACCGAAACCCAAATACGTAAAAAACCGATCACGTCACATGTTAACATTTACATTCTACGTGTCTGAGGGCACATTCCTAGCTCATGGAAACAGGTTCTTTAGAAACTCCATGCTTTGGCGTGTTCAATACACTGACTGTTACCTAAATTACCTGAAGTACTGTAGTCTTAGTAAACCTTGTTATTTAAATTACAATCACCAATTACATTTTGTTGTTTTGTGGTTGTTTAACGAGGTACACGTGTAGTGGTTTCATGGAAAACACTCTATTACGTGTTTTCTTAAGAATGTTTAGCAACATGAACGCCTTTTGGGAGTTCAGAAACATAAACGTGTGTTAGTTTGTAAATTCTTAGATAAAACTCAGCAAAAATGTTATGCAAAGCCAACATAAACCAGCACGCCTCGTATCTCGTGAAGATTAACCCGTAATTTACAAAGTAGTTAAAATTTTAATTATGAAAGGAGAAACTCTTTTAACTCACGCTAAAATAGGTCTGCCAAAAATTCCCTTTCATCAACTTTTTCCTTTACCTTAAAACCTTAATTCAGCCTGAAAGAAATCACCATAAGCGTTCAAGTTACGAGCCGTAAGTTCAACGACCCGCCTTATCTTGGACACAGACTTTATCTATCCACAATCCGCATCTTTGCCTCACGCCTTGGCGCCTAATCGATTCCTTTTATCTTCAAACGCGACCTTATTATCATTAGAATAGAGGGCATTTCATCCCCTAGCATCAATCGCGGGAGCAGGGGAATTTATTGCTTATACCAGGGCTTTTAGGTCGTCAGTCATCTGGGCGTGTCCATGCACAGTATTAAAGAGCAGAATTTGCGATGTGCCAAGTCGATCCTAATATTTGTCAAGATTAGATAAAAGATTTAGGGCTCGGAACGGTTCAACCGGTATTGTGCAGCTGCTTTCCGGTTTACTGTGCAAACGGAAATTGATTTCAATGTAAAGGAAATATGAGTACAATCAAGTGCAAATAAAGTGGAGCCACGTAATCTGGTTGATGCAAAAAAGAAGTAAATCATCCAAAAAAATAAATTTCTGGCATTACATTATTAAAAGCAGCTTAATCCTAAATTAAGACTAAAAATCAGTTATTTAGATTATGAAAGGCCACACAAAGGTCCCAGAATATGTCAGAGACGGCTTTGCCTATGGCGGTTAGCGTTAACAGAGAGGCTTAACGACCCCTCTCTCTCTCTAAATCACTTCCCTTTTGCGATGTCGACCTAAAAATAAGCAAACACGGGACACCCGGCAAAAACTATTGTGTTAGAGAACATTAACTATGTACAATTTGCCCGTGTTTTAGAGAGCAAACTGAATATTTGAATGCCTACACGTTCCTGCGGTTTCTTTTTCTCAATCGGCACTAAGTCAGCCAGATTTATCCCACGAATTGAACTTCTATTTTAGAGGTAAACCTTCGTTTAAATTTATTTGGGTTGCCTAATACGAGACTCAAGAGGAATAGAGGGTTGGCAGACCACAAATAACTCACTCTTAAAATGTGCTAAATAGTATAAGTGTATCTATCAGTTACAGAATTTTAGACAAAATAATTAATTATTAAACATTAAACACGAACGGTTCGAGATAGCTAACTATTTATTGTTGACATTATTTTTTTAATTTTGTTATAAATTTTTGCTTACTGGTATTTCAATAAAGCAATAATCTATCAAATATTTTTAAATATTATTTTAATGTTTAGAAACAAAACGAAATCATAATACTTTTGTCGCCATCATTGGTTCCGAAAAGCTTGAATTGGAACAACCTTAAACCATCCACCATTAAAACTTAATCTATGTTTAAATACTCGTATTTAAAAAAGAAACAAAAATATCTACTTACGTAGTAGATATTTTTGTTCTACACCGACCACACACCAACTCCTAAATATGTATATTGTACACCCACATAAATCAAAATGAAACCTTTTAAACATAGGCTTAGATATCCAAAACCCATTAATAATTTTATCAACCCTATAATCAACACAACCATAACACTTCCATAGTATAATTTAATATTCTATGCATACAATATCTTCACAAAGCTTATCGTAAATCAAAGTATCGTCATTAGGTACGGCGCTCGTACTCGTACGCTACGTACCAGGAAAAGCAGAATCTTTAATATCCATACGTCCAACTAAACTGGATCTCTTCCGATGCGGTTGTCGCAGCATTTTTGTTAGGACACGGCAGTTCTCGGGTGACTGGTGTCGGCTCTGGCGACCAGGTAGCGTAGAGCTCTGGGCGCAAGGAGGATTCCCCCTCACAGCTGGTCAGTGAACTGTGAGCGGGCTGGAGGGTAGGTCAAGGTACGATGGCCGGGTTGAAGGCAGTTCCGGGCGGGAGCTTAGCGCGCAGCCTCCGCTGTATCGAGCGGCCGCGCCCGCTACCACGTGCTTCATTCACCGGTATACAACCACGTGCAAACCTGCATCTAGACTTTGAAAATCACTTTATTTATTTACTATTCCTCTGCAATAAAATATGTACTCCACTTGGCAATACGCCAAGCTTCGGAATTAAATAGCGAAATTCAAAGAAATCTCGACGTAGACATGCTGGCGCCCAACG